>JAQMRL010000004.1:71100900-72300900 GCA_035578175.1 Catonia carolina | reverse complement strand
GGGTTATGTGATATGATATACGCATTTACTTTAAACGGAAAGTAGATTTGGTGTCTTAAAAATATTTTATTAGCAATTCGAAATTTAAATATAATTTATTTTATTATTTTAAATGATTTAGTAATACTATTTAAAATAGCCTATCTCCTAAAGTGATTAAATAATACTAATAATTATAATTTCTCCCAAAATTTTTACAATACGAATAACCTTTATGATAACTTTACATTAAATTTAGCAAGGCCTCCGGGTCAGCCCAGTCAGTCAGCTGGTAGAAATTCGCTATAATTTGTTAAGTAACCCCGGTTGGGCAAGCGACTTTGTATGGTGACCAGCTGACAGCCATCCATTAATAAACTCGACTGGGAGTCCCTGTTCAAATTTGTGTCTAATTCACGTCAAAAATACAGCGATAAAATTGGGTAGTTGTCAATAATGTACAGTTCCCAATAAATAAAAGCTAAAAAAAAGAAAAGAATAGCAAATGCTGAGAATGTGGGTTGCAAACGTCTTAAGTCACGTGGTCTAAAATTGGCCCTATACGGGGAAAATAACTAAATTTAAATTATACAAATCTAAGGAATGTTTCTCAGAAGCTTTTCCAGCATCACTTGTAGAAAAAATCAAATCAAATCTAGAGTTGTGGTAGTGTACAGTAAGAAAAATTTGTCCTATACGATTTAAAGAAAAAAATAACTTTTTGATAGTTATCCCGTGTTTTACAGTCTCAAAATGAATCAAATTTAAAAGAATTAAAATGTCTTCAAATTTTTTTTGAATAAAATACAATTAGTCTACAGAAACTCATTTATAAAATATAGATTTAATCATTTGTACCTACGTATTTCGGATTAAAAATATTTTAAATCGTTAAAACGAATGACATAAATTTTTAATCTAAATATTCATCAATAAAACAAAATTTAAATTAAAAATAATAATTAGCTGACTAAATTTCTTTCTGACGAAATAACAAAATTTAATGATGATATAAAAATTTACATAAAATTCGTTAAATGGTAGATATTTTCTTGTTGTTATGACCACACCTGAAGTAAAATTTAATCATAGATATTCACATGATGAAATGTAAGATGGACTCCCCACAAAGTTCTAGATTTTATTTTGAATGACACGAACTGATTTTCTGGCAGTTTTAAATAACAATCGGTCAAACTGTTTTGTTATTTTATGTTATAACTAATCCTGAAGCTATTCTCACTTTAAATACACATTATATTCTTCATCTTTCTTTAAAACTGTATCTGTTTCTTTGTCTTAATGTGTTTTAACGATTCCAATGATACATGAAAAGTCATTTAAGATTCCCTCTGGTTTACGGTAGTAATTAAAATCAATTACATTTTTAAGCTGTGACTGACTTGTCTTGGCTTTCAGGAATTCGTTCTAAAGTTTTTTTAAAGCAGGTTTCTTGTCATCTCTCCTTAAGTTTTCTCCTTATCTTCATCCGTCGTTCTCTTTTATTATTAAATAGTAGTTGACTATATTCTATCTGTATTCAACATGTATTTGACTCGCCTTACCGCACGGTATTTGTTTTTTTTTTAAATATATAACTGGTTGACCTCTCTTCTCCAATCGTTCTATTTTATCATATAATTCTAAATAAATATTGCTCCTTATTAATGTTAAACATTTAAATCAACATTGTATAGGCTTTTTTTTTTTTTTAACGTTAATTTTATTTAGAAACTATACAGTACAGTATAACCATCCAAAAGCTTAACTAAATTTTGAAAAAAAACAAATGACTTGATAAATAAACAGAAATATTTTTTAAAGAATACATCCCAGTGGATAATTCAAAAGTATAGTGGATTTCAAAAAATAAGTTAATAAAAATATAGAACAATTAGATCAATAGATCTCTACTCCATTTTCTTCGTAGGCGTCGGTGTGGTAAGTTTCGTCTTGACATTTGCTGTATTAGGGGATTGATGTGATCTGTTAATTTTCTGTTAAATTTGGAATATTTTATTTTAGCAGTTTCTGTTACAAATGGGATTTTCAAATCGGAATGCAATGTTAAATTTGTTACGTAATATGGGGCGTTCGTTATCATCCGAAGTATTTTTGACTGATGAGTTTGAATTTTTTGAATGTGAGTTTTCTTTGCGGTCCCAAAAATTTCAATACCGTAATTCCATATCGGTCGTAAATAGGCTTTGTATGTTAATAATTTAAATTTTAATGATAGAGTTGATTTTCTGTTGATGAATTTTGAAAGTAATTTTGTACGGTTATTTAGTTGCAAACGTTTTGTTTTGATATGATATCCCCAAGTCAGTCTACGGTCTAAATGGAGGCCCAGATATCGAACTTTATTTTCTTGCGGTATCTCATTGTATAGGCTTTCTCCTAAATATAACCATACATAAAAAATATAACTCTTTTATTCTCATGTCCTAAAATGATCGAATGGCGTCCTTAACAAAGAGACCAAATGTAACAGTCAATCAACATTTCATATCTCATATTCATTTTAATAACAAATTCGTTTTAAAGATTTTAAAGAACATTAAAATATATCATATATTTTTTTATAAATCGTATTAATGTACTAAATAATTTTTATATTAAAATTATTCTTTATAATAGTAACATTAAATTTGTTTTTCTTTTAAAGTAAAATATTTTAATGCGTAATCATTAGGTTTAACAGTTGTTGTTTTATTAATTTTTATAAATTAGTAGAACCCAACGATAACAAATTAATTTATTCAGCCTTAGCTAAACACGAATAATAATTATTTTTGTTACGCTCATTGTCAAGCCACCGAAAGGTTCCAAATTTGATTTCTAGGTATGTTTGCCTGGGAGACTTTCAAACCGTTCTTCCTACATTAAATGTTTCATTAACCACAAAGTATTTCCTAACGATTGAAGTATTGTATGATTAAAACATATTCAGTTGTAGACTATTTATAGGAAGTTTTGATAAAATAAAAAAAGTTCATTGCAAATTTTCACTACCTATATCGTTCATAAAAGTCATAACTTAGATTTTACATAGGTACACTGGAAATCATCAGTTACTACTCGAACGCACACAAGGCATACATTTTAGATTATTATCACAAACTGTACAGAATTGCGTAATATGTAGTATTACAAAAGTCATTTTTATGTTCAAAAACTGTTATTATTTCTGTCTTACTTATTTAACTTTTACAACTCGTTGCCTATCAATACTTTTACCATGTTAGCAATATTTTCTGATAATACTTAATTAATAATAAAAACTGCATCACACATCTCAAATCAAAGTGTTTCATTTCTAATATAAACAAATTTGTGTTTCCAGATCCATAATACATTTTTTAAGAATTCATTAAAGTTTTTCAGTAAATTAATACTCCCTCCTTTAAAGAAAATATTTCTGTTAAAACCACAGAAATATTTATCTATAACAGTAGTTTTAAATATATAAGTTATAAGTTCATAGATAGGTAAAATCATATAAAAAACTTTGTGTAAAATTCTTTAAAAAAACTTTAAACTTTTTTTTTTGAATGGATGGTAATGATTTTAAAATTTCAGAAATTTCTGTTAATAATCAGATAGGAAACATTTTTTTAAACTTTTTGATTCTTTATTTAGAAACTATACAATACAGTACAGTACATCCATCCAAAAGCTTAGCAAAATTTTGATGTAAAATTTTCCTTAAACAAATTTTCCTATAAACAAAATGACGTGAAAAGTACTAAAGAGAAAAGATTTTTTTTAAAGAATACATCTTAGAATAAGAAGTAGCGTAGAAAGTAACAAAAATAACAAAAGTAGGGCCTACTGTACGATAAACAAAATGAAATAAGAAACGAAAAATATTTAGGCTACATTAGTAATAAAGATCTGAACAATACATAATAAATTACAATTACAAAAGTGAAATGATTAAGAATTATGAAATTTGTAAAATAATATGTACATCTTTTAAGCATTACATTTATATATTTTGTTATTAGATCAGTAATAAAATTTTTAACTGTTATTACCAAATAATAGCAATTTAAAAATATGACGAAAGTTCCAAAAATTTAATTACTTGGTTGAGCTTGCGGTAATTAACTAACAGTCCTATAATTGGCCTAGAAAATCTCTGAACTAAAGGCGTTTTAAACGTCTGCGCTGAGTGCCTGGTATCGCCCTAGTGTGTAAAAATGTTTTGTATGATAGGGTTGTCACGTAATTTAAATTTGTCGTACATCGCCTTGTATAGTTGTATCGCGACGTAGTTAAGTATGGTATTTGTAAGTCTTTGTGTAATGTTTGGTTTGTGATGCAAAAGGGTCATTTCGTTATCTTTTATTATTATTTTTTTTTATTCTTAATTTGTGTACGCTGCAATCTGTTCAATTCAGAACAATAAGCAACCCCATGATCCAATGAGATGAGGATGATGTGTATGACGTGTAAATGAGGTGTAGTCTTGTACAGACCCAAGCCGACCATTCCTGAGAGAGTATGGTTAATTGAACCCCAACCATCAAAGTACACCGGTAATCGTTATCTTATAGCACGTTTTTGTTTTTGTAATAAAAATTTATTTTATTTTTGTTCAAAAACTATTTACACTGCCCCTCTTAACGGGCAGAGAAAATGTTACTACTTTGTAAATCGACAGTTGTATGGGTAATATTGACTTAATTCTTAAAAAAAGTAAAGCGTGAAATAAAAACGTGAAGAGTGACAAACTAGTTTATGTGATCACACGTCTCAAGAAGACGCGAAGCGCGGGAGCAACTGCTAGCATTAAAAATTTTCACTATACATAAAAATCATAACTATGATTTTACACTGATACATTAATTAATTAATTAATAAAATATAATTACGGTAAATAACCATTAATTTAAATATATCTATAATTACACCGCTAAATAAATGATAAAAATATAACAATATAAATATGCCAACAGGTTTTTTATGCATAATAAATATCTCATAGGATACATACGAAGGACGTCATTATATATCAGAATTTAACCTGTATATTTAATATGGCGCTGTGTAAGAATTTATGAAATGTAGGTCTAGAGCAAATACAGGGTGTCACAGATTACTCTTAAATTTCAATAAATCGAATTAATAAATACTCAGTAATGTGTTGATAATTTTTATTAAAAAATCAGGATTATAAACCTGAAAATTTTTAAAAAAAGTTCATTTGTTTGCTTCATATTTTTTCTTCAAAATTCTTTACCTACCGTTTTCTGTTTCCAAAATTTAAGCTTCCATTAAAACAGAAACTAAGCCTTTATAAAGGTGTTCTTAGACTTATTTATTCATAATGGCTTACGAATCTTTTGCTCTTACAAAGAATATAACATTAAAAACTCTACAGGTATTTTTTGTAGTTGAAAAATTTTATCATAAATCTCTTTTGTGTGTGTGTGCGCGCGCGCGCGTGATTTCAACCTAAGTTATTAGGAACTTGCTATTCATTATTATTGTATCTTCTTCAGTAACCAGACTTTACATTAGACGTAAAAATTTCTTTCATAAATGATCAACCAATATTTTACAAATTATTATTTTACAAATGAATAGGAAATTGCAATGAAAATATTGTATTCCTTCCATCTTCTTATAATCAGGGTTGCGTCCTTAATAAAACACCCGGTTCTTCCTTAGAAAAAACCATTGCTGACATTATATAACGAAACGACTGGTGTCACCACACTAATGCTTGACGGGAACATTTTAATTGTCTTAGTAGTTGGCCTTGAGTACACTGTTGCCAACATACCGATTGGAGGACAGAAAATTTACCAATGTATTACTTCTATCTTCTTATAATCAGGGTTGCGTCCTTAATAAAACACCCGTTATTTGAATGTACAATAGAGTACCGATTTTCCGTGGATCGTTTAACCGGGGTTTGGATTAACCGTGCGATCACTAGAAATTTTTTTTTTTTTTGGTTTAACGTCCGACTGTTTTGCTAATTGCTGCTAATGCAGACGTTGAAGGATGAAATGAATTTTTTGTAACGTATGAGAAAATGCCATGCCCGAGTGGGATTCGAACCCGTGATGAGAGGCGAGCACGTTACCAGCTCCTAAAATAAGTTGCAAAGAAGCTTTAACCAGTGCCGAAACATTACTAACTTTCATGGAAAATCAGGATGACACAGATCAGGATTACGTGGACATTTTACATATTCGCGGTTATATAAGAAAAATAAAAGAAAAAATATTGCGGCATAAAATGAAACAAAGTAAAATAACAGATTTTTTGTGATTTTTTTTGGTACGTAGTTTAAGGTAAGACATATAAATTTATGTAGTAAATATTTTTATTTCAATACAATTTGTTTATTTATTTCCGATATCCGATAGTGTTAACATGTATTAATCAGTAGAATAAAACATACGCGTAACTGGTGGTTTTGTTTATGACGTAAGTGGTCTCGACCGAATTGGGTTGTATTACCCGTGTTTTCTGGTTATCCGGTATAGTTATCCCCCCAATTACCACGTATAATCGGTATTATACTGTACTTACAAGTTTCAATGAGAAATGTGGATCAATCAAAAGCACATTTAATCATGCCATGTTTAATTGTACAAGTTATACCTAATTGTGAAAATTGTACAAAGTAACATGTTCGTTGAGACACCCGGTGTGAATTTCTGTATAATAATTATATACATCTATTAGGACCTCTCTTAATAAGAATGGTTCTATGTGAAAGCATTACTTATCAAGCTTAAATCCACGCCCATGAAATGAATGACTGAAGGAATGAATGAATATAAATAATAATTTATTGTATGTTAAGTCTGATTGATTAATGTGTATTTTATGATTATTATTTGTGCTTGATTTATAGCTGACGTATCTATCTATGTAGATATTATTTATTACTTTTGGAAAAATAATTATTTAATTATTCAGCTATCTTTTAATTAATTGAACTGCAATGTATAATAATACTTATTACTATTCTTTTTTTAACTTTCATGTTTTACTTTTATTTAATGTTACATAAAACGGGATTTATTATTTTCTAATGGGATCTCAAAATTTCTAAAAGTTAGAGGAAATTTAAAATCGGGAACTTTTCGTAATTTTCCCCTACATTAAAAAAATGTTAAGTTTATATCAATGCAGCCCCATAGTACGTAACCAATGAAATACTACACAACGACCTAAACCTGCCCTTTATATAAGAAGAAATTAAACAACATAACGAAAAACATTTACAAAAACTAGAAGACCGTCAGAAATAGCGATTAACCTCCTTGACAACAGCGAAGATACTCTTAGACTGAAACGTTTTAAACCTTTGACTTAACTCTACGAATTTGTTAATCATTAATTTTTTTTTTTATCTTTTCCACTTCAACTCCTAAATCTTTGTTGTCTCGTAATCGGCGTCGTTTTCATCTCTATCATCGTCATCGTCATCTCCAACTTCAAAAACTTTGTGTTTCAAGATGTTGATTCACAGTTCATCAAATTTGATTTTGTATATCTATAATTTTTTTTCTTCACAGTTTAGTCTTTTAGAAACACACTACTGAGTGTAGTTTTGTATTTTAATTCTAAGGAAATTACTCTGATTTTCTCATATTTGCTTAAAATTATTGTATTTATTAAATAATTGCAAAATAAATGCTACAGTGTTACAAAAAAAATTTATATTATTAAAAATATCATCGATTTTACTTTCATTTCTTCTATAGAAATAAATAGGGAATGAAAGTATTGTTTTTAGTGACGTGTTTTCTCTGGAAATGCATATTTTCAGGTCTTCTGAACCCAAAAACCATATCTTAAGCGATTGGTTTGAGCATGTACGTATGTGTGAACCTGACACGAAAAGTTTCATCAAACTGGGTCTACCGGAAGTAAAAGTTTATTCATTACTTTTTCACTTTTTTGGTATTTTCTCAAGAAAGGCTCTTAATTTTTTTTAAATCGTCTCATTTACTACGTTTTTTATTCTCTTCAAGATGAAGTAGCGCTAAATTAGCTGAAATTTTTGGGGGCTTTTCTCTCGTAGTAAAGAATTTTTTTAAGATCGCGGGTGTATGATTTTTAGGGCTAAAGTTTTTAATTAAGATTGTAGGAAATTATAAAACCTACAACTTTTATTTCAAGCGTTGTTTTCTAAAACACTTAGCCAAATTGTAATTTTTTTTATTATTTTCCTCCTAAAACTAGGTAAAGAAATGGGATTTTTAAAGATTGCGGCCTTAGACGACAAAAGTATGGCTATATAATCAAAGTTATAGGAAATTAAAAATCCAACAACTTTTATTCAGGCATTTTTTTAGGACTTAGTTTAGCGTCAATTCGTGATATTTCGTCATATCTTTAATTCGAACAGATGTTGATTTTCATTTAGCGTCAATCACTGATGATTAAAATTAAATTGTTTTCAATTTTACATTGTTTACTCATGACTCTCAGAGGAGGTAACTCAGACTAGTGTCTTTGACATCTGTACCTCTTGTTTTCTTAAATGCTTCAGTCATATAATTGGCTAACCAGGTGTTACATTTTTGTAGCCCTAAAAGTAACAGATCGAGAGCAAATAATTTAACACACCACCTGCCTGGTATGGGAAAAATTTAAATTGTTTAAACCGAATATTAATTTATCAGTTTCGTAGTAAAATTTGTAAAGCGTAATGTTTAATGGAGTAATAATTAAAGACGTGTATTTTATAAACGTACAATATTAATTACTTATGCACATTAAATAGTGTTGAGATAGATTATTGGGAAGGAGAGATGCAAATTGATTTTTAAAGAGTTCTATGCGTGGAATTCATTTTCAGTTTAGTTAAAACGGGCTACCACTGGAGAGAAATCATTATTTCCACGGTTTGCGCCTTTCCACCAAAGTGTTTCTGTATACGAACTGTACAGGAACACCGACCTTGTTTGTTGATTGATATTTTGAAAATTGAACGCCGCGGGCGACAGCAATGTCTTAGGGCCTCGTTGTCCGCTGCCTTTGATGTCAACTCCACACATCTGACGTCTCCCTCATGTACATGCCATCTCACTCTTACCCCTGTCGGTAACCAACCATTCTAGTACTATTACCCTCTTTATCTATTACTACCACCACCGATACAACCCCCCAAAACATTTTAACCTCTTCCGTACACCCCTTTCATTCACTAAAACCTTCCTCTTCTTTCACTTCATACCATACTATGCGAATTCCACCCCCACATCGGCACACGTTCTAAATTAATTCAAACCCTTGTTATTTATAGGCTTCACTCAACTACCCCCTTTTTCACCTTACCTTTTGAGGGAGTACCAATCCGGCTGTAAACTTACTTTCAACCCCTTTATTGTTTTCATGTTGTCTTCAACAGTAAATTAACAACTCGCACGTAAATTATACCGCGAATGTATGTATAACTATGCAAGTTTGGACAAGCATATCCCTAAATTATGAGCATGTCTTTAAATTCGTTGTACCCGTATTTCTTGAAAAAATAATTGAATAAAAGTGTTAAAGAAATATTTATGCATAATTTAAAGGTATCTTTTCTATTTTTATTATCGAACCATTAAAATAATGTTTACATTGTTGGTGACAATTTTTTAAATTATCATTTTCGTTTTGTTTGTCCGTTCCACCGTCCGTGACACCCAGATTCTGCAAGAAACTGCAAGAGATAACGACAAACGGTTTACAGATTCGTAATTTGTACAAAAAGTTAGTTGGCCTTGCTTGGGTTTAAAGTTCCGGTGTCGACCGGAAGTAGCCCAAAACCGAAAGTCAGGGTAGCAAAGTCAGAAACTACAAGAGATAGCAAGAAACGGTTTCCGGATTCGTAATCTACACAAAATGTTTGTGGGCCTTGATTGGTTTTAAAGTTCCGGTGCCGATTGAGATGGCAAAAAGTGGTTTTCGGATTCGTAATCTACACAAAAAGTTAGTTTGCCTTGATTTGGTTTGAAGTTCCGGTTTTGACCGGAAGTAACCCAAAACCGAAAGTCAAAAAATCAAAGTCAGAACTACATGAGATAGCAAAGAACGGTTTTTGGATTCGTAATCTACACAAAAAGTTAGTTGGCCTTGATTGGGTTTAAAGTTCCGGTGTCGACCGGAAGGAGCCCAAAACCTAAAGTCAAGAAATCAAAATCGGAGTTTGGAATTTATAATAGTGTCATTCCTTTTAAAGAGTAGACATAGAAACCACTAACATTTTTTGCCATTGGTCAAAGGTAAGCGATTTTAAAAATCGCCACCAGCGATGAGACACGTCATCTCATGAAAAGGATTTTTAAATTTTTTTCTTTTCAAAAAGTCCTACATGGTTTCTTGTTATTTTTTCTGAAAATTTATTTACCTCTACCAATTTTTGCTTTCTCTTGCGCTGTATGATGTAAAGTATAATATAGAAAAGAAAAGTTATGTTTTCATGTACATTTTTCAAAATCGAGTTTTCACCGGAAATATATGATTTCAGGTCCCCTGAACCCAATAAAACACGTTTTTACCGAATTTGTCTGTGTTTTTCTAAGTATGAATAAAATATCTAAAAAAAGAAAAAACGGAATATTGTACGAAGTTGAAACTTGGAACTTAAGTTAGAATAAATACCATTACAGAACCAGATACGAACATTTTCATCCAAATCAATCTACTGGAAGTAGTAATTTATTTGTTGTGTTTTGCCACTTTTTACTATTTGGTCGTAAACGGCTTGTACGATTTTCTTTAAAATAGCCTCGTTTACTAAATAAATTTCTGTGCTGTACAAAATGAGATAAGCGGCATGTCTGCTGAAATACGTGGGGGCTGTTCTCTCGTGGTAAAATATTTTTTTTTTTTAAGTTGCAGCCTAAATACGCATTTTAGGGCGAAATGTAATAACTCAGTTGTTGAAAATTAACAACTTCTTTCAAACTTTTTTTACAAAACGTACTCAGCCCCATTTTGTGATTTTCCGTACTTCCTTTATCAAAATATTTAAGTCCAACAAGGTTGATTAAAATTAGGTTATGTTTTTCATTTCATATTGTTTACTAATGATAAAACATAAGTTGTATTTTTCATTATTTATGACATTTGACATGAGAAAGTCGTGTGGGTGTTTCACTCATAATTTTTTCCAAAAAATTTTCCTTGTTTCTTATTAGTTCTTTTAAAGTATTTGATATTTTGATGTCCTTTCAAATTTCCTAACACATTCAGTGCGGAGCAAAATACTAAGTACCTAGGCTATATATACTGCGATTAAAACCATGCTCCTCGTGTCAATTCTCGATTACATCATCTGCTACATTCTATCTGTACGGAAGGTCGGTTCACTTTTCTCTTTCTTATAATGGGATAAACGTTTCTCCACATTTCTGGAGCTTTATCTATTTGCCGTTTTCTTGTCCAACTCTCCATCAATTTTTTGAATAATTTTTTAAATTGTTCTGTAAATTTTTAACAAGTGTAATGTTTTATTGCTACATTTTCTAAGATCAAATTTTCAATATAGAAACTGTCATAGAAAAATTATGCAAGTTTACAATGTAATAGTTTATTTGTAGTTTTAGGCAAAATACCGTTAAAGTTTCTATTTTTACGTCTTGTTAGTTTTTCTCAGTGGATTGTCAACATCAGCAAATAATATGATGTGGGGTGGAATATGAAGTCTGAATTCGTGGTTAAATATGAAAATGTATTTCATTCTAAACAAATTATTTCTGGAATTAGTTTTAAGGTTGTGTTTTTTAAATGGATTCAGTACAATGTTAATCAAAATATAAGTCCGTTTATAATAACATATTATGGAAATAAGATGATAAAACAAAAGTAAATTTTATTACAACGAAATACTTTATAGATAATGAGTCTATCAAAGGCATAAAGGAACGGAACAAAGGCATGTTACTTAAAAGGATGGTAGTGGAGAAGGAAAAGGACGACAGACAGGTAAGCCGACAGGAAAAGGACTGACATGACATGACATGACGTGAAATGACATGAGTTGACGTGATATGATATGGCAGGTACTCTTCTGTAAAATGAGGAAAGATAAGAAGCTTTGGGTATATATAGGTTGAGGCAGGTCGAGGAACAACACAGAATGTATCTTCATGTCCCTATTGCTATCTTTATCTGGCTTATATACCTTTAAATAACTCTCTCTCTCTTTGTTCATTTCATTCTGGCATTTTCCCCCTACATCCGTCACATCTGACTGGCTTGTCAGTCTTTACAGAGTCAGTGTCAGTCTTAACTGACTTTTCTAACTACTTTTATTTTATTCTTCCATTCCATCGCCCCGCAACCCCCTCCAATCTTATCTATCTCTCTCGTGGGAGTATTTTTATATAGAACTTAATGAGTGCTGTTGAAAAATGAGTGTCAGAATGGGAACTTTAACAATATAGAACACGGGGTGTAGAAAAATAACACATACACGTCTAGAAGAATGTTTGTCTGCAGGGGTTCTTCTAATATGACCTTCATTTTTATAACAGTCTTGACATTATTCTTTTAAGGGGTGGAATGATGTGTGATGATGGGTGCGAAATATAATTTCAAATAAAACATTAATTTCACAAAAAAATCTTATAATACCATATAAATTTTATTTATTTATTTTTACTTTATTAGTAAAATCACATTCTGCAAAAACGTATACAACTAGATGTAAAATTTAAACAATTCTATTAACTACTCGAATCGAAATCAAAATTATCCCTTCAAAACAAACTTTCTAATTCATAAAACCGTCAAACCGGGTTACCGAGCTTCGCTTTATTGCAGATTATATTTATGATCAATTTCCGAAAAGAATGGTAATAAGAATGGTAAAGAATGGTAAGAATGGTAATAGATAAGCCATTTAAGGAGTTCTGACGTAATCTTACATATAAAATATCGTGCATTTGTTAACTATATCATCTGCTATAGTTTATTACATCTGTAGCCAGCCTATTATTTTAATTATATTTCTTAATTTAGCGAGTTAACGATTTTTTGAAAATATGAGACTTGGCGCAATCAATCTGTAGACCCTTAAAACACCTTTATACAAATTTTCAGGAAAATCGTTAGAGCCGTTTTCGAGAACAGTTGGACATAAACAGACATAGGCCAAGTTGTCTTATATTATTATAGGAATTTAAACTTACATTATCCATTTATGGAGCGCATCCAGCATTTCATATATTAAAATCTGGTGTGAAACACTCACACAACTTTCTCTTGCCAATATAAATAATTAACAATAAACCTAACATTAGTAATAAAACATTAGAAATAAACAAACAACTAATCTCAAAAATATAACCATATTTCAATCATGAGTGAAACACGCAAAATGAAACGAACTCAGTTTGGTTTAAAAATACGGAAAATCACTCTTTCTCTCTAAACTAGGCTCTGTAGAGAAAAATGCTCTTAATAAAAGTTGTAGATCTTTTAATTTTTTATATATTTAATTATATACACTTTTGTCGTAAAATGCATACTAAGGCCGAAATCTTAAAAAAAATCGATATTTCACACGTTTTCGTAAGAAACAAAACAGAAAATCGCTAATTACCGCTAAACTAAGCGTTTTACAAAAACATGCTTGAAATAAAAGTTGTAGGTTTTTAAATTCTCTACAACTTTTATTATATAACATTTTGCGCTAAAATGCATATTAAAGCCGCAATCTTAAAAAGAAAATGTTTTTACGTGAAAACAGCCTTACCCAGAATTTCAGCAAACATGGCGCCTACCCTATCTTGTAGAGAATAAAAAGTTTAGTAAATGAGGCGATTTTTAAAAAAATCGTAGGACCAGTTTTTGAGAAAATCGCAAAAAAGTGAAAAATTACACGAATAAACTACTACTTCCGGTTGACCGATTTTGATGAAAATGTTCGTGTCGGGTCCGGTAGTAGTATGTAACTTAAGTTTCAAGTTTCAAGTCCGTACGATGTTCCGTTCTTGAGATATTCTGTTCACACACACACACACACACACACACACACACACACACACACACACACACACACACACACACACACACACACACACACACCAATCGCTAAAAACATGTTTTTTGGGTTCAGGAGCTCTGAAAACGTATAGATCCGGTGAAAACTCGATTTCGAAAAATCGACATGAAAACAATACTTTCCTTCCTATATATTCATATAGGCAAGAGAAAGTAAAAATTATACATGACAAATCACCCAATTTAAAACTATCTATATATTTCAATAATAATTATTAAAGAAGAAATTTCAAAATTTAGTTCAGTGTATTAAAAAAGGTCCCATTTCCGCGGCTGTTTGTGAGTTTGCCAGTTGGTTAAAAGTCCTTCGGCCGGGCTACGAACCCTCCGCGAAGTAAGACCAGTGGTAAGACTCCCATCTTTGAGTACCTGGCCGTATCCTGAGTTTCATTTGGCGAACCAATATAAATTTAAATTAAATAATACATAATATAAATAGATATTTTAACGTTATTTAAGTACAAATAAATAAGTTGATGAATCATGCTATAAAATAAGAAGCAATGAAGCCAAAATACATTGTCGGTTATTACAGTAGTAATGTGTTTTTATAATTCATGAATGAGTCAAACTACAACCGTCATAAATACGCATTTCATGTTGCTGTAATAATGTGGACGATCTTTCTGCGCTGTTAAATGTGCCATTTAAACATAAATAGATCAATGTTGTTAATAAATAAATACGTAAACTATATATTCTTAGAATTAACTCTGAGAATATTTGAACAAAAATCAAGAACTTTTAGTCCGTTGAATTTATTTTTAGATTCTGAGAAGAACATTTTTTGTTTAAATTGATATTTTAATTTTTGATCGATTCTTAAAAAGTTTTGCTAAAGAATTCGTTAAATCTTGACCATTTTGAAGTCTAATTAGTCTTTATTGTTGACGAAATTAAACAGAAAAAATTCAATTCATCATATTATGTTGAATCATTACCGTTTAATTAAATAAAATTATAATTTCTTCTTACAGACGGTAAATTTTATTTCTTTGATTTGTTTCTAGAGTTTGGGTAGTTTTCGTTGTCGTTGTTTGCTTAAACTTGAAACTAAGAACATGTAATGCTAAACTACGATAACTTTAAATCATTGCAGCGCGATATAACTTCCTGAACTTTTTAGAGAAAACAAAGGTATGTGTTTCAAGGTTACTGATAATTTTTAAAGCAAAGTAGTTTTGAAACATGAAGCCTTAAAACAAGTACATTAATTTATTTACTTGGAGTGTGATATAATTTATGTGCAATCACAAGGCGCAGAAATGAGATTGGAAAAGTTTCAAAGGATTACATCACTCTGAGAAGATTGCTGACCGATAAAGTCCGGGAAGTAGGACATTTATAAGTTTACGTCTCACTTCTGATGGTTTTAATTTATGGATCAGAAATTAAATTAACTTGACTGTTGAGATTTCAAGTAAAAAGTTCAGATTTCTCTTCTGTCCAGATTTCAAGGGATGCTGAGATGAGATGTTTTAGTTCTTTCACTGGTTATCGATTGTTGGCGTTTAAAAGAAATGAAGATTTTTACATAAACGTGGTTATTAAACATTTGGAGATACTGGGGAGAGTCGGATGGTCATTTCTATCGGATGCCGGACCATAAAACACACAAACAAGTTTCCACTTACAAGCCAATCGGAAAACATGGTATCGAATGAATTCGGAAGAAATGGGCATCTTACTTTTTTAGGAAATGGCAGTTCATTAAGATGGAAGATAGATCACGCCAGGGGACAAAATCTGGGTATTTTATGATAATTATTATTTAAGTCGATAAACTTGATGGTTCCATGAATATAGATTCTCACCTTGTAGATTATAAATTGACAATAAATGCATAGTTTTCAAAGAATATGCAGAAGGATTTCTACTACAGTGAGGAACAAAGTTTATGAGAATACTCTGATGAAATTTTATAACATATTGGGAGTTCCAATTCTGTTGTGTCAGCTAAACTTGGGTGAAGGAAACATCTTGTAGGGCGAACGAAACAGAAATCGGAACCTTGGAGATGCGCTTTGTACGAAGAGTCAAGGGTTGAACAAAGGAGGAGAGAATTGACCATCGCGATATGAGGAAAGGATTGCAGACAAGAAAAACTAAATGAGAGAATACGTTATCATGGCAATAAATGGATGGATTATTTTCAAAGAATAAAGGAAAATAGATTTTCAAAACGGTGTCTGGGATTTAGGGTTGAAGGAAGAAAAAACTCAAGAACAACTCTACAACGAATGATTTATTTTAATTAGCCTACGTGTTTCTTATACATAAAATACATTTTGATTGTGGGACAGGCTAGATGGTCTACGTCTTGAAGAGAAGAAGAAAAAACTGTTATAAATATTTCATCCGAATACTTTTTAGAATTGAATACATTTATTGAGATAGTTTGGAAAGCCTTGTAGATGTTTAGATAACGGATAAATCAATAGCAATAATACTGTTGGAATTTATGGAGGAATACTAAACTATTAACCTAGATATCTAAACTTAATTCCTAATAAACATTACACTAAAATAATATCTTCTAAATATCAATCCACAAATATTATTACCCGACTTTGTTAAAGAATTGTCAAGATTTGTCGTCATTTTGCCAGTATATTTCGTACTCGATGTCGTCGACGTCGTCCCAGATGCGAATATCGACCGGGGTTGGATAACGGAGTTCAGTTGGTTGCTACTTCTATGCAGACATCGTTGTGGAATTGTTCCGGATAAGCAAAGACATAAAAGTTTACAGCACCCTTCTCCAATTGGCAATCTATAGAAACATCCCAGCCTTTTTCCATCGTATTCCTCTACTTCATCGTCTCTTTCTTTCTTCAATTCATTTTCTCTCTCTTTTTAATCATGCCCCATCACTCTTAATATCTCTACCACGTCTCTGTTATAGCACACGATACTCTTCTCCAGGAATATCTTTTCCTTATCGGAACAAACAAATACATACACAGAAGAGCACTTTTATTTTACCGTGAATTCTACATAAATACAACGAGTTTATGAGCCAGTTCTACGGTCTTAATGTTGAAAACATCCAACAATAGTAACATTAACATCATCTGTTAGCACAAACACCGCGCAACATCCAACCCCCTCCATTCAGTTGTCGACGACGTATCGATGTTGCTGCAGACACATCCTCACCGTTTGATTACAGTACGTCGTTTTCTTAACAGAATGATACGCCGAACTCATCAAATTACATTGAAATATTACATACTCTATTTTTAATGGATACATTCCAATTTCATCCATCCAAGTTTGTTCTTACTTCGTTTAATTTAATCGCATAGGTTACTTCCTTCTCTTAAGATTACAGTTTAATATTCCTGGTTTTCTTTTCGTTTCTTTGTTTAATATTTATTACTATTAGTTTTTTTAATATTCAAACAAATAGAAATAAAAATTTAAATATTCCTTCTTATTGTATCTTTTTAAATCTAATTTATTTATTAGTGATTTTTATTAAATAACTGTTTTGTTTGTTTTGTTTTAGGTAAGTGGCTTATGGATTTATACTTTTTTATACAAAGTAAGGCTGTGGTGAGTAAAAATTGAATTAAAATTTCAATATTATTTTATACCGGTAATCGTACAATTTCCAGACACACACACACACACACATACACACGCACACCCACACACATATTAATTTCAATCTTTGATATTGATATCTTCTCTGAGAGTAGATAATGAATTTCATACAGCCAGACCCTGTGGTGAAGTAAGTAGCGGTTTTTCCCCCTAATGCAAAGCGCATCTCTGCCAACTGAATGGGATTTCCATATTTCGTCTTCCACAGCCAGGCCTCACTACCAGATATCGGTGTTGGGACATCCACTGTCTTATACAATTTCTTTAATGTGCCATTTCGGGCCTTTCTTATCATATGGTCAGCCAATTATATGACTGAATCATTTAAGAACAGAAGAGTTAAAAGTGTAAAAGACACTCCTCAGAGTCATCTCCTCTGAAATTAATGAATTTCATTATACAGCCAGACCCTTGTGAATGAATTTAAGGTGAAATTAAGTTGCAAGGTGGAAAGAAGTTGCTTCTTAGTGGGCCTGGCATGCTGATAAGTATACTTTTGCACTCAGGCAATTGTAAACCACCTCAGTCCTAGATTTACGTAGTAAAGGAAGTACCAGCCTTTCAGCTAATGACCTAATCAACATTATTTTAAGACCATCTCGAATAAAACTAATAGTAATAATGAATTGAATTGACATGACATGAAAGCGGTTTCTTTAGTAATACAAACGTTAATATGTATGTACTTATGTAATAATCGATATCACTTTATAATTAATTGTTTGTAAACAATTAGGGGAGTGGTAATAAGGTCTTTAGAGGAATGAAACTTGAGGTAAGGGATGTGAATGTCAGTCTAAAGATGAGAGGCAGAGATGTTCATTGTGACAAAGAGAAAGACCGGGAATTAACAATTTGATTGAGGATGAACAAAGACAGACGTATGTAGTAAAGAGGGAGATTGTTTAGGTGGGAGAGAGATGGAGATTTTGACAAATCCTGGTGAACCTTACTATAGAGTAGTAATGTTTGTAGAACAGAATGTAGGAGACAGACATTTGAGTGAAATGGGTCGGTTGATCTACTCCCAATAACTAATCGGGTAATCGATATTCATTTTATGTAATACGTAGTAGCAACGTACGTTAGAGTAAAAGCTTCGGCTTGGTCTTCGTATCGTAACGTATACAACAGTATGTGACGGGCCGCATGTCATGTCAGAAACAGCTCGAGTGACATGTCTCTTGGGTCGGAAGAGGTTTATCCAAATCTATCTTCTATGTATAGACCTGCTTCGGTCCTTCTCATCTAATGCGGTCCTATCTGGAAGGGTGACATCAGATCTATAACTGAAGAAAATACAAGTAATAGCCTATTTTATACTCGAAAAATCTCCTTTATTGTGTTTTATTTATAACGTTTCTTTCCTTAAATTTTAACAAAAAAAGCTTTAGAAAATAAATATAATTTTTAAAAAATTACTTGATTTTCTATCTTCGGTAAGGAGATTTTTTCTTACACCAAACTTAAAATATCCCATTAAAAAATTGTAAATAAAATAGGGTGATAATTTTTTGTAAATTTATAGATATTTATTATTTTCTTTAATACTCCTCCAAAAGAGCAAAGCCCGTGCTTGGAGGAGGATTTCTCTAATTACAAAAAACACATAGCAAAAAAATAAAACTACAATACAACAATAATAGCACTAATGAAAAAATAAAAACACATGTAATACCAATACATCATTTACTACATAGAAAAATAAGTCACACAAAAAAAATGATCAAATACCTTTAAAAAACAGTTAGTATAAATTAAAAAAATTAAAAACAGACAGAAATACAGTGTTAATAAAACTTAAAACTTATGATAACAAAACTAAAATGTTAAAAATGATAATACAAACATCATCGGAAAAGTTATGAAATAGCATTAGTAAAATATGACAAAAAACTCTAACTATTTACTTTACATTATTTTAGAGAAAAAAATATGAAAACAAAATTTAACCTTAACTACCTTCCTTAAATTTAACTATTTCTTCATACACAAATACAACACATACTAATAAACATAACATTATCGCACTATCAGAAACAAAACAAAAACTATTGTAAGTATACATATAACTATAACTGCCAATAGTATGTGACTAATAATTTTTTTAAATTTATTTATTTATTTAACGTTGCATCAACTACAACGGTCATTAGCGACGACGTTGGGGTGTAACTATTGTACAATGGAGGATAAAATGATTTATTGTAACGTATGAAAATATGCCGTACCTGAGTGGAATTCGAACCCAGGAACGCATGATGAGAGGCGAGCACGTTACCAACTGCGCCAATGCGGCCGGCGCACTAATATTTTAGTGAGCCGATAATGGATGTTAAATGTGAATGTCGAAAACTCGATTTCGAAAAATCAACAAAAAAATAATACCTATTTTTCTTCCCTATACGGTATATTTATTCATACAGGACAAGGAAAAGTAAAAATTAATTAAATAAATAAAAATTCAGATAATGACAATACACCTAACTATAATGATAATATTATATTTTGGTTGAAAAGTATTTAACTTCTAATTAAACAAATAATGTGTACTATCTGATACAAAGGGGTTCATGACAAGCCTACTAAGTTAAGCAGTGTATTTTAGCAGTGAATTTACAAAAAATTATCACCCTTTTTATTTACAATTTTTTAATTAGGTATTTTAAGAGAAGTTTGGTGTAAGGAAAAATCTCCTTACCGAAGATAGAAAATCAATTAATTTTAAAAAAATTATATTTATTTTCTCAAGTGTTTTGTTAAAATTTAAGGAAAGAAAAGTTATAAATAAAACACAATAAAGGAGATTCTTCGAGTATAAAATAGGCTATTACTTGTATTTTCTTCAGTTATAGATCTGATGTCTAACTAATACAAAATTAAATTAGTAAAATAAAAATCTTGAAGCTTCACGAATAGGTGATTTGCTTCTTCATGTCGTTCATGTTATCATTTTTATCATTGTCACCTTCGGCAAATTGGTAATTGTAATTCATTGTACAGACACAAATAAATAATTGGTAAAAGAAATTACAAATTAATATATAAAATTACTTAATTAAATGTATGGTGGGAAATTAGCCTAACTTTATAAAACAACTCTGAAATTTTTTTATTATGACTAAAATGATTTACGATAATATAATGTCTAATAAATGTACAAAAATATGAAATGATACGTATATTTTTACGGAAATACAAATATAGGAATCCGTTTTAATATATTTGACAGTTTAATATTATGTACAATATATCAAGGGTAACATAACCTATCAATCGCATCCATTGCAAATATACGGCGATCAGAAAACTGAATGATTGTACAAAATAATGAATGAAGGAAAATCGCGACGGTTTAACTTTAATCTCTCTGCTGACATTTCTGTGACGTACAATCAATGTTAATATTTTAACAAGTGATTAAATTTCCACCTTAATCTTTCTACAACTCGCTCTTCTAATTCTACTGCAATTTTCATTTTTAAATTAAAAATCTGGTATGAAATAATCACACGTCCTTCTTTTTCTTCAATGTAAATAATAAAAAACGTAACCTATGTCTAATCATTAGTTAATAATGTAAAATGAAAAACATGACCTAATTTTATTCATGAGTGATTGACGCTAAATGAAAATCATACTCTGTAGAACTTAAAAATACGGAAAATCGCTGACTGACCTTTGAGTCAATCAGTGATTTTCGGCTTTGTAGAAAACAATACTGTAAATATATAGAACAACCAAAAGATGAGAAAACATTGGTATTAAATTACAAATAACAAGAACAGACATGATATAAAATTCAACATTCAGCAATGTTAAATTTGGAATAACAATGAACGCAAAATATATAAAGGTATGAAAAGAAAAACAAAAAAATTCATATTGTCACAGAAAAGTTATTACCTATAGTAATAAAACATATAGGTATAAAACAAAACAAAAATTATATCTAATATTTCACATTATTTTATCTTTTTCGACATAAACATTCAGAAAGAATTAAAGAAGATCTTTGCTCCATCTTCTAATGAAGCCTGGCGGATTTGCCATATCACTGATAAGCGGATTATTATGAATTGGTAGTTTTGAGTGGAATTTAATATAACTATTTTTGATGATGTCGCAAATGAATGGTGTTTTTAAATCGGTGTGTAGTGTGTAATTTTAGACATAGTATGGTAAACCGGTAATTACACGAAGAAAATTAGACTGGAATGCTTAAATACTTTTTAAATTACTCAGCTTTGCGCAATCAAAAATTTGAATACCATACATCCAGATAGGTTTAAAGAGAGAATATTGTAGAATTAAAATTAATTAATTTTTTATTAATTAATTGTAGAATTAATTTTTTTAATTGGTGTTAAACTTCTTTAATTTTACACACGTTTGTCGTAAAATGCATACTAAGGCCGCTAAACCCATTTTTTTAACAGATTTTTATAATAATTTGCCTGTTATTTTCCGTTTTTTGTCTTTCCGAAGTGTTTTTTCATTATTTCACTTAAAATTTTCTTCAAATCGTACCCTGGTGTCATTTAGCGTCTTGTGTTTTTCTAACAAACTCCTCAAATTCTTTTGCATTATTTTTAAATTCATTTTTGTACTCTTTGCTCTTGAATATCTTCATCTCCTTAAAATATTTTCAGCATCTGTGAACCATATTTTCTGTGTTTTGTCATTTATCCATCTAACAACTAACCTGTTTTGTAATTCGTGTCTATTTTTCCGATCCCATGTATCTCATTATTACTTCTTAAACAATATTGTCCATTTTCATTGTTTATTAATTCGTCTTTTTTTAAATATTTTCTTCTGATGGAAGATACATTCTTAGCTATGTTTCTTATTTTATTATTATATTGATGTTGTAATCTTATGATTGAAGTTCTATACCTGTGTTGTTTAGGTCATCAGCCGAAAAGCTGGTTTGAACCTCTATAGACTTTACTAAGTAAAACAAGGAGTCATGTGGTTTAAATATTCCTTCCTCACTGAGTAGAAAGTATGCTTATCAGTATGCCAGGCCCTCTGAAAAGCATCTAATTTCCACTCTGAAAATTACGCTTTCACATCGTTCAGCACAGAGGAGATAACTCTGACTAATGTCTTTAACACATCTATCTCTTCTGTTCTTGAATGCTTCAGTCATATAATTGGCTGATCATGTGATAAGAAACAGAAATATTTTTTGTAAGAATGCATACTAGTATTTTACGACAAAAGTGTATATATAATCAGATTTATTGGCAATTAAAAGATCTACAACTTTTATTTCAAGCATTTTTCTCTACAGAGCTTAGTTTAGTGTGAAAGAGTGATTTTCCGTATTTTAAAGCCAAACTGAGGGTGATTTTCATTTTGCGTCTTACACTCATGATTAAAATAAGGTTATGTTTTTTGAGGTTATTTTTTGTTTATTGCTAATGTTTTATTACTAATATTAGGTTATATTGTCCTTAATTTGCATTGGCAAAGGGAAAGTCGTGTAAGTGTTTCACATCAGATTTTTTTATTTTCGATCTTATAGTAATTTGATTATTTTCGGTACATAAACAGAAAATTCCTGTTGTAATTTTTATGTAAAAAATTTAGTATTTAAATTCCTCATTAATTGAAGTAGTACTAGAGGAATGTTTATTAATTTACAAGATGGTTTGAATGGAGGATGTATAAGGGTGATTTTGTGAAGGGTATGAGAGGGTTTGTTGATAAGAAACAATATACAGTTGGATTGTCGGGTGGCTAGAATATAATGGTACGCGTTTCGATAAGATACTATTGGAGTAGGTTCTTGCAATGAGGTGTTTAAATGCAACAGTCGCCGTCGGTAAGAGACATCGGTTCTGGTCCGATGTCAGTGGGTACCCTGTCCTTTCCTAGTAATCCGTGATGTGTATCCTTAGCCGACTGTTTAGTAGGCATTACCCATCTTCCATTGTTACATAGTCTACCCTATTTTAATGGATTCTCCTCACCCAAATGTCGCAAGGGGTGGTCATTATATTTTATCGTTCGGAAAATCGGAAGTGTTTCTCCGTACTATTGTAGTGTCGCAGTTAGTTCTTTGAAAATGTTTTATCAACCTCTCCCTCTTACCATGAGTTTAATAAATTGATTGCATTGCCTACAGTTTGCTTTTAATAGTATATTTTCTTATTTTATTTCATGTAATCTACATTGTAGAACATTATCAACCTTATGTAATGCAAAAATGAATACTTTAAGTCTTGTTCTACCGTATTGATTTTATTTAAATAATCAGATAACTTGAACGTACACTCGGACAAATTTATATTTCTTAATTAAGTTTGTTGTTGTTTAGGTCATCAGCCGAAAGGCTGGTTTGAACCTGTAGAGGTTTTACTAAGTAAAACGAGGAGTGAGGTGTTTTACCTGTGCCTTCCTCACTGAATGGAAAAGTACACTTATCAGCATGCCGGGCCCTCTGAAAAGCACATATTTTCCACTCTGCAAATGACACTTTCACTTCATTCACAACAGGGTCTGGCTGTATAATGAAATTCATTACTTTCAGAGGAAATAACTCTGATTAGTGTCTTTTACACCTCTACCTCTTCTGTTCTTAAATGATTCAGTCATTTAATTGGCTGACCATGTGACAAGAAACAGAACTATTTATTTTAGCCCTGCAACTAACAGATTGAGTGTAAATAATTTGACACTCCACCTGTCTGTTATGGGCAGTAACTAAGTAATTAAGTTTATTAGTTCTAAAAAGAAGTGAATTTAAATAATAAATACTATTAAAATAACCCCCAAATTTTATAATCTAATTACCTAAACATAATAGGTTTATTTCGTTTAACGTCGGATCAACTGCAAGCTCATTAGCTACGACGTTGGGGTGTAACTGCGTAATGAAAATGAAATAATTTTTGTAACGTATGAAAATATACCATGCCCTGAGTGGGATTCGAATCCAGGACCGCATGATGAGAGGCGAGCATAAATAGGTTTAAAGATAAGTGAAATAATGGTTTTTTTACATTTCCTGATACATGATTTTTTAACCATTGTTGAATATATTAATTTCCATTGCCTCGGTTATTGGAATAAATGTCGTTATATAAATGTATATTTGTATAAAAATTTATACATGTTAAAATTTGTATTTGTATTTTTGGAAATAAAGTAATCCTGTTATTAATTACAATTACTTAAATACCAATACTTACTTAATAGGTATTAAAATAATTATTTCATAATAATTATACCTTTATAATACTACTTTTTTCCGTACTTTTTATTCAGAACTGTAATGTATAACACAACCACCGAATGGGTTGAGAACTTATGACAAAAGTAACCAGGACACATGAAAATATATAAAAAAGAAAAATAAATGTTCAATAACAAATTTTTGAGTATAAAAATAAATTAAGCAGTGAAATAAAAGTTTAATTTTTAAAAAAACTTATATATAAACTATTTATATAATATATATTAACTTTTATTTAAGAAATTCACAATCTGTTAGATACAATCAGTGAATGTGATAACACAAAATATGAAAAAATTAACATGATAAAAAAACGTGAGTGGAGACACAGTCCAGTGACAGAACTACGACGTGAATAGATAAGTGCAGCATTTAGATCACTGTAATGGATAGTCAATTACAGTCTTAAGTTAATTGATAATATCTCGGCTCCATCGACGTTTTAGTCGTCTTATTGGATTGTTTGGGAGAGTCTGCGAAGTCAGATTTCAGATTTTGTGGGTAATAACGGTTTATTATATAATGGGTAGTATGATGTAGTGGTCAGTGCAATTGGCTTCAATGCTAGGAGTTTCGAATTCGATTCCCATTGATATTGGTAATGTTTCATCCCTAATTTTTGTAATCATCCACAATATGTGTAAGTATTCATGTTCTAAACAGCCAGAAATTAAACAAAAAGAAAATAATTTTTACCACGCTAAAAATTCTTTATTTTATAACATTTATTTAGTGATTAAACCAACTGAAAATCCTAATTATATTAATTGAAAAGCACAAAATTACTAATTAAAATTCTACTAAGTAGATGGTTTTATTTCAACAATACGTGTATTGAAAATAAAACCACTATAAAGTATACATTTTGGGTTTATTTATTTCCCCTTCAAACTGTAGGTTGTCTTTTATTTTTAACGATAAGAAGTGATATAGGAGTGAAACGTACGTGACAGTAGAGTGATTGAAAGAGCGGTCAATCAATCCTTTAGTTAGCTTTCTTTCGTTCAAATAACAAAAAAAAGCTGAAAATAAAAAAATAACACCGAGAAAAAAAGATTGCAGGTGTTTAAGTAATTGTTGTAGAGAATGTGTGATTGTTTTTTAGTAGTATTGTTAGTTCAATGGTTGTCAGGTTAAGTAGTATAGTATGGGTTTAGTATAGGTTAGGAATACTATAGTGGAATTGCAACTAGATAGTACTGGAGTATTTCAAGTCACAACTCAACGTGCTAACATTTTACTATCGACTAACTTTTAACCATTCGTTTGTATATAAATGAACGAACTGTTGGTGGCAGTTGTCAGTAGATTGATAGGAGTTGTTTTCATTTCCTGGTGTTTTCCGCAATATCCTTAGGATTATTTGGACACTGTATTGCTTTTTTCTTATTTTCTTCCTCGTCTTGGGTTTACCTCATTGAATATTCAGTGACGGCAGATTCCGTCTTGGACACAGTAATGCAAGTTCTTCAACGGCACAACAGCTAAACAAAACCAAACCATCCCTTCGTCTTTTTTAAAGTCTTCGAGAGAAAAAAACAATACAATATATCCTGGAAATACATACCATTCACTCTCGTCTTGTTTGCTTGTTTCTTAACATTTTACTGAAAGTTTTCTGGTTATTTCTTCTTCGTTTTAATCGTAATTTTATGTTTTTTTTTTAATTCTATATCCGTCATTTCTGTTTATCCGTTATACGCATGTAAATAAATTAAAATATAATAAACACATGAATATAATCCCTAATGTGCGTACGTAGCAATTAAATTTAAGAATAGTAAGCAACCCATGTCTCAATGAAATGAGGATGGTATAAACTGTAAATGAGGTGTACCCAGTCTTTTACACTCTCAGGCTGATCATTCTGAGAAAGTATTGTTAATTCAACCCTAACCATCAAAGTAATCTGTGGACGATTCCTACTGGCACGACTTTTACTCTGCGTGTACACGCAGTTCCGCTTAAAGTATATCCATAACTATTCTTTCAACAAGGTCTACAAATTTTAACGTACGCAAATGCCTACAACTTTATTTTAATGTACAAACATACAAATAATTATGTCATTTTAAAATATGTTTTTAATTTTGTCCCATAAAATGTTTAAATTATAAATTACAAGAACAAAACTGTAAAAACTCACTAACTATACTCTACAGACGCACGCAACTAATAAACAAATCGGTCTGAATATAAAATGAAAAGAAAATCATAAATGAAAACAAATTAGTCCCATCATTTTTTCTGACAGATTATAAACAACAGTGAAAACAAAGCGTAGTGACCGTGCGTGAGTCACACATTACAGTAGCGACTGTATACTTTTGTGACTGTATCGACGTTGCATGGCGAGGGGCGAAGAGTGGAGTAGATAAACACCGAAGCTGCTTGTGCCAATTCGAATTGTCCAAGTTATACACCGGTAACCACAATTATTCAAATACATATAAAAGTAACTACTATTTTTAGGAATTGAATCACGGAATCTTTACTTCTGAAATTCAGCAATTAAACAGCTGAATTCCGGTGACCTTTCTACCGGTAGACCAACCCGGTGGGTTAACTTGCAAAAAAGTCGTTATTTTTCAGTTATCCAATATAAAATTGTGGGATGGTAATTGTATTTCTTCTACTTCTCTAGTATGAGTAACTACAAGACTAACCAAAAAATCAAGAAGTTAAAAAATATTTTAAGAAATAAAAACTTGATCATAGAATCTTAAACGATATTATTTCACTGTCGAATCAGGAACCACGAAGAGGAACACCGAGAGTCAACTGTTTAGCTGTTGATTTTCTGGGATAAAGGTTCCGTGGTTCAAATCCTAGTATTGTTAAATACTTATTATACAAATTTGAATAATAGTCAACTAACGAATAGACTGAAACTAATAGACTGAATGAAAATAATATAATACTCCATCTATCTGTTATAGGGACATTTGGTGACTTTGTAGAACCGTTATTGTTTTATTTAACGTATGAATTTAGAATATCCAAAACTCATTATTTATTTGATACTACATCGATCTGTTTATCTAAATCAAATTTTATTTTATTTATTTATTTAAGGTCGCATCGACTACGAGTTCATTAGCGACGACGTTTCATATAAATACATGTAGTATCAAATTTCCAAAGAAGACATAAACAAACACAATTAGGTCATATATAAAAATATAATGAAAAATTAGTTGGGTTGAATTAAAATTTAGACAACAGAAAATTAAAAAATAGAATGACACAATGAAAAATAACACATACGATTTTACAATTATATAAAATCTGAAATTTTGTGAAATTTAAAAACATTTATTGAGTTTTGAACCGCTACCTTGTTTACTAAATTAACTGCTAAAATGTTGTTAATTTTTAATATTGTTCGTGTGAATTGTGTAGTTTGGCAGTCTGTGATGATGTGTTTGATTGTTAAGTGGCGTGTTGCAATGTGTACAATGTTGTGGTTCTTCTTTCTTCAGTGTTTGTGCGTAAGTGTAGAGTGTCCAATGCGCAATCGTGTAAGTAGAACTTGATGGCTTCGAAGCTTCAAGTGAGGCTAAGGGTTTTCAAAAATCTGTTTTCTGATTTCGTGAAGTTTCGTTGGAGGATTTCGAGACCAGGTTTGGTTCCAGTGTTGTTTAATTTGGTTGTGCAGATTTCTCCTGATATCTGTATGAGATATATAATGTATGTTTATCTATCAGTGGGGTCTTAAACGACTTTGGCGGCCGTATCCGCTGTCTCATTTCCGTTTATACCGCAATGCGACGAAACCCACACAATGTATACTTTATTCCTGTTGTTAATATGTCGAAGTAGGTTGGATAAAATTTGATTTTATTGAATCATATTTTTATGAAAGGTTAACAAAATCAATTTGATAGAATTGATTTTAGGATCAATAAATTTCAATAATATTTGAGTGTTTAATTTTACTGAAGTTAAAGGGGCTGTATGAAAGATATATTATATTTTGGAAGGATGGTTAAAATTTAAATTATTGAGAAGGGGACAATTTGTCTCGACAACACGGTCACCGATGCGTAACCTCTCAACGTGGCCACCGGCAGGGTCCAAAGCCTAGTATGGGATGAACGGGGTCTTCTTACTAAACGATCCGTATCAGCCATCACAATCTCCTCCCCGTCCTCCCACCTTTGGTAACCCTTTTACTGTTATGCTCTTACTGCTGGAGTTGCTGCTGACTCTAGTATTAAATGTTATATAGTAGTAATATAAGATCAGTACGGTCAGCAAGATATCCAATACTTATGGCCTCCCGATACATAAATTAAGTCAAGGGGTTCGCTCTATGTACAACAGTTTATGTATATATATAGCTTATACGATGTTCACTGCTGTTCAGGTTCAGTTCGGGCTTTATATAGTTTATGGTTCAATTATAAGCAGCTAAAGATTTACGTGAGTCATTTCAAGATGGCGGTTAGAGATATGCAGCTAGTGCACGCACGTTCTACAACGCCACTACTACACCCGTGCTAACCGACCGACCGGTATCACTCCTCATTCTTCATCAACCATTCCTTCTCATCCACCTTCAACTCTACTCAACTTTTCTATCATTTTCTCTGGTCACTGGCCTTAGTTTTGTTACTAGAAAAAAAAACCTTTATTAACTGGAACCAATAAACTAATATTTAACATCACATAAATTTAAAAGGAAAATTTTCGTTTATCGAACAACCTATCATTGTTTTATCTTCGCTAATAGACCTACAAGGACCTCGTCAATATAATATTATCTATTTTTTTTAATTATTTTTTGGTTTTTCTGAAGTTCATTAATCTTTTAGACTGTTTAGCAGGTCTTTCTTCTGAACATTCTCCTCTGCACTTTTTTCTTTTTATCTACTAGAATATTTATTTTAACAATGTTATTACTAATTTATTTTTGATTCTTATTTAATATGTTATATAAAAACCTTCGAATTTGTAATTCCAGAGTTTAATAAAGATCTATTTATTTAGAATTAATTGGGTCATTTAGACCACGTGTCCAAAGAACTTTAGTAATTTCCTTATTGGAAATTTATAATTGAAAAAATAAAAAATATGGTGAGAAACATTCACATGAACTTATCTTATCAATGTAAGCAAAGATCAATTTCCATGAGGAATGTATGTAAAATTACTAACTGCCACAAAACGAAGTAAATTAAAATAGAAGTAAAAGTAAATGTTCAAAAATACAGGTACCTGTAGTTGTCATTTTTCATTTTAAAATTTTTCTTGAATTTATCTTGACCAAATTCATGAAACTGTAATTCAGAAACACATATTTCTTGACTTAATTTTGTATAAAGAATATTACCGATTTCAATGTGTAGAAAATCACGAATTTACAATAAACTAATCACTTTAGAAAGTAAAACGTTTGAAATAATATTATAGGGTTTTATAAATTTTGTACAACATGATGTGTACACAATGTTTTTCTAAAATACATTTCATTAACACAGCAATATTTTTAAAAAAATTACTATAATAGCACAGCCTCCTTCCCAATTGCCAAGACGGGTCATTTACCCTGTCTTGTAAAGCACAATAATTGTAATAAATAAGGCAATTTTAATCAAAATCGTAGAAACCATTTTTTGGAATATCGAAAAATGGTGAAAATGCATACGAATTAAAAGTTACTTCTGGTTAACAAATTTTTATGAAATGTTTGTATTAAGGTAGCCCTACTTAACTTTAATTCCAAGTTTTAAATTCATTCGATTTTCCGTTTTTGATTTATTTTGTTCATACACGAGCTCATACAAATCGGTAAAAAACTTATTTTGGGAATGAGGGATGTTGAAAATAAGTGTTTTCGTGAAAACTTGATTTCGAAAATTTGACATGGAATCAATTTCCCTCACTTATTTTTTATAAAAATAAAATAAAAACATAATAAACTGGTAAACAATGAGAAAACGGATGCCGTAAAATTATAACAATGAATTTAGTATATTAGAACAATTTTACCAAAATGTTTGTTATCGTAATATGTCGGGTGTAGTATGGAGGATAAGAATTTTCTCGGATTAACCGACTTGTCAACCAAATATGATGTAGTCACCCTTATCATTTGGAGCCGGGCTTGACGAGAGGGGCCGTATTTAGTGACGACGATACTGATGAAGCCGACGGATATGAAAATGCCACCACCGCTGTGTCCCGCTTGTTGCAACAATGTCATTGACAATATAAGCTAAGCCGTTTAGTGTTTGAACCCAATATACCTCCTCACACAAACACACACACATACATAATATACTATGTATGATGTATGAGTGGTAGTAATGTTTGGTACCTCTAATACATACCTATATATGTTTAGAATATAATATAGAGGCGGTGTTGTTAAAAGGGAGGGGGTGTTAAGTGGTAAGGTTAGGTGGGTGTTGGTGATGGAAGGGTGTTGTTTGAAGGGGTGTGAGGACGACACAACATCAATTCATGGGCTTAACTTCATCCATCCTATTTCACTTTATCATACGACACGTAGTAAATGTGTGACAGATATTTCAACCAACTAACCGGCAGCTCACGGTTAAAGAGAATTGAAAGGTATTTAATAAGGCGATGTAACCATTGTTATCAGTGTTATTAATACGAACCAATAATACAGGCGGTTTGGTTACCACCCCATGTTATCTATAACCATTGTTTCCTTATATTACTAAATAATACATCCAAATACCTATACTGATTTTTATTTTACATTCTCTTGCCTGGTATGAAATGTTGTTTAGGTCATTATTCTACTGTCTATTTATAACTTGATAACCTCCGGCGGAGAGGAGCAGTATGCGGATTATAAAACCATTCCAGAAAACATATTAATTTATTTAAGATACTAAAACTTATCGGAAATGCCGTATTTTTATAAAAAACAAGTATTTCGCATGTTTTTTGTCCTATAAAATTATTTCGAAAAACACTCGCTTTAAGAGATAATGTAAAATTTATTAACAGTTTTGTTTTTAAAGAAAAAAGCGTAGTTTTCAAATACATCGTCATTGTTCAACTATATTAAATTATTCGTTCACTAAAAATTAATAAAACATTTTCTGTTTATTTGACTTCCTAAATATGTACATTTATCTTTATCTTTAAAGACCATTTATTTATTTATCAACATTTATTTATCTTTAAAGACCGAAAAGTTTTTAGCAAGCTGAATTTTTTATGTCATGTTTCGCGATTTTACAAAATGTATTTATGAAAATACGTCGTAACTTAAAAAGTAATCATTTTCTGTTAAATTTTATTGCATCATCGTTTTCCGTAATTATTTCATAAAAATACCTGCCAAATATTATGTGAATCCGTGAAGTAGTTGTTGAAGAATTTTGATGATGTTGTTGAACATGACGATGTATTGAATGAAAAAATACACTTTTTTCTTCAAAAAATACAATTTTTATTAAATTATACATTTTCTCATTAAGTGCGTGTTTCGAAATAATTTTATAAAACAAAAAAAAATGTTTTCTGAAATGATTTTACGATCCGCATATTGCTTCTCTCTGCCGGAGGTCATCAAGTTATAGACAGACCGTACCTAGGTTGGTTTGTACCTCAAGAGGTTTTACTAAATAAAACGATGACTGAAGTGGTTTATCATGCCTTCTTCACTGAGTAGAAAAGTATGCTTATCAGTATGCCAGACCCTCTGAAAAGCATTTACTTTCCACCCTGCAAATGACACCTTCACTTTATTCACCGCAGAGACTGACTATAATGAAATTCAGTATTCTCAGAGGAGATAACTCTGACTAATGTCTTTTATTCCTCTACCTTTTCTGTTCTTAAATGCTTCAGGCATATAATTGGTTGACCATGTGATAAAAAATATAACTATTTTTTTGTAACCCTGGAACAAGCAGATCGAGTATAAATAATTTCAGCTTTGTATTAATGTATTCTTAAATTCATTGCTGTACGCAGATGACACTGTTATTATTTTTGACACAGAAGACAGGTTCCAATGTGCCATTTATAGGTTGCACAACATTAGTGTAGAGTTTGGCAAGAAAATATCAGCGCAAAAATCAAAGGCTATGGTATTCAAGGGAAGATGGCCGGTTCGCTCAATTATTATACTTGGCAACCGAACTATAGAGCAAGTTCGAGAGTTTAAATATTTAGGATGCAAGGTTTCCTACGACGAAGATGATGACGTGAGTGAAAAACTGGGAAAATTCAGCCTTGTATGCGGTTCTATTCACTGGACATTAGGAAAGAAAACGAGAGAGGACACCCAAATTAAATTTTATAGGGCAATGGTTGTACCACTCATAACATATGGGAGTGAAACATGGGTGTCATAACAGAGAAATGAATCTCTATTCAGGCTGCTGAAATGAGATTTTTGCGAGGAATCAAAGGTTGTACCCGGTTAGATAGAGTATGTAACGAAGCTATCCGCGTAGAGTTAAATGTTCAGTCACTGTTGGAAACGTTGAGAATATTTATAAGAAAAACTGGTCCATTCATTTACTTTGCATGCCAGCTCACAGACTTCCTCTGCGAGCATGGAAATATAAACCTAGAGGGGAACGAGGGTTGGAAAGACCTAAAAAGAGATGGATACAGGAACAGGCAATTCAGTCTAATTGTTGACATTTGATGATGAATAATTTAACACTCCACTTGCATGTTATGGGCAGAGTTATTCTTTATGCCAATTTATTTATTTATTTAATTATATGTATTCCAATATTATTTCCTAGTCATATTTGCACGGTTGCAAAATTAAATATAATTAGAAAAATAAATAAAAACATAAAAATGTATTATTTAATATTAAAATTTTATAAAAATATAACTTATAATGTAAGTGACTGGTGGTTTTGAGACGCCGGAAAAGATGACATAAATTTCTCTCGAACGCGAATTCTCAACCACATATACATTAACACCCATACAGCCGTCAAATAAGAATTAAGAAAAAAATTAAAAATTTATTTCACTTTTAAAATATAAGTGTATTAACCCAAGAAATGCTAATAAAAGACCTGTTGAACATGTAGATAAATTATAAAGAAAATCATACAGATACAAACAGATATTTTAAATATAAAATATATATTTTTTACATGTACATTCTATTAATAAAATGTTAAGAATTAAACTATCATTTATTAGGTAATAAAAAGCAATAAAAATTGCCATTGTAAATTTGTTGAACCACTATAATTCTATCAAAACATTGGTCGTATTAATAGTCAGCCATCTTGATGACCCTTCACTGACAAAGTGTCCAATTTCTAATAAAGTAGATGTTTTATTTTTTTTAATAATCAACGGGTATTCAAATGTGAAATGTATAGAATGACTTGTAACTTTTAAATGTATGTTATATCGTTGATATGTTTAGAACATGTTACATTATTGCATGTTAATATTATTACCATGTTTAAGTTATTCTCACAGATTTTGTAGAATGGGTGTTAAAAAAGTATAAAAACAATATTAAAGAAGATATACAACTCCGCTAATCCGAAATTTCGGATAATTTAATTAAATTTGATTTTCTCTTTACAGTATAAATAATGAACAATATAACCTAGTACGTTATATCATGAGTGAATGACGCAAAACGAAAATCAACTTCTATAGAACTTAAAAATACTAATTTTGTCGTTTAATTAAGCTCTGTAGAAGAAAATGCTTAAAATAAAAGTTGTATGGTTTTTTTTCAATAACTTTGATTACCGAACTAATTTTTCGTAAAATGCTTACTTAAGCCGCGATTTTCAAATCCAATTTTTGCCGATTTTGATTTGCAAAATACAAAAAGATCATAAATTGATGATAAACTAAGTGTAGAAAAAATGTTTGAAATAATAATTGGAGGTTTTTTATTGTTCCACAACTTTAATTATATATACATTTTTTTGTCATCGGTCTCTCGACTGGTTTGATGCAGTTCTCCAAGCTGTTTTATCTTTCATAAGTCGTTTCATATCTACATCCTTGTAACATCTTTTCTAATTTGCTTTATGTATTCTAAACTTTGCCTCCCCCTACAATTCACCCCTTCAATATTACGCTCCATTGTTGATAGCCCAATGGAGTTTATACACCACTGACCTAAAATGCATTTTAAGGCCGGAATCTTACAAAAATTTACAACGAGAGTACAACTTCCTCAAGAATTTCACTATACGTGACGCTTACCTTTTCTTGTAAACCATAGAAAATGCAGTAGACTGCTAAATGAGGCAATTTAAAAAAAATCGGAGGAGCCTTTGCTGAGAAACTTGCCCAAACGTAAAAAATTGAATGAATAAACTACGACATCTTGTTGACCGATTTTGATTAAAATCTTTGTGTTGGGTCCCCTAGTAGTACCTAACTTAAGTTTTTAGTTTCAACTTAGTTCGATATTCCGTTCTATAGATATTTTGTTCACACTTTACACGCACTTACAGACCAATCGCTTAAACATGTTTTTGTGTTCATTAAGCCTGAAATCATGTAGGGTTTTTTTGATGAAAACTCGATTTCGAAAAATCAACATGAAAATAATATTTTTCTTACCTATACTTTCATATGGGGCAAGAGAATATTATAGAATTTTAAGAATTATAGAGTAGTTGAAAATCGAAAATAAACATAATCAAGTCCTTTATTGTATATATTTATTTAGTTCTTTATCTTCTTGCAGAAAATTTGCGCAATTTAATAAAGGTAAGGACATTTTCTAATTCGAAGCACAAATATAACCTGAAAGGATTTATTTGTTACCATTATCCTTTTTGTATCCAAATTTAATCTGGGAACAAATGGTCTGGAATCTGGAATCATATTCTTGGCTTCTTCCAAAGTAAACCAGAATTTTTAATTTCGACTAGATGTATTGTCCCTAATAGCAAACAATTAATGCTGAGTTCTAGATGGAAGCATTTCAAAATTACTGATTAATAATAATTCTTATAATTCTAATTATTAATTGTAAGTTAACTAATTAAAATTTATAATATCTTTCTAATACAATGAATAATAACAAAATTATTACTTTGTTAACACCCTGTAGATAAATTTACTAACACATACATTCGTAATGCATGTGTACAAAGTAAATATTAGTTTATAAGTAATATTAGTAAAAAATATTTAACTTTATATCAATTTGTAACGCGTTGTAGCTATTAATGTTTCTTCACTATTTCTTTTTTACGTCAACTAACCGACAATTCTGTTATTTGGGATATCAAAATCAGTTAGTTGTTGATTTTATGCGTTCTTATAACTGGGATTTTTTCGTACCATAATTCAGTTGAGTTAAGACAAGGTATGTGTGTAAAAGTTTACATGTATGCATGTTATATAGTTTATATATCGGACTGTTTTAAAACAATTCATTTCAATTAACGAACTCATAAATTTCAGTTTGATGTACAACAGAAGATTTTTCAAATCAAGTTTTAACTGATTTATTATGTACACCTTTTCAATATCATTACGTACTGAATTTTCTACGAAGAATGTTTATTTTTAATATAAAACACTATGGTATATTTATAAATTTATCCTTGCGCAGAAATAAAGGTTTATTTTAGAAAAAAAAGTATTCAGATTGTATAAATCAACTTATATTTGAATCGGTCATTTCAGAACGCCCATAAGTCAAAAACGTAACTTTTGGAAAAATAAAAAAAAAGTTATTTACTACGTTTCAGTAAAAAACAATATTAAAAAATATAATTTGTTTATAAATCTGTCCTTTTAATATAAAATGTATAATATTGTTTTTTTAATATAAGCCACTTGTTTAAAAAAATTGTAAATTTAACAATGAATAATTCTTAAATTGCATACTTAAGTCGCGATTTTTAAAAATCCAATGTTTTGTCCGATTTTGATTTGTAAAATACAAAAAATCATTAATTAGAGCTATAATAAGTGTAGAAAATAATGTTTGAAATAAGAGTGTAGGTTTTTTAATGTTCCACAACTTTAATTATTTATACACTTTTTCTCATCAGTCTCTCGACTGGTTTGATGCAGTTCTCCAAGTTGTTCTATTTTGCGCAAGTCGTTTCATATCTATATCGCTGTAACATCTTTTGTAATTTGGTTTATATAAAATCTAACCTTTGCCTCTCCCTACAATTCAGTCCTTCAATATTACTCTCCATTATTGATAGCCCAATGGAATTTATACACCACTGCTCTAAAATTCGTATTAAGGCTGGAATCTTACAAAAAATTGTTTGTGAAATAAATTGGCGTATGATGGTAACTTACTTTGTTTTCTGTAAAATACGTTCCTAGACCAGAAAAAAAATTGTGTTGAAATGATCTATCTATTTAACGGGTGATTCAAAAAGAGCGCCGGTTTTTAAACGGCTGGTAAATTTTTGTTTATCGGTTGGCAACATTGTTAGACCTCATTTCTATTTCGGAGAACATTCCGATTGACGATTCAGTTGTAGTTTCTCTTGTTCGCAGTGTAGTACTCTCGCAGTCTGTGTCTAACCATGGAGAAGTTTACTATTGCACAACGAGTGTTAATCGTCAAAACATTTTACCAGAGTGGAGAGAGTTATGCGGCTACTGTCAGGCGACTTCGCGGTACTCTAGGACGTAATGAAGCACCGAATGAATCAACAGTTCGCAGGCTCATGAAAAAGTTTTTTGAGACGGGTTCAACAGTCGACCTTAAAAGTTCTGGACGTCGTCGTTCTGGCCGAACTGAGCAGAACGTTCGTTGGTTCGTGACAGTGTGGCTGTTAGCCCAGCAAAATCAATACGTCGCCGTTCTCAACAATTGGGTTTACGATGTTCTTCTGTACGGAGAATTCTTCGGTACGATCTCCAATATCACCCGTATAAAATTCAGTTGACGCAACATTTGAAAGTGGCAGACCACCAGAAGAGACGACAGTTTGTTGACTGGGTATTGAGAAAACGGCAGGATGATGACACCTGCGCAAACAAAATTGACGCCTTGTGACTTTCATCTTTGGGGTCATCTGAAGTCATTGGTGTATGCCAATAAACCCCGAAACATCAATGACTTGAAGGAGGAAATTCGACGGGTTATCGGGCAAATGGAAGTCGAAACTTTTCGTGCAGTAATATCCAATTTCATGGACAGAGTTGATGCGTGCCAGCGCAGTATAGGAGGACACATGCATGACATCATTTTTCATACATGAAATCGGAAGGTTAGATGAACTTGTTGATGTATTTATTTTCAGTTTTTCAATAAAATAAATCTCTTAATTTTATATATCAAAACCGGCGCTCTTTTTGAATCACCCTATATTTATTTTATTTGTTTACAATAGTGACTTTTATAGCTTTTTGCAATAATAAAAATAAAAATTCTTAACTTTAAGAAAGAGAAATGTTGGTTTCCAAGAATATTCACTTTCATCATCGTTGTCACAAACAGTAGTTACATCCCTTAAAAGATTTTTGAATAGCCATTTCTACTAGAAAGTTGGGCGTAAGCTTCAAAAGATCATCCATTTATATTTGTTAATTAAAAGGAAGCACTTTATATCCTTAAGGATAAGGTTTTATTAGTGTATACATCTTCAGGAAAGCCAGACTTTGATCATTTTTGTAGGAATGGTGTGTTTGTATTTAATTATTCCTAAAATTCACTAAAGAAAAAATATAAAATTTTGACTTATGGACTTTCTGAAATGACGGATTCATTTTCTTTATTAAGTAAGAGTTTTTTACGTTTCAACATAAAGTTTGAAGTTTAAACTTGATTAAAAACCTTTAAACTGTCTGTTTAGTATAAAAAAAACAAATACAATAACTGATTTTCCGTTTCGTATATTTTTCGCTTGGTGCCTTCTATCGGAGGTTAGTAATCATGGGGGCTTCACCTCCTCCCTTATAGAAAATCCAAATTTCGTACCAAACTAATGCTACATATTTTTGTAGTGGGTGCCAGGTTGAATTTCCATGCAGGTCTGGGAGTTTTTCATGTATTACCATCCCTTAATGTTTATAACAGTCGACGTAAAAAATCTTCAAATCCAGTCCCCCTCAAACCAAAATCCTGGGTACGTGACTGCAGAAAAATAACAAAAAGGGTAAGAATAACCTGGACAATCATCAGTTACCTAAGCTTTGATTTTGATAGCTTCAGAATTTTCTTTTTCTTAAAGAAAAAATTATGGTGCAGGCATTTTGTCTGTTGCCCTCTTGTAGTCTTGAAACTATGTTAAAAATTTTTTTTAGTGTTGCCACTATGGTCTGGAGTTAAAAATAGAGCCATGGATAGAAGGAGTGCTATGGTATTTTCTCTAAGATATTAATATTTAAACCAGTGTTCACTTACAACCCAATTAGACAATGTAATATTGGATGACCTCGGAATTGACGGGTATCACAACTTGATTAAGAAATAGTAGATTACTTACGTTTAAAGTTTGGACAAACCATGAATCATTATCCATGTTTTTGTAAAATGATAATGTATTAATTTTTTATATTAGAAAATTAATAATATAAAAGAACTATTTTATTTTTTAATCAGGTGTATAAATTAAAACACTTACTTTTAAGGTTAGGATACTAAGTTATCTATGCAACCCGTAAGTATTTACAGTAGCTAGATTATCTCCAACCTCCTGCTGTTAAGTCAACTAAGTCACGCCATAAGTACGTTTTCACACGATGCTTTGTGCTTAAGATCTTGGCAACGAAGCACTTTTTTTACATACAAGTACTGTACACAATTTATTAACAAAGCCCTTTTTAAAACTAAAAGTACTTGTAGGTAATTACAATAGAATTTCTTGTTATTTATTCCTTATTAAAGTAAAATAAAGTACTGTATCATAAAAAAATACTTTTATTTATTCGTAATAAACTTTATACGTTGATTTATTTATTTAAATAAATTTATGAATTAATTTAAAAATTTATTAAAATTTTAATATTGTAAATAAAGGTGTAATTTAAATTTATTAATACGTTCATTATTATTTTAACGCATATTTAAAAAGTAATTTATAAACTGTAATAACGATTTTTTCGATTCTTTAATAATCTAAAAGACCCTTAAGCAACGAAACTGTTGCTTACATTATTACTGAATGTAAACAAATCTTTGGTCAATCAATTATTATCTTTTTATAATGAATTACCAACTTAATAAATTTATTATTTACATAATTAACTATAATTATGTAAATAAATTATTAAAAAAATTATTTTATGAAATTGAAAAATTATTAACATGAATTATTTCACACATATAATATTTTTTGTTTGATAGATTGGTATGACTGTCTATAGAGAATATTTTGAAATAATTACTGTAAAACGCTTTCTTAAAAGATGCAATTTAAATAATTCAAATTTCTTTTAACAGTAGGTTAATTAATCATTTAAACACTAAAGCTGAAAATTATTAATAATTTTAATAATAAATGAGAATTATACACGGAACTTAATTTATCTTGTATTTTAAGTAACTGTATTTGTAATTAGTATAATACCAGTATATGTAACGAATCATTAACTGCAGTAAACTGTTCTTTTACAAAGAATCGCTTGACATTCATAACTTGAAAATACTGTAAAAACTGATCATACCGATAGATGGGGCAGTTTGTTTTTTAGTTATAATTTTCATTATTTTATCTTGTCTTATATGAATATATAGGAAAGGAATGTATTGGTTTCAATACAATAAATAATTGTTTTCATTATACAAAAGTGTATAATTTACGATTTCTAGTTTGCTGTTTGTTGTTAAAATAATATCAAATATGGGATATCACGATTTTATGAATAAAAAACAATTGTTATCCAGTTTGAACATTCGGATAAACGAGGTAGTATTGTACTCGCAAAAAAATTAAATAGGAGAATCACATCACCTCCACGTCTATTTAACGAAAAATTGCCAAAAATTGTTCGATTAGGCCTACTATCAAAATTAAACATTAAAATTACATATTGAGAAATCCTCTCTTAGTGGCATGAATGTATAGTTCTTCTTTGACACTGACGTAATTCATTATTATGAAGGTTCGTGTTAATATAGTGTGTTAGTGTTATAATAGGTTTGCACAAATGATATCAAAAGCAGGATTGCTCAAGCTAGAAGGGCTAATGAAATGAAAAACTGCTTAATGACTACAGACATTGATTTATAAATTAGGAAAAATTTATTAAAATACTATGTTTGGAGTGTAGAATTATATGGAAGCGAAACATGGGTGATAGAGCATGTAGAAAGGAAAAAGAAAAGGGTAGAAGCTTTTGAAATGTGGTTTTATAGGAAAATGTTAAAAATTAGGTGGGTGATAAAATAAGTAATTTAGAGGTTCTTAGACGAGTGGATGAGCGAATATGGAAACATCTAACCAGAAGAAGGGATATCCTAGTGCGGTAAATCTTAAAACATCCCGATATTTATCAATAATGGAGGGTAATATTGAGGGAGTGAATGGTATGGGGAGGCAAAGATTAGAATTATTTAAAACAAATTACAAAATATGTAGGGTGTTGCAGGTATATTGATATGAAAAGTCTTGCACAAGATAGAACAGATCGGAGAACTGCATCAAATTAGTTGAGCGACTGATGAAAGAAAAAGTCTTCTACCGTTTACAGATTAGGCGTTACGCCAGTTCCAGCCTCAACCCGTCTTTATCTTGGTCACCCCATGCTTCTTCTTCCAATTGGGCAATATTACAATGCTTAGCCCATAACCCTTCCACTTTTCATTCATGGAATAAAAACGGTCAACGGTCCTGAAGGCGGAAGTGAAGAAATTTCTAACGGCGGAAGGGGCGGAAGAGCCTAGAGGGACGTCTCGAAGAAACCGTCCTGCAAGCTTGGAAGCAGAGAGCAGTTCCCTCACCAAGCTTAACCTGCACAGCGCTCGTATCGTGGCCAGGGGATTCTTCATATTACTTACTGGCAAGCCTCAAAAAGCCTCAGAAAGAACTGTAGTAATTTTGGATAATCATAAGAGGAAACGAGAATTTAAAAGATTTTGGAATTAAAGATTCTTCTTCTTCTTCTTCTTCTTCACTTCAAGGTCTACGTTTAGTGAAACTCTTCCGGTGCCCATCTCTTTAAATTTAAAAATAAACTTATGATTGCGACATGGGATATAAGCGGAGGACTGACAACTAAAGAACTGGAATTGTTGAAAATACTCTAAGAAATAATGACAAAAAGTGTGTTATAAAAGAATTTATAATATCAACGATATCTGGATCATAATATGTAATTCTGAATTCTACCATGAATCGAGTCAATAGTGACGTCATGTGGAAGACAAATTTCTTTCTTCGGGCATTTATTTAGAATACCGGACAATCGAGTAACTAAACAACAAATTTTTATAATTAACTCGTGGAATAATACTCCAAAGTGTTGACCGAAATAAAGCAAATATGCAAGAACTTAACGTTGCAGAACAAGATCTTTTAGAAAAATCTGGACAGCTTAAGTTTCTTAAAGATAAAGGCACAAGATTCGTCGAGAAAACTCGAGTTCCGTCGTCAATGATTTGTACAGATAATTCAGACCGATCAGATACCAAAATATGAAGAATTATTGGGGAAAACGTTAGAATTCTAAAACCAAACTAAGAAGGATTTCTAAATTTGTTTAAGTCGTCCAATGAGGCCGTAAAATAAAATAAATAAAATTTTGTTTAAAAGAAGTGAAAAGGGAAGAAATAATATTCTTTTGTAATAGATCTATTATGAAAATTAGGTTAAGGTATGAAAATAGTTGGTACACTACTGATAAAAATCGGAAACATTGTGTATTATAAGTAGTAATATCTCTACAAATCGGTATAAGTGGTTTAAGTTATTAAGTTGATTTGGCAGCCTGAAGGAACAAGAGTGGGAGGAAGAATGTGTTCTCTCTTTAAATTTTTTCCCCCCACCTAGTCCACCGCACAACACAAACACCCTCACTTAAGTTCTTCTATTACTAGAGTAGAGAAGAGACAACTATAACGTTAATGTCGAGAAAGTTTTGATGTCTGTAAAAAACGTACTATTGCTGTAACGTTTTATGTAATTGGTATCGGTTGCTATTTTTTTCCGCTGAGCGTCACAAGACAAGGGTTGACAAATGTCTGCCCGGGAGAAGAGACGTCCATCAAAAAGTGTTTCTAGCCAAACGTTTCAGAAACAGCACCCAGTGACAACGTTGAGTTGCACCTGCCACTCTTCACTCACACATGGGTTATTATTACCACCAAACTCTCCTTCCCCTTTTCTAGACACGCTTAAAAATTATACTCATTCATTTTATCTTTTTAAATTTCTTCGCTGTACTTTTTTCATTATTTACTTTCTTCTATTCTTGTCCTCCCTCACGTATGAATGATAAATACATTTATATATTTTCTCTCTTTTATTTATCCGTTTAAAATAAACAAGCTATTAATAATATTAACTACAATGTATAATTGTGAATTAACACTTAATTTTTACAACTGTTTAACGACGAATACTATCTTTTATAATCATGTTTAACTTAATTTAAATGTAGCATTTGCTAAATTTGTAAAAAAATAAAAGTTTTCGCATCACGCTAGAGCTGCGTGAATTATTTAGTCGATAAACAGTATTTTAGGATACGAAACTGAATTATCTGTGTGAATATTTTTTACATTATTCCGCCTCATCAATTTAGATTTCGACCGCTACACCCGACAACACAACAACTGCACCCACTTCATTTCGGAGGCTCTAGAAAGGAAAGAGTACGTCATTGGTATTTTCGTGGATATCAGCTTTGCATTCGACAAAGTATGGGATGATGGACTTATATTTAAATTAAAACGTATTTTGAGTGACTCGTACTATTTGGTTTTAAAATCATTTTTAGAGCATAGATTTTTTTAAATGCAGTACGGTACTACTTACCTTGAGCTGCCCAAAACTGACTCCGGAGTACCCCAAGGGGCAATACTATCCCCATTTCTATATGGTGTATTTGCATCGGATATGCCTATCTTGGACACATCGGTAACCGCGACGTATGCTGACGACATAGCAATTCTTGTACGGGAAAAGAGCGCGGACGAGGCTTCCAGGTTGGCGCAGAGACATCTTTTATTAATAAAGGCCTGGCTTACCCGTTGGCGTATTAAGGTGAACCCAATTAAATCAACATAGGTTACGTTCATCTTACGACCTCGTTTTTACGGGAGTGAGGTGGACGGTAGTGAAGTAAGCTTGCCTGTGTAGCTGAACGAACAGTTCGGATTCAGTCGGTAGATTTCGTGTCTTAGTACCGAACTGCCTATTAAATCACAGGCGCTGAATGATGTTAATTATTATCTATTACAGACGTTAAAAACATTCAATTGTAAACATGTATACAACAATAATTAACGCCTATCACATACAACTCATTACTAATGTTTTCAGGTCAGCTGATATATAACGTTGCCAGAGCGACGTGACTCTGATCACAGCTGGTACAGCACTGACCCCCACCACTCGCTGAGGCAACCGAGTGCGCCATTACCTAAATAAACTTTCTGCGCATTTCAGAAAACCTGCAAGCTTATTTGGCGTCCGCTCTAAAGCCTCTGGACGTTTAACAACAACACATGAGTACAAAACTTTTGTAACTGTATAAAGATTATACTGTATTTCATTACCACGAACTCGTTGTGCCGCCCGATGGTGTAGTGGTCAGCCCAACTAGTTCTAGTTCAGGGGTCCCACATTCGATATCTGGTGAAATATGACATATTTCATTACTCATTTTTATCTATCGTTCTTCAACATCTGTATTAGCAGTAATCGAAAAACAGTTGAATGTAAAACAAACATTTTACTCAATGAATATGTACATCAGAACAAGACTTTTGAATCTAGTTCATGTTTTATACAAAAATCTTTTTAAGTTTAGTCAATTTTGAACATAATATACTTATATTTAGTGACATAAATAATGGACTTTTCTATCCTTTTTTTGTAAAAGATGGTACAGTAGTTATTTAGAATTGTTGATGTTAGTTGTTGAGATGGGTTGAATAAGATTGTACGTATAATAAATAAGCGAAGTATAGGTTTCGATATTGAGTAATATGGAATGTTCGATGAGAAATACTTCCGGTAGGATTTTCTTAGTAGTAGCTAGCTAAAGCGAAACATCGAGTATGAAGTAAAAGAGAAGCTAAGTTGAAGGAAAGAGAAAGAGCGAAACGGATAACGATAAAGTGTAAGTGAGACAGAAAATTGCATAATTCGGTCATAAAATACGTCACCCGGCAGACTCAGAATTGAACGCCATCCTTCAAAAAATGTTTTATACTACAGGGGGATGAAGTAAAGGGGGGGTTATAATATGCAATGCAGTCTGATTTATTGGGCAATAAAGTATTATAATTAAACGCGAGGCCCCGATGTCACTCGGCAAAGAGAGAGACGGAAGGAGAGAGAGTCGAAGGGGGATCTCGCACTACGTCGCTCTGGTTTATATCTATAAATCTCTCCTCATCGTCTCCCCCCTCTTTCGGGATCAGGGAAAAAGGTGAACACATAGAAGAGAACCCGGACCATGGGCCACGCCAGTCTTTGCCGGAGGAGAAGACTTATAAATCATGACGACCTACCGCCCTACCCCGCTCTCTCTCACTTTATCCCTCCTCGCAACTTTTCTATGCCATCCAGTCACCCGATAGGTCCCATTCAACATCACGAATTTGGCACGGACTTGCATATTGTTGTGTATGTGTGTGCGTTTGCTTAGGCCTATTTATTTATTGATTGTGTCTCGATGTGTAACTGACTGCAGGAGGGTTTATAAGAACTTCTATTCAGTAGTCGTTTAGTTATTGATTGGTTATTTGTAAGGTATGACATAATACAACGGTGTTTCTTTTATATAACCAGTTTTCTGTTTGTAGATTTACTTCCCAAAATAATGGCCAAATGAATCAAACATATTCGTCATCGTGTTCAGAGAAATTTATCATCCCTATTCCTAAATAAACTTCATTCCTAAAATGTCCTCGAAAATCCACCAAATTTTCACGGTTTCAAAAAAGGGAGTATCTCACATTTACTGAATAAACAAAAAATTATGCTCGTAATTTTATTGTTGTTTTTTCTTTCTTTTTCCCAGAAATAACGCTTCACCTGTTTTATTTTGTTTTGATGACAGTTATTTTATTCTATTGTTTATTTTAAATATACATTCGTATATTCGAGTGCTAGCTAAAATTACCATTAGTAATATTAAAATGTTCCTTAAAAATTAAAGAAAAATTTATTTTAAGTATCAAGAAAGCCTTCGAGCCTGCCCAATCGTTCATCTGGTATACTCGTAAAATCATCACTATAGCATCACTATAGCTGTAATTATCATAAATGTATGAACATATCAAAAATGTACGAGGTTTGATTAAAATTAACGGGAATTTTAGTTTTTCTTAAAAAAATTTATTTATTCATCTATATCAATTTTGTCCGCTTCAAATTAACCCTCCTCAGATATAATACACTGGTGCCAGCACTTTTTCCAATCTTGGAAGCAATTCTGGAACTCTTTTTTTGGTATAGCTGTCAGCTTCTTTAGTAATACTGTTTTTATGCCATCAATGGTAGCAAAACGTCGTCCTTTCATGGTTCTCTTGTCACCTCAAAACCTTGGTTTCGACATCATACCCATATACTCATGTTTCATCACCTGTTATGATCGTTTGCAGAAATTCTGGGTTAGTTTTGACTTCATTTACCAATTCTTGGACGTATCCACTCGACGTTTTTCGTTTTTTTCGAAATCAGTAATTTTGGAACGAACTTTGCTTCCACGCGTTTCATGCCCAAAACATCCGAAAAAATTACTTGACATGATCCAAATGATATACCAACCTCATCGCAATCTCTCTGATAGTGATTCTGCGATCTTTCAAAATCATATTTCTCACTTCTACGACCCTGTTGTCGGTTATTGATGTGCTAGGGCGTCCAGGGCGGTCGTCATCTTCAACGTTTTTACGGCCATTTTTGAACCGTTTGTACCACTCGTTAACTCTTGGTTTACTCATAATATATTCACCAAAAGCCACTGTCAACATTTCAAATGTGGTACTACCACTTGATATAATTATTTCACAGAAAATTAAATGCAAACCGTTTGATCCACTTTTTCGGAAGTAACAAATCATCGAGCGATTGCAAACACTTGTAGGTACTCTTTTCAACTACTAACAATAAAATTTACATTAAAAATGGCTGCAAATGCGAACATATGTTAGAAACAGGTGTATCAACAAGGCAACAAAAGATTTTGAAAATAGAATTTACAAAGCTCGCGAAATTTAAAAATTCACGTTAATATTTTATCAAACCTCGTATACCATCATATGTATGGTTTAACCGCATTGGCGCAGTTGGTAACGCGCTCGCCTCTCATCATGCGGTCTTGGATTCGAATCCTATTCAGGCACGGCATTTTTTCATACGCTACAAAAAATCATTTCATCCTTCACCGTCTGCATTAGCAGTAATTGCAAAACAGTCGGACGTTAAACAAAAAAAAAAAAAAAAAGAATGTATGGTTTAGCTGTAACCATTGTGCAAATGTGTAGTGTTTCAAAAATAACGAAAGAATAAACTAGTCACAATAAAAAATACGTATATATATATATATATATATATATATAAAACGACAATCAGACCTATATGTGTACTGTTGTTTTGGTCATCAGCTGAAAATTTGGTTGAGCTTCAAAAGACCTAAGTGAAACGAGGAGTGGAGTGGTTTGTGCATTCCTTCCTCACTAAGTGGAAAAGTATGCTTATCAGTAAGCCAGGCCCTCCGAAAAACATCTACTGTCCAACCTGCAAATGACTTCTCTTCATTTACCAAAGGACTGTATAATGAAGTAAAATTCATTACTCTAGAGGAGATAATTCTTGACTAGTGTCTTTTACACATTATTCTGTTCTTAAATGGTTCAGTCTTATAAATGGCTGACCATGAGTGATAAGAAACAACTATTTTTTGTAGCCCTGGAATTAGGAGATCGAGTCCAAATAATTAAAACTCTACCTGTTTACCTGTTTTGGGCAAACCGATATGTAGATAAGTTAAACATATTCGAGATTCGAACCTATAAAATTTGGTTTAACAATCAACTACAGAACATCATATCTACTGAAATCGTCGAAAAATACTCTTAAATTTCTGAATTGATGTTCTTTTAACTTAAACTATGACTCATAATTCAATTAGAAGACGTTCTGTTTTAACATACGATTTTTTTATTAAATAATCAAGATTGGCAATAAAATTATTTTTCTAAACAGTTTTGGCACAAAGAATACCAAATTAATATCAGTCAACTGCTTGATGTAAACATGTTCATTTATGTGCCACCAAATAAACAAACTTTAATTATTTATGTCAAGACGTTTGGATGCTTCAGACAATAGTGTATTCAATTTGTCATTGATAATACTTATTAACAAAAATAATCTGATATAATTCTATTTTTAAGAGTGTTTTAATTGGATTGTTAAAGTTACTCTTTGAAAATTATCTTCTTGTTAAAAGACAAACAATTGATAGGACATTTTCATATTGTGGAAGTTTACTTCGTGACTCCTTCCAAAAAAAGTCAATTTGTTAAAAACTTATTTTATGTTATGACGTTTTAATTAGGCTTCCATTATTTCTGGACTCCAATCCCAGAAATTTTTTGAAAAGGGTTGGTTTTTAGTAAATAATATACCTACAAAAATTAGGGAAAATAAAATTATGCAGTTATTTTAAGTAAAAATTGTTGAAAATTTAAAGGAATACACCAACTTATTATGACCAACCCGGTGGGATGGCGTTGTGTAAAGTTGTCGCGGCGTATCAGCTGTTTAACAGCTGATTTTCGGAGACGAAGGTTCCGTTGCTCGAATCCTAAATCCTAAAGGTACCCTGTTAATTTTATACTGTTTTGAATACTAGAAAGTGGTTACCGTGTACTTTGATGTTTGAGTTTAATTAACCATATTATCTCAGGAATGGTTGAATTAAGTTTGTAGAAGATTACACCGTGCATATCATCCTCATCTCATTGAGTCATGAGGTTGCTTATTGTACTTAAATCAATTAAACAGATTGTTAAGTAAACACATTATGAATTTAAAAAAAACATAATCCTTAAAATTTTTACCGGTACATTTATGAGTGAAATAATTACTTGACAAACCATTTTATTGACAAGACGGTTTTACTCATTTATTTTAAAATGTAAAATTATTACGTTTTATGATTCGTTGAATAATGTTTCATGTTGTTGTTGTTTAGGTCATCAGCCAAAAAGCTGGTTTGAACCTCTAGAGGTTTTACTAAATAAATCGAAGAGTGAGGTGGTTTACCATTACCTTCCTCACCAAGTGGAAAAGTACGCTTATCAGCATGCCGGGCCCTCTGAAAAGAACAAATTTTCCACTGTGCAAATGACACCTTCACTTCATTCACCACAGGGTCTGGCTGTATAATGAAATTCATTACTTTCAGAGGAGATAACTCTGATTAGTGTCTTTTACACCTCTACCTCTTCTGTTCTTAAATGATTCAGTCATTTAATTGGCTGACCATGTGTTAAGAAACAGAACTATTTATGTTAGCCCTGCTAACATAAATGTTTCATATGAAAATTTTGGTTATCAGCGACTAAATGAGTTGTGTTTCACTATCGGTGAATCTTAACATGTTATCAGTTCTCAGACACTGACTAGTAATCCAGCCTGGGACTTTCCGCTTTGCAATCAAACGCAATCTGATTATGTATTTGTTTATTTATTGACCTTATTCACTCGTATTTTTGTTTTTATTTATTTTTAAATAGATTAGATTTATTTGTTTTTTTAAATGAATATGAATATGCGAAAAATATTTCTTTTATCTAATAATTATTATTTCACCTGAAATACATTGGTTTACTATTAATTTTTATGTAATTATTTTCTAAATTATTATTTTTAGAATAATATTGTTAACTAAAAGGAGGCACAAAAACATTCAAATATTTATTTATAAATGTGTCGTGGGATTACAACATCTGTACCATAGGATTCTCTTTCTTGGCCTGGAGCTAGAGGGGTGTAATATTTCTCAGATGATAAAGTACTTTTCTAAGGAATACCTTATCAGTTTTAATTTTTTTGTAGAAGTTCACACAAGTCATCTTTGAATTAACTACATAAAATCAAAACAGAGTGAAATTCCTGGCCAATGGATTATTACTTATAATCCATTTTATCAATGTAAGCAAAATATTTAATTCTTTAATTAATAAATAATTACATTGATAATAATTACCATTTAAATAGTAAAGATGTTTTATTGGTTTACTATGTAATTTAAAAGTTGTTGATTCTGTTGTAAACGAATCCGAGAGACAAATCCTCGGATCATGTTTATGTATTCTTTACATACAAATATATATTACGGATTGAAAATAAAAGCTTACAATAAACGTAGGGTAGTGATGATTAGAATGACGATGATATCGATGATGGTGGGTGAGGTGGTTATGATGAAGAGAAATATAGTTTAGTTAGGAGTTGATGGTTCTAAGGCAGGGGTGAGGAGGGGTTATAGCGCAGCTGCTGTCGCCCGATTAGTCACAAGCCGCGTCCATTTAGATGATCGGCTAGAATGGAAAGGAATGGCGAAAAACTATATTGTCACGAGACAGATGCGACATAATTCACTCAAACTTTGACAGGGCCAAATTGTCTCGCCCCATTAAAATTATTAATTACAGCTAGCTCAACGTTTCTTTTGTGCGCACTGTGGAACATGTACCAAGATTAATGCCCTAAACAGTGTTTAAGGATTATTTATAGACGGTACGGCTGCCATTTCAGGCTCCCGTATAAATCATCTAACTGTGCACTCTCTGCCTAAATCGCTCGCTCGCCTCGCAGAGAGAGAATTTAAGAGAGTGAGTGAGCTTAGTCTATGTGGCCGATTGATTTTTTATTATTATTATTATTTTCATTTTTTGTTCGGAAGCCGCTCCTGCTGCTGCTGCTGCTGCCACCGCCGCGAAGAAACTTAGTTCCGAGAGTTCAGAAAGTTTACGAGTTGCGCGTATGGAACGTTATCAAAGCGCTTGCGTTATCCTCAACTCAAACCTTCATAGTAAACACCGTGTCCTCTCCTATCTACTGGAACCTCTCTACCCCCCTCTGTTCAACAGACTGCGCTGAATTTACTCTTGGCGTGTTTACCTTGTAGTAGTTGTTTTTATTGAAAGACATACCACTTCTAAAATCTTACAAAACTCACCGACTACCCCACTTTTATACACTTTTCGCTTCAATTCTTATCTAAAAAAAAAATACTTGTTAACAATTTATCATATTAACTTATTAAAATTATTCCCCTTGGTTATCCCTTGTTTATGCACATGACCGATACACTCACTATTGTATAATTTCCCAATTTCCTTAAGAGTTTTCAATACAAAGTGCTTAGAAACATTGCTAACGCACTTTTATGCACCAGCAGTAGTGTCCTCCACCGAGATTTAAAGTAGTTGAGGAAGTGCGTAAGTGTGCCAGAGAAGATTGTCTACACGATCAAGTGATTACTGAATCAGAACTACTGTTAGGACTTTAGATTAAATGTTCTCCTGGAATTCAATTTTATAATTTATTAAAATGTAACAAACTAAAAATATGCACAGAAGTATGTTCTATTACACTATAATGATATTTACAAAATAATCTTACCATAATTTTGATGATCAATGGTTGAAGTTTATATCTGCAGATGAGCCTGTGCTAACAAAACAAACATTTCCTCATAACTCTACAAAGTTAGTGATGTTCAGCGTTCCATTCGTAACAATAAGGCACCAAACAAAGATGTATTATTATAGGCTATATCAAATAGTCATGCTACCTATTGTAGTAATAGAAAATTTGACACTGACCCATACTGGACGATCTCCCCTATAGTGTGATAAAAGACAGAAAAGTACTTATATGAGTTAATAGAAACATCCTAGATAATTAAACAGAGCTCTAATGAATGTTCTTGTTGTCATGAGCCGGTTTGAATCTCTTGAGGTTTTACTAAGTGAAACAAGAAATGAGGTGGTTTACCATTGCCTTCATCACTGAGTGAAAAATTATGCTTATCAACATGCCTGGTTTGAAAAAGATCTTTTTTCCACCCTGGAAATGACACCTTCACTTCAATCACCATAGGTCTGGTTGTATAATATTGAAATTCATTACTCTCAGTAGAGATAACTCATGTCTTTTACACCTCTACCTCTTCTGTTCTTAATTGCTTCAGTCATATATAATTGGCTGACCATGTGATAAGAAACAGAACTATTTTGTAGCCCTGGAAGTAACAGATCGAGTGCAAATAATTTAACACTCAACCTGCCTGTTATAGACAAACTAAAGAATGAGTTAATAATAACATTTAAGTTATAGGAATAAATTACTATCAGGGAGGAAGCTTTAGGTTCTTCAGCCAGTCCACGAACGGAAAATGCAAATTCCATACTATGAAATATATGAAAATTATATACATTGAAAGGTCCCGGTTTCGATTTTCTGTCAGACCAATTTTTTCATGGAACGTTTTTATCTATTTACCCTTCAGTAACCATAACGATCAACGTTAAACCAATAAAATAAAATCTCTAGATTCAGCTTCCCACAAACAAAAATCCTACTTGATTTTTCTGAAGTAATAAAATAGAAATGGAGTAGGCTAACCACCCTAAAAATAATGAATCGATGGTGAATGACAACTTCTTTGTCGTAAATCAAAGTTTTCAGGATTTCGTTCTTCACCCTCGAAATATTATTTAAACAACTGTAATTCTGAAAATTGGCATTAGTATTTTTAAAGTTGTCCTTGAAAAAGTGAATTGTGGTGTCAAACCGGGAAAATCTATAAACCAGTTTTTATTGTTTTTACCAATTTTAGTAAAATAGATTCTTATGAAGTTTAAATATATCACATTTAGTTCCAGAAAATTTTAGTTTTCAATGATTTTCCATTTGTTATTGGTCCTACATTATTCATAATTAACTCCACTAAACCTTTAATTTTTTTACAATAATTATTTAATTAAAATAAAATTAACAAAAAATGTGAAAATAAATAAAATAGGTGTTGATAATTTATAAAATCATAACTAGCGTTATGAAATTCACTGAAAAACCAAAACAACTTGGCGTTTTATATTATAATAAGTTAGTAGGCTAACATGTAATGTTTGCCAAATAGATTCAAAGTTGCCAAATCGTTTACGTTCTTCTCATTCCTTTATAAAAACTTCAATAACAAAATTTGATGCGTAAAATTTTTGTTTAAAAATACTTTTTCATTTTACTTTCAATTTCGAATGTTTTAATAGAAATTAAAAGTGAGATTCTAGAACATGTAATTAAAAAAAAAGTTAATTAACAATTTGTTAATAAAATTACAATAAGTAACAACAGGTGTTACCGGTGTAGTTTGATGGTTGGGGTTCAGTTAACCATAGTTTCTCAGAAACGGTCAGCCTGAGTCTGTACAATACTGTTTTACACGTCATAGTTCTACATATCATCCTCATCTCATTGGGTCATGGGGTTGCTTATAGTTCTTAAATTGAACAGATTGCAACGTACAAACATTAAGGATAAACAGAATTACCAAGACAGTGGTAATCAATGGAGGCAATATTTGGAATGGATGCCAGAGGAGAGCATACCGTTAAAAGTGACGGAATATGTTCCAATTGGAAGAAGGGAGATGGGAAGATCTCGAAGAAGATGGCAGTAGTCGAGATGTAGGGTTGGGAGTGTCTAATGTTTGTGTATACGTCCAGGATGGTTTGCGAGTTCGGAACAGGCTTATGCCTAATCCTTGATAGTAAGAAGAAGCAGAAGACCAAGACAGTTCTACCAACCTAATTAGTAATAAGACCTCTGTTTTCGTACTCTGATTTATATTTTTATTTATATAGGCCTATGTAAAACTCTTCCAATATAATCATTCCTGTAATTTACATGGCGTACAGAGAAGGTTTACATCTCTGACAAAATAAATATATAATTTTAAGTGTGTAATAAGCTGACGTTTATTTGGCAATAACAGGCAGGTGGAGTGTTAAATTATTTTCACTCAATCTGCTAGTTCCAGAGCTACAAAAAATAGTTATTTTACTCATCACATTCAATTATATAACTGAAGCATTTAAGAACAGTGAGGTAGAGGTGTAAAAGACACTAGTAAGAGTTTTCTCTTGTGAAAGTAATAAATTTCATTATCATTCACCCTGTGGTGAATGAAGTTAAGGTGTCATTTGTATGGTCGATAGTAGTTGCATTTCAGAGAATAGTTACATTTGGAAAATGGTAAACTACTTCACTCATCGTTTCATTTAGTGAAACCTCTAGAGATTCAAACGAGCCTTTCGACTAATGACCTAAACAACAAGCTGGTGATATGTTGAAACCACGAAAGTACTTCACAATTAGTGTTTCTGTTCATTTTTGTAACAGTTTTTTCTTTTTTGGTAGTTTTTGATAATGTCTTTATAATGTTGCTATTTAGGTCTTCAGCTGGCTGGTTTTAACTTCTAGATGTTATACTAACTGAAACGAGGAGTGAAATAGTTTACCAATTTCCAGAGGGCGTGGCATGCTTATCAGCAAGCCACGCCCTGTGAAATGCAACTCCTTTCGACCATGCAAATGACACCTCATTCATCACAGGATCTGATATAATGAAATTTATTACTCTTGAATGAGATAACTCTGACTAGTATCTTTTACATCTCTACCTCTTATGTTTATAAATATTTCAGTCATATAATTGGCTGACCATGTGAAAAGAAACAGAACTATTTTCTTTAGCCCTGCAACTAGCAGATCGAGTGCAAATACTTTAACACCTGCCTGTTATTGGCATTTATTTATAATAAAATATAAAGTTCATTGAACGGTGTCTATACTGTATACCAAAATGTTTAACAAATGAATTACGTAATATTTTAGATGCCTAATGTTAAAATCAAACATCATGTGTTTTAACACTATTAAGTTATACAGACTGTACATTGTTAACTATTAAATAATAATAATAACTAACATGTTAACTAATAACTCGATATCTATTTGAACATTTATAAATACACATGTACGTATAAATGTTATTATCATATAACATCGGTTAAACTTAGGTGATACAAATTTCAACTTATATATTACATATATATGTGTTTAGAGGTAACAAATATGAATGACAACATGGAGGACTTATGTCTTATTTGATGAAAATTTCATTTTCAACATGTTAACAACAAAACTGTTAACAGAATCATATTATTAAGTATACATGCATGTACATATCCGACTGTCTGTCTTTCTAGCTGTCTATTTGATTTCATCTGTCTATGTCAGTCATGTTACATGAATGTCGTTATGTATTACAATAGTGTACCATATATACGGGTTATCTGTTTCGTTTAAGTGATATTATAATGTAATGTAACTAACGTATCCCCGTTCCATACGGATCGTTATCCATTTAATGGGAAAGCGTTTCTCAAAATGTTAGCTTCATCTAAACCTGTCCAATAGCTACAGTAATATTATACTATAGAATATTTTAGTTGTTGCCCTTTTTCAATTAATCAAAAATGTCTGTCTTTCATCGCTAAAACTCTCTTTTGAACTTAAACACTCTTCTACTTTTAATCTAACTACAACATTAGACAAAAATAGACGTATGACGCATGTTCTTGAGCCGTGAGGTGATTGAAAATAATTCTAAATTATTTCCGATACTTTATATAACTTATTATAGTTTCTCAATTTCATCTTTATGTAGAATATACCCTCGAACAGAGATTGTAAACTATGAACTATTAAGTTGTATTTTATAATGACCATTGTAGGATTTGCACATAACAGGCATGTGGAGTGTTAAATTATTTGCACTCATTATATTCGTTCCAGGGCTACAAAAATTAGTTCTGTTTCTTATCACATGATCAACCAATCAAATTACTTAATCATTTAAACACAGAAAAGAATAATAGAGGTGAAAAGGACAGTATTCAGAGTTATCTCCTCTGAAAGTAATGAATTTCATCATACAGTTTGACCTTGAGGTGAATGAAGTGAAGGTGCCATTTGCAGGGTAAAAACTAAGAGGGTTTAGCATGCTGATAAGCATGCTAGACCCTCTCAGTGAGGAAGGCAACCGTAAACCACCTCACTCCTCGTTTTACTTAGTAAAGTCTCTAGAGGTTTTAACCATTTTTTTGGTTGATGAACTAAACAAGTATTAATTGTACCATTATCATATGGGTACGTCTTAGTTCACTGCGCAAAAGATTCTTTCAGGAAAAGTTAAAGAACGAGCGACTGGGGTATATCTATGACTTACAAGGATAACAGTTTTCTTTGCCTAGTTTGGTCTCAATTCCCACTGGAATTTTTTTGTTTTTTCACTTTTTGAGAAGTTATCCCAATTTTTTACAGTAATGTTGTTCGATAGTGTAATAACATGTTATTTAAGTATTTTTTTATGTATGTATATTTTTGACATTTTATTTTGTTTAAAATTTTTATGGATAGAGAGAAAAAACAAAGAAAGTTGAGGAATTTATTTTTTATTTTTTTTGTTGCCTGGTAATACGTTGATAAGCCTTGGCGCATAGGCGTAGCCACGGTGGGGTAGATTGGGGGGCTTGCCCCTCTGGCTCATTTAGTAAAACAAAAATGATTGGTCAATAGGATTTGTATTGCGCGGCAAGCAACCATGTTATCTTTTTGGCGGGAAGATACCATCTTGTTCTTCTGTTTCTGTTTCCTATTTAAGCGCAGTAATCACTGCGATTGAGTAATTTGTGAAGCGTAACATTGGGTACAACCAATAGAATGGAAAAAATGTGCCAAATGCCAAACTGAAGGAGAACTAGCTGCTCTAGGTAAAGAAACGTAACTGTTCTACCTATCCATTACATGGGCACTACTTATCTCACTTGCACAGCCCTGCCAACGTCCACTATCAAAAGATCCTTCATGACCCACACAGGGTAAAACAGGTTTTATTTTAACACCCACACGGTTTTGCCGGCCGCATTGGCGAAGTTGGTAACGTGCTCGCCTCTCATCATGCGGTCTTGGGTTCGAATCCCATTCAGGCACGGCATTTTTTCATACGTTACAAAAAATCATTTCATCATTCACCGTCTGCATTAGCAGTAATTGCAGAACAGTCGGACATTAAACAAAAAAAAAACAAAAAAAACAAAAAACAGGGTAAAAACTTCGTTCCGATAACAATGACTGAAAATCGTCTTGACTGTCTTTGTATGAATAAAAGTAGCCTATGCATAAACAGAGGGTTCTGGAAGCTAAAGATAATTTAGAGAAAAAAATTTTATCAAGATTTAGCCAGAACTCCCGTAGACTAATGATAAAATAAGATTTAAATAGGTTCGAATAGCATCACAACTAATTGCTTTTGAATGTTTTCATATATTCAAAAAAAAAACTATTATCTTATTTTTGCCCCCTTGGAGATAATTCTGACTACGCCGGTAATCTGGTGTATATAATAATTTGACAAGATATTAATGTAAAATATGTTAGGCCTGAAAGGAATTAAATTCGAGACCCTTGGCTTAGACGCAAGTTGCTCTGACCACAAAATCAGCGGTAAATTATTTGAAGTTAATTATTGATAATAAAATTGTGTAAAGTTTTTAGATATTTTTGCGAAGTTTTGCAAAATTTCGTGTAAAAAGAATTACAAAATTAATTTTTTACAACTCAAAATTTATTTTTCAATAACATAAAGTTAATATGGCCACCAAATTGTATATTATTATAATAATCTACGTAAGAGTATCTATTTGCTAAAAGTTACAGAATGAAAATTATTGAAATTAATTTCAAAATAGATTATAAAATTGAACTGCGTGATTTGAAGTTCAGAGAAGGGTTATTGTTATGACCATCGTTTCTATTTACAAAACAAAAAGTTTAATTTTGTAGTTGAACCTTTTAAAAGGATGTATGATATTGTTTAATATTATTTTCATTGTAGTACATTAGTATTAATTACCATTATCATATGGGTAGAAAGGGATCAAGTGTGCGTATGTATTAGTTTTGAGGGGTTTATAGTATGATATGATGAGGAGGGGTATACGAAATGTAGTGGGGAGGGTGATGAGATAAAAGCAGGAAAGATCGTTTTCTCTGTGGTACTACTGTGACTTGCATTGTAGTTGACAAGTGTGTGTTGTTTATGGAGGGTGGAAGAGAGATGTACAGTCAGTCAGTTTTGTACCACCGGGGAGGTTAGTGAGTTTGTTCAGGGGTTGTTGTTGCATTTAGAAACCGTGTTGTAGAGAGGGTGCATCAAAAACATCGTAGTATTCGTCGACGGTACCAGAGCGGCATGCACCCTCAGTTCTGTCAGTTGACCTTCACCCACAGTGAGAGTCGGATCGCAAAGTACAGGGGATCGAATCCTGAATACGCTTCTACATACCGTTTCCTACAACCGTAGTGTGCAGTGCCGGTAAAATTGTTTAAATTGTAGTTTACCGTAGTTGTCAGTGTGGCTCCCGTAGTCGGTTTTTGTTTAGTTGCAGAACTGGCCGCTAGAGTGGCTCCTGTCATCACCGACTATCTTCTTACCGGTGAGTGTTTCCTTCACCTTACTTTCGTCCACCTCTTCTAATTTATTTTTTTCTTATATCCGTGATCATTATCCTGCCATCTGTCGCCCTAAAACACCTGGCGCCAAAGCCTTTTATTTTTTATTTCTTTTATCTCGACACCCTCAAGACAGAAGGACAAGTTAAATCTTCTATACTCCCATTATACTTTATATACTTTTAAATTTTTAACATTTAAAAAAATTAATTAAAAGTAATTTATAAAATTCCAATTTACTTATTTATCATTTATTTATTAATTCATTTACTTATAGATAATATTAACTTATATGATTTTATGTAAGGAAAATTAAAATATTTTTGAACAATTTCCAAACCTAAGTTTAATTATTTAATAATCCACTAAAGCAAAAACCTTGTCCGTTTGGAGAATTATTTAGACAAACATTATTACATTATTTACTTTAAACATTAATGATTGTATAAAAACAATACAAATAGATTTTAAGTACTTACAGAATTATATTTTTAATTGTAGTATATTAAGTTAATATCATTTAACAATTTATTCAATTTTGTGTGTATTGTAATGTAATTAATTTTTTAATAAATCAGAGAAATAATGGAGATTGCACATAAATTTTTATTAAATTAATTTTGAGCTTTATTCAAATAAAGATAATTTTACAAATGTTTTTTTAGTATTTATTTAAGAAAGAAGCCTACAATTTTCATATAACGTTTTGATATCGCAAAATTGGACAAAAACTTTTATTATACAAATAATTAGCCTTATTCTGACAGTATTGATATAAATTTTAGTAAAATTATTTTTAAAAATAAAATAATTTCTAGTAATAATAAACAAATAAATTATAATTATACACGTGTGTTTTATGTTAACATATCACATCAGATTTACAGTAAGATTTTAGTGTTTACGTATAGGCTATTGTAATGGTGAATATAAATTGGTGTTAGCTGATTGGTTAAAAATCGTTGAACCTAATTGGTTAAAATATTTTGACGTATGATTGGAAGTTGTGATCATCCAATTAGAAATCAGGAGCGCTATTGCATTTACCTATTATACTCGTTCAAATCTTCTTCAAACTGTAAATAAATATATTAGTAAATATTACATGATATTATTGATTTCTTTCGTAAAAAATAACGAAATTGATTTTAACAATGAATTTAATGTTCGGGATTTTTGTATGAAGTAAATCAATTTAGGAAAGTAGCCTAACAGGAATGGTATGATTTAGTTACTATTGTTATAACTGAAGCAATATATATTTTGAACGTTTGACAGGTTAACGATCGTATTTAATCTTCTGGGTTATTGTCGACTTGGACAAACTTAAAAATATCACGTTCGATAAATAAATCTGCTTGACAGCATCCATTGATGAACCAGGAGTGCTAACGCACTGTGTGGTTATGATCTACCAGCGTGAACGACAGCTGTTTTGTTACGAATATACCTTTTGGATAAAAGACAATTGATATAAAAATATTTGAAATGATATTTTTGCGGATTCTTATGCAATTATCTATAATAAGTCGAAAAAAGTTTTTGCGGTTTTGAAAAATAAAATTAACAATTGATAAAATCTTTATTTTCTGTGTTGTATTCATTACATATTATTTTTTTTTTGTAAAAGATCCAGTATAGATTCCAGATCGTTTACCAGTTCTTTTTCGTTTAATTATTAAATTTGTTATATTTTAAATTTAACTTCTACTAAAGTTTGTTTTGTATCGTTTGGGTGCTTTTCAGATTGTGTTAAGTAAGTAACTTAAACAATTTTTGAAAGATCTTTTTGGAGCCATATTCTTGAAGTTCTTTCTTTGTATCTTTTTTTATTCTCCGTCCGTATTCTGCTAGGGCCAGATTAAGGATTTCACTGCTTACTGCTAGAGAAATTTGCTGATATTTTGTTGTTTTACAAAATGGCTGCATAATACGTATTTTAATTTTTTGGTTAATAAGATGAGAACAAATTAACTCAAGATTCATTTTTTAACTGTAGGCCAATAAAAATCTGGTGTGAAACACTAACACGACTTTCTCTTGCCAATCTAAATATATATAACCTATGATTGACGCAAAATAATTAACCTCTGTTCGACTTGAAAACACGGAAAATCACTAATTGACGCTAAACTAGGCTCTGTACCAGAGAACGCTCAAAGTAATAGTTGTAGATATTTTTATTTCCTGTAACTCTGATTTTTGTTGTAAAATAATCCCGATTGTCCGAAACCCGCCTTAAACGGAAACGGTCCGAAAATTTTGTATTTTAATTTGATGATTACTCAATTTCAGTTTGTTTATTCGCACAGTACAGTATTTAAATACGTACCGTCGTTTAAGTTGCCTGCAGATCAATGTCCAGTAAAATAAATTACGAATATAAAGTTTTACCATTGTAGAAAGTCATTTGTTCGTTCTTCACTTCCAGGAAGAGCTTCTAATAAAACGATGGCGTGATGTTGCTGAATATTTCACCTCTTTTTCAAAAGACTAAATAATTTAAAGTAAATATTAATTACTGTATTACATTTTGTTCTCTTGAAATTTTTGTATATTCGTTTCTACAGGCTAATAAACAGTCGTGCAAAGTACTGTATAATCATTTTCACTATTTTTAAACCCTAAAAGTATGAATCTACGTGTTATCCGGAATTTGGCTTATCCAAAATTGGATCCTCTCCATTATTTAGGTTAAGTATATTTTCGGTTTCTTTTTTGTTACGTTAGATCCTCTTTGGAATATTTTGTTGGAACTCATTGTTGTAGTTTTCGATTTTCCCAGTACTTCTTCATCCTTTCGGACTGTTCTTTCCTTTCTTCTTCTATTCCAGTTCTTGGCCCGTGTGGTTTTGATTCTCGTACCTGGAAATTATCAAAGTTGCTAATTTTAATGTTGAATTCCCGGATGTTTTGTCCGGATTTTCTGTATCCTTAATATTTTTTTTGTCTCTGTTCAGAAGCATTTGAAACTTCAAACAAGCCTCATTATGTCAATACTAATAAACAGATTAATTTACAAAATATTGGACTTATAACAATGTTTTGTAACTCAATTAGTATCTCTGATATAACAATAGTGTAGAAAATTTGTAACAGAAATGTACATTATTAATTCAGTTTAGTAACTATAATAACATTACATCATGAGATATTACATAATAAAACAACCATTAGGTTTTGATGAATAGGTGTATGTTACTAGTTTGTTTACAAATAACTTACCTTGATAAGATGTCATATTGTTTACTATCTAATCAATGTCAATCAAATGTTTACATAAATAGTGTTTGTGTTTGTAATGAATAGTCGTCATTTATGTTACATACAAAACATTTGTTGGATTTATAGAACATTAACTATCAGGTATGTTAGATACTACATTATAATATTATAAACATAATAATGCGTTAACAAATGTAAGGGTATATGTACAAAGTTGGTAATACTGTCATTTATTAGTAGTGTTTTACGTCACCGGTTGTTTTACTAATCACAGCTGTCCATCTGTCGTCAACTCCCACTGTCATACAATGTTACCAACCTTGTTATTATTTTATAGTGAAATCTCATCAATTTTGACACTAACGGACATTTTAACATGGGAATTATTTATGCATCATTTATTTTAAGTTTGACAATATCTATTCTGTAAAAAAACATAACTAAAATTCAGTGGTATACACAGAATTATTCTAAATTGAATGGAAATATCTTGGGAGTTGATTCTATTGCTAAAAGTAAAAAGAAAAGTGTTATTATAAATTTAAGTTCGAAAGCGCTCCGTTAACGAGTTATCTGGCGAAAGATTTACGAGTTCAACTATCATGGTGAGAATATGTGTTAGCGTAGTGAATGTAAATAGGCTAGTAGTTATTAGGTGTTATTGTAATAGTATATACATACTTACGTACAAGATTTTGTATTTTTATAACGAGGGTTATCCAGAAAATAACCTCCGTTTTGAAATAAAAAGTAAACGAGTGAAGATACAAAAACTTTATTAACTTATATACATATTAAAACTACAGTTTTTCTCTATTTTTCGACATAGTCGCCAAACAGATTCAAGCACTTGTCGTACCTTGGAACAGTCTTTGAAATACCCTCTGCATAAAAATCTGCCGCCTGTGAATGTAGCCAACCATTAACGGCGTTTTGAAGCTCTTCGTCATTGGCGAACCGCTGAGATGCAAGCCACCGCTTCATGTTCGGGAACAGGTGAAAGTCACTAGGAGCCAAGTCAGGGCTGTATGGAGGATGATCGAAAACGTCCCATTTAAACTTGGCCATAAGTTCATTTGTTTTCTCGCCCTCATACAGCTCAAAGAACAAATGAACTTTTGGCCAAGTTTAAATGGGACGTTTTCGATCATCCCCCATACTGCCCGGACTTGGCTCCTAGTGACTTTCACCTGTTCCAGAACATGAAGCGGTGGCTTGCATCTCAGCGGTTCGCCAATGACGAAACGCCGTTAATGGTTGGCTACATTCACAGGCGGCAGATTTTTATGCAGAGGGTATTTCAAAGACTGTTCCAAGGTACAAGTGCTTGAATCTGTTTGGCGACTATGTCGAAAAATAGAGAAAAACTGTAGTTTTAATATGTATATAAGTTAATAAAGTTTTTGTATCTTCACTCGTTTACTTTTTATTTCAAAACGGAGGTTATTTTCTGGATAACCCTCGTATTATATCTTAGTACACCTCGAAATTTCCACAGGTTAGTTATTTAATGGTCTAGGCCTGCTTGAAGTCAGTTAGTCTTGATATTCTATTCAGTGAGTGAATTCTGTAGTTTAACCCAATTGGACACAGTGTATTAGTTACGTTTTGTGAGAAGGTCCATCGTACTATTAAACATCGGTATTCTTTAACTGATTGTGAGAAGTATTTAGTTATATTGAGTGCAAAATAATATATTTATCAGTGAAGTTAATTTAATTTTTTCTTACAATTCTGCAACATTACAATCTATTCACTTGAAATAGATCTATGAGAAATTTTGATAAATATTAATTAACTTGATTACGATTTCATTATAATGATAATGATAATGAAATTGAAAATAGTAATAAATTAATATTTTTGATAAATACAATGATGACTTTGAAGTATATCAGTTAGAAAAAAATAAGTGTAACAATGTTCTTTTAAACCTACAACTTGAATCAAAAACACTGTGTCTTTTTAGTCTTGAAAACCCGGTATCAATGTTATTTAGTAGATTCAGAGCCAGGAAGTTTGGATGATTGTTGAGTCTTTCTTCATATTTACGGCTGAGTTTTGATATAGTTTGTTTCACTGAGTCAATATTAAGATCGGCATAGATATAGGTGGTTCTGATGTGCGTACAACGAAATTTTCTGGGCTCGTCGCAAGAATTTTGACTGGAAACGTTCGAATATTAATTAATTAATTATTAATTAGTTAATTAATGCCATTAATTTATTATAATGAGTTTATTATTTTTTATAAGTATATTGATTGTAGTAAATGCAATTTATTAACTGTTTTCAGTAAGATATTATTTGAAATTTATAGTTTGTCATAAATAATTGTAATATTAAACGATAGTTTTTGTCACCGTCGTCCACTTTGATTAGGTACTGTGCTGCCAGCTATCAAAGCTTCCGACCTAGCGACAGAGGGAACCGCCAGTAGTTCGGAAGGGGCGGTAGGTCTGGGGCGGCGTACCGACAGAGGCCTTTGTCACTAAGGACGAGAGCAATAACCGCCCTCTACCACAGCGCTCTCGGGGACTATTATAAAGAGCGCTCCACTGAGCCCTAGGTGATTCGATTCCACGTTACTCTGCAGCAACGACGAGACTTCCTACATCGGCACATGGCTACCGGATTCCAGTGAAAACACACACCGTAAGCCGTCAACCGGGATTGTCATCGCCCGCTACCACGAGCGATGCCCACAGCGGTCCCTCGACCGAGCTTTACGCCCACCGGATTCGACGAAGCAGCTATCGACGCACTATGCGAGAGAAGAAGATTAAGTTTCCGCTGGACGATGATACGCCGTGTCGCCCAGCTCTTCGACCGCCACGATGACTACTACGGACGCTTCGCCAAGACGACCACCGTTTGAACGACCCTTTTCGGGGCCAACAAAAAGTAAAGGTTTCAACTCGCCACTTAATGTCGCTATCCGGTAACAGTTTGTTAGCTATTTATTTTCCCAGATCCCGAAACGGACCTTAGTGATAAGTAGTGTCTCAATATTTTATTTTTATAAAATTATCAGTGAAGATTTCATACATTCAATAAAATAGGCCTAAAGTAATTTAAAAAGAAAATAAAGTTTTTAAATGTATTATCGCTGCATCGTGCTTATTGTTAGTTGTTTAAATAGGCCTACTATAATACAAAATTTTCATAATGTACTAAAATAATAAAAATTTTACTGCCACTGTAATCGCTAATGGTCAAGGAGTTTATGCGATATCAAATAAATAAATAAACTAAAAAGTAACAATTTTATAGTTTTTATTACTTCCATTTTTTACAGGACCAAAAGATAAAAAATAATAACCTCTGGTAATTTATGTTAGTAGTTGGTTGTGTAAAGATAAAATGTCTTATATAAGACAGTAACGGGGGGGGGGGAGAAAGATCAGATGTATTGATAAAGGATGAAATGTAATGGCGTAATGGTTTGGTGACGGATGATAAAACAGTGTTTTATGTTGTGTAAACCGCAGCAAGTGTCAATAAAAGCCCCGTCAAGAGCCACTTATGAGAGAGAGCGAGAGAGTTTTATGGCCTAAACAACCAAACCTGGTCGGTATACAACACGGGTATGGTATGGTTTTGGTATCAGCGTGGATTAGCATGTTGCTGCAGAGGAGAAGGCATTCTAGCCAATGATGAACGTTCAACATTCTGTCTCTCAGGCAGAAAACAGCACTCATGTTTAGGTCGTTGTTTTGAGGGTTTTAAAGGGGACCCCTAAATACATCAACTATTCTACCTCCGTGTAGCTTCACATTTTACAACCTCTAACGCTAACTTTATGTCCCTAAACTCTACGAAACAAGTTGTATTATAAAGTAACATATAGATTATATTATCACATCGATTTAAAATTGATTCAAACGAAAATTTGGTTATTGTTTGGATAAAGTAAAATAAATCTAACTTTTAATTGGAATTCTTATTGATATAGCCTACGAATAAAAAAAATATAGATAACTTATTCTACTATTTGTTAATGATAAGTCTAATTTTGATGAATAACGGAAGAAAATATTTTTAGTTGTCTGGAAACCTTTAAAATTTCTCAGTTTTCCTAGCGTTTTCATAGTATTACCACATAAATCGTATATTTTTAAGTAAGGTATGAAAAAAGTCCCTTTCATGAGGGACTTTTTGTCGCGTCTCATGGCTGGTGACAATTTATTAATAAGGCTTACTTTTGACGTACTTTGGCAAAACCCATTAGTGATTTCTGTATTTACTCTTTAAGAAGAATCAAATGACACTAATTTTATTCCCTAATAACGACTCTAATTTCTTGACTTCCGGTTTTTTACCACTTCCAGTCGAAACCAGAATGTACAACTTAATCCAGGCCCACTAGCTTCTGTGTACATTATGAATCCGAAAACCGTTTGTTGCTATCTCATGTTGTTTCTGATATCTGGATGTGACGGACGGACGGATAATTGTAGATGAAAATTTAAAAAACTGCAACCTATAACAGTTCTCATTGTTCAAAATAATAACATTATTATTTTTACTGTATATTATTAAAACAAATAATATCTATAGCCTATTCCACGATCCGATACCGGAGAATATCTTCGCCATCACCTAGACAGGTATCCAACGTGAAAGACACAAATAGAGCAATAAAAAGCAGTTAAATCTTAAATACCAACAGCTGTATTGGATGTTTTACGGAAAATCTAAATTCGGCCCAAAATATCTCATTAATTTATTTAAAACAGTACTCAAATCTGTGTGGACGTACAAGATACAACTCAAAGATTCAACAAGTCACAATAACATTGAAATAATTCGAAGGTTTCAGTCAAAAATACTTCGAACATCAGAGATTTACCTTGATATATCTACTGTCCGTCTGTAACTTGATGGCCTCCTGCAGAGAGGAGCAAAGTTGGCCCGCTACTAGTCTTCTCAATAACACTTCATTATGTACCAATTCCAGTGTACTAGTTAGTAGTATTTGTAGGCTACATAATGAAATGTTATTGATTTTTTTTTGGTTTAACGTCCGACTGTTTTGCAATTACTGCTAATGCAGACGGTGAAGGATGAAATGATTTTTAAATGAAATGTTATTGAGAAGGCTAGTAGAGGGCCGATTTTGCTCCTCTCTACTGGAGGCAAATTACAGACAGAGAGTAACAGTACGGAGATACAGATATTCACATAGTACAAGAAATACTGAAGTTTTAAACCAGTTACAAAATTCAACTTGAAAATCATCAGAATTCAAAAACTATTAATCTCCTTGATAAAAGTGAAATACACAGAACAATGCACAGACTACACTCTACAGATTTATTTTAACACTTTCACGTCAAAAAGAAAATAAATTTTTAATTTATAGAGTGATTCCGTGGGCTCGTAATTTACTCACAATATATTTGACTCATTGTTTTATTATAGAAAATCGTAGATTCTAGTAACATTTAAAACAAAATATTTCAGTAACCGCGAAGAATTTTGAAAGTATATTACAAAAATATTTAACGGTTATGTATGTGTTTTCTGAAACAAAACTATCTTAAAGGTCAATTCCAATCTAAAAAAATGTGATGAGCGTATAAAGCGTGTATAAAGAATGATCGGTCAATCTTTTTTGAATCGTTCAATTTATACATTATTCTTCTGGTTAGTATCCAATATCATCATATCTGGTCATATTACATTATATTACAGCATCGTGCGTGGCGATCCTTTAACTCAGGTCGGTTTATATCCATAAAAGAACTTCTAACTCTCTCTTTATATATAAAATAGTAATACTAATAAAACAAAAATATAGTTACTTTTTTGTTGTTTTACTTTCAAGTCTCATTATACTGAAGGATCGCCTAATTTGTTGCCGTATATACCCACAAATTTGAGACCATCAAGAGGCCATCAAACCTCTTATTACTTGCAGACAGTTGATGACATGATAGATAATAACCCCTTCCATCTACCTTAAGCGATTCCAATGAACTGCTCCTTCTAAACCGATCATCGCATTTACGGCTCCTACAAAACTACCTCTACTAAAACAATCGTCCATCTTAAATCCAGTCTCTGAAATCATTTTTGTTATTATTATCCTTTTTTTTTAATTCAACTTCATAAAGGATTTTATTTCGTTCCGATACGTATCATCAGTAGAAATTTTATGACTTAATTCGGATATATAATCTCCCGAAAAAATTATAATAAAAACTAACCGAAAACAAAGATAGTCGATTTGATTTTCAATGTATATTTTGTTGTTTCATCTTAAACCAATTATATCAAATAATCTTTTCTTTAAAAAAGAAACCATATTAATTCTATTATCTGTATAACCTTTGTTTTTTTAGTACATCTAAATTCAAAATTATGCCATTATTTAATTTTTTTTATTTAAACTTGAACAAGGGTAATGTAACTTTTTAACTATTATGTATTTTTTAATGAATTTAAAACTCACGTTTTAAAAACATAAAAATGCTAAATAAAAATTTATGTTCAAGTATAAATAATTACTATGATTTCTTTATTTTACGTTCAGGTTATTTGTGATTTGAAATCTTTCGAATGTGAATTGTACACGGGGTATTATAATATTTACATAAAATATTAAAACATAAAAACTATGGACACCTCCTTCTTGTGATAAAAAATTCATTTGAAAATATATTATGAAATTGGTAGTTAATAAATATTTATTGTATATCAATATCAAATGCGTTTAAAATTTATAACTTCGTTTACAAAACAATTTGTAACATGGTGCAAATTATTTGATTATTATGAAACAATAAACAGCAAAAGTAAAGTAAAAATAATTATTCTATTTTTTATGATAAATAGGAAGAACTATTCAAAAACCCGATTGTGGTTACTCAATAATTATCCTGTGTTGAAATTTATTTAATTTAAATTAGCTAATGTTTAATAAGTTCTCCTGTGCTATTACTTTACAGTTTAAAAAAAAAACGTAAAAAGACGTGACTCGTTCTGCTTGTACTGTTTTTACCTCTCCCACTCTTGTACATCTACACTATTCCTCTACTGTCGATCCAGCCGTTAATCATCTATCACACCGTTCCCGCTATCACAAAGAGACAGTAGAGGCGGAACTCTTCCCCACTCTTCAGTTAGTGCATGCGCGTAGAAAACTTATTACTATGTTGTTCTGTACATTAAAATATTATATTAGGGTATTATGCCCATAACGGGCAGGTGGAGTGTTAAATTAATTGTACTCCATCTGTTGGTTCTAGGGTTACAAAAAATAGTTCTGTTTCTTATCATAGTCAGAAAATTGTCCGACTGAACTATTTAAGAACAGAAGAGGTAGAGGTGTAAAAGACACTAGTCATAGTTATCTCCTCTGAGAGTAATGAATTTCACTATACAGCCAGACCCTGTAGTGAATGAAGTGAAGGTATCATTTGCAGGGTTGAGAGTGGGTGCTTTCGGAGGGCCTGGCATGCTGTTAAGCATACTCTTTCAACTCAGTGAGGAAGGCAATAGTAAACCACCCCACTTCTCGTTTTTACTTAGTAAAACCAGCCTTTCAAACCAGCCTTTCAGCTGTTGACCTGAACAACAACAGTAGGGTACTAAAGATTTTGTAATGTTTTGATCTCTATTTTACTATAACAGGCAGGCTATTTTACTCTAATTTTGCCCATAAATGGCAGGTGGAGTGTTAAAGTATTTGCACTCGATCTGCTAGTTCTAGGGCTACAAAAAATAGTTCTGTTTATTAACATGGTCCAATTATATGACGGTAGCATTTAAGAACAGAAGAGGTAAAAGTGTAAAAGAAACTAATCAGAGATATCACCTCTGAAATAGTAATGAATTTCATTACACAGTCAGACCCTGTGGTGGATGATGTGAAGTTGTCATTTGGAGAATAGAAAGTAGATAATTTTCAGAGGGCCTGACTTGCTGATAAGCCTAAGTTTCCACTCAGTGAGGAAGGTTATTGTAAACTACCTTACTCCTAGTATTACTTAATAAAGCCTTGAGGTCCAAACCGGGCTTTTGGCTGATAACCTTTACAACAAACAACAACCACATTTCCATCACTTCTAATTTTACTTTTTCCTGTTTTCCTAAGATGTAAGTTTCTCTATCACGTGTTACCAAAATTAGAAATACAGTTTTTCACAAATTGTTGTATAATTTTCTTGCTTTCTTATAATTTGTAAACTTATTCTTTAGATTTCATATCTACATACCTGCAACACCCTACATCTTTTGTAATTTGCTTTAAATATTTTAATCTTTACCTCTCTCTCACTAATAACCTCCATTATTAATATACCAATACGTGGACCTCTTAAGATATACCCTCCAGCCTACCCTTTTGGTAAGATATTTCTATAAATATACTTTTCCTTTCATCCACTTGTCCAAGAATCTCTAAATTACTTTGTCCACCCACCTAATCTTTAACATTTTCCTATAACATTACACTTCAAAAGCTTCTATCCTCTTTCTTTCTACAGTCCCTATCACCCACGTTTCACTCCAGTACAATGGTACACTCCAAAAAAAGTGTTTTAATAAATTTCTCTTTATCTTTAAATCAATGTTTATAGTTGGCAAGCTGTTTTTCATTTTAAAGGCCTCTCGCTTGAGCAATTCTACTTTTGATATCAGAATTACTGATATTTTAATTTTAATGTTCTTATTTTAGTCTAAAAATACGGATGTTTTATTTGAACCTTGTAGGCCTACACTATTTATGAATTGAGATATAATATATTTACTGAGTAATATTAAAATAGATTGTTAATAATTACATAAATAAGGCGTTTAAGTTATCAATGGGTGGAGATATGTTAATCCTTTTAAATTTTAAATAATTACAAAAAGTTGAAGTTACCATATGTTTATTCGTGTAACATTAATGTAGTTATTTATTTTGTTATCGTAACTGTTGTTTATACGAGTATGTAGACAAGTAAAATTAAGTGTAGAAAATGAATTTAAAAAAATAAAAAATGTAAAATGTAAGGTCGGTGTACAAATTTAGTTGATTAAAAATTGCCGGCCTTCCTAAAAAGATTTCAAGAATCTTAACCTGTCCACCTATTTTATCTCCTTAATTTCTTTAAAAAAATTCTCCCTACTTTTTTAAAAATTGATACGGTTTAGACCCGGTAGGTTACAGAAGTTGTTTCTCGTTTGAATTTGGGTGCGTATCTAATTGAAACTGACGGGAAAAATATGTGAACAACTGTTGGTCTCGAGCAGACAGCCTGTCAGAACATCAGTCAAACTCAGGCGCGCACCGTGCTATCATATATATAAGATAAAGAGGAAAAATTAAAAAGACAGGTTGACGGAAGAAGAGGAGAGAGGTTTTTAGTAGAGGAAAATGAACGCGAACAAAGAGAGAGAAAGAAAAAATTAAAAGAAATATTTTGTTGAATACAACCTAGTATTTTATATTTCAAAATATACTTATGTATTTTTTAAAGCTGACGTAAACTCATTTATACAAATTAAACCAAAATATAAAAGATGAAACGAGTATCAAAAACCCAAGACGTACAAAACACCATCCTGATTTGACGATTTATCTGTGAATTATAAATGGTTTGTGTACTAAATTTAACTGAGATATGATATTTCTTTCTGTATTTTTAAATATCTTATTTATTTTAATATGCCTACTCACTCACTTTGTTCAAATTAGTTAAACGATTTGCCTTAAAGCTTTTTAAAATACTGAAGAAGTCTTTTAAATTTCCCTCAGTTCATTTACTCTTCATTTTAGCTGCTCCAAGTAATATGGGCTTCTTTTAAAAAAAATACTGCTATAACTAAGTTAAGAAAATAAAAATATTTTATAAACTAGAGCTTAAAATTTTGGTTTGATGGGTACAGTTGTTATTCAACAGTTTTTTTGTGTTTTCGTTAATCATTAAATATCTAGCTTAACAAATTTTTCTAGAGAAGTTAATATACTGGAGTGTTGATATCAGATTACCGATTTTTAAGGGTTTCCATGAAGAACAAAAAAAAATTAAATGAAAAAAGAAGAAAAATGCTGAGATATGAGTTGGAGAAAGAACTTCCAACAGTTTTAAGTTACCTACTTAAACGTGGTAAATTATGTGGCAATTTAATACTAATTCGCACATGTTTGAAAAACTCTATAGTACTTCGGCTTTATAATTACAGTAAAACCCCGATTATCTGAAATCGGTTTTTTATTTTTCTGCAAATTGTATAGCTAGAAGACAAACTATTACTGTATGCAATCTGGTAGACAACGCTACGTGTGCTACAAGTCGTCAACTTTTAATGAATTTAAAGACATTAGCAAGAAAACGCGAATAAGTTGCTCTCGGTCGAAAGATCAATAAAGATCGAATAACGGCTGTTGTCTGTGAAAATTTAACTGGTTCAAATAAAATTCATAAAATACAAAATAGTCAAGCATTTGAAGCGTTAGAAACAGCTTTAATTTGGTATGAAATGCAGCCTGAAGCAATTTTTCTACTCTCCTGACTGTCAAATGAGTCAGGGATCTAGTAGAAGCGAAAGATAAATGTTAAACAACGCAAAACAAGCGATTTTTTTAAAAACAATGAACTACAATAGGTAAATGATTTTTGTTTCTTATAACAACTAATAATATTTTATTTTAACGTCTTTTTATTTATATTTATGACGATTCTGTATAAATTCACAATTTTTATTGTTTTTCCACTATTATAATTGATATTTTTCACTAGTAAGTATATTTATTTTTTTATTATTACCCTTCCCGAGTGTGATCGATTATCTGAAAAAATTGGTCATCCGAAATTGTCATGCCCTAATTATTTTGGGTAATCGGTACTTTACTATATATGATATATGACGAAACTATTGTATGAGTTCTTACAAAAAATATTTTTTTCTTGAGTAACAATATTGGTGCTAAAAAGTACTTTCTATCTTTTTATAAATACGGAAGTGCTCCTCTGAACTTTGATCGCTATATAAAATTTTCTAACTTCTCGATAACCCCCTCATACATACACGCTTCACACTGTATTTTTCTTTCTCCATTTGCCATGTCGCACCACGGCGTAATCTTGCCTATTCTTTGCTAGACGGAAAAAACTCCTCATTTCTGGAAATCCCGGTTTAATCCCTTATGTCCTCAACCTGGATAACTGGCGGTTAATTTTATTACATATTTAAAGAAAAAATTAACGCTTATAATTTCAGTTTTTATTCCACTGTATGGGGCGGCAAAGGTTAGAATAAATAAACCAAATTACAAAAGATGTGGGGTGTTAAAGGTAGCCTATGTAGATATGAAATGACTTGCAACAAGATAGAACGGCTTGGAGAACTGCATCAAACCAGTCGAGAGACTAACGACAAAAAAAGAAGTAATGAAATCACAGAAGTTTTTGATAATATGATGAATGTAATATAGTTTATGATTAACTGTATCTGTTGTAGTTAATTAAAAAAACTAGCTCTAATAATTTTGTTCATATTTCTGTTACAGGTGAGTTAAAAAGCCAATATAATGCAGTTGAAACCTGAGTAGATTAATAGAAGAGCAAGCGTTATATGAAGTGACGAGATGAGGTAAGACATTTGACGAGGATCTTAGACATGATGAAAGGTTTTCATGGAGAAAGAAATAAAGAAAGAGATAGATATATATTTAAGTGATAGGATATTGTATAGGAGTAAGAGAGACGGTGATAGAGAATTCTCACTTCCGGTGTCAAGTTTTCGTTTGTTCTCCTTCCTCTAGAAGCCATAAAAAAGTTCATTTATTTATAGCGTAAAGTAAAGGGGACATAAAGTGGATGATATGAACTGAAAATATTGAAGGAAATAAAAGTGGATGGTTATAGAGGGTGGTTTGAGTGGGTGGTGGTTTATACGTGGATGAGAAAGGGCTGGATTTAGTTAGAAGAAGAGATATATACAAACTATACTATAAGTTAAAAAAAGATAGACGTACGGGCAACAGTAGTACTCATGTCCGATTTATTACATCGACAATAGATCTGATCCTACAAATACTTCAACACAAATACACATTTACACACACATACTCAGAAAAGTAGGCAGCACTTCTCCTTAGTTTACAACAAGGGTTGCTACTGCAACGTTACGCGTAAACTACAGTATACTTCTCCAACGATTCGATTCCCTTTCAACCCTTATTTTATTTTTACGTTCGTTCTGTTCGTAGTCGCTTCGATAACGTTTCATTAAGATATATCGGCTGGACTGAATTCAACAACGGCCTAGCGTAAAATACCTACTACTATCGTACGCTCATTTTACTCGGTTTCGATACATCGGAAGTACCGAAATCTAGATCAATAGATTTTTATTATATAACTTAAAATAATTTCTTTAATGTTTATGATTTAACATACCGCAGTTTTGTTGGTAACAATTTTTAAATTATAGTCTGTAATTTTCCTTTGTCCGTCCGTCTGTCACATCCACATGTCAGAAACTACAAGAGATAACAACTAACGGGTTTCGGATTCATAATCTACACACAAAGTTAGTGTGTCTAGATTGGGTTTGAAGTTCCGGTTTTGACCGTAAGTGGCTTAAAACCGGAAGTCAAAGTATCAAAGTCAGAAACTACAAGAGGTAGCAACAAACGGTTTTCGTATTCGTAATGTACACAAAAAGTTAGTGTGTCTAGATTGGGTTTGAAGTTCCGGTTTTGACCATAAGTGGCCTAAAACCGGAAGTCAAAGTATCAAAGTCAGAAACTGCAAGAGGTAGCAACAAACGGTTTTCGGATTCTTAATGTACATAAATAGTTAGTGTGTCTAGATTGGGTTTGAAGTTCCGGTTTTCACCGTAAGTGGCCCAAAGCAAGAAATCAAGGTATCAAAGAAAGAAACTACAAGAGAACAACAAACGGTTTTCGGATTCGTAATCTACACATAAAGTTAGAGCGTCTAGATTGGGTTTGAAGTCCCGGTTTCGAACGTAAGTGGCCCAAAATCGAAAGTCAAATCAAAGTCAAAAACTACAAGAGATAATAAGTAACTAACGGGTTTCGGATTCGTAATCTACACAAAAAGTTAGTGGGCCTGGTTTGAATCGTGATTCTGAATAACATTCCCCAGGTTAGAGTAGTGCGATTTTTACTTTCTCTTGCCTATATGAATATATAGGAAGGAAAGTATTGTTTTCATGTCGATTTTTCGAAATCGAGTTTTCACCGGATCTATACGTTTTCAGACCCCCTGAACCCAAAAAACATGTTTTTAGCGATTGGTCTGTGTGTGTGTGTGTCTGTGTGTCTGTGTGTGAACAGAATATCTCAAGAACGGAACATCGTACGAACTTGAAACTTGAAACTTAAGTTACGTACCACTACCGGACGCGACACGAACATTTTCATCAAAATCGGTCAACCGGAAGTAGTAGTTTATTCGTATAATTTTTCAGTTTTTTGCGATTTTCTCAAAAACTGGTCCTACGTTTTTTTTTTAAATCGCCTATTTTACTCAATTTTTTATTCTCTACAAGATAGGGTAGGCGCCATGTTTGCTGAAATTCTCGGTGAGGCTGTTTTCACGTAAAAACGTTGTTTTTTTTAAGATTACGGCTTTAATATAAATTTTAGCGCAAAAACTTATATAATAAAAGTTGTAGAGAATTTAAAAACCTACAACTTCTGTTTCTAACATTTTTTTGTATAACGCTTAGTTTAGCGGTAATTTGCGATTTTCTGTTTTTTTTCTCACGAAAACGTGAGAAAAATCGATTTTTTTAACATTTCGGTTATAGTATGCATTTTACGACAAAAGTGTATATAATTAAATTTATAGAAAATTAAAAGATCTACAACTTTTGTTTAGAGCATTTTTCTCTACAGAGCCTAGTTTAGCGTGAAAGCGTGATTTTCCGTATTTTTAAGCCAAACTGAGTTCGATTGTCATTTTGCGTCATTCACTCATGATTAAAATAAGGTTATGTTTTTGAGGTTAGTTTTTGTTCTTTTCTAATGTTTTAATACTAATGTTATGTTTATTGTTATTTATTTGCTTTGGCAAGAGAAAGTTGTGTGAGTGTTTCACACCAGATTTTTTTGCTTGTGACTGCAGAGATCTTCGATGCACCACCTGCGTACAAAACTTAAAAGTTTACCGCCGCCAGAAACTACTCTTCTGCATAGTATATCTCGATCAAAAAAAACTTCATTCTTAAATTTTTCAATTAGCTCTTTGGAGGAGCGGCTAAGAGTAATTTTTAAGTCAATCCCAGCCTGTCAGTGAAAATCCTAAGACAATCCTCAGTAAGGCAATCCTCATTATGTAAGCAAAGGAATCCTTTACGCCGCTATCAAACTTCCGTAATAAAATAACTAGTATGCATGTTTATTTACAGTAAATTTCACGATTGATTTAGTGATAACCATCCCAACCGTATGACGTCTAAAGCAAACTTTAAGCAAGGACCACTTGGTCTGAATAAAGAATAATTGTCATAGTCCTAACCGGAGAAGCCCCACTGAATACCTTTTCTCTTCGTGATGAAACTCCGTTCTTCTTGTCGTGCTTATCCGGTTTGGATGTTGGCAATCATCATGGCTACTTCTATGAAATTAGTCGCAATCTGGAGCAATTCCATGGAGCTCTTATCGAACCAGGTCCTCAAATTGGCGAGCTAGGAAACTCTTCTTTTACCAGGATTCCTCTTTCCCTCTATCTTTCACCGCAGAATGCGCTGCAGTAGATCTTTCTTTTTATTTCTCAAAAAATGCTCGAGTTACTGCAGCTTGCGGTCCTTAACAATTTTACCAATTTTGACTAATCCCAGATCCTTATTTATTCTCAACAAACCTTCAACTCTATTCTATTCCCGTCTACCTTGTCCAGTTGATGATAAATTTAGTCTTACGATGTTGATGTTCAGCCCGTCCCGTTTGCTTACTTCAATAGTTCATCAACTTCTAAAGTCCTTCTATGGCATTAGCAAACACAAAATGTATCATCCCTACTGCCTGTTAAATAATTTTGAATATCGTGTACTGAAATTATGCCACTCGGTACCTAACCAAAATCAAAAACAAAAATTTGAGAAGATTGTTATAATTTCTGAGCAATAAAAAGAAGTATTAGGATGTACTTATTATGAAAATAAGCGCAAGCTACTTGTCAGTAGAAGACATTTTATAATAATAATAATAATTTATGTATTGCAAAAGATATAACTTAATATGTCGGAACATATTTAAAACGATAAGTTAATTATTAATCAGCATACCAACGGAAAAACTATTAATTCTGAATGATTTATTGAATTAAATAGAGGTCGATAGTTCAAATTAACATGACTACCTTAGAAAGAAAGAAAAAACCGGTAGTAAAATCAACTTATCGCGTCATCTTAAACATTGGTATTAGTTGTTTTACGATTGTCCACATGCCAAAAGAATATTATAAGGATGTTAAGATTGACATAACGATGGAACGGACTGACGGATGATTTAAGGATTGGTAGCCATGTCAGTAAGATAAGTGTCATACTATCATAAAATTAATGATGTAGATGAAAGGTTTTGCTTCTGATCCCTCAAACTTCAAAAGCTGGTTCCTTATTATTATTATTATTATTATTATTATTATTATTATTATTAATATTATTCAGTAACATCTGAGCAATTTACCTGATCTATCGAGGTCCAGTACTCTTCAAATTTCACACACAACTATTTTTCATCTATCCAAGAAGGAAAGATGACGTGTAAATTGATGAATCTATATTAAAGGAAAGGCATCCTTATTTTTCAAAAGGGAAAAACGACAACAAACCTTTGCCCTTATCCTTCAATTAATTATTTTTTTGCCAACTTTTCAACAATTTACCCATTATACTTCTAATATTATATATATTGAAAAAAAGAAATGACTTTCTTAAAAATGTCCGTTCTCATCTGTCAATTTTATAAGATGTGAACATGAAAAACGGTGCAGATATTTTCAACAAAAGATTTCTTATTACCTTAAAGTCACTCGTCTTGTCAATTTTTGGATAGGAGGAGGCGAAAATAGACTATTATGTTTTTACTAATTTTCATCTTTCATTTTATGCGAACTATAAATTGAAAAATTATTTTTTGATTGATGTCTTTTAGTTTTTTAAATGTTGTATCATTTATCAAATTTTTCTAACAATACTTTTTATAATAGGTTTTAGAAAACAATGCATACAAAATACTTAAATATTATGCATGATCGTTGGAACCATTCGGTTAGCTAGTACAAAGTTGCTATCAATTGTTAAGTAACTCTGGTTGGACTCGCAATTATGTTTGGTGACCAGCTAACTATTGTATATGAAAAATTCCACCGTAAATCCTTGTTAAAATTCACGTTATTAAAGACTGATCTGAATTTTTGAGATTCTAGCCAAGAATCAAACCCAGAACCTTTAAATTAGCTTATCAAAAAAGCAATATGAGCAATAATAAAGTAATTATCTCACGAACATAGGCCAATGAAGAATTTCTGTAAATTGTAAGAATTTTTAATATAAAATTTTAAAAAAATACATTCAGAAACAATAAAATTACTCTCGAAATGTACAGTTTGTTTACCACATATTGTTTTTTTTGGAATCTAATTTTATCCAATAAAATTTATGAAGATTGCCTCAAGAAAAAAATCGTACGAGCCGTATTTGAGAAAAAAGCAAAATAGTAAAATAAACGCACGAATAAATTTTGGTTGACCAATTTTGTTAAAAATGTTCGTGTCGGGTCACACACACACACGCGCGCGCGTGCGTGTGCGCGCGTGCGCCAATCCAATGCGTAACCATCGCTAAAAACATTTTTTTTTTATTTAAGAGGCCTGAATACGTGTAGGCTGTATCTGGTAAAAACTGTAATTAGGAAAATCTATATGAAATGGCAAGTAGAAAGGTAATAAATGGTGATTTTCTTTTTAAAAAATGATTTCGTTTATTAGAGACCAGAATTGAAAAAAACGAGTAGCACTAAAATCTGACAGTAGGCCTAACTTTTTTTTGTTAAATGTTTTTTTAATTTGTTTTTTTTGTTTACGTTTGTCTGTCTGCAATTTCTGCTAATGCAGACGGTGGATAACGATGATAATGAAAACAAATTATGAAAAAATGCTAGATATGACCGGTAATCGAACCCTGGAACCCGGTGTAGAAGCCAGTTGTGACAGTAGCCCTAGTAGAAAATCGAAATGGAAACCTTTTGGACTTCTAAGGTAATATGATTGAATTATTTTAATTGTGTTTAATTGTTTTGCATCAGCTTTCAAGTTTGATCTTATTATTTTTCATTTACCTTGTCCCTTATTTATTTATTTCAATAAAACATCGTTCACATTAAATCATCATAAGTTTTATTCAATTAATATATATTTTCATAATTACATAATTGAACGAATGGTTGTTGTTATTGTTTTCATACATCTGCCATTGAAAAGCTACCGGATAATCACTATTATTATAAAGTAGAATAATTTGTGTCTCTTTTAATAATATGAACGTTATATTCATTATTATTTATTTATATTCACTATTTATTATATATTTATTACTATTTGTTAAGAACGAATGAGGGACCTACTCGCTTGGTTTGGCCTCCAGTCCCCCACTAAAATAATTTACAATTTCTATTTTCTTCTTCTTAGTTGCCTAGTAACCATATTTTGTTTATTAGAATTAAATAATTTTGAAATATTTTATCTTAATCAGCTGGAATTATTCAGATTTATTTAAATAGACTCAAACGTAAACAACACCAGGTGTGCACTAAATAAGTCACATTACAATCATCGATAAACAACACCGATTTTAACCGTTATTTTAAACTATAGTATCAAAGAATCGATGAATTTGTTTTTGAGTTTATGGTGAAAGAGAAACACGAAGAGATGGAACCTACTTAAGGGAGAGAAAGTGGGGTATTAAATTCAGTTTGTGGATAGCGCGGGAAGGTGAAGTAACTCAAACGGTAGAGAAGGTTTTCTGGCCTATAAATTTACTGCAATAACTCTAAACAGCGCAACTACCTACTTGTTTCCATCGGCACTATCATGGGTGTTTACTGTCTTCAGTAACGCATCAACACAAAATTGAGGGTAATGTTGTACTTTCAACGTAACAAAAACACAAATATTTTACTGTAGTAGCTAATAGAATTTTTATAACATAATTATGTGTTGTTTATGCCTTCAGCTGAAAGGCTGGTTTGAACCTCTAGAGTATTTGACTAAGTAAAACGTGGAGTTAGGTACTTTAAGTTTGCCTTCCTCACTGAGTGGAAAAGTATTTTCTTACAACCCAGCAAATGACACGTTCATTTCATTCACTACAGGTTCTGGCTATATAATGAAATTCATTACTTTCAGAGGAACTAACTGACTATACCCTAACGAACTAAAGACTGCAGATGAGATCTAGCCAATAACACCCAAGGTTGGGTGTGAGGTTGCCCCTTCGCTAAGTCACACTCTGTTCCATCGAACTCCAGCTGACATTTTTTTAGGCAGTCATCCACGGCGAGACCACAACGCGACAACGCAGGATACGATTAACGAAAGTAAATTGGCTCTGTGCTGTGATCTAGGTCACTATGCTCCGCCTTCATCTGCAGTCTCTAGTTCGTTAAGGTATAGTGACTTTTACACCTCTACCTTTTCTGTTCTTTAATGCTTCAGTCGTATAATTGGCTGACCATGTAATAAGAAACAGAACTATTGTTTTTTTGTTTTATATATATTCATGCAAGGCTAGAGAAAGTAAAATGAATATTACATTCTACCATTAGGGCGAACTTCGTCCGATCGTCTTGAAAAATCTAGGTGCTTCTCGTTTGTTATAAAACAATTTTGAAATCTGTTGTTGTTTAGATACTTAGATGAAAGGATATTTTGGAACCTCTAAAAGCTTTATTAAGTAAAACGAAGCGTGAGATGGTTTACCGTTGTCTTCCTCATTGAGTAGAAAAGTATGCTTATCGGCATTCCTGGCTCTCTGAAAAGCATTTACTTTCCACCCTGGCAATTACCCTTTCACGTCATTCACCACAGGGTCTGACTGCATAATGAAATTCATTACTTTCAGAGCAGATAACTCTGACTAGTGTGTTTTTCACCTGTATCTTTTCTGTTCTTAAATCCTTCAGTCATATAATTTGGCTGAGCTTGTGATAAAAACAGAACTAGTTTTTGTAGCCCTGGATAGAGTGCAAATAATTAAACGCTCTACCTGCTCGTTATAGGGAAACGTGGTATTACTCTACATATTCACGTAGGGTAAGAGAAAGTAAAAATGTAATACTGTATTACACCATTAGGGTGAATTTCATCCGGTCATCATAAAAAATCCAGGAGCTCCTCGATTGTTATAAAAACCATTTTGAAATCTGATAGTTTCATAATAATTCAAGATTATGTGTTAACATTTATAACACTTAAAAATATCTTGTAAACATAAAGAATAGTATATTTTTAAAGAAAGAATCGACAGGATATGAAAAGATAGTTACAAATGTACATAGTTACTTTTAAAATAGGTCCAGGTAGTTGATGACTTTACAATATTGTAAAGCATTTCATATTCTGTTTTTGATTGACTCATCAAGTATAAGTGTGACACAGCAGATCTCTTTTATCAATCAACAATGACATATTTCTCAATCATCAACGGCTTCTAATATTCTCCTCTTTCTCATAGATATATAACTTATTCTTCAATCATATTCAATGTACCCAGTTGACTACCTTTTTGAGCACCTTAATAATTTTTTTTGTTATTATCATTGTTAGATAAATATATCTGTCACGTCACGGATTTCATTCGATTATATTGATTTTTGACTAAATCATGAACAGTTATCATTTTTTTAATCAATTTGATTTGGGTTTGTTCTTTAAATATATAAGATCGAACGGTTTTTGTACATCATATCTAGTAGATAAACATCATTAACAATTTCTGTACATTGGGTTTTGAAACTAGCCTACTTTGAATCTATCGTAAATTTATTTATTATTTCACCAGTAATCAAACCCTGCACTTTCTGTTGCCTCGCATCTGAATACTATTTATGACATCTTTATTCTATCGTTTTTGAGCATTGTAAACTGGAATAGGTTTATTAAAAAAATTTAAAATTGTTAAAAACGACAATACCGTAAATTGTCCGGCGCACAAAAGTACGTTACTTATTTGATAAAAATACGGTTGGGCGCCAGCTCTAGCAATAGAGCATGAGATTAACTAAATAAAAACTATGCTTCTTGAAATTTAACTAAAAACATTTAATAAATGATGAATTTACAATATTGTTGACTTAATTTTCCCAAACTATTTGAAAAAAATATATATAGCTAACCTTTTTCTCTCTCGACTTTAACGAGAATTAAGGTACTTAATTTTTTCAAAAACAAAGTAATTTCGTATTGTTAGTGCTAAAACCTAAAAAATTGATATTTTTTCATTTTCTTGTGCATCGATGCTCTTTTGACTATTCTACTTCTAATATTATTATACAAAACTATAGAATTTTAATTAATTTTTAAAGATGTTAAACACTTTTAAAAAAAATTCTGTTTTATTGGCATTAAACAAATCTTTTTCTCAGTAACTTTTGATTAGGGGAAGTAATATTAATTGCTTGTAAATTTTAGTTGTATTTGTTAGAAACTGAAGCACTTTAATCTCAAATAACCTTTTGAACGATTCCATGACAATTTTTAATTTTTTGCAGTCTTGTACTGGTGGCATTAAATTTGGTATGATCATGTTGCGTCGCTATTGATCTGATTTTTCTCGGAGAATTTCACCTGATATGGGAAAGTTTTTCCTGCGTGCTTCTTACAGCTAATTTGTTACATCTTCTTCTATTCCAGGGTACGAAATAATTTTTGTATACATTTGCGTTAAAACCAGAAAATAATTTGGATTTTAAAAAATATCTCGAACAAGAAGTTCGAGTTATGAACATTTGAATTATAGACGCTAATTTTATCGTAACTTATTGAGTAAATCCTTGGGAAACCAAATTTAATTCGTATTATAAAGAAACAAGTTGTAGACGTTCGAGTTATGGAAGTTCAACTGTATTATCAAATTTAAATTCAGATTTTTATAATCGGATATTTTTATTTTGTTGTAAATTTTATTACCAGGTTTTCTAATGCTATGAAAAAGAATAGAGTATAAAATTTAAAAATAAAATCCATTTATTTTAAGGATGAAAGAGTTGTAATTCCTATAGGTTAGTCAAGAGGTCTGACATTTAGTAATTAAGTTATGTTATAGTTAGTTTCGTGTCGAACCGCTAGATGGAGATAAAGTGAGAGAGGGGTTTAGAGATAAGGGCATATAAGAGAGAAACCAGGTTTGTAGGCGATTCGAATAAAAGGTAGACACACAAGTTAGTATGCTAGGAACAAGCTGATTGCAGAATCTCCTCTTTTACCTCAGCATCCCTTGTTCGCAATCCCCTTTCCCCGTATTGCCCACAAGTCCCCATAACATCCCTAGGGACTGTGTCTCATCACCAAGAGCAAATCTTATTTACTCTTGTTGGGATGGTTCGCCCGTTCAACCCGGTGGCTAATGAGATCGGGCTGGACATCAGCAGTACCGGGTGAAGTTGACAACGATTGGATCTTGTTCTGTTTTTCACATTGAGGGAAATTTTACCAATTTTCCTCAATGTTATTTGTTATTATCCGTTTTATATTTTTTCCACCCTCTTTATTTTTCACGTTTTCCCAAACTTTTAACGATCGGTAAACTTTTCTTATCAAGAAACTGATTACTTTAACTAGTAGATATTATCGACTTCAATTTCGTCACTATTTCAACAAAACTAACACATTTTAATCAAATTATTGTACTAAAACAAACTCAAAACAGGTATAAGAAAAACTATTAACATGTACTTTTTCTTTACATGTTGTAAAGGAAATGTAATTTTCTAAGTTTACTTGAAAAATTTCTTGTTCGATGCTGTTCTAGTTTTCAGAATCTAATCAGTAAACTCAGACTGAACTTTCATTAGTTTACTGTGTTGTAATGTTAGTCAGAACTTCACTAGTGTCCATTTTCATAGTGTAGGTTTTAATTATATTCAACCAAAACGTTGTACTTTTTCACATTAGTTTAAAGTTACAAATTTTAACAACTCTCATGTTTCATTTATGTAATAAATTAAAAAATTGATTGGTTTTAGTAACGTAATTAGTTTTCATATTAAAATGCATATAAATTTGTTGCTGTTGTTTAGGTAATCAGCTGATAGGCTGGTTTTAACGTCGAGAGGTTTTACTTAATAAAACGAGGAGTGAGGTAGTTTACAATTGCCTTCCTCACTGAGTTAGAAAGTATGCTTAGCAGCATGCCAGGCTTTTTAAAAATCATATACTTCCCACCTCGCAAATGTCACCTTTACTTCTTCATTCACCACAGGGTCTGGGTATATAATGAAGTTCATTATTTTCAAAGAAGATAACTCGGACTAGTGCATTTTACATTTTATCTCTTCTGTTCTTAAATATTTTAGTCATTTAATTGGCTGAACATGTGATAAGAAACAGAATTTTTTTCAATCCTGGAACTAACAGATTGAGTCCTAATTTTTTAACCCCCCATCTTCCTGTTACGGGCAGAAATTTTAGTTATCTACTCACATATCTTAACAGTTTTGATTTTATTTCTTTTTATTCGTGTTCTTTTCACTGCTTGGCCCATCTAGCCTCTTCCGAGAGCAACATTTTTATTCTTCATTGAAAAATTGTAATTAAAATAAAATAGTTAAAAACTTTTTAACCTAGCGAAAAATGTTTCGACAAGACATAACAATTTCACCATAATTAGGCACTATCAAACGGTTTTTAAACCAACAATTGCGTTTTGAAAGAAAGTCATGTATAATACAAAGGACAACATGAGGAAACTTCTGACAATAAAGAGAAACATTCTAAGAAAATTCATGGCCTGAGAAAGAAAAATGGAATGATTTTATACACTTCTGACCTGTTCAATGTCAGAATTATTAATCTACCTTTGAACTTCATTTTTTAAAAAGATATCGCTTAAATTTTCGAGTTAGGTTTTATTTTTAAACCTGCTGTAACTTCAGAAAAGAATTAGTAAAAAGATATGGCAACACCGCTGAACCAGTGTTGCTAATTCCCTTGGTAAATATTTTTCATATTGAATGACATACTTTGTAATGTTTATCCTCGTTCAGTTAAGGTATTATTAATTATATGTTTGTAATTATTTGTTAATAAAAAAATAAATACAGTAGATGTAATTGTGCATAAAGTATTCAATACATGTATTAAGAAAATTAATATTTAAAAAGTTGTTATAAAATCGAAGTACCAACTTTTATTAACTTGATTCATTTATTTCATGTTACAAATTGATGTGATTCTTTGTTTCCATTGACTTACTTTTTTATAAAGAATACAAATAAGTACGTTTGTAAGGGCTACATTAATTTACTTGAAAGCATTAGTTATAAGTAACGAGGTACTTAAAAGCATTATAAAGAGTTAGTAAATTGTAGCCTAGATTTGCTACACTGCCTCTTTATTACTTTACCAATCGGTTGTCGTCAGATGCCAAGTTCTGGATGCTGTCAACGAAGTAAGTTCCATTTTATGTTAGTACATATAATAAAAGGTACAGAAAGGACAAATAATTTATAAAGAAAGATGGAGACAGACTAACAAATAAAGAAATCGATAATTAAAAGTGTTCATTCCGTTGTTGAATACTTTAAAGAAGAAGGAAGGAGACGGGGAAATCAAAACGTGAGAGTGAAATGAAAGAATGTTTGATAGAGGTTTTTGAGAAGTTGGCAGTCTCCAAGTGGTGGGCGAAAAAGTCAAGTTAGAATAGCAGAACGGATGTTAGAATAAAGAGAGTAAAAGGGGGTTTCGGAAAGTCTATGAGAAATGTTGTGTCGAATCGAAAACAGTTTTCTATTGAATGAGAAACCTGGAGAAAGCAACATTTCTTTTGATTTTCCTTACAACACCGAATGTAGACTAGCAGATTATTGATGGCTGTGGTTTTTACATACGTCACACTGTGACAGTCATACCTTTTCTCTCTTTCAGTGATCTCGATTCATCGAAACCCCCCTCACCAATCATACCCCTTAACACCAATCCCAGTTTCCTCCCTTAGAAAATTTACAACTTTGGTTTACCCTTTACAATCTTCTACTACAAATTCAGACACCCCATATAAAATTCTATCAACAAACCAATATTTAATACTCTTGTACCACTTCACCGATATTTTACCTCACAATCTTAAGATGTCACATTCTTCATCAATTGTTTCGTTCAATTTTTATACAAATGACTGACGATTAATCAAAGATTTTTATATCAAGGAACAAAGAATGTCATCCATCGTACGGAGGTAAAATCGGGAAGATATTTCTGGATGACATCCCAATAATTTACAGTTGTTCATTTCATACATTTTTCAGTTATGTTTTTTTTTTACGAAAACGTCAAAGTTACTTTTGATTTATTGTCAGGTGTTTTTTCTTTTTATATTGAAAAAAGAAATTATCAAATGAGTTCACTATAGTTTTATTTAAAATAAAATTATTAATATATCGAAAATAAGATATTATTTGTCATTTTAGTAGAACAAATAAATTATTTGACTGTCAACTGGGTAAACTATCTCAAACATTATAATACAGTAATGAAATCTGTCAGCTTATAACCGACTTACTTTTAACATGGCCTATATATGTTTGTAATACCTGAAACAATTCAATACATTTTAGGAGCAAATTTTATAAACCTATGATCATAATATCATCCACCGCCGTTTAGGCCACCTGAGGACTTGTTCCAACTTTCATGTTTTCCTCGGTCAACCAATATCTCTTTTTCCTACCAGTTTATTTTTCCCTTTCTCTTAATTGGAAACGAGTCGTATTAATATGCAAAAGATAGAATTTCCAAAAGATAGGCAGAACTTTTTTTGTACCCCTGGAACTAGCAGATCGAATGCAAACAATTTAACACTCCACCTGCCTGTTTTGTGCAACATTTTTTTAAAGGTTATTAAATTTTAAATTTATAACACTTTAATAATACAAATTCTACATTGAATCATATTTTAAACAACCTACAATTTCTCCATTAAAACATATTGCACAAACAATAAAAAACTCCTTTTTATCTAAAGACGTAATTTTTAATATTAATTTGACATCACCTCAGGGTAAAATAAAACAATAAAATAGTCATAAAGAAAGTGCGAAATGCGAAGGTGTGAAATTTATTTATGCTTTTACAATTTAACACAATAGCAAAAACAAAATTTAAAAAAATACAAGAAGAATCGAACATTGCCGGTAGGCTTAAAATAACTTATCGAAGATAAACAATCGAAGACTATGATTTGTTACCATATCGATCTTGCCACGAATATTATATTTATCCACGCAATATAGTGAAATACATTTCATATGTTTGAATCATTTTTTATCATACTGTATGATTATTATATATATAATTCAATACAGTATTTAAATACACACCTATAAAGTAAATAAATAAAAAATAATAATAAATAACTGTTAAAAAACCACTTTCTTCAAGAAACGATTTTCAAAAAATTATTGATATCATATCATATTGGAATATAAATTTATGTATGTACGTTTTTAAGCAGCATAAATTATTGGGTGCAATCGTGTGAAAGTTTTATTCACCTTAAGGTATATCCATTATACATTTATATACAAAATTAAATGTAGTGTATTGTTATAAAAAACTTATAATATGCTGTAATAAATCCCATGTGTATTTAATACGTGTTAATATGATTTATTATGAATTTAAGATTATTATTTTGATATTTGGTTGAGTTGAATGAAACAAGTTGATGATATTTATCTACATTTTTATTAAATTAAATAATTTAGAAAGTTACTTTTCAGTGGTCAGTTATTAAAGTGCTGGAATGGTAATTAATGGTATTGATGCATTTCCTAGAGAGAATCTCAAAATTTTTACTTAAAAGTTTCTAATTCCTAAAGAAAGTCAGGATTAAAATTTTTCCGACTTATATCGTGTCTTCTTCTTCTTCTTCTGCTTCATCTTTTCTTCATGGGTTAGACATTTCTACCTGTACTGGCACTCATCTTTTCTTCCGCTTTCCAATATTTCTGCTTCCTATTGTTTTTATATTATTGATAAAATGCTTTCATTGAAATGGAAAAATCCCAAATTCTTGCCTTATTTCTTCATTTGTCGCCCATAACAGGGAGATGGAGTGTTAAGTTTTGCACTCGATCAGCTAGTTCCAGGGCAACGAAAAATAATTCAGATTCTTATTACGTGTTCAGCCAATTATATGACTGAACTATTTAAGAACAGAAGAGGTAGAGGTGTAAAAGACACTAGTCAGAGTTATCTCCTCTGAAATTTATGAATTTTATTATACAACCAGACCCTGTGGTGAATGAAGTGAGGTGTAGTTTGCAGGGTGCAAAGTAGATGCTTTTCTGAGGGCCTGGAATGCTGATAAGCATAGCCAACTTTTGTACTCAATGAGGAACGCATCGTAAACCATCTCACTCCTCGTTTTATTTAGTAAAACCTCTAGAGGTTCAAACCAGCCTTTCGGCTGTTGACTTAAACAACAATATCTTCATTTCTGATCCTGTCTAGTCTTGTATAACACTTGACGGACGTTAAGAATTTTATTTCCTCAGTTTGGATGTTTCTTTCACCTCTTTTCTTAATTACCCATGCTTCTATGTGTCAAGTGTGGAACTGCCTTCGTCTTATACAATTTTAACCTTGTTTCGGGTCTTGTCTTTTATCTCAAGTGTCCTATGAATCGTCCCTTGTATCTGATCAAATTGGTTAGTTAATTTTTCATATCATACTCATCTTCATATGCAATTCCAAAGTGATTATAGTGGCTTACTTGCTCTAATAAAGTGTCCATTAATGACTGTTTTAAATCTTGTTGGGGGTCTTTCAACAGAATGCTATTGACTTTCGTCTTTTGACTTTATATTTAATCTAAAAACATCTCTCTCAGGTGTGATTTTACAACAGAGAAATGCGTGAATTAGGGCGGTTTTCATTTTACTACAAGAGACCACGATGTTATAGCCTACTTGATTAAAAACTTGGGTCCCGTCTAAAACACAGCGTAACAGAACGTTTTAATTTTTTTTTAATCCCTAATGTGTGGACGAATATTATGCAATTTTCTATGAATTTATTCTATTTAAACTATATTTATTATGAATTTGATTCAGAACAATAACCAATCTCATGACTCAATGATGTAAGGATGATATGTATGACGTGTAAATAAGTTGTAGTCTTGTACAGACCCAGGACGATAATTCCTGACAGAGTATGGTTAATTGAACCCCAACCATCAAAGTTTACCGCTAACCTCTGTCTAGTATTCAAATCCGTATAAAAATGACTACATTTACTAGGATTTTAACCAGAAACCTTCGTTATAGTTCTAGCTTTTCGTTCTTAGTTTCTAGCGTAGTACTATTTACTTATCTGTCAATCTATATTCAATACACATATATTAGTCCACACTATTGTACTCATAATTTGTCAGTCTTACAGACTTTTCAAAGTAAACTTCCTGAAAAGAAAACAGACTCATACGACACCTCTACAATAAAAATTTTAAAAGTACTGTGGGAGTCTTACTACTGAGTAGGCCTACACTTCTCCCTTAAGTCATTTACGTCATATTTTCACCCATTATCACAAAAAGCAATCCTCAACTTTACTAATTATTTGTAAATATAGTTGTAAATTACATTAATAAAGTAAAAAAATAAAAAATACACAGCGTAATGAAAGATTAAGAAGTTGTTTTGTGTACAAGTATTGTAAAAGTTAAAAAGTATTTTTTTCAACAATTTTTGGTTGTTTTGTTTTAAGAAGTGGATGGATGAATTTGATAATAAGTGTATGGTGGGTGTGTGTGTGCGTACGCACGCGCGCGTACAAAGTGGCTTTATCGTTCAACTTCAACCATGTACAACTTCATCCGTATGTTTTTATAGATATTTTTACGGCGTATACAAAATGTTGTTAAGGGTGAGGTGGGGTTGAAGATAATAATTAAGAGCGTTGTGGTAAGGTTTTAAGAGAACGGACGGTCGGGGTGAATGTACGGGGGGGCTACCTGACAAAACACAAAAGGGGGTGTTCAAATGTCACTCCAAACTGGATGACGGCTGTCGCTCTCCTGTCTTCTCTTTGTTCTATGTTTCTCCTCATTATTGTCAAGACTTCAAATCCTCACACCCTTCTTTGCATCATGTTCTCCTCCCCTCTTTATCAAACCATCGTTCTGTCTTTGTCTGTTTCATTATATCCTATCGTCCCGTCCTCGTCATACGCTGATTACAAATTTCCCTGGCAATCAATTCCTCAACCATTCGCCAAAACTGAACTGAACTACACAATCTCTAACTGTCTAAATGGATGTCTGACTGACAGAACGACACCTTGATGTGAAGCGGATTATTCCCTTCTATTCCATAGTATAACATGCTTTATATTACAAATACTAACACATTCACTACTGTTTAATATTCAATCTGAATACACTAAAGAACAAGGTAAAAATATTGTCCTTTTTTGTTTTTTTTATTTAAAAAATCTGAATGGTATGTCAATAAAATTAAATCCTAACTAACTAACGCATTTTTATAAAAAAAATATATATCTCAATACTTTCGTTACGCTACAAATAATCGGTCAAAATTTATATTTGGCAGTAAAGAAAACTAGCAATTGCACCCGCACTGCGCGTAAATGTAAAGGTTAATCTCAGAAAAGTTTGTTTAATTTCAAGTTGCCAAAAATTAAATTTTAATCATACATTTTTGTGAGATTTTCGTTTAAAACTTTGTCACAACTGTCTTTACACCTAATAATGTCGTGAAATATTGCAGAAATACCTAGAAGAGTACGGGCGCTTTGAAGTTCTCAACATTTTGAAACGATGTGTGAAACCGTTGCTTTGCGTCGCAGAAAGGGCACACTTTCGGCGTAGATTTTGAGGGCAGGTGCTGGTGTGATATAGATGAGTGCCCAATCCGCAATCGGCAGATAACAACCTGTTCCCTTCGATTATGGAATTCGGGTAGAGAAAATTCTTGTTAAGTTTTTCGTACCAACTGGAGTTTCGCAGGTGGCATCTCGGTCCACCTATTGTTCCAGAAATCAAAAACTTTCTGTTGCCGTGTGCCTTTAGGTCAAAATGCTTGATTTGTTTAAGTAAAAATTAAATTTACATCTGATTTATCTAAATCTAAAAACTATCACGTAAATAAAGATTGAGATAATGAGTGGTAATGTAATTTTGATACTGCAGGGAAATTACTCTTTGAAAATTAGTGTAAAATACTATTTAGTAAATTAATGATAGTAAATTTACTATTAAACTGTCTTAGATTAAGAGAAGGGGCGGTAGTTAGGAAATTAAATACAGGAAGTAAAAGAAAAAATAGGTTAGAATGAAGTTGTGATGATAAGAGCGTTATCAATAGAAATAGGGGGTGTTTCTTCCTCCAGTTTACCTCACCACGTCTTCTTTTAAAATAGGATGGGTTAAAAGCAGACAAGCAGTTAAACGAGGGACGAGGAGGATAGACAAGCTTACGTGTAATTAGCCGCATTGCAGACTCTTAAGACCTGCCTCCCTCACACCCGACCTTACAAAAAACCCCTTTGCACTTCTAAACCTCCTCCATCTCCTCTCCTCTAAAACGCAAACCCTCTTTTCCTCCTTGTTGACGAGATTAACCACATGCAGACGCTCTCGCTGCATACTTTTCTCAATACAAATACCGAAAGGTGATACCTACACCCGATTTGTAACATCCTTTTTCCGTTTCCCACCATATATCCGTTCGCATGTTACTTAATACAATCACTCTTGTATGACATAATTTTGTTTCCTCGTTAAGGGCCAATTTTATACCACGTGAGGCGATTTAAGATGTTTATGGAAGCTTATTTTGTAGCCTACATTCTCAGAATTCGTTTCCTATCTTTAGTCTTTTCTTTTTTCTTCTGTCCACCCGGTGTTCTATTTCTACTATTCGTGGAAGCCTATAAAATCCGTAATTATTTGTCTGAATTTTTTCCGGTTTATTAAGTTTTATTCGCTTTATTCGAGGGCAAAGGCGAAGTTCTTGGTTGTAGAACCTGAAAGCGGTACAGGAAAACATCCAGTGAGTTTTTCAGAGTTGGAGCCAATAGAGTGAAGATCCAAGCTGATCCCTAACATCCAGAACGAATGAACACTATAAAAGGTATAAAAGGAATAATAATTTTCCATACTCTTCTCATTAAAATTCGTAAAATATGGATTTTAAAAATGTGATGTATGTAAACGGTTAAATATTTTTCATAAAAATAGGTTAATTTTTTTGGTTTTACGTCTGTTGTGCAATTTCTGCTAATGTAGAAGATGGAGAATGATGATGCTATATGAAATTAGTGTTTTAAAAATGCTACACCTGACTGGGAATCGAACCCGTGACCCCGGCGTAGAATCCGATTGCACTAACCACTACGCCAAGGGGCCAACCAAGAAACTAGGTCAAGAAATATGTCATTCTGAATTTACACTGTTGTAAATTCGGTAAAGGTGCAGATAGCATAAGGTTTTGAAAATTATAAATTCTGCAACTACATATTTTTCAAACTTAGGCCTAATTTCTTTCATTGTTTTATGACAAAATAATTTTATATATCGATAATACTCATAAGGCTGTTTTACATTGGAAAGAGAAATTCATGTGAGTGATTGGCATTAAATTTTTCATTTGTTGTATTTCAAAAATAAAAATATTTTTCCTTTTCCACAAATTTTTTAAAATAAATTTTTGTATTTTATATGTCTGTACTGTGTTATGATTCATTTATATATTTTGATATATAATACATTATACATATATATATTTTAGAATAAATTATTTTAATTGAGGTTAAAGGTTACACCTTTATTAAAATGAATGAAAAATAAATTGATGATATTCAATTGATATGAAACGAAGTTAAAATAGTAAAAGAGGTATGTTTCACCGTGGAACATTGAGTCACGGTTATGTTGTAACTTATTTCATTAGAGACATAAGCAACAAGCGCAAAACCTCTAGTTAAAATAAAATGTTCAGTTATTTTATACGTATTGTAATTCATAATATATTTTATATCTTTTCGATATAATGATCTTTGTATTTTAACATTTTAGGGCGGGACTCGAATGAGAACTTTCGATTTGACGCCATCATGAGTTGTGTGTGTCTGTAACCTATACCACAAATATATAGTGTGCCACGACCAAATATGCAGTCGTACACAAACACATGCACATTAATGATTGGAATATAAAATGTATTAAACGTCTTCGGGCGACGTGAAATTTATTCAAAAAAGACGTGATCTCCTCATCCTTATACTGTCTTACTTTAAAACTTTCTCCTCTCTTTTTCTAAGCTTTACTCACTCCGGCAATATATTTCAATAGCAGTGTAAATGAATAAACTTTAAACTTCACAACTGTATAATTAGACACTATTTTCATTCAATCAAAAAGACACATGATCCGATCTTTAATCCTTACTTACGAGTTTTTAAGATTATTATTTTTATACCACTTCATGTTTGTAGGTTGTTGTTTTCTTTTTTAATAAACTATTGTATACATAATTAATTAAATATATATATATATATACGTCATTAATAATAGGGTTCTGTATTTATTGATGTACGGAATATTTATGAAAAATTAATATTCATTAATATGTACAAAATTTTTGTTGTATACATAAATAGCCATACTTAAACATACATGTTGATTTCAAATCCTTTTATTGCAAATATTTTTATTGTGGCAAAATAATTTGTCATATGTTTTTAATATAAGATGTTATATGTTATCTCCACCGAAAGTAATGAATTTCATTATACAACCCTGTGGTAAATGAAGTAAAGGTGTAATTTTCAGGGTGGAATGTCGATACTTTTCAGAGGTCCAGACATGCTGATAAGCATATTTTTTCACTCAGTGAAACCTGTTGTTGTTTAGGTCATCAGCCAAAAAGCTGGTTTGAACCTGTAGAGATTTTACTAAGTAAAACGAGGAGTGAGGTGGTTTACCTATGCCTTCCTCACTGAGTGGAAAAGTATACTTATCAGCATGCCGGGCCCTCTGAAAAGCACATATTTTCAACTCTGAAAATGACACCTTCACTTCATTCACCACAGGGTGTGGCTGTATAATGAAATTCATTACATTCAGACAAGATAACTCTGATTAGTGTCTTTTACACCTCTACCACTTCTGCTCTTAAATGATTCAGTCATTTAATTGGCTGACCATGTGATAAGAAACAGAACTATTTATTTTAGCCCTGCAACGAACAGATTGAGTGTAAATAATTTGACACTCCACCTGTCTGTTATGGGCAGCAGTGAAACCTATAAAGGTTCAAACCAGCCTTTCTGCTGATGACCTAAACGATAAACAATTATTAATTTATCAAGAAAAATTAAATTGTAAATAAGATATCTTATCTTTAACAGAATTAAAAATTTTAATTTATGAAATTTATTCAGTTACAAACAATTGTGATGGAAATTAATTAACATGATATTTATAAAATGTAATTCTAATGAAAAGTTATATTAATAGAGAAATAAAACTGATAATAGAAAACTTTATAAATTATTTTTGTTGCACTATTAGTGAACCATTTTTTGTTCATTTAATCATCTTTCCTTGTTTTTGATTGGTGCTATCTCACTTTACACGATAAATGAATCAGTGCTAATTTATCCATGCCAATGTTTAGGAATAAAACATGACGTTGTGTTATGAGTCGAGAGTCGATTTGTAAAACATCGGGTGCTGTACCGAATCGACTACCCACTTCCTCGTATCAAAAACATAACGGGTGTAAGAGAGACGGTATGATGAAGGTGAGTAGTGTTAGAATAGGGGTTCTCGGTTAGGGATGGGTAGTAGTCAGGGCAGAGGGCTCGTTTTCAATCAAACACGGAATTAGCATGCATAAATCAATCATAATTAATCAATTATAGACGAGTTCAATCAATCACTATATAGAATGACCATCAATATTGAACGGTATGCGGCGTAGTCGATAGGACGGTAGATATAGGACGGGTGGGTTAGTATTTGTTAGTCTGGCGATGGAGAAGGGGAAGAGGGCATATAAACTACCCCGTTTCTCCTCTTCTGTCGAATATATATCCAACACCCAGCACTGGCCCTGTCACCCGTCAGTCATTTACTTATAAATTGTCCTTCATTTCCGATCGTATACAATCCACCAACCCACTAACACTTACTCAACACGCATTGTATGTATATTGTCCCAACGTATTCACCCCCACCCCTCCTCATGGTAACCCTTACATTCAGCAAAACACTACCTCCAAAACAAGTACAACACCAACTAATCTAAATAATCATCATCATCATCATCATTATTATAATTTTAATGATAATTATTGATCATTATTAATTACCAGAAAACAAATTAATCATACCCCCTCATACCCTCCTTCTTTTAACATACACTGAAATTTATTTGTAGGTTATGTTCACAAAAACACAAACACACACACTGATTGATATGTATTTTTAATATTAGTAATAATAAGTCGTTTTATTAAAATTTCATTTATTATTCTGACTTGAATTATTAAATTGTTGTTCCCATTTTCATATTACAAAAAAATTTAATATATATTATGTTTATATTCATATGATTACCCTTAACATACATGTGGATTGTCAATTTACACTCAATCTGTTCGTTGCAGGCCTAAAATAAATAGTTCTGTTTCTTATCACTTGATCTGCCAATTAAATGACTGAATCATATAAGAACAGAACAGGTAGAGGTGTAAAAGACATTAGTCTGAGTTATATTCTCTGGGAGTATACAGCCAGACTCTGTGGTGAATGAAGTGACGGTGTCATTTTCAGGGTAAAAAGTAGATAGGCTACTTTTTAGTGGATTATTTTTGGTGATAAGCATACATTTCCACTTTGTGAGGAAGGAAATTGTAGACCACCTCCTCGTTATACTTAGTAAAGCCTCTAGAGGTTGAAACCAGCCTTTTGGCAGATGAACTGAACAGTTAAGTTAATAATTCTACACATTTTGATTCAATTTCACTATTTGATCGTTGAGTGATCATAGAATCACTTAATTTTTATTAGTACGTTGTCGTTGTTAAGGTTATCAGCCAAAAGGCTGGTTTGAACCTATAGAGGTTTTACTTAGTAAAAAACGTAGAGTGAGGTGGTTTACCATGCCTTCCTCACTGAGTGAAAAAGTACGCTTATCAGCATGCCGGGCCCTCTGTAAAGCACATATTTTCAACTCTGAAAATGACACCTTCACTTCATTCACCACAGGGTGTGGCTGTATAATGAAATTCATTACTTTCAGAAGAGATAACTCTGACTAGAGTCTTTTACACCTCTATCTCTTTTGTTCTTAAATGATTCTGTCATTTAATTGGCTGACTTTGTGATAAGTAAGAGAACTATTTATTTTAGACCTGCAACGACAGATTGAGTGTAAATAATTTGACACTCCACTTGTCTGTTATGGGCAAATTAGTACATTAGGGAATAGAAACAGAGAACGTTGATTTATCAAACTAGTAACTTATGTATTAAATAACTATTAATAAATACTTTAAATCATTCGTTTAAAACAATAAAAAGATAATACAAAATTATATATTGTGTAATATGTTGATTTTAAAAAACCGCCATGGTATATTACCAAAGAGATATGAATAATAATTTAACTTTACATGAACAACTCGATAAATATTTAGTTCAATAAAATATTATGACTATCATACGGATAGATAAAAGAAAACGAAGCGAATAAAATGTATAATGAGAAAGGAAGAAGAGGGTGGGTTTGGTAAATGGCGAGGGGTGAAAAATATGATGGAAAAGCGGCGGGGAAGTGAATTTCTCATTACTGTTGGACATAAACATGGTCGGGTCAATAATAATAAATGTCAAAAGAAAAGCGTCCCGTTCCGACGTTCCTGATGGAAAGTACCTTACGTATATTACGTATACGAAGGAATCTGTATGTCATCTCCTTGGCGATATCTCCTCTTATTCTACCCTCTTATTTACTACTATTAACAGAAGAAGCTATATGTTAGGTCGGCAATAAGTAATTTCTGCTCCGTTCGTTCGTCTTTTACGAAAATGTATTTTATGCTGTATGGAATTTATTATTTATTCTGTTTTCTTAAATGAAAGAGAAAGAAAATTTATGTTGTTCGAAAGATATGCCTCTATAAAAATAATTACAATATATAAAATTTATTTTGACATTCCTTGGAGTTAAAAATATAGTTTTTATTTATTTATCTTCATAGGAAACTCCCTTACTTAGAATTATATAATTTACCTTGTTACAGGTTTCTTTAGAGAGCGTCAAATTGACAATTTCTCGGAACGGTAGAAGGGTTGTTTTGGTTAATTTCTAGTAAAATGATTTTTGCCCTTTTACCAAAATCTTCTTAGTTAAAACCTGTAAGCTCTGCTACATCCTAAAACCGGATCAGATTTGTAGACTTTTTTTAAAATTTTATGTTCACTTAGCCTAGATAATAATTTTTTAATTGTGATAGAAACGTTTGCCCATAACAAGCAGGTGGAGTGTTAAATTATTTCCTTTCGATTTGCTAGTTCCAGGGCTGCAAATAATAATTCTGTTTCGTATCATATGGACAGCTAATTGTATGACTGTTGCATTAAAGAACACAAGAGTTAGAGGTTTAAAAGACACTACTCACAGTTATCTCCTCTAAGAGTAATCAAAACAATCAAAAATGGAAACAAGACAGCTGGAGTGTTAAATTATTTGCACTCGATCTATTCTAGGGCTACAAAAAGTAGTTCTGTTTCTTTTTACATACATGGTCAGTCAATTATATGAATGAAGTATTTAAGAACAGAAAAGATAAAGGTAAACACTAGTCAGTTATCTACTCTGAGATACAGCCAAACATTGTGGCAAATGAAGTGATGGGATCATTTGCAGGGTAAAAAGTAGATGCTTTTTAGAGGGCCTGACATGCTGATAAGCATACAACTACAAAAATTAATTAACTTTAAAAATTAATTGGCGGTGACGAAAAAATTGTGAAACACCTTATGCCTTGTTTTACTTACAAAATCCTTTAAACGTTCAAACCAGCCTTTCGGCTGATGACCTTAACAACTGTAATATTTTCATTTCTACTTCAACTACTACTACTAATCATAATAAAAATGATAATTGTCAACTCGTAATCAACGTCATTATCATCTTCATCATCGTCATCGTCAAAGTCTGTAGCTTCATCTACTTTATGTTACGAAATAATAATGTCCTTACAGTTTATAGTCAGGTTTAGTTTAGTTCAAATTTTTATCATTTTTGCTTAATGTTTATAATATTATTTAAAGTTAAAATCTAACTGCAAAAAGAACTTTTTAATCTGCAAAAAAGAGTTGCACATTGTTACAAAAATTGTGTATTAAAATCTATTGGTTAATTTTTGCAGAAAATTCTGTAAAAATAGTTTAATTATCTTTGCCGTATTACTCGTAAACTTGAATTGAATTATACTTTAAAAAGAAAAACTTTAAAAATCAATTAATAAATTTTTGATAATTAGGCTAATTAATTAATAAAGATAAAATATAATTATATATATTAATTAGCTATTGTAAATACACGACTAAATAACATAGTAATTCCAATTAAAGCAAAAAAATTCACTAATTAATTTCTTTTTATAATTTTATTGTCTGTATTTTTACCTTGTATTCTTTTGTAATCTTCTTCGTTTTCTTTCGCTGAGTGGTACGTCGTCCATTTTGCCTGCAGGTACATTGTAATAAATGCGCAAAGTTTTAGATGCCCATGCAAAAGATATTGTAAGATTTAAGGATTGCTTTAGTATTTGTGTTGGTGTGTGATAGTGGTTTAGTTGTATTGTAGGCGGGAATCAAGCAAGACCTTCTTACATTCTTCTTCGTTACTGATTTATAGGCTATTGTGAAAGTCGTACATACATCTTGGTCTGCGCGTACTTCCTTCTCGTACGTTTCTTATTCTTCTTCTTCTCTCATCCTCAGTTACAGAACGTTCTGTAGTACTTCTTTCTTGTGCCAGTATTATAAGTCGAAGGATATCTCGCGTTTTGTGTCGTGGCATTGTGAGGAAGGGCTGAAGGCGTACTAAAGTGATTAGGTTTCCAATATTTCTCTTTTTATTTCAAAAGACGAAGAAGAAGAAAACAATATTTAATGCTTAACCTCTGCCCGTTGTTGTCGTACATTTTCAATATCACCTGTTTTATACTAGTACTTTCCTTACCTATACTTTATAACTTATTATTGGTAAGGGTAGGATGTTGGAAGAATCTAGGAAAGACCTGACTCAGTACTTTGTTGTCTATCGTCTGACCTTAAAAACTGTGTTTTATAATTTATTATAAAATCTTACAATAGAATATTATAGTTCCTTTTGATTATTAATAAATAAGATAAAAATAATATATTTATATTTATTATTTTATAATGGTATTCGAATAATTTAGATCGATCTTAATGAATGTATTACATATCGTGATTTTGATCTCTTCACTAAATAAACTGCTAAAAACGTTTTTTTTATGATTCTTCCGAATTGATTAATCGAAATTAACATATATACTTACTCAGGACAGCAAGAATTTTAGTTTTGGGTGGCTGAATCCTCAGACTACTTGCCTTTAACGTGTAATAAATTTTCAGTTCCTAGCCAGGAATGGAACCGAAAACATACTTTGCATCGAATCAATTGGCGCAGTAATTAAGTTTGGCCTGAGGAAAGTAGCCGAAATTTTGGTTTGCGGAGAGGTAGCTGAATATGGAATGTTTTTTTGTTTTTGTCTGTTTTGGACATTAAGGCTAAATAGTGAAGGGTGATAGTTGAAAACAACCGATACAAAACTATTTGAATTTCCCGTTCGGGGGGCTGAAGGTTTGAAACCCACTCTCTGGCTACGTGGCTGTTTTTATCTAAAAAAATATTTATTTATTAAAAATTCAACTGTTCTAAAAGTAATCTAAAATGTCTTATCAGTTTTCTCGTTTGTCCACCAGATGAAGGTTTCTGAAGAGGAAATTTATTTTGATTTTGAAACACACTGATATATTTACAAAAACAAAATATTTCCTTTCCCTAAAATTCTTGTTTATCACTTAACAGAACTTTCTAAATGGTTAAAAACAGTGGAAATTAAGGTCAATCCTGTAAAATCTTATCACGTTACCTTCACTGTACGGCCACAAACATGCCCCTAATTTACATAAACACGCCTAAAAAATTTCTTACGTAATGTAATTGATGGACATTAGTCTCTATTTATTAAAAAAAATTAAAGCTATAGTTACTTCATGAAACTGATCTGTACATAATGTTTTTCATATTTCCGTTTAAACGAATCTCGTAAACTGAGTAATATCGCTCGAATATAGTCCTGCCATTTCTGAGCATTTCGTATTATAACGCACTCTACTTTGTACGTACGAAATGAGACCATTCACAATACCTTACAAGTTCCTTACTTATTTTACATTGTAAAACAATGCAACCAACGTTTGTACAGAAAGTTGTAAAGCCATAAAAATGAAATAATTAAGACGATATAAGCTCGGTTACTTTACAACGATCCATGAACAACGATCCATGAAAGCTTAAAGTGAGCTTAGAACAGAGATTTGTTGTTACTTTCAAAATTCAGATTACTAAAATTTAAAAACAAAACCATATTAGCTCTATCGATGAAGGTGGTCTGCTTTCGTATATCGTTTATGTTATTTGTGTCATTTTCACCATCAGCTCATTAATTATTGTAATACAACGTATGACGAAAGCAATGGTAAACCACCTCAATCCTCATTTTACTTAGTAAAGCCTTTTGAATTTCAAACCAGCTTTCGGTTGATGATCTAAATAATAACATATAGTAAAATAATAATTATTATTGTGTTGTTTAGGTTGTTTAAACCTGTAGAGGTTTTACTAAGTAAAACAAGAAGTGAGTGAGGAGGGTTACGATTGTCTTCCTCACTGAGTGTAAAATTACGCTTATCAGAATGCCAGGCCCTCTGAAAAGCACATATTTTCCACTCTGCAAACGACACTTTCACTTCTTTCACCACAGGGTCTGGCTGTATAATGAAACCCATTACTTTCAGAGGAGATAACTCTGATTAGTGTCTTTTACACCTCTATCTCTTCTGTTCTTAAATGATTCAGTCATTTAATTGGCTGACCATGTTATAAGAAACAGAACTATTTATTTTAGCCCTGTAACGAACAGATTGAATGTAAATAATTTGACACTCCACCTGTCTGATATGGGCAGTCATTATTATTATTAGTCGTAAAGCTCCCGAAGTGGAAGACGCTAAGTAAATCTGGTTTGTTTTTGGGATTTCTTGTCCTTTTTATCCGCCCACCAGTTTTTCATTCTTTGTGAGAATTCAGCTTTTCTCTGTTCACTCCACTTTGTTCCGGTTCTTGGAGCTTTTGTCTCTGGTTTAACCTCCCATTTTTTAACTTTTGTTCTAAAACTGTCTATTATGAGAATTATTATTAAGAGTCATTATTATTATTATTAACATAAATATTAATTTATGTTATATTTAAGTTATATTTTTTTCGAGAAAATATCCGAGGATATTTTTTATTTCGTAGCAGAATGTCCAATTTTAGCTGAAATGCGTAGAAAAATGGTTTGGTCGAGATGATATGACAAGGCCTGTGTTTGAGGAGTATCTGAATGGGGAAAATTGAGTTCAGTTGACGGAGTATTATTGGGAAACCTGGAATTACAAATTTTATCTTTTATCGGAATTTAGTTTTTGATTAAAAAAATGAAAAAAATTCACCTTTGTTGTATGTAACCACTGTAATTATATATGTATTTTAGTTGTGGTAATTGATAGTTGTGTTTTATTTATCGAATGAGTCCTTGCCATAAGAAATATTGTAATAGAGAGATAAGAAATGTGTATTTTTATTTTATTTTGTTATTGATTTTAAGTTTGTCATTTATGTTTGGAGATAAGGTTATTTACTTTTAAAATGTGTGCTCCTAACCGCACTCATGGTCTTCAGACTAAACGGAAAACAATGCAGTTCTGTTTAACGGATGTATTTTTTTATTGATTAACGGATTACTATTATTATTATTAACTTAACGGAAAATAAGATTATTTTCAGTAAATTTAAAATCATAAATATTTAGAATTCTTTATGTATAGAACAAAACAAAATTTATTAAAATATTGATTAGTATACTTTTTTGTTTAATTAAAAAGGAATGGAATTCTTAATTATTATTAAGTTAATTGGATTATAATTTAAAAAATTGTATTACATTGAAATAAGGAAGTTGTGTGTTGAGACTGTAGGTCTTAACACCTTTTGCTTGGTGTTAGCGCACGCTGTGGTTTGGTGTAAACTGAGAGAGGCAAGCATGATCGACGGGATGAGGTGCAGCACTTGTGGCAGGGTACCACCCCACGCGTTGCGGCGGCCACCGCTGAGAGAACCAGCGGTTCTTCTAACAAACATCACAAGAAGAAGAAGAAGAAGAAGATGACGATGATGAAGAAGAAGTATTGATGGGATGTCTTTCTTCTTTCTGTCCGATGTTACGTACATAACTTGAAGTTGGATGTACGCTTGAAGAATTAATTGATGTGCTGTCACATTTAACTGCATCATTAGGAAGATGAGTGGCTCCTGTCTCATGACGCTATTTGTCAACTTGCTTGTCCAAACATTAACTATTGTCCTACAATTTAATCTCCTCGTTCTCGTTCCTTTAATTCTACAACTTTTTACGTTCACACACGCACACATATATACATCTACCTCTCTTTTTATCATGATATTCGTTCATCTATTTTTCTTTTTCTAATTTTTTTTTATCTTTCTCTAAAAGAGAACAAAAAATTATTATTAAAAATAACACGCTCCCTGTGATATTTACTATTTTTAGGGTAATAAAACAGACTAATAATTTTGATTAATATGACATTATACAATATATCATTTAAACTGATGTTTAGGTACTGATAAACGACGACCTTAGGGTAGTCTATTTTTATTAAATTATTTTTTATGCATGTTAGTGCTGCATGCGCATGTGTTAATAAATGGCGCAGTAATTTTTAGTATTTTCTTTTGTACTTTAGTCACTTTCAAAAATAATATAATAAGAAAAATACATGTTAACAAATTAACTATTATTATTTTTTCCAAATATTTGATTTTAAAGTGTCAATAAAATTTATTGAGGTTTATTTATCAAACATTTGTTATTTATTGAAAACCCACCGGGTTGGTCAAGAGGTAAAGTTGTCCCCAAAATCAGTTGTTTAACAGCTGATTTTCGGAGACGACGGTTCCTAGTAATCGGGTCATGGGGTTCCTTACTGTTCTGAACTGAACAGATTGCAACGTGCACACACAGGGGATTAAAAAAATATTGAAAAATAGTTGTTTTTAGACAATATTTTTTAATATTGCAAGAGTTTATTTCAGCATTTCCAAAATTTTATTTAATCATCTCCCGGGTTTGATTCCCGCGGTCACATTCTCCGTTATTCGTTTTTATCTTTTACCCTTTATCATCTACATTAGCCTTGTTCATAAAAGTTGAACGCAAAACAAAGAAATCTATTGAAAGATTTAAATATTTTAAGTAATGAATAAATTCGTAGTAGGAATTTCAGAGTTTAGCTTAATTTGTGTTTCTTCAGTATTTATATAACATAATATTTCTAAATATCTTACAGAGGAAATCGCTTTATAAATAAATTAAACTATTGGTGTACAAAAAATAACGACAAATAATTAATAATAATGAATAATGAACGCAAAGGGTCGAAAATGTTTGCTTTTCAGTTTTGTTTCCTCATAAACCCACCGGTGTTGGTCAAGTTGTAAAGTCGTCGCCGCGAATCAGCTTAATTATTCTTAATTTTTAATTATTCTAAATCATTCTTACAAGCAGTGGTGCCACCACCATGGCGTTGTGATTACTCCGTTAGCCTACAAAGGTGAAAATCCTAGGTTCGATTCGAGCTAGAGTTTGAAAATTATTAGTACAGGTTAAAATTTACCGTTCTAATTCCATAACCCACAGTAATCACTTATAATCGTTTGTGAATACGGCTTTAAATAAACTAAAAAACAAAAACAAGTAAATTATGAGAGAATGCCTTGACAAATGAATGTGATTGCATTAATTAAAATTAAAATTATTATATATTGAAAATAAAATTAAAATATTTATTGTTACGTAATATAGTACATTTATTTATGATAGTATAAAAATGTTTAAAATGTGAAATGTTTGCATTTTAAATGGATAATTTATTAACATTTAGTTAGCGAAAGGCAGAAAGAACCATTACTCTTTGGTTAAATCCTTGTGATCGTACAATAAATGTAGCTATAAGGAGAAAAGTGTAGGTAAGAAAAATATCGAAGCTCATTAAATTAGTCTAAGAAGAAAAGAAGGAAAAGGTGAAGGAAGGAAAGAGGAGGGGAAGTTAAACGTTAATTGACGGCTTTAAATAAGTCGTGATTGGTCTTAAAGTTTAAAGAATTCAATGATGTTACTATTAGATAGAAAGAGATAAACATTGTTGAAGAAGTTGGGGACGAATGGGAGTAGAAAGAGATAGAATTTAAAGGAAGGACATAGAGGAATTTATTGTGCCTCCCCAGAATGCGACACCGAACTCCAATTATTGTGTACATGTTTCGTTGCATATTTATACCGGTGATTACTTACAAAAGTATCTCACACTTTGGTATTATTTTATTTTATGCCATGGTAATATACATCTATCGGTTTAAACTTTAATAGAATGTGACGCAAAGTATTTGACCGTGTCTATAGAAGTTAAAGGTATCCTTACTTTGGTGCGTAGGTGAGATAGAGCTTGATGATGGTAAGTGTATTCTATTCCAGGTTCAATTTACAGCGTTTTCAATGTTCTAGTAAAAATTTATTAGGAAGAGTTTATTTAAATATTAGTACATTTTTCGTAATCAATACTTATTTTCTAATTCTAAATATTTTTTACATAATTTATTGAAATTTCACGCTGTTAGATTTGACAACTAATGAAAATAACTTACAATATTTTATACGTATGATAAGTACTTTAAGGAGAAAATATCTGGTGTGAAACACTCATACAACTTTCTCTTGCCAATGCAAATAATTAACAATAAAAGTAACATTAGTAATAAAACATTAGAAATGAACAAAAAATTAACTTTAATTAACATAACCTAATTTTAATCATGAGTGAAAGACGCAAAATGAAAATCAACCTCAGTTGGGCTTAAAAATAAGGAAAATCACTCTTTCACGCTTAACTAGGCTTTGTAGAGATAAATGCTATAAATAAAAGTTGTAGATCTTCTAATTTCCTATAAATTTGATTATATACACTTTTGTCATAAAATGTATACTAAGGCGGAAATCTAAAAAAAAAAAAATTTTCTCACGTTTTTGTGAGAAAAAAAAACAGAAAATTGCAAATTACCGCTAAATTAAGCGTTATACAAAAACATGTTTGAAATAAAAGTTGTATGATTTTTAATTGTCTACAATTTTTATTATTTGTATTTTTGCCTTAAAAATGCATATTAAAGCCGCATCAATTTTTTTAAATCCAGTTTTCACCGGATATAGGTTGCACGTTTCAGGCCCCTGAACGCAAAAAAAAAGTTTTTAGCGGTAGGTTTGTGTGTGAAAACAGAATATCTTAAGAACGGAATAGCGTACGAAGTTGAAACTTGGAACTTAAGTTAAGTACCACTAGAAGACCCAACGCAAACATTTTCATCAAAATCGGTCACCGGAAGTAGTAGTTTATTCGTGCGATTTTATCAAAATCGGCTTCTAAGATTTTTTAAATATCGCCTCATTTACAAAAATTTTTTATGCTCTACAAAATAGGTTAAGCGGCAGGCCTGTTGAATTTTCTTGGTTTTTTTTTTTTTTTTGTTGAACGTCCGACTGTTCTGCAATTACTGCTAATGCAGACGGTGAATGATGAAATGATTTTTGTAACGTATGAAAAAATGCCGTGCCTGAATGGGATTCGAACCCAAGACCGCATGATGAGAGGCGAGCACGTTACCAACTTTCTTGGGGAGGCTGTGCTGTCATGGTAAAATATTATTTTTTTTAAGATTGCTGCCTTAATATGCATGTTAAAGAAATATTTTGAGTATATGATCAAAGTTGTAGTATCTAAATTAAAAAACGTACAACTTTTAATTCAAGTGGTTATTTCTACAACGCTTAGTTTTGCATCAATAAAGAAAAATGAAATATTTATATTTTGCTCATCAAAATTAGTAAAAAATGGGATTTTTTTAAAATTGCGGTCTTAGCATTCATTTTACGACAAAAATTTGTATAACAAAAGTAGTAGGAATTTAACAAATCTAAAACTTTTATTTCAAGCATTTTTTAGTACTAGTATATTTTAGTGCAGAGATTTTTTTGTTTAGTGTAATTTAGTGATTTTTGTATTTTTAAGTGAAACAGAGGTAGGATATGATTATCATTTTGCCTCATTCTCTCATGTTTAAAGAAAAAATTAGGTCATGTTTTTGTTTTTACATTGTTTACTACTGATTAAACAAACATACGTTATATTTTTCGTTCTTTAAATTAGGTCTTCGGGCCAGCCCAAACAGACTGTAGGTAGAATGTTACTATTAATTGTTAAGTAATACTGGTTGGGCAAACGACTTTGTATGATGTCCAGCTGACAGCCATCCGTGAAAAAACTGTACTTGGAATCGATGTTCAAACTCATGCCTAATCCACGTCAAATAATACAGCAAAAAGCAGCTATCAAATTGGATGTTTGTCAATAATTTACAGTTCTCGATGACAAAATAAAAAAAAAACATTCTATCGATTGGCAAGTGAAAGTCGTGTGAGTGTTTCTTACCAGATGGTTTATAAATAATTTGATAACTCTAATTAGCAAATAATAGGCCTGTACATGACTCTTTAAAGTGAAATAACAAAACTAGATAAAATAAGTTATGGAATTGTAAAACACATATTAAACTTACTTAATTAAAACTACGGCTAATTAATTAATAAATTAATCCGTAGTAATAAAATTGACAGTAACGACATAATTTATATAAAATATACATATAATGTAAATAATTAATGTAAAATCGTGAAAATAATTTGATATTTATAACAAGTGAATTAAAGTAATGAAATGGAATGTAAACCTTGACATGTCCAACACTTATAATTCTGTGCAGTTTGTAATTGAGCCAAGCTTTAATAAGAGATATTACTTTACATCCTGTTGTAAATAACTGACAGAGAGAGATAGATTGATCTAATATCATTAGTTAGAAAGAGATAGGAAATGAAGAAAAGGTAAGTTAACTATAACTAAGTTAGTTAGAGTGAATTACTTTAACGCTGGCTGTACATTACTGTCCGCAATAATAATTCGCCGGTAATGTTTATTCGCTGTGCTTGCACTAGACCTCCGATATTAACCGTCTCTTTATATATCTACACTACACTACGTTTATTACAGTAACTAAACTTATTCGTGTATTAGTGTGTAACATTATTCCGCGTTTTTAGTTAGTTACAACGGAAGTTATCCATTCACGTCGCAATTGTAATTAACGAATCCATTTTCATCATCAAGGGAAAAGGAAGAAATATTTAAGAAAATTACAAAGAAACTGACAACAATAACGGAACTCTCAACTTAAAAGTAAATGACCCGGATGATCAGAATCATTATAAATCTTAATGTCCAACATTTTTCTTCTTTTGTTTTGTCGTTTATTATAAATCTTTTAAATAAATTATAACAAATGGTTAATTCCATGGTATAGTTGTTAAGCACGATACCTTACAAGTGGAAGGGCGTAGGTTCGATTCCTGGCTAGAGTCTGGAAATGTTTTACTAATTCCATAACCCACTGTTGTTTTTACGTCATCAGCTGAAAGGCTGGTGTTTGAACCTCTATACCTCAACGAACTAAAAACTGCAGATGAGATCTAGACAATAATAGCCAAGGTTGGATATGAGGTTGCCCCTTCGGTAAATCACACTCTGTTCCACCGAACTCCAGCTAACTTTTTGTTAGGCTGTCATCCACAGCGGGACCACAACGTGAAAACGCAGGATATGAATATCGAAAGTCAATTGGCTCTGTGCTGTGATCTAGGTCACTATGCTCCGCCATCATCGTTATAGCCGTTTTCGAGAACAGTTAGACACACAAACATACTTAAGCCAAGTTGTCATAGAATATTATAGGATTATGATCTAATTCAAAAAATCTATCCTCTTCTTCTTCTTCTTCCATCCAAGGATTAGGCCTCAGCCTATTCCGAACTCACACACTATCATCTATCTCTATCTTTCCCTAGGTCTACCGACATCCCTTTCACCTTCTGGAACATACCAGAGGGTTTGCTTAGGTATCCTGTGATCTGACATCCTTGCCATGTGATGTCTCCAACTTTGGCGATAATCCTTTATCTTCTCGTTCAAGTTGTAAATACCCAATTCGGACCTTATTTTTTCATTCCTTATTCTGTCCAAACGTGTAAACCCCTTATTCTTTCCCAAAATCTCATCTCTGCCGTCTGGATTCTCCGCTCTTGGCCTCACTTCCCTACAGAATAATTGGAGCTTCCATAACTTTATAGAACTTAAGTATTTTGTGACCTTTCTTGCTCTATTAGGCCCAAAATTCTGCTTAAAGTCCTGCATATCCTCTGGTAGTGGCTCAATTTCTGCTCTATATCAAAACCAGAATCATATCTTACATTACACCCTAAATAACGAAAGTGAGATACTCTGTCCATACCGGTATTATCCCCAACTATTTTTGAACGAACGGGATTTTTCCCTTGAAAACCATTATTTTGGTTTTAACAATGGAAATTTTTGAGCCAAAATCTTTGCACAGTGTGTTTAACACATGGATCACCCGTTGAATATCATTTTCTGTCTCCTGCTCAATCTACACTTCGTCCGAAAATAAAAATATATAACATAGACATTAATTTTATATTGGAAATTAATATTAAAATTAAATTACTGGAAAAAACTTGAATAAATGATAAATTGTTCAATATATTTTTTAACTAAAATATATTTGACGTGATGAAAGTGGGTAACGGTAAAATAATTTAATATAAAAGTACTTATACAATAGAATGTTTTTATCTATCGGACAGATAGTAAAAACATGAGACATCAAATGACATGAGGTGTGATGAGCAATTATATACAGACAAATTACCGACGAGAAACCGTACAAAATGAGTTGACTAAACTTTTGGGTGTTTCGGATCGACTAGAGAGACATTACTAAATAATAGATAATAAAAAAAATAAAGATAATAAATAATAATAATAATAATAATAATGAAAAAAAGAAGCTATGTATAGACATCAAAAGAGATATCATGACAAGCGATTTGTAGTCTTATTGTATCTCATTTGACGAGTAATAAAGATTTTTTTCGTTTACACTTAGTAGTGCAGTTCAGTTAAATTGTATTTGTAACAATATAAGTGTTTACAATATAGAAGTACGTACGTACGTAGGTTTTAAAGTCATTATTCTCAGTTAAGACATCAACGTCAACGTTCATCGCTGTCTGTCTCACCCTTTATCTATCCATCCTTTTCTTTTCAGATTAGTTGTGATTTCATTTTGATAACCGTATCGGAATCAATTTATTTCGCCTTCTGTTGAACCCATCATTGCTGTCTCCCAAACGTATCACTTTTCAAATACATCACTTGTTAACGATTTGCCATTCTGTATTATAACCTATAAAGCTATAGTTTTATTGTTTTGAAAATTTTATTGGTTTCTTTACTAACAATATATACATTGTAGTTTAATTATTAAGTTATTTAATTTTATATTTAGTAAGTAATTTATCCATGTATCTTTAATGGTAATTCAGTTATGTAATTGAATTAATGGAATAGCTGTTGCAAACGCACGGGTTGATTGCTATCCTTAAAAGACTGCGTTAAGTAGACTAGTTCGTTGAATTTCCCGGTTTCACTACTCATGTTACTTCCTCGATTTATCTTTGACAGAATACATATTTCTATTTTTATTACTATATCTGTAACATAATCACGGCACCTGCGTACGGAGACGAAGATTCCATGGTTCAAATACTTGTAAAGGTACGCTAGGTAACTTATAAAAAGTTTGGAAACTTATTCATAACTTAACAGCTGTTTTGAATAGCGTCGTGAAACTTTCGGGACGTGATGGGTATATAGTTAAACATAGATATGTTTTACTTTTGGTGATAACAAATTGAACCGTTGTGTAGGGGTGGCTGGGTGTAGTAACTTAAATATTTATAAAACGCAACCCCCATCATGTGACACATCGTTTAAAAGCTCTCATTAAGATGAGAAAAATAATTTAAATAAATCTCTCTAAGGTGTTTCAGTCTAAAATGGCCGATGGTCAAAGTTGTCAATTTTGCAGATATAGGCCTACTTAATTTTAGAAACTTATATAATTCAATATTACTGGAGTGCGAATAATTTAACACTCCACCTGCCTTTTATTGGCAACAATTTTAAACTAAATTTTATAAAATTACCAATACACACACCCAAAATGTGATCACATCACCTCTGTGTGATTAATCAATCTACTACAGTCGGAAGAATTTTCGTGTGTTGTCTGTAATTATAGCAATATTCATTTTAATGAGGTTTTATGATTTGGAGTTTTGATATTTCTAAATTTTTAACTAACTATACTTTCTAAACTGATCAAATTAATATTAGCTGATTTTTAAAATTAAAAAAAAATTGGTGTGAAACACTCACACACATTCTCGAGCCAATTAAATACTACAACATATATATGTGTTTAATCATTAGTGAACAACATAAAATGAAAAACAAACTAATTTTAATCAAGAGTGAATGATCCAAAGTGAAAATCGACCTCCGTTTGACCGAAAATCACTGAATTGACTCAAAATTAAGCTCTGTAGAAGAAATTATTGAAATAAAAATTGTGATTTTAATTTTTTTTAATTTCCTATAACTAATTATACAGCTTTGTCGTAAAATGTATATGAAAGCTGAATAAATATATAGAAAATCACTAATTATTGCTCACATCAAACGCTAAAACGTTTTTTTTTTTGGTTCAGGGGGCTCAAAAAGTGTATATATGGTGAAAACTCAATTTCAAAAATCTACATGAAAACAGTAGGGTACTTTCCTTCCCTATATATCCATATAGGGCAAGAGAAAGTAAAAATACACTACAATTAGTCAAATTCGGTTATATGCACCCAACGACTAAACATTTTTCTATAGACGAATAACGCCATTTGAAGCTATTCCGGTCAGCGCTGTTATCTTATCAATCTGTAGATAACGAACGACCAATTACCACGCGCCGTGACTGGCCTACCTCAACAAAGTTAAGGAATGAGTTGAAACCTATACTCGGTTCTGTGTCAGTGATCTAGTTCATTGAACATGGATTTGCCATCAGACATTTACGAAATGAACGAATTATGTAATTGTGCTAACGACTTCCAGAAAAGCGAATCCGTTTGAAGTCATACTGCAGGTAGCTGCTGCTTTTTCGCTGGCCCAATACTCATGAGGTATATGTGTATCGGAGTGAAGTTTATATATTGTTTTATTAAAAAACTACTGTAAACCATCTGATTTTATTAATTTTTCATCTATAGTTTGTATTCCTTCACTGTACAATTGAATAGAAAAAAATCTGGTGTGAAACACTCACACAACTTTCTCTTGCCAATGCAAATAATTTACAATATAATTTACCATTAGTAATAAAATATTAGAAATAAACAAAAAACTAACCTCAATAAACATAACCTTATTTTAATCATGAGTGAAACACTCAAAATGAAAATCAACCTCAGTCTGGCTTAAAAATACGGAAAATCACTATTTCACGCTAAACTAGGCTCTGTAGAGAAAAATACGTTAAATAAAAGTTGTAGATCTTTAAATTTCCTATAAATTTGGTTATATACACTTTTGTCGTAAAATGCATACTAAGGCCAAAATCTTAAAAAAATCGATTTTTCACACGTTTTCGTGAGAAAAAATCAGAAAATCGCTAATTACTGCTAAACTAAGCGTCATACAAAAAAATGTTTGAAACAGAAGTTGTTGGTTTTAAATTCTCTACAACTTTTATTATATAAGTTTTTGCGCTAAAATTTATATTAAAGCCGTAATCTTAAAAAAACAACGTTTTTACGTGAAAACAGCCTCACCGAGAATTTCAGCAAACATGGCGCCTACCCTATCTTGTAGAGAATAAAAAATTGAGTAAAATAGGCGATTTTAAAAAAAATCGTAGGACCAGTTTTTGAGAAAATCGCAAAAAACTGAAAAATTATACGAATAAACTACTACTTCCGGTTGACCGATTTTGATGAAAATGTTCGTGTCGCGTCCGGTAGTGGTATGTAACTTAAGTTTCAAGTTCGTACGATGTTCCGTTCTTGAGATATTCTGTTCACACACACACACACAGACCAATCGCTAAAAACATGTTTTTTGGGTTCAGGGGGTCTGAAAATGTATAGATCCGGTGAAAACTCGATTTCGAAAAATCGACATGAAAACAATACTTTCCTTCCTATATATTCATATAGGCAAGAGAAAGTAAAAAGTTTAGTCGTATGGAATATATAACGGAATTTGACCCTACAATTTAAAAAATCCGATATAATTAAGATTAAATAGATTACAATCAAAATTTGTATCTTATAATATATAATTTTCTTGTAAAAGATATAATTTAAATTTTATTATGTTATAATTATACTAATTTATTAACATAAGTATGTATCGTAAATATATTAGATATTAAATTGTTAGTATGTATATCAGGGGAAGCCTGTTGCTGTAGGTAAATAATGACCGACTAAGAGGGTAGGTGAATGTGTATGTATATATATATGTATGTATAAACTACTTAACATCAAGACAATGCACCTGTAGCCACGCCCACTTTTCCAGAACCGACCAATAGGAGTTAAGTGATATGAACATATGTCGACCCAACAGTACGACGATTTATATTGTATATAAATAGTATATAACTTAGTATTCAGATCTATAGAACGTTTATAGACATGTGTAAGCGGCAGATGAGGTGAAATATTCACCAGTTAAATTGGCTAGTGTAATAGTATGTGGTGTGTAATATTGTGCTAATATTACGCTATGGATTGTATACAATTTATAGGATAGTGCTCCTAATTTTCATGAAATACAACACAGTTATTTCATACAATTATAACCGACCATTATTACATATGTTACTATATAATATGGACAAAATTGTTGTGTAATTCTACAAAAGTAAATTAAGATATCTTCTATACTTTATAATTTTTAAGAATAATCTTAATAATTGTAAGAACAGATAGTAATTTTTGCTGTCTAAATAATAAAAAAATTAAATCGTTTCAATTTCTTTCGACACTTCCAATTGAAATTTAGTACCTGTTATTAAATTAATACAACAATTTCTAAATGTGAAGCTAATGTTCCTTGATTTACTTGAAGGAGCGTGCAGTCATCACCACAGTCTTACAGTTGGCCAAGAAGATCTCTTGACCAGAGGCGCTTCAAACGTCAGCGCTGAGTACCCGGTATTGCCCTAGTGTACATGTTGTGTATAAGAGGGTTGTCATGTAATTCAAAGTTGTCATGCATCGTTTTGTTTCGTGACATCAATTACGTATGGGATATGTAAGTATTTGTTCAACATTGTATTTGTGATGTAAAAGAGCACTGCGTTATCGTTCGTAGAATCTTGTTCCGAATCGCTTGCATACGTTTCGTGTGTGAAGGTTTAGCAGATCCCCAAAGTTGAACTCCATATGTCCAGATTGGTCTTAAGACTGTCTTGTAGATTGTTAATTTGTGTGACATATTTAATTTAGAACGTCTGTCGAGTAAGCGTATCAGTTGATAGAAGCGTGTTTTGAGTTTGTGGCGTGTGTGTGTGTATCTTGTGCGTTCCATATAAGTTTTCTGTCCAAGTGTAAGCCTAAGTAGTGTGCTTGAGTAGTGTGAGGTAGCGAAATATTATTAATGTAAACGGTTGGGCAGTTTTGTCGTCAATTTCAATTTCGAAATTGTTATTTAAACGATTATCTCAAAAATTGATTACCAGTGCATTTTGATGTTAAATTGTGTTATAATATTTTATATGAAATTTCTAGTTTATATAACATTTTAATATTTTATATGAAACTTTTTTTTAATTTCTAAATTGAGATTTTCGAAAGCGATTTTTGTTTGTGTATCAGGAGGGTATGTTTAGCATATTTCTGATAGTTTATTATAGAATCCTTCCCAAATTTCGATGTTAGAATTTGCAGAAATACCGTAAGTGTATTCCGTATTTTGTTTTCACTTATAGCGCCAATTTTACACCACGTGAGGTGACTTTAGACGATTCTGGAAGCTCTTTGGGCAGTACAAATATTCAACGAATGTTGAGAATTTGGTTTGGTTTATTAAGGTTTTAAGAGAATTTGTAGAAGCCCAAAAAGTCCATAACTAGTTGTCTGAATTTGGTTTGGTTTATTAAGTTTTCTCAGTTAATTCTGATTTAGGCCTACTAGTTATATTACACAGTAATTTTCAATTGGTTTTCAAAATTGATTTATACAGATTTGTTTTGTTTGATTTTTACAGGTGAGATTTATTACTAATTCATCAATATGTTTTACGAAAATTTAGATGTAGTTGTAGACGTATTGTCCCTATTTCTTGTTTTTGTTTAAAAAATATTTAAGTAGATACATACTTGGACTGTAATAAAATATATAGACTACTGTTAAACGTAAAACTATCATCCGAAAGAGACAACCATAAAATTTGTCTGTCTGGTTGGTAACTTGATAAGAAAATAACATGCAGACAGTCTATATTGATAAAATCAAGGATAAACCTGATTAATATTTAAAATTTCACACGAAATTTCCTCAATCCAACCAACATCTTCGAACCTTACCGTTTACTTATTTTAAAATGCCGTGATTCTCCAGTACTTGGCTATTGAACCACTGCCATTCTATATTCACTCAATGGCTGATATTTCTCAATGCATGCACAGTTTCCACACAAATAGAACAGTTACACCTTAATCTACTTAATCTACTCTGGTTACACTCCCCTCGTCTTAAATAACAGACCAATAAAGTTTAAATAGTCCAATAATAATCACATATTTTATTGACTATATATTACATATATATTGGCTGGTATGTTCCAGAAGGTAAAAGGGATGTCGGTAGATCTAGGAAAAGATGGATATAAATGATTACAGTTTGTGAGTTCGGAACAGGCTGCGGCCTAATCGTTGGTTGGAAGAAGAAGAAGAATTTTGACTGTATTGTCATACACAAAAGATTTATGGGATTTTAGATATAATTAAAAATTAAATATTTTAAAATCAGTTAAATTTTTCATATGATAAGTTACAAAATAAATAATGGGTTAGTTGATGATATTATTTGTTGTAGGAGGGAACTGAACAGAATAAATTTATCTATTTATTCAATTTGTTGAAATGTTTTGTCGCAATGTTAAGTTGATGAGTTAAAATAACGTCAACTTGGTTCTCAGTCACTTTAGTTGACTGAAATAAGTAATATATATATATATATATATATATATATATATATGTACAAGAAAATAAGAAGATAGATAAAGAAGGAAATAAAGGAAGAAAGAAAGAGGGAGCGATTGAAAGTTAATAAGTAAAAAGAGGAGGGAGCACTAAGTTAACAAATAAGGGGGTTATTTTAGGGCGGGTGGTTAAGTTAAAATGGAATGGTGTTTTGGTAGTGAAAGAAAATGGAGTGAATGACTTTATTATTTTGGCGTGATGTCAATCAGAATCAGAAGTTCATTAGGAAAAGTTTTGGCAGAGTAAGGAAAACCACAAAGGAGGATTTCTCTGCAATGCATTCATTCAGTCGGTCCGTCATTTATTGCAGGGTAGGATAGGATCCTCCCTTTCCTTTTTGCTTTTCCATCTTCGGCAGAGACTCCCCTTTTTAACTGTGTTGGGTCGTGATGATTAAAAGTGATAAATTAGACGGTGGTAAATAGAGTTGGCCCGGGTGTCAAAAGACTTTTGATTACGTCATTGTTTTCTAAAGTCTTCAACAAAATGATGGCTTCTGATTTCATTTGCTGATAAAATCCGTTCTTCCCTTTTTCATTCTAGCGACCAAACCAAACGTAGGCTATAGTAAAAGACGAACAACCATCTCAAATATTACAACAACACAACAACGAAACCCGTCACTCGACAAAACGGAAAATAGTTCCCTTCTACTTACCCGACCACAAACTGCTTCCAAGAAATATATTTGAAATCGTCTTTTGTTTTTCCTTTCGGAACATTCAAGCGCTTTTGTTTTCTCATTGTGATTTCTAAGACGCGTGGCAAAACGTTCTAATCAAATATTCTTCTGTTCTACCGTTCACTTGTGAAATACCACCGGAACTCTGATAGACTTCCTCAGGTACTGGCATACGGAAGGAAGTAAACATCAATTTCAAACTTTATTTAAATAACAAAATATAATTTTAATATAACGTCGTACTAAAATAGGTCAATAATGTACATTTATATATATGAACAGACGGGTAATACCTCTCAATATTTTAACTGGAAATCTTCAAAATTATAAGTTCTAGAAACCTGAAATTAGGTACATAGATGTTTGATAAGAAAGAATATTGAACAATTCTACTTCTTTGAAAATCAAATAGACACAAGTTAATTCAAATTTAAAACTTTAAAAGTTGATCTTAATTAAAGAATATGCCCATAACAGGCAGGTGGAGTGTTAAATTATTGGCACTCGATCTGTTAGTTCCAGGGCTTTAGAAAATAGTTTTGTTTCTTATCACTTGGTCAGCCAATTATAATATGACTGAAGCATTTTAAACAGGAGAGGTAGCGGTGTAAAAGACACTAGTCAGAGTTAACTCCTCTGAGAGTAATGAATTTCATTATACAGCAAGACGCGGTTGCGAATGACGTGAAGGTGTCATTTTCAGGGTGGAAAATATATGTTTTTCAGAAAGTCTGGCATGCTGATAAGCATATTTTTTCACTCAGTGAGGAAGGGTACGTTTTTACTTACTACAGCTAAGCTCTTACAAATTATTTTAATAAAAAATAATGTAAAATATGTTTAATATTTACAGAAGCAAAGCGAAGCTAGTGGGATTTATAGTTAGATTAATGAATAATCAGTTAATTATTGGCGTGAGATTTGAACAGGGAAACCCAAAAAGTTTTAGTCATGGATAACTACTGTCACTGATAATATATGCATTTTCTTATCCATTCAGTGTTACTTAACAATACACAACAATTTTCTGCTTGATAGATGACTTACAGGCCTACTGGAGCGTTTAGAAATGAATAAAAATAATTTTTTTTCTAATTCTTGTTTTTTTCTAACGGAAAACTAGTGTAAAATCCGCCATCTTGTAAAATATTCAAAATGAAAGGATTAGAAATGGAAAGAAAGTAACAAAATAAGAAACTAGGAACTGGTTAGAAAAAGAGGAATAAAATTCTATTGAATAGGAATAAGCAAGTAAAACAAAAAAGTGGATGTATATAAAATAGAAGTAATGGCGGAACATGAGTGCGTAGCAATCGTTGTACAGGAGGTTAGGGTAGGAATAGGTAGCAGTTACTTTTTTTAGTATATAAGAAAAAGTAAATAAAGACTATAAACGAAGTTGCTGCAGTTTGACGAAGTAAGAAAGATAAGGTAAAAAGTAAAAAAAAAACTAAGTAGAAACAAGACTGAAGTAAGCAACGATGGTACGCCAGCCACCACAGTTCTGCGTCTAATTGCATTGATTTATACAACTATTGTCCTATGTTGATACGGTGGATAGAAGAAGAAGGTAAAACGATTTGGAGAGAGAAAGAATGATGAGCACGCCCCCGTTGCAAATGCTAGAAGAAGGAAGGACTTGCAGAAGGATTCTAGCATGTCGTGACTGCACACCATATCAAACCGAATTACAGTATATATGATTCTAACAATACGTATGTATGTATTGTGTATTAGTAAATTCTTAGATGGATGTGTTAGTAAATAGAACCGGTATAAAACTACTGCTAGGAGTCGTCTTTAGTCACCTATCAAACCTAATAGATAAAGAAAACAAAAATAGAATAAACAATGTTAGTTCATCTTTAATTCGCTTCTGTAATAATTGGATTACAAATATAATTAATTTACTTAAATTTATCCACCTGATATCCTGACCATGAAAGAAAGACGCTTTGTATTATTAAGTAACTTTGTAACATTGATTAAACAAGCAACTTCTAATGGTGCCCAGATATACGGGGGACGGAATAAGGTGGAAAGCCTACAGTGAAAGAATTTTGAGTGGGAAGTCTGCAAGAAGTGCTTCAAAAATATCTAATGGTCGAAAATGGTCCAAAAACGACAAAACCCTTACTTACGTCTTGGTTTAAGCACCACTAAAAATTTTAACAATATTTCTTTTAAAAGAAGAACATGAATTTTAAAATTTATTTAATTTATTAAATTTACATTATTTCCTTTAACAGACAGTTGCAGTGTTAAAATTATTGGCATTCAATCTGCTGGTTCTAGGACTACAAAATATTATGTTTCTTGTTACATGGTTAGCCAAATATATTACTGATGCATTTAAGAACGGAAGAGGTTGAGGTGTAAAAGACACTATTCAGAGTTATCTCTTGTAAGAGTAATGAATTTCACCATTATACAGCCAGATCCTGTGGTGAATGAAATGAAGGTATCATTTGCAGGGTGGAAAGCAGATGCTTTTCAGAAAACTGGACATGTTGATAAGCATACTTTTCCACTCATTGAAGAAGGTAATTGTAAACCAACTCACTCCTTGTTTTACTTAATAAAACCTCTAGAGGTTCAAACCAGCCTTTCAGCTGATGACTAAACAACAAACTTAAAGTCGTTAAGTTTTTTGTAAGTGAAAATTACAATATTTATTACAATTTGAAACGGTAGACATGGATCATTATAAACTTCTTATCACCATAATCGTCCTCTGTATGGCTATTGTTGTTGTTTAGGTCATCAGCCGATAGGGTGATTTGAACCTCTAGAGGCTTTACTAAGTAAAACGAAGAGTGAGGTACCTGACCTTCCTGACTGAGTGGAAAAGTTTGCTTCCAGCATGCCAACCCTCTGAAAAGCATCTACTTACCACCCTACAAATGACACCTTCACTTCCTTCACTACATGGCCTGGTTGTATAATAATACAATACATTACTTTTAGAGGAGATAACTGTGACTAGCGTTTTTTACACCTCTACCTCTTCTGTTTTTAAATGCTTCAATCTTATAATTAGCTAACCATGTGATAAGAACCATAACTATTTTTTGTATCCCTGGAACTAGTAGATCGAGTGCAAATAATTTAACACTCCATCTGCCTGTTATGAGCATGTTGTTGTTGTTTAGGTCAACAGCCGAAAGGCTGGTTTGAACCTCTAGAGGTTTTACTAAGTAAAACGAGGAGTGAGGTAGTTTACCATTGCCTTCCTCACTGAGTGGAAAAGTACGCTTATCAGCATGCCGGGCCCTCTGAAAAGCACATATTTTCCACTCTGTAAATGATAAATTCACTTCATTCACTGCAGGGTCTGGCTGTACAATGAAATTAATTACTTTCAGAGAAGATAACTCTGATTAGTGTCTTTTACACCTCTACCTCTTCTGTTCTTAAATGATTCAGTCATTTAATTGACTGACCATGTGATAAGAAACAGAACTATTTATTTTAGCCCTGCAACGAACAGATTGAGTGTAAATAATTTGACACTCCACCTGTCTGTTATGGGCAGAATTATGAGCATATTAATTGATTATTATAATTATTAGAAAATTAGAATTATAGAGAATATTTTAAATTATACTCTAAACTTGATTATGTATTCAAATAGATTATTTACGACAAAACCAAATACATTTAAATACAAATAATATCTAAAGGACTTACTGAACAAAATCATGAACAAATACTTGTACAAAGGTAAATTGAATATTTATAAAAATAATTTATTATTAATTAGATTATATCCAGTCAATGAGTATTTTAGGAAATTATAATGTCCTCTTTTGTGTGACCATACGAACTTTAAATTTTGAACTAAAATAAATGAAACACGTATATTATTTTCAATACGCTGTGTATGATGTTATGTTGTGTTCTGTCATGTGTTTATTATTAATTTTGTTAAAACGATTTTGTTATTGTTGAGTTGGCGAATAGTTAGTTTTATTTTTTCCTCAGTTTTATTAAAACAAAATTATATATTTCGTTTGAGCGCACACAGCGAGCCATTCCAGATAGGTAGGTAACGTTACCCTTGTAATATCACGTGCAATCCTCTCTGTTGTCACAGTCATATGACGGTCTGGTCACCTGAGGCGATATTCGTGTATTGGACCGGCACTGATTCCAACTGGTCATCCCCGTATATACATAAACACCCCTTGTCTACTAAAAGCAACCCCCTCGTTACACTCCCTTATCATTACCAATATTATACTCCAAACGTTCTAATGTACTTAGTAAATTTAAATAATTGGAAATATTTTATTTTACAATAAATTATTAATTATTATTTTATAAGTACAAAAGAATACGTAATTTAATTAACAGTATATTAATAACAAATTTTTCCATGTCTCCCTGTTTCTTGTAAACTTTATACAGTTTAAACCCATCACTCTTTTTTGTGATCTACTTGTGGTCATCCTCCTCCTCTTGTTTCTGTCCATTGTCTCTATTTTTAAATAACTATTCCATTGTTACGCCCGTGTGTCTTTTCTTATGTTGTGCCCATTTTCATTTTTGTTGAACCATTAGTTTGCACCTGGTAATGTTTCTTGTGTATTCGTTTTGGATTTTATGTCGAACAAAAACATTAAATTACGACAAACAAATTATTTTAATGAAAAAAATTAAAGTTTTTATCAGGTTTATCCTAACAAAATAACATGTCGCCAAGAACAAATATTTTTCATATTTTTATATTGTTCGATTTAGTGCAAAAAATTTAAGGTTTTTTTAAAATATCTGCTTCACTATTTTTAATATTCTCCGTTGTTGGTGCAACTTTCTAACCAACTGTTGGTGGGAAATTAAACATGTTTGTGTACATCTTGTTTTTCATTTATGCCTTTTCCCGTAAATTTAGATTTTTAACACTTATATACGTTTTTCTCAGAAACCATTTAACCTACCAGGCTAAAATTTTTACCAGTTAATTATCATTTACATGCACATTCACCGACATTAGTTTTACTTCCTCAGGTGCTCAAAAAATTAGTAATATCCAAAAAAACGTAGAAACAAATTGTAAAAATTTCATGTTATTCGTTATTCTTTTAAAAACTTTATGGTCTCACAGATTAAATTGAAAAAATGTCAGTAGCTAAAACCACCCTACTACAATAAGTTTGTAAAGTTTCATTTTCGTATCTTTCACCAATCCTATGAAAAATGTATCTAAAAATAGCAAATTTAACATTAGCGGGATACAACGTAGTCTCTTAAATGCTTCAGTCATATTATTGGCTGACCACATGATAAGAAACAGAACTATTTTATTGTAGCCCTGGAACTAGCAGATCGAGTACCAACAATTTAACACTCTATCTGCCTATTATGGGCATGGTAAAGTTATATAAGACGTAAAAACCAAACCGTACTGGAGATAAAATGAAATAAAATATATAATAAGATAGTAAGAGTTGATTATTAATATAATATTGATTTATGGTATGTATATAACAATAACATAATGCTTTATGATTTACAGCATATAAATATCATGAAATATAAGCATATATATGCCATTTTATGCCAGTACAGTAAGTTCTTGATGAATTTTTATGGTGTACGACATGGTTTAAGTGGTTATTGTACCATCTAAGTTGTTTCAGTAGCTACACACTTATATATTATACGTATACGCTCTTCAACTGGTGTCGTAAAATAAGAAACGTCAACGATACACTGTCTTTTATCATGTCATGTATTTAATGTATTCATATTAACTGGGTGCTTCAAAAGTTATTTATATTTTTACTTTCTCTTGTCTATATGCATATAAAATAGGAAGGAAAGTATTGTGTTTTCATGTCGATTTTTTTAAATCGGGTTTTCACCGGATCTGCACATTTTCAGACCCTCTAAAACCAAAAAAACATGTTTTTAGCGATTGGTCTGTTGAGTGTGTGTGTGTGTGTGTGTGTGCGTGTGTGAACGAAATTTCTCAAGAACAGAACATCGTACGAAGTTGAAACTTGAAACTTAAGTTTGGTACCACTAGAGAACCCGACACGAACTATTTCATCAAAATCAGCCAACCGGAAGTAGTAATTTGTTCGTGTCATTTTTCACTCTTTTCTCAAAACTCTTATTTTCTCAAAAACGGCTCCTACGTTTTTTTTTTAAAAATCGTCTTATTTACTAAATTATTTATACTGTACAAGATAGAATAGGCGCCATGTCTGCTGAAATTCTGAGGGAGGCGGTTCTCTCGTAGAAAAAAATTGTTTTTTTTAAGATTGCGGCCTTAATATGCATTTTAGCGCAAAAAAGTTAGTATTAAAGTTGTAGACAATTTTAAAAACTATAACTTTTATTTCAAAAATGTCTTTATATAACGCTTATTTTAGCGGTAATTAGTGATGGTCAGTTTTTTCATAAAAATTTAAAAAAATGAGTTTTTAAGATTTCAGCCTTGGTATGCATTTTACGATAAAAATGTATATAATTAAATTTATAGGAAATTAAAAGATCTACAACTTTTATTATAAGCATTTTTCTGTACAGAGCCTAGTTTAGCGTCAAAGAGTAATTAATTCTCCGTATTTTGAACCCAAACTGAGGTTGATTTTTATTTTGCATCATTCACTCATGATTCAAATAAGGTTATGTTTTCTTGTTTATTACTAATGTTAGGTTATAATGTTAATTATTTGAAATGTCAAAAGAAAGACATTTGAGTGTTTTATACACCAGATTGTTTTTAATAATAGTGTTAAAGGAAGGTATTGAATTTTAAAACGTATATCTAATTATAGAGTGTTTCAAGTATTTTTACTTGGGAACTATTGTTAAGGAGGCATGGGACAACTACTAGGAATCACGGTGTCGTATTGGAAAGGCTAGAGGTTTTCAGTGTAATCGGTTCAGTATTTAGGAGCCATGACCTGACAATGGACACCAAATTTAGGCTCCTCAGATGCTATGTGTTCTCTGTTCTTCTGTATGATGTGGAAACTTGAACTTTGAACAGGGCGACTGTATTTCATATCATTTTAAAATCACTTTTAATTTAATTACCAGTAAAATAAAATATAGAGATTTTTTATGTACCACCCAGTGTTTCCAACGTAACATTATTTGAACTTATGACCAAATCATCAACTAACCTGTCATTTGACTGTAAATTATTTGAAAAAAATAAAAATAAAATGAAATAGGAAGCCATAAAGAATGGGAACAAATGAACTAGTCAACGTTTTTAAAGACAATTTACGAGATGTACATGGAAAGGCGAAACCAGATTCCGATGTCCATTAGACAATATACGGCTGCCTTCCGAGAGGATTGTACATCTCCCCCCTCCTTCAAACTTCTTATTACCACTCCGCCACTCTATCTATACTGTAATATTTCTTTCCCGTTCACTTTTTAAGAACAAGATCAAATCCTTTCCAGTATTAAGTTTTTAAGTTTGAAAACTACTCCCGATCTGGCCGTCTCACTTTATTTGCGAATTTTTTCTGTACATCTAACTCATACGTTCACAGATCTGCAGTATATGTGTGTTAGTGTATAATGTGCAATACATCTTTCTTTGGTCTTTGTTCTCAAACCCTTATCCGGAGGAGACATCTTGTTCGAATTGTGGCGAAGATTTAGCGTGACAGCATCACACTGCATCGCACCGAATACCCTGGCTGGCTACATTGTCTTTAATCTTATTCCTTAATCTTTTCACATAAATAGTTAAGTTACATTCGGCGATCAACTCAACGTTGACTTGAGTTAAAATATTACATTATTTGAAAAATAAATAAAATATTTTTTATTAGATTTTAAATTAAATTAAAATTTAATTACGGAATAAACTATTTAACCGTATCAAAAATTCTTTCATAATAGGCATAAATATGTTTTTCCAAAACCCCAATTGAACCTAATTGAGTAATAAAAACATTATAAAAATTGGTATTTTACATTGTTTTTTTTAGAAATATTTTCATTTTATATTAAATATTTTGTTTATATTTCGGTGGTATTAATTGGTTAAAAAAAATTTAAAAAGTAGAATAAACTAAGCCAATATACTGGCCAATTCAAGTACTTATCATAAATTTTTTATTTATTTATTTATTTATTATTATTTTTCATATTGAAATTGTGGGATACCGACAGATCTTAAGAAATTGTTCAAAATTACTAAACGTGGTGTAAGATTGTCTAAATGATTTCTGACAAAAAGTTCGTTGAATAAAAATAATAGTTAAACTTTGTTATTTTTAGCCAATTTTCATTCTTAAGGGGGTAGCCAAACCAGAAAATCAAAATCCAACCTTCTGGCTATAATTTATCATTATTTATTTTAAATGAAAGAGTAATTTACTAGTAATTATCTACCACTTGAACAAAGCCAAAAAATTAATTACAGCCCCTAATATATGGGTGAGGTTGGAAAAGCGGGCTTTTACGGGGAATCAAATATCTCAGGAACCAAGAAAGATATCAACATGATTCTTATGCTACAAAATACAGAAAATTGCTCTCTGTTATCTGTTGTATGCGCTTGTATGTATTTTTTCTTACAAGAAATTTATTGAAAAAGAACCATTTTTTAAAAGCATTTATTTTATGTATTCACAAATTATTTTTTAACTGAATTCCTATTAAGGTTTTTGTAATAATCATTCCACAGATAATAGAGCAAGAAATTTTGAACATTTGAAAAAAATATCATCCAAATATCTTTAATACTAACCAAATCACTTAATTCCCAAGAATTTAATCATGTAAAAACCACATTCCCGGAAAAATTAAAGTTGAAGGAATAATTTTACTCGCCTTGCTAGTGAGCTTTATTTTAAACAGATGTTTTTATAACTTTTTGTTAACGTACAAACAAAGTAAACAAATGTTGTGATTCAAAAAATTTTTAACTTCAAGTAACTGCAAAAAACATCAAAATTAAAAAAAAATATCTTCTTGAGTTGACTACCCCCTTAAAACGCTAGTAGACTTTACAGTTCCATAGATTTGGTAAAAGTACATGCAAACTGTACATAGCTAAGTTTGAAATTATTTTCTTAAAATTTTGTTTAAATACTTAATTTCATGAATATTCCTTAAAATAATTACATGTGTATATTCTTAAAATATTAATTTGTAACTTGTTGTCCTGTATTATTTTACCAGCGAAAGCGCCTGACCTGCACGCGGGCTCATTGTCAGGCCGCAAGGGTTTATTAAAATTGCGTTTACAGACATCACTGGGTCAATAAAAATTTACATTTGTTTTAAAGAGTATAGGCTATAATAATTTACTGTTATGTGTTTTAGAAATCTCTTCGGTTAGATATATAAATAATGCTTATTATTTTAGGGATGTTATCCTCGTTCACAAGTAAGCGGTTGAATTGTAAATGCTTCATTTTTTCTGTTTAACCCTTAAGGAAGAAGCTCTCTTGGTGACCGGAAAATTAGATATTTAGCGATAAATGTTTGGTTGAGTCACTGGTTCTGTCACTCAGTGAGGAGTTTCGCATTGATATTTAGAGATAATTGCAAATCTATCTTAATGCTTTAACTAACGTGAAACTTTATCCATTTTTCTTTAATAATGTTTGCTTTAGAATTATACGTTTTATCTATGTAATCTTTAATTGAATTTTTTACAACTTTTAAAACTAAATTTTTAAACCAATTCGCTATTAGATTTGTACTACATTGCATTTGTTAACTCAAACAAATCAATGTTAATAAAAAGAAAAATAATCAGAAAAGTGTCGAATTTAAAAAGAGAGAAAATTGAAGTGTTAATGGTAAAGATTTTATAAATAAGGTTCACTCAATAGAAAGTGGTTCGTTCGGAGAGAATGAAAAATTTTCTTCCGTTAACATCAGGTAAATTAATGAAACTGTAACCCCTATAACAGTTTTTCTAGCCCAGTTAGTTAGTCTACATTTAGTTTACTTTTCCGCCAGGACATTCGTTATTATTAGCCAAGACTGAGGAAAAAGAATAAGAAGCTATTACGAGGTTGATGTTACCACATCTCCGGGTTTTCTAATCTAACTTCTGTCTTGTTTGAGTTTCTGAGATGAAGACTAAACGACTTGTTTTGGCAACTTGCTTCTTATTTTTCTTTATTTTCTTCTGCTTATTTGTAATCGTCCTCCCTTATTATCAACTATCATTCGGAAAATAACAGACACCTTTTTTTATTATAACTGCTAAAACATTTTTATTATAAAAAAAGAAATTGTTTTTTGTATAATATTTTATCAATCGCAATTATTTATAAAATTAAATTTTTGTTGTTTAGGTCATCAAACGAAAGGCTGGTTTGAAGCTGTAGAGGTTTTACTAAGTAACATGGAGTGGGGTGGTTTACTATTGCTTTACTCACTGAGCGGAAAATTACGCTTATCAGCATGCCGGGCCCTCTGAAAAACACATATTTTTCACTCTGAAAATGGCACCTTCACTTCATTCACCACAGAATCTGGCTGTATTATGAAATTTATTACTTTCAGAGGAGACAGCTCTGATTAGTGGCTTTTACACCTCTACCTTTTCTGTTCTTAAATGATCCAGTCATTTAATTAGCTGACCATGTGATAAGAAACAGAACTATTTGTTTTAGCCCTGCAACGAACAGATTGACTTTAAATAATTTAACAATCCAAAATAATTATTAATAAAATAATTATGAATTTCTTGTTGCATTTTCAGTTTTCTAATTATTTTATTTGGGAAATTAAAAATAAATGTTTTGGTAGATATATGTAATATTATGAATTATATTTTTGAAAGAATTCTTCAGTTGTTGAGGTCAACGTGTAATGTTTACTTATGAGGTCTGACGTGTAATCCGAAAAGTGTTTTGAAATCAATGCCCAAAATCCATTCTTGTCTCATCGGATGATCCGCGGTTGTTAATTTCAAACTAGAACACAATCTCACAAGACAAGATTATCTTGGTTTATATAATAACGAATCAATTATTATTTAGAAGTTAATTCTACGAAAGCCACCCATCTTTGTTTCTTTACACTTCTTTTGGCCCTTTCTCAGATCAAATTTTAAGGTAAGGTATACCTTTCGGTTTATACATTTTATACAGATCACTCACCGCGGCTTCAAAAGTGGGTATAAAACGGAAAACATCAAAGAAACGACGTTATTATCTCTTTTCTCTAGTTTACAACTTCATTCAAAATTCAACCGTATATCAGATGTTTTTGAAACTGATTCACAAAATATTTCAGTCCAACGTACCAAAAAGTAGTGAAACACCGTTCCGTATTAAATCAAACTTAACTATGCACTTATTTCATAAATGAATTTTTTCTGACGTTATATCATCGTTTTAAGAATATGCTTCAGTTCGATGAAACCCACTTTTCTAGCTCAGTAAATAGTTTTTTTTATTAGCGACTATATGGGTTTTTTCTACCTGGAATTATGATTTTTAACTGTTGAAAATTTTCAGATTTTAGCTGACACTAGGTTTCCTACCGGTCTTCACTAATCGTGGATCCCTGTAGCCGAAAAATTGGTTTTCGATTGGATTATATTTTAAGTAAACGCTCAGTAAACCTTCTAAAAACTAAGTTAAACTTCAACAATTATAATATGAGAAATGTAATAGTAAGTACATTTCCAACACTTTATTGCTGTGCGTTGCATTCATGAAATTGTTCCGAGATTTTTTATGTTTTACTTTTGGGTCATATAATTATATAAAATCCAACTGTCTTTTAAATAAAATTAAAAATTAATTACATTATTTTCTGTTTTAGGGGAAGGAGGAGAAGGTGAGCAACCTCCTGAAGGTGTAGAAGAAGAAGGTGCAGGATCTGAAGAAGATGATGAAGGAGGAGATGCGGAAGGTGACTCGGCGGCGTCATCGCAACCTGCGTCTCCGTCGTCGGTTGTGCCTCCAGAGACTGATCCTGAGTTAGTATTGCGGTAAGTATTACTTTTTGTGGTCTAAAATTGAAAATAATCGGGAACAATGGTAATTGCAGCACCTTGCAGATGGATTTCTGGAGAAAAAGTTTTGGGATTTCGGAATGAAACTTTTGGAAAAAATATTGTATACTAAGCATATAACGTTTTAGTTATCCAAATATTGTATAACCTGAAATAAAAATAAAATTGCATAGGTATTCAAGCTATTTAATGGATTTACAAGTAATTACATAAAATATTAACATGGTAAATAATATTCATAAGTCATGTATCTTGTAAGTAATTAACGAAATGACATTTATGAAAAATTGTCAGTAATTTTTAGTGAAGATAACTTGGAGAATATTTCTAAGTTATAAGTTTATATTACAGAGAAAATTATATATTTATATGCCCTCTTTTTTGGTGGAGAGGAAGTTGGCATCTTACACAGCCACAATATCTGCCGTCTCATTTCTTCATTCAATTCGTCGTATCTCTGTCTTGCTTTTAACTCATAACAGGGGACTGACAGCAATATTTAGCACCGGTGTGCTGCCATTACCGTAAATCAACACAAAAGCAAATATTTTTCCATACCGCCGTAGCCTTACTATTTCATTCTGCCGTTTCATGTTACACTGTACCACTCTTTCAATCGGGATTGAAAAACTACTATAGAATTTGTGGAAGAGAACGTTCTCCTTTTTCTTTCGGAAAAAAAGAAAAAAGTTTTTTCCACGCAAAGAAAATGTAGAAAATGGATGAAATCTACGTTGAATGCAAATGATGGGTTTGATGGAGGCAATGTAAGGAGAAATGATCTGAGGATAATATTTTGCGCCGGATGTTAGGATTACCGTAGAGATTTCAGTTGTTATTAAGAAAAGATGATTTCTTCCTGAAATATACCCTGACTTGTTCTTTTAAATTCCTTAAATAATCAATAAAAATTGGTTATATGTTAACTAAGCGGGTACTACGTTTCATTGTTATTTTATCCGACGTTAATGTGATATTTACGATCTTGTATGTATCTTCTAAATTTTGTGAATATTTTTGCTCAAGTGTATTCAATTTTATAATACCGTTCACGTCATGTACACTGCTTAAATAGTTCTGATATATTGTAGTAGTAATAATGTGCATCTAATTATCTTCTTGAAGTAATTGTTTTGTTTTTTTTCTAGGGAGGGAGCTAGCCCGTCCAGGGATTCAAGAGGGTCTTCGCTTCCTCGTTGTGGTTCAAGAGACTCCTTAGCCTCAGAAAGAGAAGGTGTTGTCTCACTACTGCCTCCAGCAGCCTACCTTACCGCTCCTGGGCGTATGGGATCTGTTTCCCCGTTAGTGTCGTCTTCTTCATCACCACCGATGTTGATGCAAGCAAATTGTCTCGCTTCTCCAAGATCGCCGCCTCTGCAGTCTCCAGTTGATGCAGATGCAGCTGCCGCCGTCCTGGATTTCAGTACCAAGCGGAACTCTAGTGACGCACCTGTGTTAAATCTAAGTAAAGCTTCGACTCCGGCTTTATCACCAGCCGAAGGACATTTAAATAGCCCGTTGGATCTTTCTGTGTCTACTAGAAAAAGAGGCCATGATGATTCACCGAGTGCCTCATCTTCGCCAAGCCCAACTCCCAGAAAAACCTCTAGAGTATCATCATCTGATTTCAAACAAGTTGTTTCACCTTGGACGTCTCCGGTTGTGGCATCACATTTTCCGTACTTTGCTGCTGCCGTTGCAGCAGCCAATAGTTTGTCACCAAAAAATAATAGTCACTCGGAAGCTACTTTGTGGAACGGGAAGATGAAAATTAATGATAAAGGAGGAAGTTTCGGCATTGTTCCTACCCCAAGTGATGCCACTAAAGCTCTTGAAAAAATGAGTGAATTGAGCAAGCTAGGTGGCGATGAATTCAGGCCTATTGGTAATAGTGTACTTGGAGGAAGTGGAGCTGGTGGTAGGCACAGCGCTTGGCAATCTCACTGGCAAAACAAAGGTGCAGATCAAGCCAAGGATGTGTTAAAATGTGTTTGGTGTAAACAAAGTTTTCCTAGTCTGGCTGCTATGACAGTACATATGAAGGAAGCAAAGCATTGTGGAGTTAACGTTCCAGTACCTCCGATTCAACCTCCTCCCCCTCCAATTTCACAGCATTCTCAAAATTCTACCTCTTCTGGCCCTCTAAATAGTTTGTCTGGCAATCAAGGATCAAACTCAGGCAAGCCATCTTCATCTGATCTAAACCTACTCATCAAAGAGACTATGCCTTTGCCCAGAAAATTAGTCAGAGGTCAAGATGTTTGGCTTGGTAAAGGTGCTGAACAAACAAGACAAATTCTTAAGTGCATGTGGTGTGGTCAAAGTTTTAGGTCGTTGGCAGAAATGACTAGTCACATGCAACAGACCCAACATTACACGAATATTATATCTCAAGAGCAGATCATTTCCTGGAAGTCCGCAGATGAAAGTAAAGGTGGTGGGGGAAGTGGAGGAAACGGCGGACCTACTGGAGGATCAGCGAGTGGAGCTAGTGCAGGAGCAGCGAGCAGCCATGTCAGTGCCGTGTTAACGTGTAAAGTTTGTGATCAAGCATTTAGCTCATTAAAAGAACTAAGCAATCACATGGTCAAAAATTCACATTACAAAGAACACATAATGAGATCTATTACAGAGAGTGGTGGTAGACGTCGTCAGACACGTGAAAAAAGGAAAAAGTCGTTACCTGTCAGAAAATTGTTAGAATTAGAAAGAGCTCAGAATGAGCTAAAGAACGGCGAAGGAATAATGCTGATGGGAGGAAAAGCTGGCCGAGAAATCCATTCAGCTGGGAGAATTACTTGCGAAAAGTGCGGTGAAAAAATAGATATGGCTGTGTTTGTTGATCATATAAGACTGTGTATAGGAGGAGGTCACATCGGCAGTGATCAGAGAAATCTTTTAAAGAACGCTCTGCTGTCAAGTAGTGTCCTGCCTCCAGATCCAAACATCACTCAAGCTCTTCGAGAAAGCACAAAAATCAAAAGAAACGAACCTCCTCCTAGACAACAGCAATCGCCGTCATCAGCAACAGATTTATCAATGCCTCCCTCCAGTCCCAAAGACGCGCCTGTAAAACCCGAGGGAAAAAGTTCCTCTCCATCTGTACTTAATGCAATAGAAAAACTTATAGAAAAAAGCTTTGATTCCAGAGCCAGGCACGGAAGTAATTACGCTGGTTCCATGGGTAGTCCTGGACAAGCACCCATCGGATCTAGTATACTGAAGAGACTAGGTATCGATGAAAGTGTAGATTATACTAAACCTCTTGTTGATGCCCAAACTATGCACCTCTTGAGAAGCTACCACCACCATCAAGCTCAATATAGTCGCAGGGAAAGAAGTGGCAGTGAATCCAGCTCAATATCTGAAAGAGGAAGAAATGATACACTTACACCCGATAGAAAATTTGAGTCTTCTGATCGAATTATGTCTTCCACGCCTAGAACTACACCCGAAAAGAGGATACAGACACCACCGTCCGCTAAAGTTTCAAATCATGAAGAATCAGCGGATGAAGAGGTGCATATTAAGAAAGAAGTTGAAGATAATGACGTCCCCCAGACAACAGAAAATAGTATACGTACAGATGCGGTTATAAAAAAGGAGGAGATGGAAAACGGTGATGATGAAGAGGAGAGGAGAAGTTTTCATAGCGATGAACCTCCTGTTCAAAAGAGGTTAAAAGAAGAACCGAATGGTTCACCGCCTGGGGGCGGGGGAACAGAAACTAATGAAGAACCGGAGGAAGATAGGAAGAGTTCTGCAAGTCCCATCGTAAGTCCACGGCAACCGACTCCGGTTCGACCTGGCTCAGAAGAGCAAGTAGCAAACAGCCCTTGCAGAAATAGTGCAAGCCCAGCCAGTAGTGATAGATCCGGTACACCTAGAAGTACGGATAAAAAATCAACTGGAAGTTTAGGTGCGTTATCATCGATGTTTGATAATTTATCTGGTGGTGGCAGTGGTGGTGTTAGTGGTTCTGGTGATTCAGCTGCTGGAACTCCAGTAAAAGGTACGAGCCACCCTTTGGCTGCTCTACAAAAGCTCTGTGACAAGACTGAGACGCATCACCACCAAGTCGGTGGAAGTAGAACAGGATCTACAGCGATCACTTCAGGTAATCTTGCAGCGGCAGGTGTTTCTTCAACAACTGTAGCAGGAACGACACCAGGAGCAATACTTGCTTTTAGTTGGGCATGTAATGATGCAGTTGTGACAGCCGACTCAATTATGAAATGCGCTTTTTGCGATACTCCATTTATATCAAAAGGAGCATACAGACACCATCTTAGTAAAATGCATTTCGTTAAAGATGGAATTATTCCAGATCCAGTGGCTCTCAAGGGACAATCTTCAGGAGTTCCATCAACAACAACGCCTGTTCCTCAAAAGTCAAGCAGTAGTAGCAACGGAAATAACGCTGCATCAACTTCTTCATCATCAAATAAAAGTCCTACTCAGCAAAATAGTTTCGAAGAAAGCCCCCACTCTAAGTTCCTCAAATATACTGAGTTGGCGAAACAACTGTCAAGTAAATATGTATAGTCCCGACCCAGCTGTAAAATAAGTTTGTATATTAGATCTTGTTGCCATTCCTTATGTACAAAAACTCCCTCCCTTACGGCATCATATCCTCGGACGTGATCTCCTAAAAAATACTACCGGTAATTTATTTAATATTGTGCGCGCGAAACTGTTAAAGGAATCGCTGCCGTTATTGCTACTTCTACTGTGGCATCTTTTGTATACCATAGACTTAAGTCCCGGTGACCACAAAATAATTATTAAAAAAATGTATACTGTGTCTGTAAAGGGACAAGTGATATGAAATATTGTTTATATTATTACTGATTATAATTTATTTTAATATATAAATTTTATTAAAGTGAAAACAAAACTCAGAGAATTTTTCAGCCGTAGAATGTCAACCAATTCGTCCATCATTTGTATGTTAAATCAGTTTAAAAATTAAAATTCTAAATACATTAATTGTAAATACGTAGTATTACACTGTAATTGATAATAAAAATTGTAAGTTAATTAAGTTTTAGAACAAATAAATATACGAGGGATGTTCAATAAGTAATGAGATAATTTGATTTCGCATCGTAAATTTTTGTATCGCTTCATTGTCTTGAAGTTCTTGCCGCGTAAAATATCTTTTAGCGAGCCAAACAGATTAAAATCGGTCTGGGATGTACGGAGGATGTAATAGTACCTCCAATACTACTTCTAAAGCGGTTTTTCATTCAGTGAGCAGCAGGTGTGTGTTGTCATACAAATAAATCACATCTTTTGAGAAAGCACTCTTACGTTTTCGCCTTATTTGAGGTCTTACTTTCTATTGGACCAAGGTAAAATAGTAATGACTGTTCACAGGATTTTTTCTAATCATTTTACCGGTTGACGAATAACTTTTTTTTGTGAATGAATCAGGATGTTTACAGTCAACCCTCCGCCCACTAAATGTTACTACTTTAAAAACAATGTTCACTTTACGGTTTCAACAAATTTTGAATAAAGTTTCACCGGTTTTACATCTTTGGATAGAAAAATTATAACACAATTTTCACTAACGGCGTACATGGTTCAAACTGTGTTGACATTTTTAAATAAGCAAAAGAGGTTATGTTTAAAATAATTTTGATAGAAAACTGATTAGCAGTGTTTTCAAGGTTGACCCACACAATTTTAATTGTCATTATTAAGTGAATTATTTTTTCTATACATCAGTTTACCTCGTGAATTATTGAATGTTCATTCTAGAAGACTAATTCTAAACAATGTATCCAATAATGAGAATACGTTTTGTTTGACATTCAGCGACTAATGAATAGTATATAGGCCTACTAATGAAGTCTTACCATTCGGTACATATACGTATACATTTAAGCATTAATAAATTTTTATTAAAATGTTATTGAAACTATGTAATTATTTTATATTTTTATTTTTTAAAAGGTATATAGTGCGTACATTTCAGTATACTTTAGTGAAAAAATAATAAAATAAATGAATAATATTATATACAATATTAAACTTGATAATTGATTTTAATTTTTTTAAATTACGAGGCATTTTCGTAACGTTAGGACCGTTTGGTCATAAAAAATTGTTATAAAAAGGTTTTAGTTTTTAACAAACCTACTTCATTTTTCTACATAGTCGACGTTTACTTCTCAGTATTTTTCGTAGTGTTGAACAAGCTTTTTCAATCCATCATCATAAATTTTCGCCTGTGAGTTGAATTATTTGACAAAGGCAATCTTAGAGTTTATCCAAAACTTCAAACGTATCGCTGTTTAAAGTGTAAATGGATAAAAGAATCGCTAGATGCAAATTCGGAATTTTAGGGTGGGTGATCAAAAACGTTCAATACCAAAATCGTGTATGTTATCCTCGATTCGGGCATGTGAGGTTGCGCGTTCCCATAAAGAACTATTTGTAATTATTGTCCCACTCCATAAAATCAAGTATATGAACACCATTTTCGTTCCAGAAAACGGTAGCCATTATTTTCTGATTCAAGTAAAGAGATTGCTTAAATATTTTTTTGTTTTGTTTACTTGCAACAATGTGGGAAAAACATTGAACTTTTATGGAAAACAATAAAATTAAGAAACTGGTTTTCGTTAAACAAGTGAACTGCGGTATGTAGAAAAATTAAGTAGGTTTGTAGGAAATTAAAACGGCTAATAAAAAATTGTATAACAATTTTTTTATAACCAAACGGCCCTTACTTTTACAAATGTGCTTAGAATTATTATTGTTACTAAAATAATTATTATATAATTTCAAAGAAAAAAAATAATGCAATTATAGTGCTGTAAAATATAATAAAATGAAAAATTAGCTAATAAAATTTTTATTATATAATGAAATTTAGTATAACTTTTATTATTCATTGATTAATTATTTAAATATGTATTTATAATAAAATTTATTACAAAAAACATTAAAATAAATTATAAAATCAATACAATCAGTTGCATTGAAAATAATTTTTGAAATTGTATAACGTATAATTTAAAAAATTGTGTATGTAAGATAAAAAAATTGTATTATAAATTTTACTGTTTTTCATTATTATTATTATTATTATTGTGACATTATGTTTTGTAAAAATAAATAATTTTTTAATTGAAAAAGAAAAGAAAAATTAATAATAATAGTCATTATTTTTTAAATTGTTATAAATGATTGTGTATTGTACATTTATTGATATTGTATGATTATTATTATTATTATTATTATTATTATTATTATTATTGTAAACTATTTATTACAAGATTCGTATACGCTCCAGTCATTAATAAATTAATTAATAAATTTTAATTACTATAATTAAAGATGTAATTTATAAATAAAATTTTGTGAAGCTCATTCATTAATAATATAAATAAGGTTATACAGTATACATAATGAAATAGTAAGGTATATAAGATTTACAGCTATAAAAAAAAGAAAAAGAAAATAATTTTTCGCAAATTAAAAAAATTGCGTGAAAAAAATATTGTGAAAAGAAACCAGTGTTTTATTATGTAATTTTTTATGTTAAAATACAAAATATATAATTATGCAGTCTGTAGATTTAAATTTTAATAATTTAAGTTTTTATATAAGCCTACATTTATTATTTGTATAACTTGGTTTAGTAAAAAAAATAAAAATTGAAAAAAAAAAAAATGAAATATTAATTTCAGTTACATTAATATACGAGTAGATTGTTTTTATTAAATTAAAAGAAATTATTAAATTTTGGATTTAAAAGTAATTAATGAAAGTAATTTTTTTATGTTTTTACGTCCTTATTTTATTATCTTTTTTATTATTATCTTTGTATTAGTTATCAGTTACATATATATTCTAAATTCATATTTTATATATATTTCAGTTTGATTAAAATCTAGCAGTTTTAGGGGTATAGACTATTGTCAAAAGAACAACTAGTAATAAGAACTAAGGAAAACATAAATCTTATGTTATTTTATTTATTATTTATCTTAACTTTTCAGTTTAAAGACTAACTTCGTTCCTGGAATAGAGACTTGTTTACGACAAAAATGAAAAAAATGAACAAATTGTAAGTTGTTAATAAGAAATTTTATTCGCATGCAAACTATCTCTAACAAAACCTCAGTATTGAGCCGACTTAGTACAGACGATTAAAACGACTTTCTCGAAAAAATCTTCTTTGGGAAATTTAATTATTAAAAGATTGTTATGATGACTGTAAATTCCAAAAAAAATCAAAATATTTAAAATATTAAAAAATTGTATGAATTCATGAAACATATTTTAACAATCTAAATATTCAATGAAAAAGTTTACTAAAAAAAATCAGTTGCTAAAAATAGCGGTTAATGTTGCCACACACAAAATATCTTCTCTCTTTTGACTGAAAGTTATTTATCTTGTTCTTTAACTGTTAACCTCTTTCAAAATTCTTCTATTTCTTTATATATTGCTGTACCTAGTTAATACCACCTTGATGTCTCTCCTTAGCGTCTGTGGTTATCCTCGCTCCCTTTAATCTTATTTGTCTCCATTTTTGTTGAAATGGGTAATCAAGCTCACATCATACCAGCCCGATGATTCTTCTACCTCGATGTCCTACGTCAATCAGGACCACGCTTATTTCTAATGTTTCCCTGAATAATATAACGTATTTTCAACTCTCATGGCCAAGATACTCTAGTTTCTAACGGTTCACAAAAGTATTCATAACTTTTTATTTCTACAGATATAATTACACCATGACTTCCATGTTCGTTATTCTATCCGTTCATGATAATCAGCAAAAATTGTTTATAACAGTGAGAACATATCAACTGATAAATGTAATTCTTAGATGGAGTACTTCATTAAGTTCTACTTATTTTTTTAGTTTATTTAAAGTCGCACGACAGATTGGTCGTTAGCGATTAGTGTTGGTTTTGGTACTGTAACAGTATGGTTTACTGTGTTAAAATTTCCAGATTTTAGCCTGGAATTGAACCCGGGAGATTTCAGTTTGTAGACTAACGCACTTAGTCATTACTTCACGGAGGCCGTAATTTTTTTTTTAAATTTTACTCATTTTACTAAAGACAATACGGGTTTGTTCAGTACATGATTTACCAATTATCTATTTAGGCCAATTTCTAATTTTCTAATAAAACATTAAACAAATATAATTAGGGTAATTAAAAATTATATAATTAATAGAATAATTAAAAATTACTTAATCTATAATATTGTTTGTTAATGAGATTCTTCAATTAATTGAAAACTTTTAAATGCGTAAGTTAATTAATTGAAGTGTCATCTATGCATCATACTAAACTATTCGTTTTGAGTAATGAGTATTCTAATTGTTAAATAATAATAATAATAATGCAATATATTTTACGGCGTATAGGAGGATGAAATATATATTATATTCAACAAATACAAGAGATTTAAGTTAGTGTGCGTACGTGTAGGGTTAGATAATACATACAATACTGTCAATCGTATAATGCGGAATTTGCGACGTACAACAAACATGATTGTAACATTTTAGTTTGATTTATATGACGCGTAGTATGGTAGGATGCAACATGGGGATATCTCTAAAATTAGTCCCCGAACTCCGTGGTGATGTTGTGTTCTCCATGTAACACATAGGTGTATTAGTAAATTTGTATGTGTAAGCTATATCAAATGATATAATGCTTACAATTAATATTATTGGGGGTAACAATAAATAAAGGTAATTAGTAAGACAGTGGTGGGGTTATTTAGTAGTCATATTGTAATACTGTACACCATTTCAATGTAATGGTGATGGTGTTTAGTATATGTTTTCATAATTGTCTGTAGAATACATGGAAATATTTGGCAAACCGCATTGATATTCTCATTGATCTTATATCAATATTATAAAATTATACAATTTATAGTTCAGCCGTCCTTACTTTGCTCCTTCTGTCAACAAACCAAAGCCAGCTACTACAGGGTGTACGCTAGGGTCCACGACTTTATGTATGTACTCCTATTAAGTTTAATATGTTTTTAATTGAATTAATTTTATTGATCTAAATTTTAAAAAATGTAATGTATTTGTAATGTAATGTAATGTACTTACATGTTCTAACATTCTTCGTCTGATAATTCTGATTTAGTATATATCTCGTTTTTCAGTAAAAATTGTTTTTACATTACTTTTTAAATATTTAAAAACCTAAAGATTTTAAAATACTTTGAAAAGTTCTTTTGAAATTCGGCAAATGTGGGTGATCATTTACCGCGCACAGAATTTTTGATAATGTGGGAGGATCATTATTTCGAAAAATTTGTGTACGTTTAGCTTAATGGCCGTTTTTACGAATTCATCACACTTTAATTACTTACTGGTTGTTTCTGCCAGCGAGTTGGCGTTGTGGTTAGCGCAACTGGCTTCTACTCCGGGATCCCGGGTTCAGAGGTCAGAGGTAATAAATACATAACTTGTAACTACGTTTATTTGTAAAAAAAGAATGGAAATAAAGTATACCGTTTTTATAAATTTATTGTTCAGTAGGCCTACTTTAACATCAGTCATGATATGATAACAGCTTTATTTATAAAAATACTAAAAACTTTTAAAAGTATTTTGTATTTAAATACTTTTAAAATTATTTTATTACTTTTTAATCAGCTTGTACTCATTTTTAAATAATGCGCATGCTCAGTGACGTCATTATTTGTTGACATTAGGAGCAAACTAAGGACGGCTGGACTTTACTTAGTGTATTAAACCGATAGATATGGTCTAATGCTAATCACAACAAAAACACACGCTTACTTTAGTTTTTTTCAAACGAGTAAAAATGTTGTTGAACTTACACAATACTAGTCTTGCAGATTTTTTAATTATGAAGTTCTACATCTGTATTTTCCTGAATAATGCCAGGGGTTCCCAGTCTTGAGTACCACTTGAAATTTTCAGAAATCTAGCTGTACCACTACCCTAACTCATGATGGATTTCGTTTTGCCTATTCCGCGCAGAAACGACTACTTATAAATATTATGTGTAGTAAATTAACCTATTTACTGCGAAACCACTTCATCTTACCTTGTAGAAATGCTTCTCTTTTAATACGTTCTCTCACTATTGTATTAGTTTCTAAATTTCGATTTAATCAAATGAGAGATTAATTTTTGTTTGTAAATAAGGGTTTTGACTACTTGTTTGCGTACCACTGTCTAGAAACTACTGTTTTAGATCATTCTCTATTTTCCACATCTGATCACAAGACGAAATTTCTCCAATTTCTTGCGGCTAAGAGAAATATTATTCGTATTTAGTTGTACAAAAAGCGAATTGTACTTTTTGATAGCAGAAGACAAAACGAAAATTTAATATCTCTCCTTAATACAGGTATTTTTAAAAATAAATTCAAATAATTGGAAAATCGTTAAGTCACGTATATACTACGAACGATCAGGTAAAAAAAATTAGCTCATCACACTTTAATATCGGAAAATTTTTGACCTGATGACACGAAACTCAAACAACATTATCATCAGATTTTCCATACATAATTCTCCTTAACCCGACTGAAAACACACCGCATAATTTTCCTTTCAAATTTTTAGATTGTTTTATGTTTATTAATTACGGTCCTTGTTTGACATCCATAGGTAACATTTTGATTGTGTTATTTAGGTCATCAGCCGAAAGGCTGGTTTGAACCTCTAGAAGCTTTTACTTAGTAAAACGAGGAGTGAGGTTCTTTACCACTAGGTTCTTTACTAAGTGGAACAGTATGCTTATTATCATGCCAAACCCTCCGAAAAGTTTACTTTTCGGTAAGTTTTTCGTAAATTTAAAAGAAATTTACTTTTCACCCTGCAAATGACACCTTCACTTCATTCACCACAGGATCTGGTTGTATAATAAAATTAATTACTCTAAGAGTAGATAACTCTTGACAATTGTCTTTTACACCTGTAACTTTTTCTGTTCTTAAATGATTCAGGGCTAAAATAAATAGTTCTGTTTCTTATCACATGGTCAGCCAATTGAATGACTGAATCATTTAAGAGCAGAAGAGGTAGAGGTGTAAAAGACACTAATCAGAGTTATCTCCTCTGAAAGTAATGAATTTCATTATACAGCCAGACCCTGTGGTGAATGAAGTGAAGGTGTCATTTGCAGAGTGGAAAATATGTGCTTTTCAGAGGGCCCGGCATGCTGATAAGCGTACTTTTCCACTCAGTGAGGAAGGCAATGGTAAACCACCTCACTCCTCGTTTTACTTAGTAAAACCTCTACAGGTTCAAACCAGCCTTTTGGCTGATGACCTAAACAACAACAAATGATTCTGTCATATAATTGGCTGACCGTGTGATAAGAAACAGAACTATTTTTTGTAGTCCTGGATCGAGTGCAAATAATTAACACTCCACATGCCTGTTATGGGCAAACTTGATAAGTATTTTATGTAAAAAAAAATTATATTAAGAACAGCAATACGATTTAAGTTAAGTAGATTGGTTTTCTAATTAAAATATTATTTTATTTGTTTTCAACGATGCGGTCCTTTTAAATTTATGTTTATTTGAATAAATCCATTCAGTAGCTTTTAGAGTTCATGAGATGTCATAGAGTTCCTTTTAATATTTTTTTTATTTTTTATTTTATAAAGGACAAGTTTCTAAGTTCGAAAGATTGTGGGCGAAACCAGTCACAGCACTGTATTTAGGCCTAAGTGAATAAGTATATAGTGTATGTATAGTAATATCATAGCCCACACAGCGTCATCCTAGCTCTTTCTACCGAACAAGAAAACTGGTTCTTGTTAAATGATGGCCGATATGTCTGTCCGGTTCATCTATATATATATATAGAATAAAATGTCCTTCTAGTTTTCTCTCTTATCCAACGTTGTGATTTACACCGGACAAGTTTAGAATCGAGCTGGATGGACAACTCTTCAGATCATTTTATCACATACTTCAACATTAAGTCTGAACCCCACCTCGATTGCTTGTCACCTTCTTCCTTTTATTCTTCTAACTTAATATATTCTTTGTCGTGGTCATCGTAGTCGTTTCAACCATCATGGTATGCCAATCACCTTCTCAATTCCCTCCATCGGACACATTTACTTGTTTTTTTCCCCGATTACCACCTCGACGTCGTTCTCGATATCACTTGTTCGAGATTGACATCCAACGTGACAAAGATATAAAGGTTTTTTTATTTTATTTTAACTAATAATTACTTTAAGTTGGTTTTGTTAATAAGATGGAGTAGGTATAGAAGAGAAGGTTTATGTCCTTTCTTTCTAGAAGTTCATAAATACTAAAACAAAAGAACTGATCAAGCCAGTTACTTACTTATGTTTACCCCTCCATTCCTTGTTTATTTTTCCTCCTTCCTTGCATTCCCCACCGTCCATCCTATAAAGACTTTTCCCTTTTTCACTTTATTTTCATTCTATTTCATTCCGTGTGTTAATCTATCTTTTCTTCTACGTTCCTTTTTCTTACAGTTGTTCTTCTTTGTTCCTTCTTTAACACTTCTTCTATATTCTATCCCTTTTTAGTTTTTATTTCTAGTTACAGTGTTTTATCTATCTGACTCTCTCTTTATTTCATTCTATTTACACTTTAATCACGATACTATAAATTCAACTTCGTGAACCATCAATAGTCTCCCGCTTCGTTCTTTCGACCCCGGGTTGTTTCATTACATTAACATTAAATACTATCCTACTAGATTCCAACCAATACACTATACACCAGTTGCAACTACAAAAACCAATACAACATTAGTAAGACCATACGGTAAAATAATACACTATTTTTAAGTAATCGTGCTTTAAATACAATACTAATTAGTATTGGAAATTAAATTTATAATTAATATTTTTTCAACTGTAAAATATTTATTATTTTAAAACATTAGTAAAATATTTACATTATACAATAAAAACCATATGATTATAAAATATAACGTAATGAAATTTTAGAAAGTTTTAGTTAATTACCCCATTACAAATTTACTTACTAAAAACTAATTCCCTTAGAAAACAATTTTTCTAAAATAAATCTGTACTGGAAAACGTTTAAAAATTGTACCGTAACTATTAAACAATTATTTAATTCTTAAAAGAAATATTTCACTATTTTATTTTAAAATATATATTTTAATTATAAGAGTTAATTTTAATATAAACCGTATTCATACCCAGAACAAAATATTACAAAAAATGGCCGCCTCTTTACCATAGTGGTAGCAAAACCTACATATAACACGGGGTTCCTGGTTTTGATTCCCGGCTAGGGTGTGGAAATTATTACAAGTTGAAACCCACTGTTAAAGTTAGATAGTTAATGACACTCTCTGATCGTCAACGATGCCTTAAAACTTCGGGTCTCCACAAATATGTACTGAAATCGATCTTTAGCAAGCCATCTGATCTCATTAAACAAATACTATTTTAAGTAATTAATTTTTTAGTTTTCTTTCATTGGGTTAAATCTGAATTATAAATTAATTTTATTCTCTAAAGATTATTAATTATGCCTTGTTCAAATTTTTAAATGCCTGTTCTTGTTATTAATGTTATATTATTTTATATTAAATAATATTTCATTTTTGTCTAGAATACAGTATGTTTATATTGAAAAATACTGTAATTAATTCTTTTATTTTAAGAATTTATTGTTAATTTTTTTAATCTGTTATTTATTCTGAAATTAATTAAATCTATCTGATTTTTGTATTAAAATAGTGTAATAATAAATAAATAATTTAGATAATGATTAGTTAAAAATAATATAAAAGGTAAACTAAAACAGGATTCAATTGTGGTAAGAAATATTATTTTGAAAACTATGAAGTAATAAGTTATAGGCCTAATATGAAGATAAGTTAGTATTAGTAATATGTTATTTTTTGGTGTGTAAGACAGGTGAATAGGAACTGTAGCAAAGGCAAAGAGTTGACAGAGTTATGTCATCAGTGAAACTGATGTGGCTGAAAATAGAGTAAAATAAAGCCAGAAATAAAAGAAGGAAAAAATAACAAGATAATAAAAAAGTAAAATAAAATAAGATAAAATGTAATGTTTATTATGAAGGGAGAGAAGCAGAAGTGGAGAGGGTAGATTTATAGTTGTATCCTGAGCAATAATGATGATTTATACAGAAGGCTGTGGCCTGTCCAATGTTGATGTTGCCCAGATCTTTATTTATCTTTTTAATGACACTTCAAAGAGAAACCATTAATTAATTTGCCAAACTAACTTACTACGAATAACTATCAAGTAAATGAGCATTTATATTTAAAACAAAAAACAACAAAAAAAAACAAATAACCTACCGAAATTATAATGATAATACCAATAATTATCTACATTTAAAAGGAAAAATTAATTGTATACACCTATCCAAAAACCTGTCATTTTTAATTTTAAACCATTTATTTAAATACTAGAAAGTTTAAATGTGAAATCACTTTATACTTAATTAAGGTGTTTTTTTTACAATTAGTATCTTAGTTCATTTATCAAATATTTATTTTTTGAAATAGATCTTTGGAAAGATTAAAATATTTGAACGAAAAATTTAAAATTACTGTGTTTTAATAATTATGTTGGTTGTTAATTTAATTTCAAATATTTTTTGAATCAAATTTTAGTTTTTTATTCATCCTCCTTTAATAAAGAAACGAATATTTACTCGTATTACCGTGAAATATTTGTATATCTCGTATTATTAAATATATGGGAAAATAAAATTCATAAATTGTATGCCGGGAATCAAACCTGAGGTCTTACGTTCGGCGCAGTCTAGCAGTCTAACCAGTGTGCCATGGAGAATGCTTTTCAAGGACTGTATATTTTCAGTTGTCTGCTTTATTTTTTCTATCTTCTAATATTTGAAGGTTGAACATTACTTATTAATTAACTTTTTCAGTCTTTTCGTCATTTCAATGGACCGTTTTAAACAAAAAATGCTTATCTGTAGGCCTAAATATCAAAATTTGTCATTACAAAATAATAAAATTTACAGAGGAACCAAATGAAACCCTGTTCCAAATAAAAAAACAAGACGTAATTCGATCAGTCGTTAAACACTGAAAAGAGATCACCTATGCCTTCTTATAAAAAAAAATATCAAGGTGCAGGATCTATTAACAACGAAATCAATATGATTACCACTAAAAATGAAGAAAAATGAATATCCTACTTCTTCAATATCCTCAGAATACCAGAAATGAGTTAAAGACATCACGGAAGATCTAGAAGAAGTTCGACTGAATATCGCAGACAAAAATAAAATCAACACAATCTTTAAGCAACAAGAATTTCCATAGAGTTAACGCAGGCAAAGTTTTAAGGTAACGGAGTCTATCAGAAATCAGACATCAGAACGTATGAGTAAGTACTTAGGGACTGTAAGAGCAAGTCCCTCAGGATCCCTCAGGAAAGATTTCATCAAGGAAAACTTAAGCGGTTAAGTGATCCGATGAGGCCAAAAATACGAGAAAATAAATAATTAATTATTTATCTTCTTTAACTTTCAAAAGTTTACAATCCCTATCAATATCTTGAGACTGATGGAAGCTACTTGGAAAACTTATTGAGAATTTTTGGTAAATTAAGCTCTCAATTTCTTATCCTTCATTAAACACCTCGGTTCCCCTTCGTCTTCTGAAGAAGTTGGAATGTGTTTTAATTATCTATTCTCAATCATCTACAATGTTTTTAAACTTTAAATTTAAACACGCGTCCGTGGCGTAATGGTTAGCCTACCTCTAAGCAAAATCCCTGGTTTGATTCCCTGCCAGGGTCTGGAAATTATTAAGCGTTTAAATCCATTGTATAATTCCCTAAAGTAGTCACTAATAACCAAGATTTTGATGGTACTTTAAAAAAAATTGAATGTTGGCTGCCTCCATAGCGTAGTGGTAGCGGCTAGCATACAACGTGGAGGTCCCGGGTTCGGTCCCTGGCTAGAGTCTGGAAATTTTCACAAGTTAAAACCCACTGTTTTATAATCCACCGTAGTCACTAATAAACTTTAAATAAACTAAAAAATAATAAATTTTAATGTAGATAACTACTAAACATTTTAATCCGTTAAAGAAAATAAATTTGAAAATATAAAACAATTAAATGAACTGTCTCCATAAAATTGTAATTTTATTTAAATAAATATACTAACTGTGATTATCAGTTTGGCCGGATTAAATAGGAAACGAATTATAAATAATATTTATTTGTATCTTTATTTTGTAAGTGTAGTAGTGAAGTGTTCTAAATAGACAAATCAGACTTGGATTGATGATAAAACAGCTGGCATTACAACTCATCATTCATTTATGTACACACATACCATCTTTTTCTTTCATACAGTCATTCTAATTTACTATCCCTTACTACATTGTCATCCTTTAAAAAAAATAAAAATAAAAAATAATTTCAAAAACAAAATTATTTAAACCTTGGCACAAGTTTTATTTTTGTTAATAGTTGACTAAAGGGTTGATTATAATTAATAAAGTTTATCGGTGTATAAAGTATAAATTTTTTGATTTGACATTTTATATTTATGTTAAAAAAATAGAATCAAACAATTTGCGCATAATATGTTCCTAAATTAACTAATTTTTGGCTTGATTAAATGAATTTAATTTAATTAAGGGATAATCTTATTTTAGTGAAGAATACGAAAATATTTAATTAAGTTATAAATAGAACAAAATATTTGGAATTTATTATGTTTTTATCGATAATTCTTTATTTCCTATAAATATATGTATTAAAAATTAATTTGCAATTCAAAATACCAGAAAAATATTTAGACAACTATTAAAAAAAAATTATTCACTAAATAAAATTCCGTATTGAACTTCACAAATATTTTTCAAATCAGTTTACACTAAATTGATGAACTAGTAATTATTAAAAAAAAATATTTACAAATTTACTGTTGTTTTATTGGACGAAGAATAATAATATTATGACAATGTTAGTTAAAATCTCAACTTAAATTTAACACACTCTGGCTTTCAATTTTGTAAAAACGTTATCAATGTTGTTAAGCTGATGTTGATTCAAGAAATCCGGATGACGGTTTAGGTTTTCTTCATATTTAGAAATAAATTTTGTCATTATAACAGAAAAACATTGTAAAAAATTGCCTTTGCACATGTAGAATTTAAAGATTTTGGAAGATTTCTCTCTCTAATTGCTTTTTTTTGATAGTGGGTGCAATACTGCGGCAGCTAGACTGACAGTAGGAGATATAGAATCGATGCACAGTAGTGGGAGAACAATATAAGCAGATCAAAACTTCAAAAATGTTTAAATCGTAAAATAATACTTGTTTCAATGTGTCTATGTTACGATCAGAATTGATCAAAATTGGTATTTTAATGTACTATAACATACAAAAACTGTTAGAAAACTACAGACTGCATAATGTAATAAAATTCATAAAAAATATATAAATAATTTTTTATTAAAAAATTCATAGAATCAATAATAATTTATTATTCGATACTATTATTTGCAATATAACATTAATGATGTATAACATACAATAATTGACATTATTTTGTAACTAAGGCCTATTTAAAAACAATAAAATGTTATTAAAAAATTAAGATTGCTTTACCGATTTATCATATTATACAGTATATAATTTACATACACAAAATATTAAAAAATAAAATAATAAATAAAAAGAAAACAAAGTCTTCAATGATAAGTATACGTTTATAATATTTACAACAATATTGTATTATTAATAAAAAAAAACAATGTATTCAAGAAAGTATACAAAAATAAATAAATTAAAAGGATAAATTAATAAAATAAAATAAAATGTATTATTTATTTCATCATTTTCATTACTTGTACATATATTTTATATATATTTCAAAAGAAAAGATAAAATTCAAATAATTTATCCTTTTAAATTTATTAACATAATTTAATTACTTATAATAATTAAAAATGGAGTAAAATAAAAAAACTCTAATGATTAGTGCCCTGATAATACAAAACTGTAATTAAGTTTTTAATTGATTAATTAAACAAAAATTTAAAACTGCATATATATTATATATGAATATATAATTAAGTTTAAGAAGCTGTAAAACAAGATGAAGAATCGAAGGAGATAAGTTGTTTTTCTAGAAGACTTTATTAATTATTCTTGCGACCAAATGTCATGTATACGATTATATTTAATTACTTATAATTACGATAATTATTAATAAATAATTAATAATTACAAAAAACAATACACACAAAATAAACTGATACTTTTAAGAATTTTCACAAACTCAGTGATTTATTTATTTACTATTTATTATAAATTAAGAATTTTTCTTATAATATTTAACAAAAGATAATATAAAAGAAATTATGATTACTATAATATATTTTTTTTTTATTTAAAATATTTTTCACTTCTAAGTAGTGTGAGGTTTTTCAAGAGTATAAAACAATTTCGACGCTTTAAATCTGTAAAAAATTCAAAATTGAAACTGGAAGAAATAATATGAATCTATCAATTGTGTTGTGTATCCAAGCGGAATTTTATGTAACTACTTCTTTCTACAAACAATTTTTATGACAGTTACTAAAGTATTGTGAAAGTATAGTGAAATACTGTAATGAATTCCTACTACAATTAAAAAATAAAGTGACTGTACAGTAAGGTACTGTAATTGTTTTATTTTGTTTTGGATGTGCTGTAAGCTCTAGTTAAACCGGATCAAGTTTTTAAACTTAATGTTCTTTTATAATAGAAAAATATAGTAAACAATTGTTTTTGCGCATGCGCCAACTGAACAATTAGGAAGAGTTTCCCCGCTAATTGGCGCTTTGTAATAATGGGAGCAGCTTCAATGATGACTGCTGTTCCGTTAGTAGGGGAATAGTATCGTTGCACAGTAGTGGAAGAGGCAAAAACAGTATAAGCAAAGCAATCCACGTCTTGAATTTGTTTTTAAAATTGTAAAATTATAGGTTATAATTTCTTTAAGATACTTGCGTAAAATATTTATAGGCATATTATTTCTTTCTGTCTTTGAATGAACTGGAAAAGTTTAGTTCTGTTTGATGTTTTTAAAAATCGATGAACAATAAAATTATTTGGGACCGTTTACCTAAAGTGAGAAGTATTAAGTAAAATTGTGTGTTGTTAAGAGTAGCTCTACTAGGAATTTTATATTCATTTTATTTTTTTTATTAAATAATTACTTATATTCGTAATATGATTATGTTTTATCGTCATAAATAATACAATAAAACATACTATAAACTTCAAACTTCGTAATATGCTATCTCTTAAAGAAGTTGGGATGTCCATCTTTTCCAAGGTCATTCAATACCAAGTTTTCTGGTTGACTTGTAAGAAAAACACCTATTTAGTTGTTTGATTTTCAACAAATCAGTGTACAACCCTTTTCTGTATTTCCAATCAGTTAATATTACTTCTGTTACATTATGTTCATGCCTGAGGTGTTAATTTTTTCAATTTTCCGGCTAAACGTTTACAATTTCATCTCAGAAGCCTCCATTCTTGATACCTGTTAAACAACCAGGGTCAAACATTACATACATTAAATCTGGCTAAACCAAAGTTTAGTAAAACGTTAAAACGGTCTCCTTATGTACATATAAATTAAATTATTTTCACTCGTTAATCCGGATTTTTGATTATCCGAACTTTAATGTAAAATTTATTATTTTTTAAAAATTAATTCACTTCATTCACTAATTTAATGATACAAAACCTACGAACAATTATAATGATTCAAAAACAGTGTTAAACTTCATGCTACTTCCAAATTTAATTAAAGTAATATTTAAATAAAAATACATCAATTTTTATGTACATTATGTGTTCAAAAATTTAATTTATTACATAATTATTTTGTGTAATTTTTATTTATTCAATATTATAAATAATAATATAGTAATCATAAATGCAAAAAAAACATTGTATTAATTAATTTTTAAATTATTATTTAGTTAAATAAAACAGACAAAACAAACGAAATAAAAATATTTGTAAGTACTGTAATTTTTTGACCTCCGTGATATATACATTAATTATGTATTATATAATTTAATTATGTAATTATTAAAATTAAGTGTACAAAAAAACCATTATAGTAATGACTACATTTCGACGGTTATTCATTTTGTAATAAAAATATATTTAAAAAAATAAAATAAAAATATGATGAAGCATTATTTAATTAAACGAAGCAATTATTCCAATAATGATAATTATTATCGTTATTATCATTACTATTATTATTATATTTACATTACAAAAATTAAATAATAAATAAAATAAAAAATAACTCGTTGAAATGGAGTCAAAGTACATTATTATTAAATGGAGAGAACAAAATTAATAATTGATATTAATAAGTTATAATAAAAATAAGTAAAAAAATAAATATATATTATTTATTAATTGTGTTCTTTCCATTTAAAAAAAACACGCTGTTGATGTTTTCATTTATTCTAATGATACTATTATTAATAATTAATAGAAAAAATAATATTGATTTCAATAAAACAAGTCTTGCTGAAATACTGTGTTTGTTTTTATTCTGTTTAAACCTCATTTGTATACATCTCTAATTTGTAAGTTAAAATCTGTTCAATTTAAGAACAATTAGCAACCCCGTGAACCGATGAGGTAAGGATGATGTGTATGAAGTGTAAATCAGGTCTAGTCTTGTACAGACTCAGGCCAACGATTGGTAAGAGAGTATGGTTACTTTGAACCTCGACCATCCCTGGTTGGGATTCAACTCTAACAATGTACATTGGTTACCACTGCCTAGTATTCAAATCCGTATAATAGTAACCTTTATTAGGATTTGAACCAAGGAATCTTCGTCTCCAAAAATCAGGTGTTATATTTATTAATTTGACATTTTAATGGTAGGCTACTTTGGGAAGAAAATTTTAATGATTTTCTTCAGTATCATCACCTTAATAGATAAAGATATAGAATGTAGCCACAAAATACTGACAACGAATAACATCTGAAGATGACAGTGATCTTTATAACAATAAACACATGGTGTGAAATAAATACTCACATGACTTTCTCTTGCCAATTCAAATAATAAAAATCATAACCTAATTTAATCATGAGTGAATGACACAAAATTAAAATCAACCTCTGTTCGCCTTAAAAATACGAAAAATTACTGTCGCTTAACTAAGCTCTGTAGAAAAAGTTTAAAATAGAAGTTTTAGGGTTTTTAATTTTCTATAACTTTGATATTAGGTGGGTGGACAAAGTAAGTAATTTGGAGGTCGGTGGATGAAGAAAGAATTATATGGAAACATCTTACCAGAAGAAGGGATAGGCTAGTGGGGCATATCTTAAGACATCCAGGTATTAAGCTATTAATAATGTAGGGTAATATTGATGGAGTAAATTGTAGGGGGAGGCAAAGATTAGAATATATGAAACAAATTACAAAAGATGTTACAGGTATGTTGATATGGAATGACTTGCGCAAGATAGAACAGCTTGGAGAACTGTATCAAACCAGTCGAGAGATTGATTACAAAAAAAAAATAACTTTGATTATATAGCCCCAAACATTATTGTCGTAAACGCTATGAATTGAGGCCGCAATCTTAAAAAATCCAGTTTCGAACAGATTTTGATGAGAAAAGTACAGAAAATTACCAATTGACGCTTAACTAAGCGTTGTATAATAAAATTTGTAGGAATTTTAATTTCTGCAACTTTTATTGAGTACATAATTACCGTAATTAAGGCCACAATCTTTAAAAATATACGAAGTTCTCCTATTGGAATGTTTTCTTCGGTCATGTCATGTTAGAAGCAATCTCATCTGCTTGTTACTATGCTTACGAAAAAACTAATTTTCAATGTATTTAAAAAAAGAAATGAACAAGTTATACGAACTTATAGATTCTGGAAAAAGAAAATGTTTTTCTTGGAGCTTTGACAGGTTGACTCCCAAGGCAATTTTTGCAGTTTTTCTTAAAACACCCATACCTATTTTATGGTTCTTTTGCTTTTTTAATTAATTTTCTTTCAAATCTATAGTATTGTAAGGCTTAAATTTGTTTGGCGCTATTTTTTAAGTGAGAGACTGATCAGGTACTCAAGAGTAAAAAAATCAAATTTAGTGTGAAAGTCTTATGTGTGTCTCACTGAAATTTTACTTGTATCTCTATAAAATATTACATGTATTTTATAAATAATTTACTTTGGGCTATTTTTCAATTAAACTACATAAATATCGATGAAGCGTCTCTCTCTCAAGCAGTTGTTCGGTGAGTGGTAAACTTGAGTACCAGTTGTCTACACAGAGGCACCAACCAGAGTCAACTTTTACAATGCAAAAAATATTGTAATATGAAAACCATAAAAAATTAAAAGATAAAATGATTTTTTATTGTTGTTGTTGTTTAGGTCAAAAGCCGAAAAGCTGGTTTGAACCTCTAGAGGTTTTACTAAGTAAAAACGAGGAGTGAGGTGGTTTACCATGGCCTTCCTCGCTGAGTTGAAAGAGTATGCTTATCAGCATGCCAGGCCCTCCGAAAAGCACTCACTTTCCACCCTGCAAATGACACCTTCACTTCATTCACCACAGGGTCTGGTTGCATAGTGAAATTCATTACTCTCAGAGGAGATAACTCTGACTAGTGTCTTTTACACCTCTACCTCTTCTGTTCTTAAATAGTTCAGTCATATAAGTGGCTGACTATGTGATAAGAAACAGAACTATTTTTTTTAGCCCTGGACCAAACAGATAGAGTGCAATTAAAATAACACTCCACCTGCCCGTTTTGGGCATGGTTTTTTATTAAATAATATTATTAAAACATGATAAATAATGCAATCATAAACTATAATAATAGTGAATATTATGTAATAGTAATAATAAATAAGCTGTCAAGTTTCACCGACTCATTTTTGACTCGATCGGATCAAGTAAATCTCGAACCATGACTGGTGAAATGTTTTTGAACTTATTTCTATCAGCTCAGTATATGATTCAATGCAAACAAGCATCTAATCCGTCTCACGATTCTATTAAATCACTATTACATAAGAGACGAATAAGTTTATCAAAAGAAAATTTCACAGATCTGGTGAGAGACATGTGAGTGTCTCATGGGAGTCAACCTATTAAATGGGATTGGTTATTAAAACTTGATTGTATACAGTAAAAAACAAAAACAAATTTCAGTACAGTCCGCATCCCATCCTTCCGCCCATAACAGACAGGTGGAGTGTTAAATTATTTGCACTCAATCTGCTGGTCCCAGAGCTACACAAATTAGTTATGTTTCTTTTCATATGTTTAGCCATGATTGACTCATTTAATAAGAACAGAAGAGGTAGAGGTGTAAAAGACAATAATCAGAGTTATTTCCTCTGAGAGTAACGAATTTCATTATACAGCTAGACCCTGTGGTGAATGAAGTGAAGGTGTTCATTACAGGATGGAATATAGGTGCTTTTCAGAAGGCTTGGCAAGGTGATAAGCATACAATTTCACTCAGTCAGGAAGGGAATTGTAAACCACCTTACTCCTCGTTTTACTTAGTAAAGCCTCCAGAAGTTTAAACCACCCTTTCGGCTGATGACCTTATCAACAAGAATAGATTGTAGTATTAATTATTACATTTTTACTTTCTCTTGCCTATGTGCATATAAACGAAGGAAAGTATTGTTTTCATGTCGATATTTCGATATCGAGTTTTCACCGGATCTACACGTTTTCAGACCCCCTTAACCCAAAAAAAGAAAACGTTTTCAGCGATTGGTCTGTGTGTATGTGTGTGAACAGAATATCTCAAGAACGGAACATCGTACGAAGTTGAAACTTTAACCTTAAGTTAGATACCACTAGTATCATTTTGCATCATTCACTCACGATTAAAATAAGGTTATGTTTTTTGAGATTAGTTTTTTATTTATTTCAAATGACCTAACACGAACATTTTCGTCAGTATCGGCCAACCGGAAGTAGTAGATTATTCGGGTAATTTTTCACTTTTTTGCGATTTTCTCAAAAACGGCTCCTACGGCTATTTAAAAAATCGCCTTATTTACTAAATTTTTCATGCTCTACAAGATAGGGTAGGCGCCATGCCTGCAGAAATTCTTGGAAAGGCGGTTTTATCGTAAAAAACTGTTTTTTAAAGATTTCAGCCTTAATATGCATTTTAGCGCAAAAGTGTATATAATAAAAGTTGTAGCCAATTTAAGAATCTACAACCTTTATTTATACCATTTCTTTGTACAACGCTTAGTTTAGCGGTAATTAGCGATTTTCTGTTTTTCACGAAAACAAAAAATAGGGTTTTCAAAGATTTCATACTTATTATGCATTTTACGAAAAAAGTGTATAATCAAATTTATAGGAAATTAAAAGATCTACAAATTTTATTTTGCGCATTTTTCTCTACAGAGCCTAGCGCAGCGTTAAAGAGTAATTTTCTGTATTTTGAAGCCAAACTGAAGTTTTCATTTTGCATCATTCACTCATGATTAAAATAAGGTTATGTTTTTTGAGATTAGTTTGTTCATTATTTACATTGGCAAGAGAAACTTGTGTGAGTGTTTCACACCAGATTTTTTAAAAATTAATTGTTTTGTACGAACTGCATAGATTCTGGAAAATAAAAATGGTTTTTGGAGCTTTTAATCTGATTCGGTTATTAAAACTTGATTGTGTACTGTACAAAACCGTCCACATCTCATCCTAATACATCTGCAAACTCCAACGATGTTAAAAGCAAATCTAACGCATTTGGTATAAAGTGTAAGTAATAAAATTAAATGTTAAAGTCACTTATCAAAAAGGCCTGACCATATAATACAATTCTATGACGAAACATTAATGTCTTGAAATACATAATAAAGAATTATAAAATAGGATTATTACAAGATGTTACAGATGTTTAAAAGATAATGTAGGCCCTACGCTGAATGAGTGTGAGGACAGGATGGAATGGAGAGAAATGGTGACGTATAGCAATAATTTGCAGTGGGTGGAATTACTGATAATACATTTGTATAGTACATTTGTTTTAGGAAGAAGCTTGTAAGGGGAGGGCGAGTAGGTAGCGTAGGGATAGTTTCAAGGGGCAAGTGTTGTCTCCTTCTCACTTAATGATCATTCCCTCTTTTTCTAACTGTATACTACTGTTACAACTACGAGGTGCTTCCCCCACCACTAAACAGAACAGCTCAGCGGCACAGAGCGTTGGAGGGAGAGCTTCAAGCTAGAACAAATGACCTATATATAAATATCGGATGGATCTATCTATTATCTTTCTGTGAGCAGTACCATCTTGTCTTTTTGAAGGACATTTATTAAGACTTGTCACTTTTGGATGATTTTTACTAAACATTTAGTTTTACAACATAAGTAAAGAGGAATGGATTCTTATCATATGTATATATCAGGACATCAAAAGTACATAAGACATCTTCTATTACTACTTGTGGGTAGATCAAGGCCTAGTAAAACAAGTGTGACGTCACGTAATAATACATACTATATTATGTAATATTATAAACATAATGTGTGCATAATGTTATCATAAATATGACATTATGTTCGTATTTATGTAAATTTATAAACGCTTCTTGCTTTTAAATATGTCACCATCAGAAACTTAAATATCATATTTTATTAATGTTATTAAAGAGTTGAATTACTAAGAGATATCATTTAAAAGATTATGTAAAAAAATATTTTTTAAAGAAGTAAATTCAAAAATTTTACTTTCATATTAAATAAGATATTCATACTTAAGATCTTCTGAGCTGAACTGTTAAAATTCTTTAAATATTTTGAAAATTAAGGTATAATGGCACACCGGGTTGGTCTAGAGGTAAAGTCGTCGCCAAAATCAGCTGTTTAACAGCTGATTTTCGGAGACGAAGGTTCCTGGTTCAAATCCTAGTATAAGTAGTTACTTTTATACGGATCTGAATGCTAGACAGCGGCTACCGGTGTACTTTGATGGTTGGGGTTCAATTAACCAAACTCTCTCAGGAATAGTCGGCCTGGGTCTGTACAAGACTACACCTCATTTACACGTCATACACATCATCTTCATCTTATTGGGTCATGCATGTGGTTGCTTATTGTTCTGACTCGAACAGATTGAAACGTACACATATTAAGAATTAAAAATAAAATGGCACAGTGTTTGTAAATATTTTGATTTGAAACACAAATTTAAGAGACGTAGGCCTACCTATAAAATATCAAAGTATATTGAAATTTACTTTAGCTCAAATCAGTTCAGTCAAAACTTAACCTGCCAAAATATAACCTAATTTTAGTAAATAAATAAATAAACTTTATTGGTACGTAAAATAATATACATTTTAAAAGGCAAGTGAAATTGTTTTTGTAAATGAATTCTTAATTCATTGTAGCTGTTCTAATTTTTAATTTTGCCCGTACGGTAATCTAAAATTTTGAAACATTTCAGTCTGTGGTAGTGATCATTATTATCTTCTTCTTCTTCACACAATCAAGGATTAGGCTTTCATCTGTTCCGACTCATAATAGCGCCAAACTATTGAATTATTGCCATCTTTTGCGTGGCCTCCCAACATCTCTGCTCTCCACCGTTCTGTATTGTAAAACATTGGGGGGGGGGGGATCCTTCCTTGAGGTATTCTTTCTACGTGCTCCATCCGTCAACTTCGATATTCTGGAATCTCTTCATTCAGTTTGTAAACATCTAGTTCCGTTCTTATGTCCTCATTTCTTAGTTGGTCCTTACGACTGCAACCTTCTTCGCAGGAATCGCATCTCTGCCCCTGTACTCTACTCTCTTGCGGTCTGGTACTAATCCACCACTTACTTCCATAGAGTAGGACTGCGGCAATCATCACCTTGTAAAACTTTATCTGGGTTTCTTTTCTGTTTTCCGCCCTAGGGTTCTGCTAATATTCCCGCACACTGCTTGGAGTTTAACAACTTTCTTCTCTATGTCCAAATCTTGATGAAACCTGATGTCACAACCTAAATAATTTCTTTGTGACACTTGGTGGAGCACTACATCATCTACCACAATTTTAGATCTGGTAGGATACTTTACCAGTAAATGCTATTACCTTTGCCTTTTTTACGGAAACTTTGAAATTACATTTTTTGCTTAATTCATTTAAAACATACACTGATCTCAGAAGCTCATCCTTACTTTTTACACAATCCACAAATCATCCGCAAACAATAAAGCCTTCAAGAAATATCATTGTTCTGTCTAATTTCGGAACTAACCTTGTTTTTTACTATTATCAAAAATTGCCAAATAATGGCAAATTGCTAAAGGGTTTGGATGACGTTTAAATCTGTCTTAGTATTATTTGTTTTGTTTTCGTATGTCATCGAGAATAGTATTTATCACGGTTACTTTACTAGACGGTAGTGGTCACGCGCAGCTGTTGTGAGATGAATGATGACGTAACTGGTCCCCAACAACTCGGCCGGCGCGTAGTGAAGGTAGGATTAGTGCATTGTTTTTATAAACTAAGCTGTTCAGGTATGTTTACACGGGAAATCGATTTTAATGTTAATAAGTCTTCGTTTGCGGCCTTAAGTTTTTCCCACAATAACGATACCATAAACCACAACGACAAACAGTTAAATACCTTGGACTTCACCTTGACAAGAGACTCACCTGGGCGACTCATATAAAAACCAAAAGACTGACTTTGAACTCCAAATTGAAAGAACTATTTCGACTACTTGGACGCCGCTCTTCACTGACTCTAAAATCTAAACTATTACTATACAAAGTTTATCTCAAACCAATATGGACCTATGGACTACAAATTTATGGCACAGCTAAACCGAGCAATCTACAAAAATTACAAGCCTTTCAGTCAAAATGCCTACGTTTAATCACCTGCGCACCTTTTTATGTCAACAACAAAATTGTACATGACGACCTTAATATTCCGTTCATAAGTGAAGTAGTTAAGTCCAGCTACAGTGTTTTTCACAGAAAATTGCATGATCACCACAACGAATTAATCACCAAACTATCGGATGCATCACTACCAGGAAATCCGCAGCGCAGGTTGAAACGTCAATGGGCCAGAGATCTTCTATAAAGTGATTTATTTTATTTTTCTTTCTTCTTTTTTTCTTATGTTGTTATTTATCATTCATGTATCATGAACTTTATTTCATAGAACATACGTATACCAATGGGTATCACTGTTCTTTTTCATTTATTTATTTTTATTTTATTTTTTTTCCTTGTCATCCTTTGTTTACTGTCATCTAATTTGCTCGTTGTATCTTCGTATATAGTTGCAAATAAAGTTATTAAAGTTAAAAAAAAAAAAAAAAAAAGTTTTTCCCTAAGTAACTTGTGTTCTTCTTTCAACTCGGCGTTTTCACGTTTTAAGAGATCTGTTTCCTCTGGCTGCGCAACAAATTTAGCGGTTCTTCATTAAAAACGAGGCCTACCTTCCTCTACGGCTATCCTTTCATTTTTTGAACTCCCGGTGTTATAATTGGATGGTGCGTTTAAAATATCATAAACTTCCTTACGAGCATATCGTTTCTCTGCTCGATTTTTACGTTCGCTTCAAGTCGGGTTTACCGGACGTGGAACGGCACTACAAATCGGCCAATTTAAATGGGCAACTGAATTTGTTTTTAGGACACTTTTTAATAGACGATGTAGCAACTCGGACTTTAAATCGCGTACATAATCCGATTTGTCGAACTGTACTAAACACACACGACCACTACCAGCAGAAAATGGATCGGCCCGCTTGCAAGCATTTATCTACTTCAATCTAGTTTCACTGGCCTTTGGAAAACGGTGAATTTTAATGTCCACCTCATTTTGATGTCTATCGTGGTTAGAACATCCGGCAATCGCAAAACACACCATTATTAAAGACTAGTAAACATCACAAACCGACACGGTACACATCATGCGTCGGCTGTCGCTGGTGACCATTGACGTCAGAGAGCGGGGCTTGTCACTGCGCATATTGTTGATGATCCCTACCGTCTAGTAAAGTAACCGTGGTATTTATATGTAAGTTTTGATGAATTACGTCATTAGTTATGAACCGAGAGGAGTCAGTAATAATTTAAAGGATATTTGATAATAGACGCTGGTAGATGGCAATGTTAGATGAGCTTGCTAATTACCACAATTCAATTCCGTTTGTCCGTACTGGTTTAATATTGTTATATAAATAATTAATTTATTGGATAGTGAAGGACACAACTTTCTGTTCTGGTAACCAATACAGTTGGCGTAATTTAATAGCCAACTGTTTGCGTTTTGTCCAGATGTGTTTTCCCTTGTAAATTGAGTGTGTTTAAGTGAATACCTAAGTACTAACTGAAGTCTTTCATCTGTAGTAGAATGTTCTCATTTAGAGTTACAGAACTCGAGAAAATTACAAGAATCGGGAAGAAATCAGAAAAAGGAGATGTTTCTCTTCCTTTCAGGTATCTTCATTCTTTACTCATTTGGTATTGAACCTCTAGAGGCTTTACTAAGTAAAACGAGGAGTAAGGTGGTTTACCATTGCCGTACTCACTAAGTCAAAAAGTATGCTTATCAGCATGCCAGGCCTTCTGAAAATCATCTACTTTCCACCCTGCAAATCATCTTTACTTCATTCACAAGGTCCAGCTGTATAATGAAATTAATTTTTCTCAGAGGAGTTAGCTGTGTGTGACTAGTGTCTTTTATACCTCTACCTCTTCTCTTCCTAAATGCTTCAGTCATATAATTGGCTAACCATGTGATTAGAAACAGAACTGTATTTGTAGTCCTGGTGTTAGCAGATCGAGTGCAAATAATTTAACACTTTACCTGTCCGTTGTGGGCAACATTATTGGAATAATAAAAAAATAATGATTGTGAAATATAAATTTGTATGGCCACATTAAAAGTCTCTAGGTTCAGATTGTCCAAATTAAATGTAATTACACTGAGAAACCAGAGGAGTACCAATGTAACAAGTAGTATCTTTGGAAGGTAAACATCGTTGAAAGATTTCTGGTTTTGGTACATTGTACAATGGCGACACCAAAGAATTTGTTAATAACCTTAACATTTTATGCAATTTTAAACTTTCAAAGATAATTTAAAACGTATTTTAAGAACTGCATTAAATTTTAAGTGTCCACGTATTGTATGTAACTTTAGTGAAGTTGACAAAAATCTGATAAAGAACGGTCCACCTCACAACGTCGAGATAAATATCATGAAAAGAAGTACCCAGAAAGAAAAGTAAAATAAAGTACGAGATAGAATAAAAAGTGAGGTGGGGAGAAGTCAAGTTAAAGGAGTATTCTGTGACAATCGCTAAGTCTATCGGTCGTAAATTATTATATTTTGCTTCTTAACAGGAGTTGTACAAGGTTCAATCCTTGGACCAAAGTATATAGTACATGACTACTGAACTCGTTGGTATATTTGACATACTCTTACACAACATATATTTATGTAAGTTATTTTATTTTTTGCAACTTACATTACAATATTAACACATGTCTAAAATAAATATAATTTGTCAAATTTACATCGATCAAAAGTATGTTTATGAGGTTTTAAGTAAATTCATATACAGTTCTAGAAAGTTAAGTAATAAATATATACAAAAATGTAATCTTTTATTTACAAAAATTAAAATAGTGGCTTGCTCGTCAACCTGCTATGTGGAAGGTTCTGGTTCGATTGCCGGTTAGCGTTTGTAAATTATTAAACATTAATAATCGCCATTCAATCATACCTTACAATCATGCCTTGTAGGAATATTATTTGCCGTATTGAAGAGGTGTGCCAAATCAAAGACGTATCCATTTTTGCCGGTGTTCGACAAGGATCAGTACTAGCAACTTTTGTTGTACAGTATATATACACATTGCAGACACTTCCACTAACGCTGGCTTTCATTGCTGACGATACCGTCATACTCAAGTGAAACACAATTTCAAACGTCGTGCTTTTTTACTACCTTTTTTAAGTGTTTTAGACGATGGAAATCTTCCTTGTAATCCCTCTATCCCTTTAGAAAATTTAACACGTTAAAACACACTATTTCAGTACCAAAACACACAGTGGTCGCTAATAACCAAGCTGTCACTGCCACTTAAAAAACAAAACTAAAAAGCAAAAAATTTTGCAACGTTACAATCCTGTTACCAAGTGCTCTAAAAGTATCTACATATTACACGATCAGGATTGTTGTCATTTTTACTATATTTCAAATTGGTACAGCGTGAAATTTTAATAAATAAAATTAAAAATACAATTATTTTAGAAAGGGACTCGGGAATACTAGGAAGTGTTTCTATCATGAAGTATTTCTTTTAAAACAAATTAATACAGATTACCACGACTTTTATGAGCTAGTGGTAATGTATTAATGTATTTTTTCCTGCAAAAATGTTTTTATTCAAACAAAACAATTCTATTTTCAGTATCGGACTTTAATAATTAAAAGGTTATGTTTTAAACCAAGTATTTCATATTCACTTAACATTGTTAAAATGCTTAAAATCCTGAACAAACTATGCAAAGAATATAAGTTGACAGTTTTGACGAAGAAGACAAAGGTAATGGCATTCAGGGGGAAGGAGCCAGTCAGAAGCAAAATTGTTATAGATAATAATATTTTGGAACAGATCTCCCACTTTCAGTATCTGGTTGCAACATTAGGTAAATACCAACAGGATAAAGATGCTTACAATAAGATGCACCGATTTAAGCAAATATGCGAAACTATCCACCGCACTTTAAAAAATAGCACCAGCAAAACCATCTATTGCAGTGAAACTTGGGTGCTATCAAAGCGAGAGGAGAGTAGATTGCAAGCATCTGAAATGAAAGAAGATCGTTACAGGAATACCGAGGTAAGGAACGAACTCAACAACTTCTCTATAAACGACAAGGTATCTCAGAACAGAATGCAGTAGTTAGAGCATGTATACAGAATGAGGGAGGATAGGATACCTATGCAGACACAGGGCTATAAGCCAAAGGGTAGGAGAGAACGAGGACGCCCGAGAAAGAGATGGGCAGATTTGAGAGGTTCGGAACAGACAGAGACACCTAATTCTTGAAAGGCAGAAGAAGAAGAAGAAGAAGACTTAAAATTGCTAAATTTTTAATAATATTGTAAATACAAGATTTCACTGAAATTTAACCTATTCAAATGCAGTTAATATACCTTAATAGGCATGACATTGCATTGGCACATATATTTGCAAAGATGTGGAAAACATTACGAGGGGGGATACAAATTTACATACTGAACACACGGATAAACAAACTCAAGAAAACAATACTGGTGGAACAGTGACCCTGGTCACTGATTTACGAATGTGTAAGAGACCATACATTATTATTGCATAAAATATTTTATCGTTTTTCTATATAAAATATCTTTTAAGATCAGCATACCGTATCTTCTTTCTTGGCATGGCATCTAGCCTTTCTGTCCGCATCTGACGTTATTTACGGCATTCAGTGATGTCGTAAGTCATTACCTAAGAAAATTGGTTGGTTTTCTTCTCTCTTATTTTATTTTCTTTTAATAAATTCTTACAACGTATTTTTTAAAAAAATGCGATTTCTTTTAAACAATGAGAACAAATTATTCTTGGATGGATGTACCTTTTGTAACTAAATATAAAATCTTAGTCTTTCATGTTAACGTGGTCAAATAAAAAATCCAAGGTTCCGGGGTTTGATACCTTGAATTATTGTATTATGAATCGATTTACAAATAAGAATGCAGATTTTTAGAATGAGACTCTTTCGGAGGTTACAGAAAGAATATTTATTTCTATAGGTTAGCAAACGGCCTTTAGAAGCCTTTAAAAGCCTTACCGGTGGAAGTTAAAATGTTTTAATTATCCTAGAATCACTTTGAAAATGCAGTAGAATCTCACTAACCCGACACTCGGTAACTCGACATTCCCAACCAAGCGCCGAGTTGAGAAAGAAAAACAATCTTTAATCAAACGATTAAAGAAAACTTTTTTTTAAATTTCTATTTAGGAAATTCACAATCTGTTGGAAACAATCAGTGAATGTGATAACACAAAATTTGGAAAAAAATAAGATGGTAAATAAACGTGAGTGGAGACAGAGTCCAGTGACAAAACTCGAAGTGAATAGATAAGTTTAGCATTAAGTGCAGCATTTAGAACACTGCAATGGATAGTTAATTGCAGTGTTCTAAATGGGCAGTGTTCTAAATCAATGGGTTATGGTGGTTTACGAGTTTCTTCCTAAATTTTGTATATAGTTTTAAGAAAACGTCATTTATGTAGGGTACGTTTAGGTCTGAGTTTAGCGTTTTATTGGTTGCATAACAGGGGGTGTTAACTATCCTCCGTTAAAACTTTGATTGGAAACGCTGAATTTTTTCTAATACAAAATTAATTTTATTTAAATTGTTTAACTTTAATTAGTGACTCTGAAATACAACGGACTCTGCGTATTCTTGTTACTTATTATTAGTACTTAAATTCATTTTTATGTTATAATATATTTTGCGCTATTGTTGTATTTACTGTAAATATTAAACTTATTAGGGCTTATTAAACTTTATTCTGTTTTTAGTATAACTGTACTAAAATTTATTCTTTGTAGATTCAATAATTAGGTTATATAGTAAATTTAATTCAAGTCTAATGCGTGTCCATTGACTAAAACCCATCCAAAATTACTGTGTTCTGGATAACTCGACAACCCCCAGACCCGACCCTTTACAGTGAGCTTCTTACAGTGAGATTCTACTGTATTAAGGAAAAATAGTTTTCCTGAAAATATTATTATAAAAAGATGCAGGTTAGACCTCCTAGACTATTGCAAATTCAAATTTAGTTATTTGTCATTTCCTAAAGAGGCTGGGATGCTCATCTCTTTCGAGGTCATCAATATCACTTTGTCCGATTAGCTTGAAAGCAATCACTTGTTTGGGTGTTTGATCATTTGGCATCTGAAACAAATGATAATATTACTGTTGCCTGTATTTACAAATGGTTGATACTACCTCTGGTAAATTAAGTTCATGGCTAATAGCTTTATTTCTTTTATGATCCAGCAATCTATACCTTTTCTATCTATCACCTAAGAAATAAATGTCCTCAGAAAAAAATATTCAGCGCTCCAAGTTAACGGTAAGTTTAAAGAATTAGTACAATACGTAGTTATGTATTTATAGTTATGTATTTGTGTATAGTGTATGTGTATATGTATTATGTATAATGTGTATTATAGTTATGTATTTTATGTATTTTTATAGTTATGTATTTGTATCATGTCTATCCCATTTTTATTTATAGAGATTTGTTGATCTATTCTCTATTTTGTAATTTTTGCATCTGTCAAAGAACTATCTCGTAAATTTTTTCTGGCCCATACAGTAAATCACTACAACCGCATCATTAATACATAAACAGGTCCACATAAACAGGTAATACATAAACAGGTACATAAACAGGTAATACGTAAACAGGTCCATGAAACTGAATAGGTATTTCATTTTCGCGTAGAGACTGTTATTTTTTCTGCTTCCATTTTCAGATATCTCCTTAACATATATTCTCCATTTTCATTTCCTTTGAACCATAATATTATCCTAACGACTTACTCATTGTTTTTATTTATATACTATACTTTACTCATAATTTTCGCGAAATTGCCAAGGTAGCCACACGCATAGTCTTTTTCTTCTTCTTCCTGTCATGGATTAAGCCTTCCGACTTCTCTGTCCATCGTTTTTGCGGCCTACTTACATCTCTTCTTCCATCAGGTATATAGCTTAATACTCTTTTACCCATTTATCTTCACTCATTCGTATTAAATGTTACTACCATTTCTCTCTCTATTTGCCAACTGTGTCTAAAAGAGAGGAGAAATTTAAATGGGCTCGGATTTCCTCATTCTTAATGTGATCTATCAAACTAAACCCCTAAACTCTTCCACGCATAGCCAATTTCTTAAATATCTTTCCTCCTACCTCCTTTATCCTTCTTAATTTTTCCTTGGTGTTCCCCAATCTCCTCTTTCTGATCTCTGCTGAGAATTTTTATCTGATATTAATGATGCTCTATCTGAATACTATAACTTTTTTTTAAATTCTTTTCTGCTTAAATATATCTTAATTAATTTAATTTTCGTTATTCCTATTCCTGTTTTGAATTTATTAATTTGTCAAAAATCCTTTTGTTCAATTTGTTTTCATTCAAACCAACTATGTGCCCGAAGAATCTTATTCGTCTTTTGGTAATTGTCTTTATATTTTGATTTAGTTTGTGATATATAAGGTTTTGTTTGAAATCTTTCCACTAGTTTTCTTTGAGTCATGAATTTACCATAAATGATTTATTTTTATTTTCAGAAATTTTTGAATGTTTTATGACTCTTAGATTGTTCATAACAGACAGCTGGAGTGTCAAATTATTTACACTCAATCTGTTCGTTTCAGGGCTAAAAAAAATAGTTCTGTTTCTTATCACATGGTTAGCCAATTAAATGACTGAATCATTTAAGAACAGAAGAGGTAGATGTGTAAAAGACACTAATCAGAGTTATCTCCTCTGAAAGTAATACATTTCATTATACAGCAGACCCTGAGGTGAATGAAGTAAAGGTGTCATTTGCAGAGTGGAAAATATTTGCTTTTCAGAGATCCTGGCATGCTGATAAATGTACTTTTCCACTCAGTGAGGAAGGCATTGGTAAACCGCCTCACTCTTCGTTTTACTTAGTAAAACCTCTTCAGGTTCAAACCAGCCTTTCGGCTGATGATCTAAACAATAACTATTAGATAGAGCCTAGCGATGTTAATTTTAATGCTGTTTTTGTTATAAAAAATTTTTATTAGTTTAAAAATTTGCTGTAATTAAAATATCTTTTGTGTATATCAAAAAATAAAAATTTATGAAAAAAAAACAAATAAATTAATAAACAGTGGAAAAATATGATTTTCAGAGAAAACTATTATAAAATAATGATAACGGTGATATACAAAGTGAAAGTGATTTTATCATTGTTACTTAACTTCGGAATAAAAAATAACACAACATTGTAAGTAGTTAGAATTGAAATATCTTACGATATAAGCAACCGACCAGTTAGGTATCTAGTAGTAGTTACATTTAAGTGTCACTCACAGTAAAATGTCAGAGGACATTTTGATGTGTACGGAAATGGTTAGATATCAGGAATATAGTTTATTGTATATGTGTGTGTAATATATGTTAGTGTACTAGTGTTAGCACTAATAGTATACAGATCAATAGTGAATAGAAATGAACCTATACGGGTTTATAGAGAGTCTCAAGGGTTCTATTCTAGTAGTATAGGAATCCCCGGGATAGAGAATTCTCACTTACAAGGGTCCATCTATACAGGATACGGTCGAGACCTGTAAGTATGTATACCAGCATAGCAGATAGATTGCGATGCCAATATCTGTAACGATCCTAACTGCATATAACACTGGAATAGAGAGTGGCCTGATGTCCCACAGCTGGACTGACAGCCCGCTATCAACTTAATAGATACCTAATAATTCAATAACCATTGATAAAGTAACCATATAGTGTCTCTACTGAACGGTTTGATACATACCTAGACACCATGTGGACTCCCAAACATCGTACCGTACACGTACCTCGTACGACGCTGTCAAATTTCATATATTAAGCTGTATATAAATTTATACAACGTTATGTCAATGACGTACTATATGCGAAACCTTGTTGCAATTATTATCGCGTTCATTAATTCATATCCTCATGCATTTAATGATAAATTACAATGCACATCAATCTTCATACACGACAAATTGCTGATTAATAAGGAATTAATTTATATATCTGTCAATAATCATTATAACTCAACAAAATTTATACTATCCTTACATCAACACTTAAAAAAATATTAACCCTAACGCGTTTCGGTCTCTTTGGATCCATCTGTACTACAGAAAATAACTCATAATTATCATACCAAAGGTGTAAGCCATATTGGATATCAAGCCCATAGATTGCATAAAAACATTAATAGCACTGCAGCACATTATATAGCCTCAATCACGTACGTTAAATTACCAGGAGCTATCCAAGATACTAATGTAACTCCTCAAATATATAAAAGAAGAGTAACCAACTGGCTGATTAATTTAGGGAGAGGGCAATCTGAGGATTTAATTAGTTCTATATGAGGTGTGGCTATTAAATAATGAGACTGACGTTGTAAAAAGTTTTATTTTTATTTTATACATAATCACTTATTGTCACCTTCAATATACACTCCTTCTTTATCCCTACAACGCTCCATGCGAATTTTCTATTGTTGGAAACAGTGCTGGAAGTCATCTTCTGTCAGTTCCTTCAGAACACGTGCCGCTTTCTTTTTTACAGTTTCCACAGACTCAAATCTTGTCCCTTTTAATGCAGATTTCACCTTACGGAACAGGTAGAAGATAATGACATGTGATGAAACGTGATTTTTACTTATGATCCGGAAACGAAGCGCCAATCCATGTACTGGAAGAGCCGAACTTCACAGAGAGCCAAAAAAGCTCGAATGAGCAAGCCAAAATTTAAAGCAATAATGATTGTTTTTTTTTATATCCGTGGGATTGTGTACCTTCACTGGGTTCCTGAAGGTCAAACAATTAATCAATATTACTACCTTAAGGTACTTTCTAAATTACGTCAAAGAGTAAGGAAAAAACGCCCCGAAATGAAGAAGGACAAATCATGGGTTCTCCACCAAGACAATGCGCCAGCTCATTCCGTGTTATCTGTCAAGAGGTCCCTAGCCAAGTACAGCATCTCAGTGTTAGAACATCCACCTTATTCACCAGATCTTGCACTATGTGACTTCTACCTGTTCCCTAAGGTGAAATCTGCATTAAAAGGGACAAGATTTGAGTCTGTGGAAGCTGTAAAAGAGAAGGCGGCACGTGTCCTGAAGGAGCTGACTTCCAGCACTGTTTCCAACAATAGAAAATTCGCATAGAGCGATGTAGGGATAAAGAAGGAATGTATATTGAAGTTGACAATGAATGATTATGTATAAAATATAAATAAAACTTTTTACAACTTAAGTCTCATTATTTAATAGCCACACCTCGTATTTAAACTAATTGCTCTTTTTCTTGTTTCAGTCATACATTTTTGACAGCTTTGTCGTCGAAAGTCTGCTTTTATTTTTTGCCACTACATTATATTTTTTAAATTTTTATACTATTATTGTTTTATTTATTTTTGTATTAGACTACCTATTATGATTAGGCTTGATAACTACTGTTGTGCTTGTATGCAATATTAGATATAGTATAATAGTACGTAATAATTTTTTACCTTCATTTGATGTGTACAGCCACTAATAACTACTACTACAATTTAACTAATTATATTATATTTATTGTAGAAAAAGGAAGTTTTAATAATGAAATTAATATATTAAGTTTAGTATTACGTTTGCCATTGTTTGTAGATTTCTTTTTTAAATTTTGATTCTTTTCTTATATGTAAATTTAGCGTAAATATAAAAAGCTATTATTATAATAATATAAATAACAAAATAAACCAACTTATACCCGCGCACAGGCTAGACCTACGAAGGTATTAGGAAATAAGGTAGGATAAGACTTATTGTATTTGTTTTTAGTAATAATAATAAAAAAATAAATCTTCAGAGAAAGAAGAAATTACAGTGGCCTCTCCTTAAACTTATTATGGATAGGTACCATGTTGTAGACGGATAATCAAAAAATCAATTAATATAACTGAAGATAATTTACAACTCCTGAAATTTAAATTGATTATACTCGTATATGTGATATAACTTAATTTTGATCCTGTAATTAAGCATGTTATAGGCCTATTGTAAGATTAGGAGTAAAAGTATTCTGCACAATATATACATCAATGAGCCTAACAGTATTACATCTGTACTGTATAAACTTATAAAGTATACAGCACAGTGCACTGTATGAATCATTTAAACTCGTTCATTAATTTTACTTATTTTATATCGATGTATTTTTTATTTTTTATTGCTATATTAAGTTCATTGTCACCAATATTTTTTAACTTGTGTATAGAGGAGGTTATAAATGAAGTAAAGGAAAAATTTAACGCTAGAATAACAATTCAAGGAGAAACAAAAAAAAATGCTGAGATTCGCCGATGATATAGTAGTATAAGCCGAGACAAAGAATATCTTAAATGGAATGGATGAGATTATGAGAAAAAATTCCTTCATGAAAATTAATAAGAACAAAACGAAAGTATTGTGCAGCAACAAGAGTGGTTAAGAAGAGATCGGAAATTTTTTAAAAGTAAACAACGAAAACTGACAGGAAAATGGGGAATTCTGCTAATTAGGGAGTAAAATAACAAAGTATGGTAGAAGCACAAGTGATATCAAAAGTAAAATTTCTCACGCTAGAAAAGCCTTTGAAATGAAAAACAGCTTACTGACTACAAACACTGACTTACAGACTAGGAAAAATTTCTTGAAACATTATTTGTTTGGAGTGTAGCATTATACAGGAGTGAAACATGGGTGATAGGGGCTGTAGAAAAAAAGAGGATAGAAGCTTTTGAAATGTGGTGTTATAGAAAAATGTTAAAGATTTGATGAGTGAACAAAATAAGTAATTTAGAGGTTCTTAGGCGAGTGGATTTAAAAAGAAGTATATGGAAGCAACTTACCAGAAGAAGGGATAGGCTAGTGGGGAATATCTTAAGACATCCAGGTATTCATCGATCAATAATGAAGGGTAATATTGAGGGAGTGAATTGTAGAAGGAGGCAAAGGTTAGAATATATAAAGCAAATTACAAAAGATGTAGGGTGTTACAGGTATGTAGATATGAAACGACTTGCGCAAGATAGAACAGCTTGGAGAACTGCATCAAACCAGTTGATAGACTGATGACAAAAAAATTGCACCTAAACACATTAGGTATTCCAAGAGTTAAAATATTATTGGTAAATAAATACATTTAACAATAACTTTAATTGTATTATAATTTACAAAATTGATTTTGCAATGTCAATGAGAATTATGCTATTAGATGAAATAAATTTATGAGGAATATGGAGATAGTGTAATGATAATAATTGGTTAACGATAATTTAAATAATAAAATATAATAGATATATGTTTACAGGGAGTCATCATGTTATGGATATCATCCATATGGATGGATATTAAATGATATGTAGATTGCATTTACGTTGTAGATTATGCAAGTGTATCATGGCCATAGATTCGATATAGTTAATACTACAGCACTAATCAATATAACTAAGTAACTATTACAGAGGCAGTGGTTACGGTAAGGGATTAAGATAACCAAACATTATTGACCCGAATCATCACTTTACAGTGATTATATATATGTATATACATATATAGAGTAATGGGTACAGGGAAGTTTATCAAGAGCTGTTAGATGTTGGACTAGATATAGATTCCCGTGAGGTTGGCAGAGGTTGACGAGCGGAAGACGTACAATGTTGGCACCTCCAATCCGTGCCCGTTCGGCCGGAAAATGAGTACTCTAACCCAAGGGACCGTTGAGACCCATCGTCCAGTCTACTGTCTCCTGTACGGTACGCTGTACTCTTCTTATAATGATTGGTTAATATAATAGGTAGATACTATAACAGTACTGTCTTATCCGTCTTATTCCTGTAGGCGGACAGTTAAACCTAGACAGACACCTTACACCCTTCTCTTTCTACAACCGTATTAACCTCCTAACTAAGGTGATATAAAAATATATATAAGAAATTTATTGCCGTAAATAACTAACTATAAAACATATTTTGTAATTACTTTTTGCTTTGATAAATTTTATTATTTTATTCAACCGGTGTAATATCGTTCAATTATATAAAATAATAATTTATTTTCGTTCTATTAACGTGGATATTAATATGACTAGAAATATTTTAGTTTATTATTGTGCACGTCAGGAAAGAAGTCTATTGTGTTTAAAGAATTCTATTTCATAAACTACCAAACGGAAAATTGTTTAAGAGGCGACTGTACTTTGTATCCCGCCAATGTTAAATTTGCTACTTTTAGGTACATTTTTCATAGGATTGATAAAATATAGGAAATTAAAATTTACACACTATATAGGTCTCGGGTTTCTTTTCGAGCTACTGACGTTTTTTCAATTTAATCTTTGGACTTTACCATTTTTTTAAAAAAAAAGACTATTAACATAAAATTTTTACAAATTGATTTCTACGTTTTTTTCGTATTACTAATTTTTGGAGCACATGAGGAAGTTATTAAAGTCGGTATATGTAAATATACAAGATAATTAACTGATAAAAATTTCAGCCTGGTAGGTTTATTGCTTTCTGAGAAAAATATACCTAGTGTTAAAAATCTAAATTTACGGGAAAACGCTAGAAACAAGAAAGCACAAATCAAAAACAAAATTTTCACAAAGAGTAAATTTCCCATCAACAGTTGGTTATAAATCTGAACCAGCAGCTGAGAATATTAAAAAAAAAACTCAGATATTTTAAAAACTAAAATTCCTTTGCTCTAAAACACTCAGTATAAAAATTATGAAAAATATTCGTTCTTGGTGATATGATAATTTTTCTGGGTAAAACTGCTAAAACCTTAATTTTTTGACGTAACTTAATGGTTTTCTGGTAGATCTAGGTCTGAACTATTGAAAAATATATAAAACCAAAAATCGAAATTTTCAGTAAAATCATTATACAGTCTCACCTTATTGTGACTAGAAATAATTTAGATTATTACAATGCACGTCAGGAAAGAAGTCTATCGATTGACTGTTTTGTGTTTGAAGAATTCCATTTCATAAACTACCTAACGAAAAATTGTTTAATAATACACCAAATAAAAGCTTGTCCTTTTTTGAGTTGGCTAGTATAAGTGAAGTTTTTTGGTTTAAAAATTTGTAAGAGGTATGGACGTTTGCGCATAAAATGTATTCAGTTTTTAGATGGTTTTTTGTTTATGCTCATTTGAAACCTATGTTACTTCGTTCAGTATAAATATCAAATATTGCTTTTCTCAAATGTTGAAGATCATAATTTTATCAACAAGTGAATACTATTAAGTATTTCAAAAGAGCGTAAACAGAAATCCATCTAAAGCCTGGTACTGTTTATGCGTAAACTTCCATACCTCTTACTAATTTTGTAATAAATAACGACAGTCAACGCAGAAACGAACAAGCTTTTATTCGGCGTAGCATAATTTTTTCGTTTAGTAGTTTATGAAATAGAGTTCTTCAAGCTCAACGGATTTATTTCGTGAAGCCCACTTTTTCAATCGTCAATTACTTAAATAACCCACCGGGTTGGTCTAGAGGTAAAGTCGTCGCCAAAATCAGCTGTTTAACTGCTGATTTTCGTAGACGAAGGTTCCTGGTTCAAATCCTAGTAAAGGTAGTTACTTTTATACGAATTTGAATACTAGAGAGTGGTTGCCGGTGTACTTTGATGGTTGGGGTTCAATTAACCATACTCTCTCAGGAATAGTCAACCTGGGTCTGTACAAGACTACACCTCATTTACACGTCATACACATCATTCTCATCTCATTGGGTCATGTGGGGTTGCTTATTGTTCTAAATTGAACAGATTGCAACGTACACATATTAGGAATTTTAAAAAAAGATTACTTAAATATATTTTCTACGATTTGATATTTATTAATTCTTTTTTGTTGTAGCTTCTTTTTATGTTTTCTAAAATTTACAATGTTATTTTTTGCCTATAACGGGTAGGTGGATTGTTAAATAAATTGCACTCGATCTGTTGGTTCCAGGGCTACAAAAAATAGTTCTGTTTTTTATCACATGGTCAGCCAATTATATGACTGAACTATTTGAGAACAGAAAAGGTAGAGGTGTAAAAGACACTAGTCAGAGTTTTCTCTACTGAGAGTAATGAATTTCATTATACAGCCAGACCCTGTGTTGAATGAAGTGAAGGTGTCATTTGCAGGGTGGAAAGTTGGTGCTTTACGGAGGGCCTTGCATGCTGATAAGCATTCTTTTCCACTCAGTGACGAAGGCAATAGTAAACCACCTTCCTTTACTTGGTAAAACTTATTTTACTATCAAAACCTCTAAAGTTTCAAACCAGCCTTTCATTCGGCATTTGACCAAAACAACAACAATAACCGATAACCTACTCACCATTTACCATGCGGTCTTGGGTTCGAATCCCATTTAGGTACGGCATATTTTCATACGTTACAAAAAAATCATTTCATCCTTCACCGTCTACATAAACAGTAATTGCAGAACAGTCGGACATTGAACCAAAAAAAAAATATTTACCAACATACCAAGGTTATGTAAAATTTTTTCAGTGTACAATAACCTTAATTTAAAACTGCATAAATATGATAACCTTAATAATAATAACCTTATTATGGGTAGGTTATCGGTTGTTATGATAACCTACTCACCATTTACGAACTAATTAAGATTATTTTTCGGTGTACACCATTATGTGGTAGGGAGTGATGACGCCATAGGATATGGTTAATGTGATATGTTGTAGATCATTAATAAATGCATTTTTTATGATTAGTAAATTAAATTTTTAAATATAGTGAAATTATTAAGTAGTTGTGAGCATTTATACGATAATGAAAAATAATATAACGGCAAAATTAAAATATATACGAAAAAATGAGGTAATATCCATTTTTTTTAATTTATGCAATTAAACTTACACAGTTATAGCCAAAATAAGCTATAAGCTTTTACAATTAAGCAAAAAAAAACTGTTATGCAATTACTGCTAATGCAGACGCTGAAAGATGAAATGATTTTGTGACGTATGAAAATATGCCGTGCCTGAATGGGATTCAAACCGAAGATCGCATGATGAGAGGCGAGCACGTTACCAACTACGCCAGTGCGGCCGGCGTGTAATATCAATAGGTGTTAAAAAGGCTTATAACTAATTTCATGGTAATTTTCAGGGAAAAATAAGTTCATATTCGGATTCAGCACCCAAAAAAGTATTGATTTAAAAAAATCGCTACAGTCGGTGATGGACCCTGATTCTATATACCTAATTACCAACAAACTTTATAACTAAATTTAAAACGAGGAACGAACCTATGATATTATTATTTGATGTACAATATCCATATCTGGTTAAGAAAAAAAATATTTCAAAATTACATTATGACTAAGTAACAGATCGTGGAAATAACATGTTAAGAATCTTGTAATCTGTATACAACGGTACTAGCTACCAAATTCAGAGTAGCTCCTACATGTTATACAATGCTGACCAAGTCAGGTGTTGCGCTAAATGCCTAACGTCACATTTATCAAGGCGCTGTTTACTAATTCTCTATTCTGTAATAGTCCTACTTCGTAACACCTTTATCATATTATATCATACGAAAATTTACTTACAGAATTTGTATCATTGTAAACATTTCTTGAAAGATTTAAGTTTCTAATAAAAAACACATTTTATAATTCTTTAAATTAAAATTTTACTATTTAATTTATGCCCATAACGGGGTCTTAAATTAATTGCACTTAATCTGTTGGTTCAAGGCTACAAAAAATAGTTCTGTTTCTTATCATATAGTCAGCCAATTATATGACTGAACTGTTTAAGAATAGAAGAGGTAGAGGTGTAAAAGATACTAGTCAGAGTTATCTCATCTGAGAGTAATGAATTTCACTATACAGCCAGACCCTGCGGTGAATGAAGTGAAGGTGTCATTTGTAGGGTGGTAAGTGGGTGCTTTTTGGAGGGCCTGGCAAGCTGATAAGCATAATCTTTCAACTCAGTGAGGAAGGCATAGGTAAACAACCTCACTCCTCGTACTTTACTTAGTGAAACCTCTAGAGGTTCAAACCAGCTTTTCGGCTGTTTACCTAAACAACACATTTTAAATTACCATCACACAGGTGGAAAATTTTTAAATGGTTCAATTTAATGTTGAACAACGTGGTTGAATTATCGTGTTTGTAATAAAAATACCAAAACGTTTGAAACAATTTAGTATGTTCATAAAATCTGCCGAACAGACGATTATTGATAATCTTAAAATTTAATAATAATCAGAGAGAAACTTTAAAAAATAAAATTTGATAATAATCAGAGAGAAAGAAGTCGAGAGAAGAATCTTAAGGACTTGTATCAACAAAAACCACCAAATCGAAGGACAATACAGGCTTTTGCCCAACGAACAAGTCTACAAAGATATAGAACCAGTTACAATTGCAATGAGAAAAAACAGAATTTTCTTCCTGGGACACATACTGAGAACTCCAGCAACACGCCTTCTAAGAAGAATCACTGATTCTTCTACCGACAAATATTCACGTACAAATAATGTTTAGACATATAACCATAACATTTAAATTCTAGAGATACCAATATAAATTTATGCAAACAATCATCGAAACCCCCATGGTACATAATAAATAACATATTACACCGAGACGTGAACATTAACACAATTCTTCTTCTTCTCCTTTTGGTGCTGATCCGCTACCGAATGTTGGCAATCATTCTGGCAATGATAATTCTATTCGATGATGCTTTCATAAGTCCTGAAGAAGAAGTTACAAACCAGGTCCTCAAATTTTTTAGCCAGGATATCCGTCGTTTTCGGTTACGCTGTTATCTTTCCTGGTAAAACGAATTTCAGTAACTTGTACTAATTTTATTGTCTTTTTAATGATGTGTCTTAGATATTCTGATTTTTTTCTTTTTATTGTGCAGATTACATCGTTTTCTTTACTAAGTTATTTATTGATAAACACAGTACAAAAAGAAATTACAAAATACACCAAAATTTACAAAATTTACAAAAACCAATGTTGCTTTCCTGACAAGTTATTTTCATTTGTTAAACTGGTTGCTTATTGTCCCTACGCGAACAGATTGTCAATTTTCTTCCATGTGTAAAAAAATATTCATGATGAAAATTTACTTATGGAAGAAACTAGACTTCAGAGTACTCAGAAGGATACAAACGTTTATATATATTCATTAGTCATAAGTTTCTTGACGGATGAGAATAGAGATTTAAATAAATTGATTCAGTTCATGTTACAGTTTCCGTGAACCAGAGTTATAAAAGCTTGTTGTTTAGGTTATCAGCCGAAAAGTTTGTTTGAACCTCTAGAGGCTTTAATAAGTAAACCGAGAAGTGAAGTGGTTTACAATTGCCTTCCTCACTCAGTGGAAAATAATGCTTATCAACATGCCAAGCTCTCTTAAAGGTATTTACTCTCCACCCGGCAAATGTCACCGTCACTTCATTCACCATAGGGTCCAACTGTATAATGAAATTCATTACTCTCAAAGAAAAAAATCTCTGACTAGTGTTTTTAACACCTTTGCTTCATTCAAATAATTGGCTGATCATGCGAAAAGAAACCAAAATATTATTTGTAGCCCTGTTACTAGCAGATGGAGGGCTAATAATTTAACACTCCGCCTGCCCGTTATGAATATATAAAAACTCATTGTATCCATTGACTTTTTCCATACCATATTGTTAATTTTAAGTTAAAATGATTGTATTCATTTGTTATATTCAATTTTAAACTACTGTTTCCTTACAATATATCAATAGTGTAAAATTTATAGGTTATCTTGTGTAACGTGAAATTATAGCCACTGTGGTAGGTCTTGTTCGATAGATTTTGACGTATGATTGTTGAGTAAGAAACAGAAGCGGTATCAGAAGTTAGTGTTTTATGAACTAAAGAATAAGAAGAAAAAAGGAAAAGTAAAGGATGGATTTGTAGGGTGGTAGGTGCTATGAAATCGTTGAAGAGGGAAGGTGCAGGAGAGTGAATTCGAATTGAAGGGATTATATAACAACAAGGAGGCCGCGTGACCGACCTGATATCTTCTCCCTGGCTGAGTAATAAAAGCAATTCCCAGGGAGTAATAAACAAAGCGAGTTTCGATCAAGAAGGCAGTGGCGGCCGAGCATCCGGCAAAGCAACCAACCCTTTCTTCAAGCCGTAAATAAGTCGGCGTCACCGTGTACCCATCTCCTTCATCTGCTCCCTCCCTTTTCTCGGTGGTCCAAGACGGACGGCCGTTCGGTCTCGCGGTATCTCGAGATTTGTGAGGAATTTACTGCCCGCCCCCATCCTTACTATCGCATCTTATCCCATCCCGAGATGGGATTTTCTGGAACCGTTGGGACGTCTTAATGGTTGAGATAGAAGCACGGTCTTCTAACACGCTAACTGTAATTGTGTATGTATGTATGTGTATATATATATATATATATATATATATGTATTGATGCACACGCACATTCATTCTGGTCTGATATATTTCTTATTACTCTACATCTATAGTGTTGTTATAGAACAAAAACGTGCATTCCGACCACAGATCAAACAGTCAACTCTAGTTTCGTTTCACACGGATAACAGAACATGTAGAACAACATTTCTGACAACCATAAACAACAAATAGTTTTCTGGAACATCTATAAACTAATCTATTTCGTTTACAATATAAAACTTAGATCATTTTACTTCTCTTATCCCTAGTATGGGTACATTGCAATCTGTTTAATTTAAGAACAATAAGCCCATGACTCGATGAGATTATAATAATATTTATGAGTTGGAAATGAGGTGCAGTCTTGTACAGACCCAAACCGAATATTCCTGACAGTGTATGGTTAATTGAACTCCAACCATCAATGTACACTGGTAACCACTGTCTAGTATTAAATTCCAGATAAAAGCAACTACCTTTACTAGGATTTGAACCTTCGTCTCCAAAAATCATCTGGTAAAAACCTGACTTGCGGCGACGATTTTGCGACAGACAAACGCGGTTGATTAAAGGCAATACAATTTTTAATAAATTTAATAATCTAATAAATCGAACCCATTTAATTACTTCGGTTGCCAAATTGGTTTTAGCTTAGAGGTTGATGTTGACCAAAAATCAGAGATTATACGGAATGATTTCAACTGCACTGAGACACTGAACTCATAAATATGCATTGACGGAATTTTATAATTTAGTAGTAGTTACGACTTTTGTGTGACAGAAAAATTTGGCTCTTATGAGATGGAGGGAATAGCAACTGGAGCTTGGTCAAGGGTGTACGAGGGAGGACAGCATTGGAATTGCTGTATAAGAAAAGAGTTGCAGTCAAGTTAAGTGACATATTCATTGAATGTAAGTTGTAAAGTTGTGAATAAAGATTTAAAAACAATGTTAAAATTTAAAAAATATATATTATTACACAAACAAATAGGTGTAAAATATGAATTTATTATACGATTTAAACTCGAAGGTGACAAAACGATTTTAATGAGGAAAATTAATCTTAATATAAAAGAGGAATTATACGAGAGGAGAAAGAGTGAAGTAACAATTTAGGTGGTAAAAGAGTGTATGATGAGGAGAAAGGACATTGGTAATGGGGAGGAGAGAGGTCTTTCTTACGCTCTAAGAGACATGGTTAGCAAAACTAACAAATTACATGATTCGCTTTCTAACATTTTTACATCTTATAAATAAGAAGATAACAACAACTACAGAATAACAGAAGGATAAGTCTGTTTACAACAGAAATAAACACAGCAGCGACATCTTGTGTCCTCTAATTACACGCCTTGTCTAGTCCACCTCAGATCTTACCCTCGGGATGGTAAAATGAAACGAGAACTTTTAGCGTTTTCTTTTCTCTTTCTATTTCTTATCTCTTTAAAGAGATATAAGAAAGGTATAAAAGACAAGCGTACAAACAAAATCTCTGTCTGTTTATCAAGCATAACCTCTTTAAAATATTAATAAACTGCGACATTTCAAAGAATAACACCAGTAGAATCATACTTGTTAAAATTGTGTTCATAAAAATTAGGTAAGTAACAATCTAAGTTTTAGGGAATTTGACAATTTTATTTTTTTTCAATGTTTTTAAAATAATATCTGTATATTATTTCTACATCTAAGGCTAATATGAACCTTGAAAGCAAGGAAATAATTTGTAACGTACAGCAAGTTTTTCGAAAGGAAGTGATTCCTAAATAAGTTGTTCTGTCACCAAATTTGTTCAATTTTAAATTGATACCATCATTGTTTAATTGAATAATTATATGCAAAAAAAGGGTTGTAAGTTCGATTTATTTAAAAATTTTGGCTTTACGTGATGTTCTTTGTCAAATTTGAGGATGACTCAGATTTATAGCCAATTAGTCTTAGAAGATGTTTGGTTATCCTGATCAAGGTTTTCGCACAGTTTTCCTTGGTCACTTTAAGTGAATGCCTGGTCAATGTTCTTTTTATCTTCTGTGCAGATCTTCCAATTTCTTATCACAAACATTTTGACTTGTCGTAAAAAATGTATATTATTTTACATGAAAGAAGTTTATTTTATTTATTTTTTACTGACTCACAGATATTATTATATATCTTGTTCTTCTTCCATCATTCAAAAATTAGGTTTCAGGACCTTTTACGGCATCCACCTAGGCATTGATCTCCTCGAATTACATTTTCCAATTTTAGTTTTGTCCTGTAATTTTTATGTAATTTTTGCCCTGTCTAGGAGTCCTATATGGAGATATTATTTGAAGAAGATGGGTCCATTTCTGGTCGTACTTCACGACTGTCTCTTTAAGATAGTTTACACTCATTTCTGAACCGATCCGATCTACTACAACTTTTAACACTTAGATTAATACATTTATATAACGGGTGTCCCACGAAGAAATTACTATTTTTGAATTAATATGCCGGACGTATCGCACACTCTACAGACTGAAAACTTTACAATTATAAGTATATATGTAAAAAAGGACCCTCGAACTTCATTTGCAACAGGATCTGTAAACAGACATAATTGTCATTATTATAGCACTCAAAATCCACATATCTTACACGAAGAGAACTTGAAATCAAATGGTATAACAGTGCAGGTTGCTGTCACCAAGGATGGTGTTTTATCATATGACATGTCCCATCAAACAACGACTGGAGACATCAATTTTACGCATCAATTTTAACTAATCACATAGTTCCTTATATTTCTCAGGCGGAGATGCAGGACTATTTTTTCCTGCATGATGGAGCTCCTCCACATTATGTTATTGTGGCCAAAGCGGTTTTAAACCAAAATCTTCCTAACCTTTGGATAGGTCCTGGCAACGGTCTCATAGTCTGGCCTCCAAGATCGCAAAACGATCTTGTCTGTTTGCGATTTTTTCCTACGGGGCTTTTTGAAGGAAAAAGTTTATTCTCACACGATTGCAACAGGCGATGAATTAATGAGGCTGATTGAAGAGGAACTGTTGTTGATACCTTGGCAATTTTTCAAAAACTTTTATGACTCATTTTTGTTTCGTTGCTATCAGTGCATAACTATTGATGGACATCAGTTCGAATAAAGGTTAATGAAACAAATCGTGTTCGTTAATAATTTATCACTTTCATAATTCTTTCATTTTATTCAGTAACATTGTAACCAATCACCAATTTGAAATGGTTATGCAAATAAAATTACTTTCCTCCATTTTGTTTTGATTAATCATAAGCAAATGAAACTCAAGGGTACGTTTTTTACATATCTATTTAATATAAATGTAAAGTTTTCAGTCCGTGGCATGTGCGATACGTCCGGCATATTAATTCAAAAATAGCAACCTCTTTGTTAAATAAAATTTATTAATTTAACTACTGATATGACCTCCTGATATATTTGGTGAAGACAAAGGTTTCAAAGAGTACTGACCATCTCAGAAGCGAGTTCAAAACTGTTTATTAAATTAACATTAAAAACTGTTAATGCATTAACAAGTGCATTCGTTTGTTTTTATTTGTCACTGAATCTAAGTCCGCCATGTTTAGTGTCCCGTCTAATGCAATATCTAAATATTTAACTGTTCATTTTATTATTTAAGTAACATTGTTATAAATCACCAACTTGAAATCCACATATTCTCTCTAAGGAATCGAATGATTACATTATACCAATTATATACGGGTGAAAAAGTTTTCACCTGTATATGAGGTGAAATTTTAGTTAAGTCTCATTTTTGTTCATAAATCCAAATTTACCCCAAAAAATTAACAGCTCTTTCAAAATAGTTTACAATTTTAAACCTATAATACCATTATTGATAGTTTAAGTAGTTGATGTAATCATGGGATTTTTGAATGAATTTTTCTTAACCTCTAGAGGCTTTACTAAATAAAACGAGCGAGTAAGGTGGTTTACCAGTGCCTTCCTTACTAAGTGGAAAAGTAGCTTATCCTTATCAGCTGCCAGGTCCTTCGAAAAAGCATCTACTTTTCATCCTGCAAATGCCACTTTCACTTCAATCATCAGAGGGTTTGGCTGTATAATGAAAATAATATTATCTTAAAGGAGATAATTCTGACTAGAGTCTTTCACACCTTTACCTCTTCTGTTCTTGAACGCTTCAGTAATATAATTGGCTTATCATTTGATAAGAAACAGAACTTTTTTTGTAGCCATATATTTGTAATAATATTGTCACCGTCATCCCCTTTGATTATGTACTGTGCTGCCGGCTACAAAGATTCCGACGTAGCGTCAGAGGGAACCACCAATAGTTCCGGAAGGGCGGTAGGCCTGTGGCGGCGTACCGACAGAGACCTTTGTTGGCAAGGTCAAGACTAATACCACAACGCTCTCGGCGACTATAAAAAGAGCGCTGCACTCAGCCAAACGTTTCAATTCCGATCCACGCAGCAGACAAAACGTCCACCATCGGCACACGGCTATCGGAATCCAACGAAGGCTCATCGACGACCCCACAAGAAAGAAGATGATGCTTCCGCTCGCTGATCCAACAGCGTAAGCCGTCGACCGGACTGTCATCGCCCGCTGCTGCGAGCGATGCTCACAGCGGTCTCTCGACCGAGCCTTACGCCCACCGGATCCAACGAAGCAGCCAACGACGCACTACTGCGAGGGAAGAAGATGACGTCTCTACTGGACGACGACACGCCGTGTCACCCAGCTTCCAACCGCCACGACGACTACGACCGACGCTTCTCGAAGATAACCACCGCTTAAACGACCCTTTTTCGGGCCACACAAAAAATGAAAGGTTTTAACTCGCCTCTTAATGTCACCATCCGGTGGCAATACAAACTATTTTCTTTTTTGTAAAAATGTATTTATTAAAACAATATTTTTTGTATTTTTGATATGATGTTTCATAGTAATGATAATTAGTGCATAAAAATTAATGGAAGCATTTCCTAGTGACAGGTTATTTTGCTAATTAAAGCAATATGTAGTAGAGAGTGTGTGTAGAGACTAAATATTGTGTATAGGATGAATGGGCCAGTGTACAATGATGATATAGATAGATAAAAGAGGGGTTTGTTGGATGAGTGTGGGTGGTGGGTGGTGTAAAGTGTAATGTGAGGACTGCAAACAATTAAGGGGTTGCAAGGAAGAGGTCGTATTGGGCTGTGGCGGATATTACTGCAGGCTGGCTCTAAGGCTCGGATAGGAGCCCCCTGCTTGGGTACCCTTCTCCCTCCCTGACTGTACATAGGGCAGAGAACTATCATCATCCTTTGGATTATTGTAGTCATTTGGAGGCGCGAACCGGCGTAATAAGCTGGCGACGCTTTTGTCAATATACCGTCAAAGTCGCGCAATATAGGGCCTCCATAAAGACCACTTGTGCCCGGCGCCTCCCGACCCCTCCCGTTCTATCTACCGCCCAACCTTCACCGTCACTACTACAGAATGACGAAACTTTTTTGCTCCCCTCCTCGTTTCCCTCGAACACACTCAAACATCTATCCTTCTATCATCTTCACAAACACACACACATACACAAAACGTACATCGAACAGAATGTCCTTTTCTTTCCCCCCTCGTTTCACAATTTTGTCTTCCTTCTCCTCCCCAACCCCTTTCCCCATCTTCTTATTCGAAATCCTGTACTCCTTTCTATATAACTTTACGGGTAACATCTTACTTTAGCAATAATCAAACGATGGGTCTTCATTTCAATCATTGAACTATCCTCCATCTCTCTCTTATAACCATATCTCCCATCTCACACACCCCGACTATATTTCTTGTACTCTAATATCCGTTCTTCCCAGTTTATCTGTTCTGGCAACATTTTGATTAAACCAACACCCACATACTTTTAAAATATTCCTGAAACAATTTATTTAAATTACTACCCTGTTAATTGTTCCCGCTCTTGCGGTTTATTGTTAATAAGAAGGGTATATTAAATCATCTGATTTATTATTTTTCCGGTTTCGCTACAAACTTCAATTTTTTGGATATCACTTTAAGATAGAATGAATTTTAAAGAAATTTTTGTAAAAAAATTTAAATTTTAGATCATTAAAATTCTATCAAAATAAATTTGTTAAGGTATGAGACATTTTATCTCCCTACACAAATACTTTTACAGAACTTTGTGTAAAAGATATTTTTGACAATACTAAACGTATAATTGTTTAGTTCAAATACAACTATAATAATGGTTTAGTTCAAATACAACTATAATAATGGTTTCTTTATTTTAATACTTTTTCTATATTATATATAGAATAGAACAAAGTTTTATTTTTTATTTCCATACGATTACAAAAATCGTATCTAAATATACACGCCTTTGTATCCTTTACAAAAAAATCATTGTTATTTTTATTATTATTTCTCATTAAGTTTAGATGTGTGTCTAATTTCAATGTTAATTTAACGATAAATTTCATAATTTATGTTATGCACATATTTACTTCTAAAATGATTAATAGTATTTAAAATTGAAATAGCACATAGAATACATAGAACTATAGATGTGAACTAACTACTGTTATTACTTAAACAGAAATTACACTTTTGAAAAGGAAAAAGCCCGTGCTTATTGTAGTTCTTCAAAATAATAAATATCCATATTTTTAAGAATCAAATTTACAAAATAAAAACGTTTTTAACAAAACTTCAAGATGAGCCAAACAGAAAAAGGCGTATAAAACACAATTCTTTAAACATTATGATATCTCCTCAGAAATTAAAAATTTAAACTATGTCATCCAAATAATAATCTGATAAGTATTCAAGCTGATGTAAATTTATATTTACATTGTTTTATTATCGGAAGTAACAATAATGGCTGGTGTGCTTTTTTATGGCATTCATGTAATTTGTTCACCATTATTCGTCAGCATACGTGTCGTTTATATTTTATTAATACCAAAACAAGTAATTTACAAAAGAAGAAAACAATTCATTCACTTCATAAAAAAGTAGTTTCACAAAAATTTGAGTAAAAGAAGATTTTTTTATTTATTAAGATCGCATTAACTACTAGGTCATTAGCGACCACGAGACATAACATCAGTAATACAATACTGACCATACATGCAAACTACAAAGAAAACACAAATACAACATACAAAAATATACAAAACGTGATCATTGATAAAACAAAAACTGAAAACTTATATTCAATGGAACAATAATACAATATCGATTATTTACAAACAATTAAAAATAAAAAAAAATAATATTAATGGCAATATTCATAATATTATTATTATTTACACAATATTCTTTTTATTATTTATTTTTTATCCCTAATGTGTATATGTCGCAATCTGTTTAATTCAGAACAATAAACAACTCCATGACCCAATGATATGAGGATGATGTTCATGACGTGTAAATGAGTTTTAGTCTTGTACAGACCCAGGACGACCAATCCTGGGAAAGTTTCGTTAATTAAACCCCAATCATCGAATTACACAGGAAACCACTCTTTAGTATTCAAATCCGTATAAAAGTAAATGGTTTTATTAGGATTTGAACCAGGAACCTTCGATTAAAAAATCACTTTTTAAACATCTGACTAACGACTACTTCTTGAATTCTAGACCAACCCGGTGGGTTTAACACAAAAATATACACAACGAGGTCATCAATAAAACCAAAAATAAAAAATTCGATCCAATGAAAATTTAAACAACATAACATTAAAAACATAAATGAAAAATAAAATGATTACAATGAAAACGATGATTGGTGGTTTTTTATTAATATATTAAATCTGAAATTTTATGAAAGTTCAAAAATCTATTGTGTTTGTAACTACTTCTTTCCTTATCGAATTCAGTCTTAAATTATTTTTAATTTTTGATTGTGTTCGTGTAGAATGCTTACTAATTTTAGCAGTCTGTAATGAAGTGTGTAATAATTTAAGTGGCTTGTTTCATTGTGTTGAACTAAAATAGCCTATATTTTAAGTTGTAGGCCTACTATGTAATAGAGATAGAATTATGTTTTTCTTTTTGTCAAATTTAATAATTTTTCCATATTTTTCATAAACTACATCAAAAAATTCTACATAAATTGTGACGTAACAATGTTGTTCGATGTAATTTTAAAGGTAGTTCGTTACAAAGCATAAACTCAAACCCTTCATTAAATCACGTTTTATAGTTAGTGATTTGCAATATTGTACGACATAATAATTCATAATTACTGCGGTGAACTAACGACGGGATGATCTGTATTTTGGGTGAAGGGGGTTGTTGAAGAAGTAGGTGCTTAAGTGTAAGGTTAGGAAGTGTGTGTAAGATAAGGGGTAGTTCGGAGAGAGGGATGGTCGGAATAAGAAGAGGGGATCTACTGCATTAACTGGGTTTCTTTGTTGTTGTTGAATTCTTGCGGTGGATAATTTCCATACATCAAGTAGACGATGCGAGTCGAGACGGCCGTAGCGATGGTAGCGCAGTGTACAACGGAGCAACGTACGACGACGGGTAACGAAGAAGGAAAGATAGCATGGCAAGTAAGCAAACCATGGCAAGGGGTTGAGCTTGGACTATCTATCACGGGGTGAAAACCTGTCCACCCTACAGTGGCCGTAATTCTTGAGAGCCCTCATTGTTCTTTAGCATCCCCGTTTGTCCACGGTGCCCGTATTGTGGGCTCCGATTTATAGCCGAGACCAGGCAGCTAGCTACACATTCGTTCTATCTTTCTCTTGCATATCACTCTTTCTTTTCCTCAATCTCTCTTTTGCTGGCGGGCTTCAAAGCATTCGACCTTCTCCCTCTCCTTCCTCAACACCACTTTCCTCTCTCACTTTATTGATATAACGCATGCAATACTACTACTACTATTTCTACTGCTTCTACAACTTATACAACATCTGATTTATCTCTCTCACTCTTATTTTAATCTCTCTCTCACTCCTGATTCAGATCGATTCAATTTCAAATAATCGGAACCAAACATCTTACCAAGTAATCAGCTATCAACCAAGCATCAACCAAGTATAAGCTATTCTATTAGCGTATCTGTCGTAAGGTACACGCAAAATTCTTAAAACAAAATCTATTAGTTCGTGTTATTTCATTACACATGAATCAAATAATCTTATCTTGTGATAGATTGGGTACAATTTGTAGTTATTTAATTGGTTATTTAAAAATTACTGTTTTTTATACCTTATGAATGACAGCTCAGATCTTTTAAGTACGATGGAATAATTAAAGAGTTAGTATAATTTCATTTAGAAAACGTTTGTCAGGTTTTCAACAGCTGATTTTCGGAGACGAAGGTTCCTAGTTCAAATTCTAGTAAAGTTAGTAACTTTTATACGGATTTAAATATTAGACAGTGGTTATCGGTGTAATTTGATAGTTGGAATTCAATTAACCATACTCTCTCTGGAATGGTCGGCCCGGGTCTGTACAAGATTACACCTCATTTACACGTCTTACACATCATCCTCATCTCATTGGGTTGATTTTTGTTCTGAATTGAACACATTGCATGGTACACACATTAGAGATCAAAAAAAGAATACGTTTGACATAACAGAGAAAATTTTAAGGTTATTTCATTAGTAAAAATGTATTAAGTGTTTTTACAGATATCCCTAATGGAAAAATTGGGTTATCAAAATTATAATTAGGAAACATGAACGAAGTTTCATAATTACTTAATTGTGAAAAACTTTGTTAAGGTCACTAATAAAAATTGTATTTAACAATATTAAAAATTCTATTAACAATACTTTAACAACAGCAATTAAGTAAATGGCACTAAGTTCAAAAAGAGGCTAAAAATATTAGTGGGTTAACATACAAAAGGTACTGCGTAAATATCATACTGTGTATGATATTTAATTTAACATGTGGTGGGGAATTTCAGGCGAAGTGATATATTCTCCGTTTAGAACTACGGGTGTTGTCCGTTTTTCAGATCAAGAAGCATCTACTTCATTTTCGTTTGTATGTCAAATTGCTGGGAAGTTCCTTGTAGCCAGGTCACGGGCTAGTTGGTTTGGTCATTTAGCCTTTTGCGAAATTTACTATAGAAATACACAATTGGTTCCTTTTCTGTTAACATTTTAAAACCGTCGTGGAGGGTTATATAAAAATATATTTAATGGTTACGTAAAAATGAGCACCAGAAGTCGTAAGAATTTTGACTGAAAGACCTCGATTGATTTTACGTTACTCTCTGCCACTGCTCCAAAGAGCTAGACAGCATAAATCTAGATTAGTCTCAAAAGGGTTTTATAAATTTAAATTTTGGAAAGAACAGACTTTGAACTCCAAACTGGAAGAACTATTTCGACTACTTGGACTACTTGGCTCATCACTGACTCTAAAATCTAAACTATACAAAGTTTACTTTAAACCAATATGAACATTGGGCTATAAATTTATGGCACAGCTAAACTGAGTAACCTACAAAAATAATTACTAGCATTTCAATCAAAATTTCTACGTGAAATACCTGTGCACTTTTTTATGTCAACAACAAAATTCTACATGGTGACCTTAAAATTCCGTTTATAAGTGAAGTACAGTAGTTGTTCAGCTACAGCGTTTTTCACAAAAAATTGCATGATAACCCCAACGAATTGATCACAAAACTATCGGATGCATCATTATCAGTGAATCCGCAACGCAGTTAGAAACGGCAATGGGCCCGTGATATTTCTTAACGTGATTTATTTAATTTTTTTAATTTTCTTTTTCTTTCTTCATTTCTTCTGACATTGTTCAATCATTGTTATCTCAATCATGCATTATGAACATTATCTGATAGAACATGTAACAATTCACTGTTATTTTTCATTACTTTTTCTTGTCATCCTTTCTTTACTTCTATCAAATTTTCTCGTTGTATTTTAGTATATAGTTGCAAGTAAAGTTATTGAAGATAAAAAAAAATTGGAACGGAGGTTCGATTTTGGATCGAGAATTAATTAAGCAGAAGAGTAACTTCTGGCGGCGATTAAGATTTAAACGTTTTGTACGCAGATGATACTACCAAGTTCGTCTCCTCTTAGTCCTCAAGCTAAGATATCGCACCACTCTCACCTGGGGGGATATGAACGTTATTTAGCATCGCAGGTGGAAAAGTATGACATCGAGTAGTAAATATACCTTGTTTTGATATTTTTGGCGTTCAAGCTTCAATATTGAATTTCATGAAAAATATCCTACGCCTTTAAAATAACTACAACTAACTTCATCAATAAATACTGGAACTTACAGAATAAATTAATTGAATAGGGTTTAAAGAACATCTTTTCTCACGATTCATAAGTGATCTCAAAAAACTTGATTCAAAAATTTAAGTAATATACATGTAAGTTAATACAATGAAAGAAAAGTCGTTAATTCATTAATACATTTTTATGAACGTTAAATTACAATTATTTTAATGAAATAAAACTATAAATTACAATGACCATAATATAAGAAACCATAAATAAAATAAAATATCAGTTACAAAACTAAACTAGAATATAGTATAATAGTTTACGGTATAATTAATTCGTGAACAGCCCAGTCATTAGAGGAACAGGTCTGCATGTGTACGCATAATAAATAAATGAAATAAAATAAAATCAAGATAGGACTGCAGCAAGCCTCTTGTGAAATAACTCATTATTAAATGATATTCAGAAAAACTTTGTATTAAAAATGACATATATATGACCGCATAATTCATAGCTAAATAGAAATGAAAGAAGAATTATGATATATTATTACTTATAAAAAGTTTGAAGGGTGTTAAGATTAAGGGTAGGAAGGGGTGAAACAACAAAAATATGGATGGATGGATGGATATGAAGGGATAGAAATGATGTAAAGCAAAAGGGGTGGTCTATTTAACCCTTGATAACTTCAATTTCAAGGTGCCTTTAAAGATATATTGTACTTTTAGCTTATCATAATCTAACATTATCCATCTTGCCTTCACCCTTATCTATGTCTTGTAAGTTATTTTTATCAGTAGCTTTGTTATAATAAAAATCTGGAGTGAAAACACTCACACAATATTCTCTTACCAATGTTAATTATGAAAAATAAAATCCATGTTTAATCATTAGTAAACATGTAATATGAAAAACATAACAGATCTTTAATCATGAGTGAGTGACGCAAAATGAAAATTGTACCGTTGTAAAAGTACAATTGTACAAACTAAACAATCGAAGTTATGATAATTCCTAATTACTATAACTTACATACTCAGTAACAACCCATTGAATAATGCCTGGGAAAATTCCGCATTGTTAGAATAAGTTACATAAGAAAAGTAGCTAGACAATAAGTTGTAAATGTAGCCAACTGTCAATCATCTGGTATTCTTTGAATGGGTATATTTTTTCCCTCTGTGTTTTTGGGCCTTTTTCCCACCTATCAACTAACAGCCAATCATTGGGATGGTTCTACTTCCCGTTGGCCCTCCAAGTCGGTTGAACGGTCGGTGGGAGAGGGAGGCTTGTCAACCAGACGTTTCTTGGTTCGGATCTAGGAAATTAAAATCAGGTCCCTTGGAACTTAAGAGTGAAATAGAGTGGTTTGTTAAGAAGGAGCAGTGTTTAAAGGAGTGACGAGGAGAACGGGGGGGTGACCAGGAGAACGAGGAGAAGAAGTTAGGGGAAACATATTTAATTGGAGGTAAATTTATCCGTATTAATTAAGGGTTTCTTACAAAATATTTTTGTATTAAATTCACGGCAGAAAAAAGGTTGGCTATATTTTTAAATAGGTTAAGATTATTTTTTTAGTAGTTTCATATTAGTATCCTTTAGTTCATTATTCATTAAATATTTAGTTTAAAGCAAGGAGATATAGTTTTTTTTCTAATGCTCTGCTGATAGGGCTAGCGCCCATTTTTTTTATTATTATTTTTACTTAGTATGCATTTAACCACAAAAGTGTATATTAAATTTATAGGAAATTAAAAGATCTGCAACTTTTACTTAAAGCATTTTCCTCTACAGAGCCTAGTTTAGTGTGAAGAGTGATTTTCCGTATTTTTAAGCCAAACTGAGGTTGATTTTCAGTTTGCATCTTTCACTCATGATTAAAATAAGGTTATGTTTTTTTTTTTTTTTTTGTAATTCCTAATGTGTGTACGTTGCAATCTGTTCAATAGAGAATAATAAGCAACCCCATGACCCAATGAGATGAGGATGAGGTGTATGACGTGTAAATGAGGTGTAGTCTTGTTCAGACTCAGGTGGACCATTCCTGAGAGAGTATGGTTAATTGAACCCCAACCATCAAAGTACACCGGTAGCCGCTGTCTAGCATTCAGATCCGTATAAAAGTAACTACTTATACTAGGATTTGAACCAGGAACCTTCGTCTCCGAAAATCAGCAGTTAAACAGCTGATTTTGGCGACGACTTTACCTCTAGACCAACCCGGTGGGTTATGTTTTTTGAGGTTAGTTTTTTGTTTATTTCTAATGTTTTATTAATATTGTTAGGTTATATTGGTCATTATTTGCATTGGCAAGAGAAATTTGTGTGAGTGTTTCACACCAGATTTTTTTTAAAGTAAGAAGTACCCGGATAAAAGGAAGATGGAATATTAAATGAATTTGGTAGAGATGGATGAATAGATGGACTAGCGGACACTAGAAATGTCGGTTCAGTAAAGGTCAGCGAGACAGACTTAATTAACAGTTAAACTAAAACAGAAACATGTAATGATGTGCAAGTATAAATGTTAACGTGAGTGTGGATATAATCTTGTCAACATCACTTCCATAACACAGCACAACATAACATAAAGTGTTATATAATATTCAAATACGAATCCAAGTCCACCACTATAGACTCGGTTTTCAAATTATATTACAGAATGTATTCTCTACTAATCAAACAAGTCTACAATTTAATTGTGTTTTGTCAGTTATATATTATTATGACAACATAACCAGGAAATTTCAAATCTCAACATAATTTTGAAATCATAAATTAACATTAATTATTCAATCTGACGCTAGTTTAGTTAGTTTGTTAGACAAAATATTACTATGGTTAAAGTTACAAAATAATTTTAGTATCTGTTTGTTTAATAGTTTAGACACTTATATTGAATTTAAAAAAAGTTTGACATTTTTAATTTTGATATAAATATAATATGCGAGGTGTGGCTATTAAATATCGAGACTGGCGATGTAAAAAATGTATTTTTATTTTATACATAATCAATTATTGTCACCTTCAATATACACTTCTTCTCTACCCCTACAACTCTCCATGCGAATTTTCCATTGTTGGAAACAGTGGTGGAAGTCATCTTCTGTCAGCTCCTTCAGGACACGTGCCGCTTTCTCTTTTACAGCTTTCACAGACTCAAATCTTGTTCCTTTTAATGCAGATTTCACCTTAAAGAAGAGGTAGAAGATAATAACATGTGATGAAACGTGGTTTTTACTTGTGATCCGTAAACGAAGAGCCAATTTATGCACTGGAAGAGCCGAACTTCACCGAAAACCAAAATAGCTCGAATGAGCAAGTCAAAATTTAAAGCAATGATGATTGTTTTTTTTTATATCCAGGGGATTGTGTATCTTCAGTAGGTTCCTGAAGGTCAAACAATGAATCAATATTACTACCTTGAGGTACCTTCCAAACTACGTCAAAGAGTAAGGAAAAAACGCCTCAAAATGTGGAAGGACAAAATCATGGGTTCTCCACCAAGATAATGCGCTAGCTCATTCTGCGTTATCTGTCAAGAGGTTCGTAGCCAAGTACAGCATCTCAGTGTTAGAGCATCCACCTTATTCACCAGATCTTGCACCATGTGACTTCTACCTGTTCCCTAAGGCGAAATCTGCATTAAAAGGGACAACATTTGAGTCTGTGGAAGCTGTAAAAGAGAAAGCGGCACGTGTTCTGAAGGAGCTGACAGAAGATGACTTCCAGCATTGTTTCCAACAATGGAAAATTCGCATGGAGCGTTGTAGGGATAGAGAAGGAGTGTATTGAAGGTGACAATAAGTGATGGTTATGTATAAAATTAAAATTAAATTTGTTTACATCAGTCTCGTTAGCCACATCGTATATTGAATTTTAAATTTTTTTTTGACATTTATAATTTTGATATGTATTAAATAAACAAAACCTTTATTGTAAATAACATGAATTTAATCTTAATATTTTGTTACTACTTTTTTTTGTTATTCCTAATTTGTATGCATTGCAATCTGTTCAATTATTTAGAAAAATAAGCAACCCCGTGACCCAATGAGATGAGGATGTGTAAATGAGATTTAGTCTTGTACAGACCTAGGCCGACCATTCCTGAGAGAGTACGATTAATTGAACCCCAACCATCAGAGTATAACTGTAACCACTGTTTAGTATTCGAATCCGTCTAAAAGTAACTACCTTTACTAGGATTTGAACCAGGAACCTTTGTCTCCAAAAATCAGCTGTTGAACTGGTAACTCGCGGCGACGACTTTACCTCTAGACCAACCCGGTGGGTGGTTACTGCTTAAAAGTGAAATATCAAATGCGCAAAAGTATAAAGCGGGAGTTTCACAAAGATCTGTTCTCTCTCAAAATTCTGTACAACATCTATACGGGGGATGTTCCTTTCAATGACTAATCCTCCTCCTCCTCCTCCTCCTCCTCTTCCTCCTCTTCCTCCTCCTCCTCCTCCTCCTCCTCCTCCTCCTCCTCCTCCTCCTTTCAATGAATAATTTTATCATATAGAGCCAATTTTTGACCACGTAAAGTGAATTTAGGCAACACTTGAAGGTTATTTTGCATCTCATATTCTCACTGGCTATCCTCCTTTCTTCCACTTATTCATTATTCTGATTTTTATCTTCATGGACCCCTTAAAGTCGGCAATCAGCTGTCATAATTTGTTTCGATCCATTATGTTCTTCGATTTACTTCATTTTTTCTTATATTTCTTGTGAATATTTTTAGATCTTAAAAATGTGTTTTGTCAACCGTCTGTCATTCATTCTAAGGTGTCCGCAGTCTTTTAGTGTTATTTTTACTTTCTCTTGCCTATATGAATATATAGGAAGGAAAGTATTGTTTTCATGTCGATTTTTCGAAATCGAGTTTTCACCGGATCTATACGTTTTCAGACCCCCTGAACACAAAAAACATGTTTTTAGCGATTGGTCTGTGTGTGTGTCTGTGTGTGTGTGTGTGTGTGTGTGTGTGTGTGTGTGTGTCTGTGTGTGTGTGTGTGTGTCTGTGTGTGAACAGAATATCTCAAGAACGGAACATCTTACGAACTTGAAACTTGAAACTTAAGTTAGGTACCACTACCGGACCCGACACGAACATTTTCATCAAAATCGGTCAACCGGAAGTAGTAGTAACTTAGTTTATTCGTATAATTTTTCACTTTTTTGCGATTTTCTCAAAAACTGGTCCTACGATTTTTTTTAAAATCGCCTGGTTTACTCAATTTTTTATTCTCTACAATATAGGGTAGGCGCCATGTTTGCTGAAATTCTGCGTGAGGCTGTTTTTACGTAAAAACATTTTATTTGTAAGATTGCGGCTTTAATATGCATTTTAGGGCAAAACGTTATATAATAAAAGTTGTAGAGAATTTAAAAACCTACAACTTTTATTTCAAACATTTTTTTGTATAACGCTTAGTTTAGCGGTAATTTGCGATTTTCTGTTTTTTTCTCACGAAAACGTGAGAAAAATCGATTTTTTTAACATTTCGGCCTTAGTATGCATTTTACGACAAAAGTGTATATAATTAAATTTATAGAAAATTAAAAGATCTACAACTTTTACATAAAGCATTTTTCTCTACAGAGCCCAGTTTAGAGAGAAGGAGTGATTTTCCGTATTTCTAAGCCAAACTGAGGTAGATTTTCATTTTCCGTCTTTCACTCATGATTAAAATTAGGTTATGTTTGTTGAGGTTAGTTTTTTGTTTATTTCTTATGTTTTATTACTAATGTTAGGTTTATTGTTAATTATTTGCACTGGCAAGAGAAAGTTGTGTGAGTGTTTCACACCAGATTTTTTTAATAGTATTCATAAACCATTAGGTTTTCTTATACAGGTCTTTTCGTCCGGTTACTTATGTTGTCTGTCTGCTATCTTCGGTGTCTTCATCTTGCGGAGGATCTTTCTCTCAATTTTTACTTTCTCTTGCCTATATGAATATATAGGAAGGAAAGTATTGTTTTCATGTCGATTTTTCGAAATCGAGTTTTCACCGGATCTATACGTTTTCAGACCCCCTGAACCCAAAAAACATGTTTTTAGCGATTGGTCTGTGTGTGTGTCTGTGTGTCTGTGTGTGTGTGTGTGTCTGTGTGTGTGTGTGTCTGTGTGTGTGTGTGTGAACAGAATATCTCAAGAACGGAACATCGTACGAACTTGAAACTTGAAACTTAAGTTACATACCACTACCGGACGCGACACGAACATTTTCATCAAAATCGGTCAACCGGAAGTAGTAGTTTATTCGTATAATTTTTCAGTTTTTTGCGATTTTCACAAAAACTGGTCCTACGATTTTTTTTAAAATCGCCTATTTTACTCAATTTTTTATGCTCTACAAGATAGGGTAGGCGCCATGTTTGCTGAAATTCTCGGTGAGGCTGTTTTCACGTAAAAACGTTGTTTTTTTAAGATTACGGCTTTAATATAAATTTTAGCGCAAAAACTTATATAATAAAAGTTGTAGAGAATTTAAAAACCTACAACTTCTGTTTCAAACATTTTTTTGTATAACGCTTAGTTTAGCGGTAATTTGCGATTTTCTGTTTTTTTTCTCACGAAAACGTGAGAAAAATCGATTTTTTTAACATTTCGGTCTTAGTATGCATTTTACGACAAAAGTGTATATAATAAAAGTTATAGAAAATTAAAAGATCTACAACTTTTATTTAGAGCATTTTTCTCTACAGAGCCTAGTTTAGCGTGAAAGCGTGATTTTCCGTATTTTTAAGCCAAACTGAGTTCGATTGTCATTTTGCGTCATTCACTCATGATTAAAATAAGGTTATGTTTATGAGGTTAGTTTTTGTTTATTTCTAATATTTTATTACTAATGTTAAATTATATTGTAAATTATTTGCATTGGCAAGAGAAAGTTGTGTGAGTGTTTCACACCAGATTTTTCTTTATCTTTTAGACCAGCCTTCCCGGTTCTAAGACACTCACTCGTATACAGACAAGAAAGTTTCATTACAGTACGAGTGCTTGCTTCTAATAGAGGTGGTTTATTCTTTATAGTGTACTGGGCATTTTTCCTCGTGTATTTTTGTTCACCTCCTGTTTGTTGGTCTTCCGTTGTACTATCTCTTCAAAAGTCCTAGAAGCTATTGACTTTACAAATTTTTTTGTACTCTATTGTGTCTTCAAATGACGTGGGACTATTTTGATATTAGTTATATATTTAGTTTTTTGAAGAAAATTTATATTCTTGTTTTTTGCTTCTTATTTTAAAACTTTGAGAGGTTCTTTTGATGTTACAATGTTACCAGAAGCAATATCTCGGTCGTTTACAAAAGCAAGGCATTTTATGTTTATCTAGTTCTTTGATCTTTGAATGTCCACTAAGTTTAACAATCCTTTCTTGGCAAGTTCTAATTTTCATCCCTTCTGCAGAACACAGTTAAAAAGAAGAGGTGACAATGCAACACCCTGCCTAACACATCAGATTATTTAAGTTATTTATAAATAAATAAAACTAGTTACAGGGCTACAAAAAAATAGTTCTGTTCCTTCTAATATGGTCAACCAATTATATAACTGAATTATTTAAGAAAAAAAGAGGTAGAGGTGTAAAAATCCAAAGTTAGAGTTATCTCCTCTAAGAGTAATGAATTGCATTATACAGCCAATCCCGGTCATGAATAAAGTGAAAGTGTCATTGCTGGGTGGAAAGTAGATACTTTGCAGAGATCCTGGCATGCTGATAGGCCTAAGCATACTTTTCCACTCAGTAAGGAAGGCCATGATAAACCACCTCACTCCTCGTTTTACTTAGAGGTTCTAACCAGCCTTTCTATTGATGACCTAAACAAAAAACATCACAATTAAATAAACGTTATTATTATGTAAGAGGAGGCCTGGATGGATGGTCAAGAAATCAAAGAATCCTGCAGAAAAATAGAACGTAGAATTCTCAAAACATACATTGGTAAAAAACACAAAGTCAACAACCAATTTACACTTCTACCGAACGACCAAGTTTATAAAGATTTAGAACCAATCACAGAAGCAATGAGAAAGAAACGGGTGTCCCACTTTGGTCACATCCTCAGAATGGCACCTGACAGACTTCTTTATAAATTACTTAAACACATGTTAAAATCCAAATCCCAGACCCAATACGCATGGCATAAAGAAGTATTGAATGACACGAAAGAACTGAACTTAACAGAACAAGACTTAATCGAAGAATCACCGAAATACAAACAAACAATCAAAGTCCACAATATCTGATGTTTTTTGTCCAAGACGGCGAGAAAAACTCATGTTCACTCCCTCACAATGGAGGAAGTAATGTTGGACTCAATTGAGACGTCCTTGTCCAGCCCCAAGGAGGCCGCAGCCGCCTTACCAACTAAAAACCCGCTGCCTGGCCACTTGATCCGACATCAGCAAACAACCCTCCACCTCCCTTGAAACTGTTTATATAATACTACAAGGGAAATGTTGGATTGAAATAAAAATTTACATACTGTCAGCGGGGCGTGGAAGGGAACCGTAGCCTAATTCCCCTCTCGCTGTCACTGACCAAGAGGGGAATTAGGCTACAGTTCCCTTCCACGCCCCGCTGACAGTATGTAATTTTTTTAACCCGACATTTGCCTTGTAGTATTATATAAACAGTTCCGAGAGTGTTGAAACATCAACATCTGACAACAACATCTGACTTACGACGCATGAACCTAAGAAAGCAGTCACGGTTTGTTCGGAAGAAGTTCGCAAAAAGCGTTCGGAGAACCTCAAGAATACCATCGAAAACTGAAGGCTTCCAAGTTGACTAAAGTGATCCATTGTGACTAAACAAGTAAAAAAAAAAATAATAATACGAGGAGGTTGCAGCTGCTTAAAGAATATTTTTGAATTTCGCAAGACATAAGTTATTAAAAATTTATGACACGATAAAATCTTATAAAATAATTTATCTAAATAAATAAAATATATACGTATATGTAATAATTCATTCGTTATTGATTGTTAAATAATATTTTATAGTATTTAATTTAGTTATATTCAATATGAATTTAAAGAATAGGATTTTTGTAATAGTGTAATTTGATATTTTTTTGAGTAATTCAAATCTTTGTTCGGAAATGAATCCGTTATTTCGTAATAAATTCATTAAAGGTGATATCTTTGTTGAAGAAAGATAGAAATAAATGAAAAGAAAATGAGATAGAAAGATTGAGAAGATGAATAGATTGGTTGAAGGGTTGTTGATAGTTTCTTGCCACTTTAATGTCGGAGGTAACTACATTCTCCCGGTAGGTTGGTTAGTTAAAATGTAATGTAAGATGGTACAGTAGTGTAGGTAGGCAAGGTTAAAAGTCATGATGGAGCGGTTCTGTTAAAACAAGGTGGTAAGGCACGTTTGGTTATTCGTCGTTGACAAAGTCGGTTAAGTAACGACAGAAGCTATAAATGGTCGGAGGAATACATGGTCGTGGTTACGACTACATCAATAAACCTTTGTATTCTTGATGGTTTCAGAATGGAAATTTCAATGACGAGTGATATTCATTTAAATGGTTCTAAATTACATCAGACGCTGGCTTTGGAAGATAATCGGTATCATTAGTCACTCTTACATAGTACAACAATCTGTCTGTCCATCAAATTCTTAACCCCATCTTCATTCATTCTTCTCTAATACTTCACCATTACAACTACTCAACTAACAAAAAAAAAACAACCTTACACATTTATTTTTCTATTTAAACTTAAAGGGGTAACTTATACAACAACCCCTATTTCTAATTTATATTTTCAATTACTTTACTTCATCGTACCCCCTTGAAAAAATCATAATAAAAATGAAATACAAATTGTATCTTTACTACTTATGTTTCGGACACCTTTCCTTGTCAACGAAAACTAGATCAACCCCTCAAGGTTATATTATTATTAATAGTACAACTTATAATGATCTTATATTCATGTAAGTACGTTTCAAGGTAGAATAATGTTTTTATTTATTTTTATCTTTTGTATTATTATGTATTTAATACTGTTATATCATGTTAAAACATGTTTTAAGAAAATTAGAACAAATTTAATAAAAAGATTTAAATTTTTGCCAGTCATGTTGTTTCCTGAAATTATTTTTTACTTTCTTTTGCCTATATGAATATGTAGGAAGGAAAGTATTTTTTCCATGTCGATTTTTTGAAATCGAGTTTTCACTGGATCTACACGTTTTCAGTCCCCTTGAACCTAAAAAACATGTTTCTAGCGATTGATCTGTGTGTGTTTGAACAGAATATCTCAAGAACGAAACATCGTACGAACTTGATACTTCAATCTTAAGTTACATGTTACTACCGGACTCGACACGACAATTTTCATCAAAATCGGTCAACCGGAAGTAGTAGTTTATTCGTGTCATTTTTCACATTTTTGCGATTTTCTCAAAAACGGCCCCCACGATTTAAAAAAAATCGTCTTACCAAATTTTTTATTCTCTATAAGATAGGGTAGGCGCCATATCTGCTGAAATTCTTGGGGAGGCTGTTTTCTCGTAAAAAATGTTTTTTTAAGATTGCGGCCTTAATGTGTGTTTTACCGCAAAAATGTTTATAATAATATTTGTAGAGAATTTAAAGTCCTACAACTTTTAATTGAAACATTTTTTTTAAATAACGCTTAGTTTAGAGGTAAATAGTGATTTTTTTGTTTTTTTTACATGAAAATTTATAAAACATTGATTTTTTAAGATTTCAATTTTAGTATGGATCTTACAACAAAAGCGTATATAATCAAATTTATAGAAAATTAAAAGATCTACAACTTTTATTTCGAGCATTTTTCTCTACAGAGCCTAGTTTAGCGTGAAAGAGTGATTTTCCATTTTTTAAGCCTAAGGTTGATTTTTATTTTGGATTGTTCACTCATGATTGAAGTAAGATTATGTTTTTTGAAGTAAATTTTTTGTTTATTTCTCATGTTTTATTACTAATGTTAGGTTAATTGTTAATTATTTGCATTGGTAAGAGAAAGTTGTGTGAATGTTTCATATCAGATTTTTTTTTAAATATTTTAAATTATTTCCTCCTATATCTAGAGACAGTTCATTAACCTTTCATTAAAGTAAATTATTTAAATTCACGATTATTGTATTTTAAAATAATATAGTATAAAATATTCTTAATATAGTTTATTGATAGAAAATGATGCAAGGTAATGTAACATTGTATCGGTAACATAAGAAACATATTATTACGTTTGTTTATAGGGTATTATTTATTAATTTTCAATTTCGACACCATGCTGTTAGAAATTTGAGCAACAAACATAATATTATTATTGTTGTATATTAGATTTGAACAGAAGTAGTAGTCGTTCTTTTAGAAGAAGTGGCAAAACGGGTAGCAGCAGCACTGCAATATGTTATGTAGCTGTCGGGTACAAACATACAGCTAAAACGAGTAATATAATGTTGTGTACTTGTTTATTGATTTATGGCAGTTATGAAGTTTCTGGAAGTTATATATGTTGTGTCCGTCGTCTCTAATTCATCCAGATAAAGTTTTAGAGGCAATGCGATTCTAGTGGGTGTAGTTTGGTGGAACGTGGAAGGATGTACTCGCGTTTGAATCCTTCAACAACATTCGCTAAAACGAAATATACCCGACTAATAGAGTAAGTAAAAACGGACAATATATTATGTCAAAATTTCGTAGTAGAAGAAGAAGAAGAAATGGAAGGAAAACGGTCAGAGTGTATTATATGGTTCTTTGTGAAAGATTTCAAAGTTTCTTCTTAGCGATAAAGAAAGGAAGATTAAAAGGGTGAGGAGAGCGATGGTCGTTGGAAAAACGTAATGGAAAAATAGTAGAAAAGTGGCCGTCGGTGTGCAGCAACGTAGTAGCATCATCCTGAAGTACAACGACATCAGATCGCCGTTGCTCATCGTTAACATTGAGTACAGAATTTCACACGAAAAGCGAACGTTTATAAAACTGATATTACTCCAGATTTCTTCATCGACAAAAGTCCTTCTTTTCCAATACCTACGACTAACTCGAAAAGAAAACTTTTCATAGAAAAAGAAGCAGGGGAAGAAAAATCCAGTCCGGTTATCCAACGGGCTGCAAAACTGAAATATATCAGTGCTGTTATAAGGAAAGAAAAGGGGTAGTAGTTTTTGAAGCGGGTAGCCCCGGGATTTATGACCGCCATAAGGTGATATCGAGACGTGACCCAGCAGATGAAGAATTTACACTCATTCAAGAAAGGATTTCTTTTTCAATTTTGAAGGGCGGCTCTAGTTGCTTCGTTCGTTTTGTATCGCCATCTCTCTTCGTTGCAATAACTCTCCACATCTTTCCATCACTGTCTATACATCAAATTGACCATTCCTCTTGCTTCGACTTGTTATTCCAATCCATCAACTGCATATAACCTTCTATGCCAATAATTCAACTCAATTCTCACCCCTTCTCCCACTGTCCTTACATTTTCCTTACCTACATCGTCTATATTTTTCAAAATATTTTATTTCTTATCAATTTCATATTTTTATATTTTCATTCCATTCCCTTTACTCTCTATTAAACTTAAACAAAGTCATGACTCATTTGTCATATAAAATCCAATAAGTATTACATTACAGATTGTTTTAAAAATTTTCAAACAAGAGTTTTTTAACTTTTATGAATAATTACAATCAGTTTAGGTATGAAAAATATGCAACACACCTTAACTTAGAATACAACTAGTAATATTGGTTACTAATTCACTGATTAGAAACATTATCAAAGGACGAAAGCAACAAAAAACTACATGAATTTTTTAAAAAGGTGCTATAATTTTGTAATCACTTTTTATTAATGTAAATAAGGCATGCATTATTAAATAAGGCTGAATGTGCCAAGAGCAAAAATTCTTAGAACATGCAGAAAACTATATTATTCATTCACAGATAAAAATATTGTATAGGAAAAATAACTTGTTTTCAAAATGTTAAACTGTGCACCCTGAAAACTAAAACTAACAAAAACTTTTATTTATTTAGGTAAAAAAATATATTTTTTGGTTATTTAACTGGATACCGCTGTAAGTAACAGTTCATTGCTCTAGAAACAGATGAATGTTCATATTCAATAATTTTGGAGAACGCTGTACGTGCCAAAAGCTGAAAGTGCCTAAATGCTGAAAGTACTGGAGGTATTTTTCTAATAACAAGATTAAAGTTGTTGTAAAATATTGACTATACCTTTAATCCATAATACTATACAATACTAAAACGAACTGTGCGAAAACAATCTAAGTGAATCATACGAGCGCAATACACTACGAACATCAAGTGGACTGGTAAACTACACTGAAATGAAGAATGGCCATTTCAGCTATTTCTATAAAAAATATTGTTAGACACTTTCAACAGCGCGCTATACGAAGGGGGACCCAAAAATACCGGACTGAGGGCGCGCTGCCATTCGTAGAGGCAGTAGAGAGCTCTCCTGCTACATGGAGTCAGTAGAGACCTTCAACTAACAACTGCCCAGCCGGCATCAGTTTTTAGGTTAACGTTTGCACACACACACACACACACACCAATTGCTAAAAACATATTTTTTGGGGTTCGGGAGTCTGAAAACATGCATATCCGGTGAAAACTCGATTTCTAAAAATTGACATGAAAACAATACGTTCCTTCCTATATTCATTTAGACAAGAGAAAGTAAAAAAATATATTCAGTTGTCTTTTTCAACACCTTAGGCTTAACTATAACCATCCAACTATATAAAAAGTCAAGCATCTGTCTTTTTCGAAAGCACAGAAACAACATTTAAGCTCTTAACCTTTTTTCTACTGATCAGATAGAGGTTTCCTTCTTCTTAATCTTCTGCGTTTCAAGAATTAGGCATCTCTGCCTGTTCCGAATCTCTCAAACGTGACGATCTCTTTCTCGGGCGTCCTCGTTCTCTCCTGCCCTCCAGCTTATAGCCCAGTCTATGCTTAGGTTTTCTATGCTCCCTCATTCTGTTCATATGCTCTAACCACTGCATTCTTTTCTGAGATACCTTGTCCGTTACAGAGAAGATGTTCTTTCCTTATCTCGGTATTCCTGTAACGATCTTCTCTACTACACCCATACTTATGTCGAAGAAATTTCATTTCAGATGCTTGCAATCAACTCTCCTCACGCTTTAATAGCACCTAAGTTTCACTGCCATAGAGAAGAGTCGGAAAAGGATCGAGTAGAGCCCGTTGCTGTTGCTGGGTCTGCTATCGGGGGCCGCCCCTGGCGATGGGGACACTCGTCAACTCTGTTGGCGAGTGCTGAGGAAATAAACTACTCAGGGTGAACAAAAACCAGTGAAGATGGTCAACGGCTCCAAAGGCGTACATGGAAGACATTTCTAACGGCAGAGGAGGTGGAAGAGCCTAGAGCAGCATCTCGAAGGAACTGTCCTACAGGCTCATATACAGTGATGTGACAATCACACTAATGAGATTAATCTGCGCAGCGCTCGTAACGCAACCAGAGGGTTTTTTTAACTACTGGCAAACCTCATGATGCCTCGGTTGATGGACCGGAATTTACGGATAAAGGTTTTCAAAAGCTAAAAACCTGTTCCAGAAACTAAGTAATCTATAGATAAAATTTCATTTAAATCGGTTAAACAGTTTAGCAACGCATAAGGAACAAACATTCACTTTTATACTCATAGATTTATTCTGTGTTTAAAAAGATTAATATATTTTTCTTTTATGAAGTTTAGGACTTAAAATATGCTGCTTTTACACTACTGATAAATAAAAATAATATTTAAATGAATTATAAATACGTTTGTTAATCCGTTTAATTCCAATTTCGTTTTATCAAGATGTTATGGTAATCAAAACATTTTAATTAACTTAAATAATATTTTAATTTAAGATTGGATGATTTGAAGTTTTGAGTTTTCATGTTGTTATTCGCGTGTAGGAGGGTGCTTTTAGTATTTCTGTATACATATTATTTATAGGACCATTTGTTTTATTCTTTAGTAATTTATTTTTTCGAGAGAAATGAAAATAAGTAAATAAATAAATAAATAAAATGAATAAGCAGTTTTTATAGTATACGTCGTAATGGAGCGGTTCATAATAAATACGTAGAAAGAAACGATAAAGGGTTGTACGTCAACAGAAGTTCGGAATACCCTATTGGTCGTTTCTTAATAGACTAAAACGGACTTAGGATGGATGGGCGATCGGCGGGGGCAACCAGCACAGAGGAGAGGAGAGCACCCAGTACTCAGAAGCAGCTAATAACAATAAATAAGGTTCAAATTTCAACAAGGACTGTGAGGATGCTAAATCAGCAGGCACCGAGAAGCATAGTGCGGCAGCAGAGCAACGCGATTGCTGTTCGACCTCTCAAAGTCGTTCCCTTAAAATTTATTAGACGCAATTCAAAACTGGATCTTAAATCATCACGCTGAGCCCATTCCCAGCAGCTTCGATTCACATTACCCACGTTGATGCATGACTCCCTTTTCTTACCCCGTCTTCCTCTCTTACCCGCTTACCAGGTTACATTCGCTCTTTCTCAAAACGGGCTCCCTTCCTCGCGTCGGCCATTCCCTTCCCAATCTTCACCCCATCTTGTCGAATTTCTAGTGTACAATATTTTTCCAAAAAAATTACGGCATTTCATGCATGAAATTGTTTTTTAATATCAGATAGATTTCACATTTCACTACAATTTATGTGCGTGTATTCAATTTCAATCATAAACAAATCAAAATTTTCATCGGTGAAGACACTTTTAATGGAAATTTCAACAGGAATCGATAATGATTTAAAAGCACCTCGTCCGATTTACTATTGTGGTTAAACCGATTTATCTTTCAAAGAAATTTAATATACGTTACAAAACAAAATATGTATAAACCGCCCCCGTGGCTCAGTGGGCAGCAAAATTCTGCGAACGAAAGGTTTAGTTTGATTCCCAGCTATAGTTTATAATTATTACATATTAAAACCAACTAATTCAGTATCGTAACACATAGTTACGAATCACAATATCGGTTGATAAAAATTGAAATAAACTAAAAAAAAAAGTAATTAAATTACAAAAAATTATATTTTATATACTTCCCAGTAACAACTATAATTTCCTGGATCCCAGGCCCAGTTTAGCTGTTTTTATGTACTCCGTCCATTTCAGCTTCCCTTCTATTGTCGTTCCTAAATTTTTGGGAGTGTTTGCATTTGGTATTGTGTTTCCATTTATAAAAGCTAAAAAGGATGTAAAATATTTTTATTGGTAAAATTTAAATGAATAAATTTTCGCTCGTTCAGTTTTACCCTCTACTTTTTAGTCCAGTGGGTTTTGTCATAACAGTATAAGTTTAAAAAAATTATAGATTTTTATCCAGGAGGATAATTCGGAAGTCCTGATTAGTATATTAATAATTATAGATAGAATACGATTTATGAACAAAAACTGTAGAGTTGTAAAAGATACTAGTCAATAATTATCTCCTCTAAAAGTAATGAATTTCACCATAAAGCCAGATCTTGTGGTGAATGAAGTGTGTTTGTAGGGCGAAAAGTGGGTGCTTTTTGGAGGGCCTGGCATGCTTATAAGCATACTCTTTCAACTCAGTGAGGAAGGCAAAAAGTAAACCACCTCCTCCTAGTTTTTACTCAGTAAAACCTCTAGAGATTCAAACCAGCCTTTCGGTTGTTGACATAAACAACAAGGATACAATTAGCCAGATATTTTCTGTATTCAATTTGAATTTTTTTATTTATATGGTTATGTAAAACAGTGTTACCAACCGTATTTAAAATAATTGTCGTCTAATGAAACAATTTTTAATTTACTACATTCATATCATTTTTTGTATTTCCTTTCATTAACTGACTTTTGGAGCAACCTGTATTTCATGGGTACCATGATCGATTCCAATGGAGTGAGACACCAATTTCACACTAATCTGCTGATTCCAATTCCGATCTGTTATAATCGGTTAGCATCATCAAGTTGTTCATATTACCTTCAACTGGTAGATGGGTCTGTACGTCTGTTCGTTTAGCAGGTTCCATTTGAAATTTGTATTGAACATATCTCCAATAATTGATAAACCATACTAGCCTATAAACTACCTTCGATCAAAAATTTACCGAAACTTAACTGGTAAAATATTACCTAAAATTTACATGCGATGGAAAAACTAAATAAGAATTCATTTTTTCTACTGAAAAACTACCCCAAAAGTTTTGTTTTGTTAAAATAATATTAATAATAGTTTTAATATCGTGCTGGCATTCCACTCTGCTGTAAAATCGTGTTTATTTTATTAGATAATGATGCCTCAATAAGCCTTAGATTTTTCGTAGGTAGGGGGGTTGGTGATATAATGATGAAGAAATTCCTGACCGGGAATCAAACCTGGATCCCTTGCATAGAAGTCAGAAATGTTTTTTTTTAATTTTTAAAATCGCTTATAAGACCACAATCCTAAAAAAAATAAAATTTAACACGAGAGCACGCCTCCCCAAGAATTGAAGCAAACATGGCCGTATCTTGTAGAAAATAAAAAATGTAGTAGTAACTAAGGTGATTAAAAAACCAACCGTAGGATTTTTTTTGATAAAATTGCAAAAAAATTAAAAATCGCACGAATAGAGAACTACTTCCCGATCATTCTTTGAGTTTCGTTCTTCAAATATTTTGTTACACAAAGACTAATCGCTAAAAATAAATATTTTGGGTCCAGGAGGCCTGAAAACGTGTATTTCCGGTAAAAACTCGATTTCAAAAAATTGACATAAAAACCATACTTACTTTAATTTTCTATATTCGTATTTGCTCATAATAGGCAGGTGGAGTATTAAATTAATTGCGCTTTATCTGCTTGTTTCCGGACTCCAAAATAAGTTCTGTTTCTTATCACCATGGTCAGCCAATTATATGACTGAAGCATTTACAAAAAGAATAGGTAGAGGTGTAAAAGACACAAGTCAGAGTTATATACTCTGAGAGTAATGAATTTCATTATACAGCCAAACCCTATGGTGAATGAAGAGGTGTCATTTGAAGGGTGGAAATTTGGTACTTTTCAGAAGGTCTGGCTTACTGACAAGCATACTTTTTCACTCAGTGAGGAAGGCATCGGTAAATCACTTCACTCCTCGTTTTGTTTAGTAAAGCCTCTAGATATTCAAACCAGCCCTTCGGCTGATGAATTAAACAGTATATTCACATATGGCAAGAGAAAGTAATAACGGAAATATTTGAGACTAAATTAAACAATAAATAATCTAAAAAAGAAAAAGAAAATCTATTAATAAAACCTATTAAATATCTTAATAGGGGTTACAAAATATCAAAAAAAAAAAACTAAATAAACTAAACTTTATATTATGTAATAAAGATATTAAACACTAAATAAGATAATAAAATAGAATTAAAGATAATAAATTCTGCGTAATAATACATGCAATCTTATAAATTAATGGGTTGAACAAAAATACTTTTGATAATAAGGAAGAAGATGATGAAGAGGGAGATAAAATAGAAAAAGAAGTTTTAGTAGAAGAAAGAATAGGAAAAATGCAGAATATAATAAACATAATTTAAAATAAAAGGTAATAAAATATGGGAGATAAAATGTCAAAAATTCCTTTAACATTAAAGAAAATATATGTGGCATTTTTGATTGTGCATTAATAATATATACTATGCATTTGTATACGTGGTATTGTCAGATCCGAACATTTTGAGCAGATGTATGTTAAATGTACTTTTTTTAAGAGGGCTCAAAGATTATTTAAGACTCGGCTGTTAAAAATAGTGAATGTGTGTGTGAGTTTATTTATGTGAGTGTGTGTAATATATTAAATGGAGAAGAGAGTGGATGCCGCGTCACCAGTATGCCCATAATTCAGTGTAGGCCTGTCTATATAATTCATACCGAATGAAAAGAGTATAAACGATTATCAGTGAGAAAGAAAGAGATAGAAAATGTTGAAAAAGGAAGGGAATATTTATGAGTGAGAAAGCTGTCGGACCCAAGACCAAGCCATGAGGTTTTGGATAGTATCTTGGGAAAGCCAACTAACTGAAGGAAGGAAATGAGTATAAAATGTTGATGAATGACTGTTGAGGGTAGATAGATATATTTATTGACAAGAATATCGAATCCCCCAGACCCCTCCCATCTTTACCAACGAACTTACTTTAGTATACCTTCTTTTTCACATAAACTCATCACCCTTCTCATAAAATAGACTTACCGACTTATAAAAAGTAGAATACAACTTAAGTAAATTTAACATTCCAAGTAGCAATTTTTACTGTTTCCGCGATCCAATTTCTATTTTTTTTAGGTTTTCCATTTGTAATCCGATTAGTCCAGTCCTGATCCGAGGCTTTTATTTGACGCTTGCCAGTATTAGAAAAGTCCCCAGGCCGCGGTACGAACGCTGCGCTGAGCAAGTTTGGTGATGGGGCCGCCATCTCGCTGCTTCCAAACTCGCAGGATTTGTTCTCAGGGTTGACTCCCCCAGGTTCCTCCGCCTCATCTGCCGTTGGGAAAAGTTTCCCTCTTCCGCCGTCAGAGTCGTTGACCATTTTTCACCTAGTAACCCTAGGCAGGGGCCCTCACAGGGTGCTACCATCCGGAGCCAGATGGACCCTGGTTTTTTAACGAGGTGTTACTCCTCCCGCTCCTCCTTCCTCATCGTTTGCATGATGAGGCCCCGGGCTTGCGACCGGCAATGGCGGAGAATTGTGAAACCCACATGGCATTCGTTGACTGGGAGAAAGCCTTCGATAATGTGGATAGAGAGCTGCTCTGGAACATAATGACAAGGTATGGATACCCTAAACATCTGATTAGCAACATTGGAAATTTATACAATAAAACATCAATAAGGATTACTCTGAAGGATGGAAAATTAACGGACAGAATAATGACAAATAAGGGAGTGAAACAGGGATGTTCAATTTCACCTGCCTTGTTCAACATTTATGTGAACGAGCTTATGTTTGTGTGGCAGCACCAAGTTGACAAGGGTATTTCTCTCACCCGAAATACTTACCTGAACCATTTAATGTTTGCTGACGACACTGTAATCATACAGGAATCTGAGGACAAGCTGCAAGTTGCGAAGCATAGGCTCTGCCTCATAAGCAAATACTTTAATATGAAAATAGCAGAAGGAAAAACAGAAGTCATTGCTTTTCGTGGAAAATGGCCTATAAGATCTAAAATAGTAGTCGAAAACAAAATCTTGGAGCAAGTCTCAAATTTTAAATACTTGGGATGTGACATAACGCATGTTTATGACCGGGATCCTCAACAAAAAATATCGAGGTTCAACATGATATGTGGGGCAATAAACCGATCTCTCAGGAGTAGAGCTAGAAAGAACACCCTGCTCAAATTTTATAAAGTAATAGCGATCCCAGCATTGGCTTATGGAAGCGAGACATGGGTCCTTACAAAGAAACACGAATCAAAAATTCAGGTAGCAGAAATGCGATTCCTGAGGCAGGTGAAAGGTTGTACAAGAGAGGATAGAATCCGAAATGAGGAGATAAGGAGAGAGTGTGATGCCCAGCCACTCTTGAGCATATTGAGAACCTACAGGAAAAATTGGTCAGATCATGTTGTAAGAATGTCACAAGACCGCCTCCCTCGATCTGCGCTGCTCTATAAACTAATCGGAAAGAGAAATATTGGTAGGCCGAGGAAAAGATGGACGCCGGAACAGGCTTGAATAGCCTAATCCATGAAGACGACGACGACGACGAAGTAAATTTAATATTGAACGTAAAATTATTTAGTAATGGACAACACGATGACGGTTGGTCAACTACCGAATCGTCATAGAAAGAAAACAACCGTCAACCGGAGTTACATTGATCTGGGTTGTTGTTCATCGGCTGATGACCTTGTGCACCTGTGGTGTTGAATAACGTTCATAGCCTCCAGGTGTGATCGGTGCGATATTTTGGTTTGTCGCTTGACAAGCGAATAACTTGAAAACATCATCTTCGTACAAAACGTTTAAAACTTAACCGCCGCTAGAAGCTACTCTTCTCCCTAATTTTAACCGTGGATCAAAGTTGAACCTCTCTTCCATAATTTTAATATATAAAACCCTTTGAGACTAATCTGATCTTATTCTGTCTAGCTCTTTGGAGTAGCGGCAGAGAGTAACTTAAAGTCGACCCAGTCCTAGCAATCAAAATTCTTAAGACTTGCTTCTGGCTCTCCTTTTTATGTAAGTAATAAAACCTTCACGACGATTTTAAAATTTCGACAGTAAAGGAACTAACTGAGTTCTTCTATAGTAAATTTCGCGAACGACTAAATGACCATCCATACCAGTTAGCTCGTTATCTGGCTACAAGATATAATATAAACAGATAAAGCACCACTGGGGACTTCTTCTCCTTAAAGTAAAATAATCCACCGCCGTTTAACTTATGAGAGTAACTTAAAGTTGATTCAGATCTTCAGTCGAAATTCTTGAAACTTGCTTATGGTGTTCCCTTTTTATGTAAGGATAAAAACGACCTCCACAATGATTTCAAAATTCCGACAATAAAAGGATTAACCGCGTCCTTTTATAGTAAATTTCGCGAACGACTAGATGACCATCCTAACCGTTTAGCTCGTGATCTAGGAGCGAGGTACTTCCGAACTGAATGACGTCTAAAGCGAAAATGAACCAGAGACCACTTGATCTGAAAAACGGACAACAACCGTAGTTCTAAACGTAGGATGCACCACACTAGGTACCTCTTTGCCTGAAAGTTAAATTCCTCACCGTATGTTAAATAAAATATTATACACAGAAATTGTACAACTTATTGGACAATACCTTAACAATAACTAACAACAACAAAAATAAAATCAATTGAACCTCGAACTTCAAAAACAACAAAACAAGCTACGTTCACCTTACGATGTCAAACTTGACCATCTGTGGTGCTGAATTACGTTCACATCCCCCAGGTGAGAGTGGTGCGATATCTTGGCTTGTGGGTTGACAGGTGACTAACTTGGAAGCATCATCTGCGTACAAAACGTTTAGAACTTAACTGCCACCATAAGCTACTCTTCTGCGTAAATTAACGGTCGATCAAAATTGAGCCGCCGTTCCATAATTTTAACATACAAACCCCTTTGAGACTAATGTGGACTTATCGTGTCCAGCTCTTTGAAGTAGCGGCAGAGAGTAACTTAAAGTCGACCCAGTCCTTTCAATCAAAATTCTTAAGACTTGCTTCTGGCTCTCCTTTTTATATAAGTAATAAAACCCTTCACAACGATTTTAAAAATTTGACAGTAAAGGAACTAACTGCGTTCTTCTATAGTAAATTTTGCGAACGACTAAATGACCATCCATACCAGTTAGCCCGTGATCTGGCTGCAAGATATAATAAATATAAACAAATAAAACACCACTGGGGACTTCTTCTCCTTAAAGTAAAATAATCCACCGCCTTTTAAATATAATATACGGAAACTGTGTAGCTCAATGGAATCATAGACAGATGGAATCGGGGGAAATTACCGGACATTTGCGGTAAGGTAATTTCTTTACTATTTATAAAGATCCACCTTCGATACAAATGGAAGATTCATTTGAACTTTTGCGGTCATCTTATCGTGTACATCCTTGAGGGGTGGCATCATAGGATTAATTATATTCTTGGGAATTACCATCCGAAAGTAGTTGATCTTATTGCACTTTTTATAAAGATTATCTGAACGTTCAGACAATATGTTCAGGAGGCTTCAGCTAAATCTAGAAGGAAAGAGGCGGTAGAAGGCATACCTGAAGCTCGACTCCAGAATAGCACCCTGAAGAAATATGAAGAACGGGCGACATAAATGTTTGCCTCAAGGTTTTCCGTACATTCAGCAACTGAATTAGTTTTTGAAAATTAAATAGAAATTTATAAAAATAAGCAAAAGTCGTTAAGAATGATTTTAAACACGCCAAAATAATTACATTATTTTACCAGTCCACAGCCTGAAAAAAGTGTTATGGGGATTAGTTTAAGCAATTGTGACCGCAAAAGTCCGAATGAATCTTCCATTTATATCGAAGGTGGAACTTTCTAAGTATGGGAATCACCTTACCGCATATCCGGATACCACTCAGCGTACAGTAATTACCGTAATAACAATTAAAGAAAAAATATTTTCAATTTTTAATTTTTATGATCCAAAAATTTATAGAAAAATACATTGACAAAATTGTACATACATACCTACAATAGTACAAAGAAAATAATTAATAACGAATACAAATTCAAACGATTAAAAGTAATAATAATAATAAAAACTATAATAAAATTCAAAGAAGAAAAATAATAAATTAATACGACAGCAACAATGTAATCACAGGAATAAAACTTAAGTTACACGTAGGAGGAGGGTCCCGATTATGATTTGAAAATAAAGAAAGATGTAAAGAAATAATGGAAGATGAGAAAGAAATATTTAAAAAAAGAATGTCAAAAAGATGAGTTGTTTGATGCAAACCGAAGTGAACAACGGATAGAAAAGAATGAACGTTAATCAGAGGTTTTGTCCCACCCCTTCATAAAAAGATTCGCATAAAGCATTCGGATTGTTGTTTCATTATTGTTGTTCTATAGTACCTTATTCTACCACCAGAGGTCATCTTCAATTCAGTCTATAAAAAGGTCTAATGAATTATATTCTATGTTAGTTGTGAACAATATTAAAAAGTATATTATTTTCTATTACCTTATTGTTCGTTTTATCATATTTCTTTACTAAACTGCTTGTTAGAACTTTAATCCACTGTGTTTCACAATGGAAGAAAATTTAGTCTGCTCATGTTGATCTCCACCTAAAATTTTATTTCATTTAGGGGTGGGCTACATAAATTATGTGTAGTTTAAACTATAATACCAAGGGTGTCAGATCACGGGATACCTAAGCAGGCGCACTTGTATACTCCAGAAGGTAAAAGTATGTCGGTAGACCTAAAAATGATCGCGATAGATGATGTGTGTGAGTTCGGTACAGGCTACAGCCTAATCTTTGTTTCAAGAAGAAGAAGAAGAAGAAGAAGAAGAAAAAGAAGAAGAAGAAGAAGAAGAAGAATTATAATACCATTTTTTTTTTTTTTTTTTTTTTAAATTCCTAATATGTGTACGTTGCAATCTGTTCAATTCAGAACAATAAGCAACCCAATGACCCAATGAGATGAGGATGATGTGTATGAAGTGTAAATGAGGTGTAGTCTTGTACAGACCCAGGTCGACCACTCCTGAGAGAGTATGGTTAATTGAACCCCAACCATCAAAGTACACCGGCAACCACTGTCTAGTATTCAAATCCGTATAAAAGTAACTACCTTTACTAGGATTTGAACCAGGAACCTTAGTCTCCGAAAATCAGCTGTTAAACAGCTGATTTTGGCGACGACTTTACCTCTAGACCAACCCGGGGGGTTACCATTTTTAAGCGATAGAATTATTATTTGTAATTTTATATTGAAATAAAATTTAAAATCTGGTTTGAAACACTCACACGACTTTCTCTTGTCAATGTAATCATGAGAAATGTTATCTATGTTTAATCGTGAGTAAACTTGTTTAAAACTTGCTTCTGGTGCTCGTTTTTACCTCTACAACGATTTCAAAATTCCGACAGTTAAAGAAATAACCGCGTACTTGTATAGTAAATTTCATGAACGACTTGATGACCGCCCAAACGAACTAGCCCGTGATATAGCTACAAGGAACTTCGGAACTGTGCGACGCCTAAAGCAAAAATGAGGTAGAAACCTATTGGTCTGAATAACGGACAATACCTTTAGTTATAAACGGGGAATGTACCACTGGGTACATCTCCTCCTTAAAGTAAAATTCCCCACTGCCATTTAAATATCATATACGAAAATTGTGCAGCTCAATGTACAGTAAGAGCATTTAATAATTTAATAATTTATAATAAATATTATTATGTACTTAAGTTATCTAAACCTATTTGACAAACAATTAACGTAGAAGACCTATTTTCTCAAGACTTCTTTTATGATTAACGAAAAAAATTGACCATCAAATATCACCAAATGAGTGTTTCTATTTTTTTTCTTCTTCTCCTTTCCCTCCTGTTCACCTTTAAATAAAAGTTGCTACCTTCTCTTCCAGAAACCTCCTCGGAGCTGAATTTCGAACAGGTCTGATCTAATCTACATCATCTCGAAACCTCGAAACCTCTGGTTGAGCAGCTTTCAGACCGACCATTTGTTCAAACAACCTGGAGGGCCAAAAAAAGAAACACTTCGACGATTGGGTGAAAGTTAGAAAAAACACAGGGGGGGGGAATACACCCACCTAAAAAATATTACTCTGTATCAGATGATTGACAGTTGGCTATTTTTACAACCTACTGTCTAATTGCTATGCTAATGGAATAATTCTAACTATGGGTTTTCGTTCAATTTTGGAAATTATAGTAATTATGAACTACCATTATTTCATTGCCTATAACAGGCAGGTGGAGTTGTCAACTATTTGCACTCGATCTGCTAGTTCCAGGGCTACAAAAATAGTTCTATTTGTAATCACACGATCAGCCAACTATACGACTGAAGCTTTAACGAACAGAAGAAGGAGTACAGGTGTAAAATACAATAGTCAGAGTTATCTTCTCTCAGAGTAATGAATTTCATTATACAGCCAGATCTTGTTGTCTACGTCAACAACCGAAAGGCTGGTTTTAGCTTCTAAAGGTTTACTAATTAAAAACGAGGAGTGAGGTGGTTAGCTATTGCCTTCCTCACTGAGTTGAAAGAGTATACTTATCAGCAAACCAAGCCCTCCGAAAAGCACCTACTTTTCATCCTGCAAATGATACCTTCTTTTCATTTACCACTGGATGTATAGTGAAATTCATTACGCTCAAAGAATATAACTATGACTAGTGTCGTTTACATCTCTACCTCTTCTGTCCTTAAATAGTTCAGTCATACAATTGGCTGACCATGTGATAAGATACAGAACTATTTTTGTAGCCCTGGAATCAGCAGATAAAGTGCAATTAATTTAGCACTAAAGCTGCATGTTATGGGCAAAGCCAGACCTTATGATGGATGAAGTGAAGGTGTCATTTGTAGAGTGGTACGTTGATGTTTTTAAGAGAGCCCGGTATGCTGATAAGCATTTTTTTCCACTCGGTGAGAGGGTAAACTACTTCACTCCTCGTTTTACTAAGTAAAGCCTCTAGAGGTTCAAACCGGCCTTTCCACTTTTGACCTAAACAACACAGATAATGTCCATTGTTCGTCAATTTATACCTTACAACGGTTAATAAGTTAAGGTTTGTAATTATGTATTCTAGTTTCCAACGGGTTTAAAGATTTATTTTTGAATTAAATGTAAAATAATAATAAAAATAAATGAAATATTACGCTTGAGTTATACGAAAGAAGACTGACGACAGAAGCGAATTGCGGTATTAAATAGATAAAATATGAGTGGGTATATTGGCGTAAAGTCTCAAAAGAGCCAACAATAAATTGATTCCTTTGGTTTAGTTATAGTATCTGTAGCTTATACACAACATAATATTGTACAATAACTAAGGTACACTGTACAGTAAACATGATTTAAACCTGTAACGTTTAATGGGTCCATAAATAAAACGCTTTTCAATAATAACAATACTTTTAACATTCGTAACAATCAATACAAGAAGTAATAACATCGTTTCAAGTCACTAAGTATTTGATTTTACTTCTAGATATTAATCAACGTGAATAACACAAATATTGGCATAAACTTTGAAATTCCTCTTACAAAACTTCTCGAGAAAATAAGATTTACTTTAATTAACCAACTGTAATAATTCTTTATAACTTACCTATACATCAATTACTGTCAGAATTCTTCTTTTGTTTATTTGACGTCTATATTTTTTTTAATTTAAAGTTGTATCAACACAAAATCGTATTTCATACACAATCAGATAAAGAAGATTACAATTTTATGGCCGTATTATTTACAGAATGGACAAATCCAGGTTAACCAAACAAATCTTCAACATTTTAAATAACCACAAAGCCAAAATTCAGCTAACTCGCGGTGACAACTTTACCTCCAAACCAAGTTTGATGGGTTAACTAAATATAATATTATAAATTATTTAATTTAAATCTGTGGATATATGAGTTTGCTATTTACGGCAAAACAACCATTTCAAGTTTTTTATATCAATACATCGAAAAATATTCAAGATATTTTAATTCTTAAGAAAATTGTCTCATACTATCGTCTATCCTATAGCTATAGTCACTTGAGTCACGAGTTTGCTCTTGTTTGGAACGAGGGGTAAAGGGGGAACAACATCAGTGCGCATGTGCGACTGCTTTAATTTCAGTACACAAACATAACAACTTATACTATACCCAGAGAATAGCCTATACAGTATATCGCGGAACCTTTTGTAGGTTAACGGTACGAATATAACTGTTTGTTACCGGAAACAGAAATGTTAGTTTCTCGAAAATGTGGGGAGACTATTCACAGTGCTGAACGAAATGTAATATGCAGTGTAATAAAATGCTGAGAACTTGAAACTAACAAAAAAATGCCTTTCAATGCGTCTTAACAAACGCCATAAGCGAGTGGCTAACTGTGTTGTCTTTCCACAATTTAAAAATAAAGAAGGTAATTAAAGACGTGAAGAAGCTATTCTTCAACAGTTTTGTTGACACCTGGTAAAAAAAGGAAGTGGTTACGTAGACTAGTGAGACTGATAGTGAAGATGCCGGTGACAGCGATCGTAAAGAAGGCGACTCATTCGTAGAAAATTTGTTCCAATGGAATAAGGTAGCTGGTAATTACAGTAAATCAAACATTTCTAGTCGTGTAATTAAGCTATAGGCAGTATTACAGGTCACATTTATTTCTTATAAGGTTTATGAAAAAAATTTTCTCGGATTAAACCACAGCTTACAAAATGTATGCAGAAACTGCACGGTAGTGAAATGTACGAGTAGTGTCGCACAGTTGAGGTTGGCAGCACTGTCATATTTTTACTTCTCTTCCTCACAGCCTCTCCATACGCAAAAGGCAATCCGTGACTTCAGTATCTATACCTGAGTGGTAGGCATACAGTTAGTTGATTCTTTATTGCGTAGTAACAAAGATTTTTGGCAAAATATTCAAAATTTCGCGTAAAATTCTCTATACAGAGCTAAAAATTTGATTTAATTCAAATTCATAAAAAAATTAAAATTGTGTCAAAATGAAAAATACATGGTTTTCATTCTTTCCGAACGGCTTCAAAGGTTATCTACAAGGAAGAACACAGATGATACAGCGAATATACAAAGATTAATGGAGGAAAAATGCATTAGCTTATTCCTGTTTTTCTTCTTCTTCTTCTTCTTCTTCAGGTGCCTTGTACTTGGAGAACATTGGTTACCATCAAGACCAATTTTGTCGATTGCCTGAAGAAAAAGGTTACCAAAGCTCACACCATGCCATTATTGAAGATTTCTTAACCATGGTTTTCTACGTTAACTTGTATAACGCTTAGGCATACTTTCTAACTTTACCTACAAAATTCTGCAGTATTCTATATTGCTTGCCTCTTATTACGTGGCCAAAATAATTCAACTTTCGACGTTTTACACTATTTATAATTTCTATCGATTTAAATTGAAACATCAGATCCGTTGAAAAACAAAAAAACTCATGGATAAGAATCAGAAGAAAAGAAAGCGATTTGTTGATACGGATATCCAAGTTGAAATGGAAGTTCACCGAACATATTTTACCATAAAAAAGATGGTAAGTAGAATAAAAGGATCTTAAATGGGTGACAAACACCAATGTGGAAAAGGAAGACAGAAAATGAAATGAACAGGTGACCTTAGGAATGATGCTGGACAGGGGGAATCCAAAATAGAAAAAAGGAAAGGGGAAAATACCTTTATGTCCAAAAATAGATGTTTGGGGCTGACAAGATAAGATATATCAACGTTCATAACCTCATAAATCAATTCATAACCAAAACAGCAGTAAAGTTTTTCTGACTTCTCGAAAAATGAAAGTAATGTTATTACAAAATAATGTTTATGTTAATAATTATTAAGATTTCAATGTTATGATTATAATTAATGCAGGGAAAATTAAATAAATTATCGATAACAATTACCTATCCTTTGTTTTAGAGAATAATGTAGGCCTACGTTATATATTTGTTAGGTAAAACAAAAATTTGTTCCTTTAAATGTAATAAATTGTTAATAACTGAAAGTACATCTTATGTGATCCGTGTTAAACATATTTAAAGAAATGTAATATCGACGAAAAATATTTTTCTATGAATTAAAATAAAATCATGAATCAAGATAACATAAAATTTTCAATTAGCGGTTCGATCAGATGATAGTAGTCCTAGAAGAAAGCTGGCGGTACTGTTGTTTAAACTGATGTCAGAGGAGTGAATTGTGGGTGGGAGGGGGTCAGGCTGATGTTTTTATCCAGCAGTAAATCCCGCACGTTGAGGGACATCCCATTACGGCGCTGTCCGGTAAGCAACTGTTAAGATTTAGAGCCTGGTTCAGAAGATACCTTCTGCTTGAGGCGCCACAAAACAGATTCGTTACCCATCTATACAGAGTAAATAGGACGTTCTTTTTTAAGATTCTTCGTCCTTCTTAAAAAGGAAATGTCAGTACGTTAACTGATTTTATTAGCTAAGTAAGAATAAATCTTTACAACTGCAAATGCTTTTATTTTATACAAGAATGCTCAAAAAATGAATATTTTTTGTAGATTTACTGCAAATAGTTACTTGAAACTAACGATCAGTTTTCCTTTAGCGATATTATCCCCTCACCTATGTATATAATCATGCAGTCACCCACTGGTGCTAGCACTCATTTTCTAATGACACTTCACAGTGTTCTATAAACTTATTAATTTCTTAAATCTCTAACTTACTCCTATTGTGAATTAGACATTAAATTAGTAAATTACATGACTATATGACCTAAAAGTAGCTTAATATTACATGTAGCTAACCATTAGTTTTAGTAACTTATATTATATACATGACTTAAATGTAATTTATTCTTATTTATAGTTTTACAGTACTTTTATTATTTTTCTTAAAACACTAAATCTACCAGCTTAGTTTTTGCACTCGCACACTATTACACTTTAGTAATCTTATTTTAAGACTCTTATTTTAGGGTTAGTTCTTTTCAGCCGCCTAACTATTACACTTTTAGTAATAATTTTTGTTTTTTAACATACTAAATCTACATGCTTAGTCCTTTTCAGTCGCCTGACTATTACACTATTATCTAACAGTTGAAGTGCTTCAATATTGACGTGAACGTGAAGACAATCTTCATGTTTTTGGCACACTTACACACTTCCTCTGCTACTGTATATAATTTTAAGTCACGATGGACGTCGCTTTTGCGGGCATACCACGGAGCGTTTACAATGTTCCTGAGCACTCTATTTTGGAACCTTTATATAGCATTTATGTTGCTTATTTTGGTGCAGCCGAAAAAGTAAAATGAAAAATTTGTTTTTAATTTTTCTAATTGTTTTTCAATAATCTTAATTTAATATTTTGTCCATAACAGGCAGGTGGATTGTTAATTTTTTTGCACTCGATCTGCTAGTTCCATGGCTACAAAATATAGTTCTGCTCTTATCACATAGTTAATAAATTATATGACTAAAGAATTTAACAAAAGAAGAGGTGTAAAAGACACTAGTCAAGATTTATATCCTCTGAGAGTAATGAGTTTCAATATACAGCCAAATCCTGTGGTGAATGAAGTGAAGGTGTCATTTGCAGGATGGAAAGTAAATGATTTTCAGAGAATACAAGAAAAAATTGTTCTAATTGTTTTTTTACCACATTCTACCGTTCCCATATCTCTAACTAATTATTAGTTTTGTCGATAAGTTATTGAAATAACTTGTTATAATTTTGTTTATTATTTATTAAACTCAAAAACCGAACCAATTTAGCCTTATTTGTTACTATACATTACTAACAAAGGTTTTGAATTAGGCACTGAATCAAATAATATGATTTAAAAGTTTAAAATTGTATTCAGATTTTAATTATAACAAGCTTGTGGTTAATAATGTCCATTATAAAATGAATATAAATTAAAAAATTACTACCATTATAAGTATGATTAATTCATGTTATATCATATTGCATGTCAAAAAGAAACAGGGCTACTGTTTTTAATAAACCTGGAGAGAATAGACTACATGGTTGAATTGTATTGGGGAGAAATACAAAAGTAATTTTTAAACTAATGGTATCACTTTTCCGGTAATTATTTAATTATAATTATGATTCCGTTTTTGTTATCCATAATAATGATAAACATTTAGTATTTATCTGTTTCCATAATATTCACTCTTTGTCTAATATTCACTATTTTTATCATCATACCAAAAGAAGAGATAGGCTAGTGGGGTTTAGGTTAAGACAAATAGGTAATGGTCTATCAATAATGGAGGGTAATATTGAGGGAGTGAATTGTAGGGGGTGGCAAGGGGTAGAATATTTAAAGAAAATTACAAAGGATATGTGTTACAGGTATAGATATATGATACGACTTGCGCGAGATAGAACAAGTTGGAGAACTGCATCAAACCAGTCGAGAGACTGACAAAAAAATTCAAAAATATAGTTCTGTTTCTTATCACATGGTGAACCAATTATATATCTGACGGATTTAAGAACTGGTAGACGTGTAAAAGACACTAGTTTAGAATTATCTCCTCTGAGAGTATTGAATTTCATTAAACTGCTATACCTTGTGGTAAATGAAGCGAAGGTGTCATTTGCAGGGTGGATAGTAGGTGCTTTTCAGAGAATAAAAGAAAGAAAATTTCTAAGTGTTTTCTTTACAACAGCGTACAGTTTCCATAATTAATTAAAAGCTTAAATAATTTTATTTAAACATTTAAATTGAAAATATTGTGTATAAATTAATTAAATACGTTAGGTTTAACATTGTCCATAACAGCCAGGTGGAGTGTTAGTTATTTTCACTCGATCTGCTAGTTCCAGGACTACAAAAAAATAGTTCTGTTTCTTATCACATGGTCAGCCAATTATATGACTAAAGTATTTAACAAAAGAAGAGGTAGAGGTGTAAAAGACACTAGTCAAGAGTTATCTCCTCTGAGAATAATGAATTTCATTATACGAGCCAGATCATGCAGTGAATTAAGTGAAAGTGTCATTTGGTGGATGGAAAATAAGAAATCTTCAGAGAATATGAAAAAAAATTGTTGTAAGTGGTTTTTACTACAGTGTACAGTTTCCATAACTAATTAAAAGCTTCAATAATTTGATTTAAACATTTAAATTGAAAATACTGTTTATAAATTAATTAAATATGTTAGGCATAACATGATTTTTTAATGAAGAATTTAGTGGGAGTAAATTTAAGATACAACGAAAAAAATAATAAAGATAAAAATGAAAATAAAAAGTAAGATAATAAATAAGAAGATTTAGTTTGAAAGAGAATAACTTTTGGATGAAGATGAAACAAGCGATCTAAGAAACAAGAAACAGAAGAAACAAGGTGGATAGTATAACTAATACTTCAAAAACTGAACAGTTCGGTGTCTCAGGTGCGCAGTAAATCAGTGGTCGTCTCCCAGCGTAGAGTTCTTCAATATTTTTTGGGGTGGACGTATTGGACAATGATTTAAGTTTGGAGTTGTAGTCAAGGACAAAGGGCAGGTCATTAAATCCTTTTATAGTTGGCTATCGTAAATAATAACAACAGTATATGTCGGCTCGACACACCAATCAAAAAACTCAATAACCTATCTACCTACCATTCCAACAACGTACACAATAACTAACTATTCCCATTAATGATTAAAACACACACAGACACACACCGCAACACACATATGCACATATCGAACCACACACATTGGTTTCATTATAAATAAAACGAGAAGAATTCTAAACAATATATCTTGAAATTCTAACAATTTTCAGCGTACCTAATCAACACTAAATTATATTTAAAGTATTTGTGAAGGACATAAATTCAAAGAAACAAAATCACGTAAATTTTAATTAAACATTGGTTTTTGTGATGTATATTTTATTTCTTACAATAAAACTTCTAATGTTTAATTTTTGTGAAATATATTTTCTGTAAGACATTCAGATTTATTCATACAATTGCAGATCAATGTCTATGTTTATCAATGTTTTTTTATGCTTTTAGGGCCCCGTTGGACCATTTGAATAAAATTTATGAATATTTGTTTTTTGGTTTTAGGATTCTCACGTTTTTCCTTGTTGACAGCTTACTAACTACAAACATTGATTTACAGATTAGGAGAAATTTCTTTAAACACTGTCTTTGGAGTGTATCATAATACGGGAGTGAAACGTGGGTAATAAGGGGTGTAGAAAAGAAGAGGATAGAAGCTTTTGAAATGTGGTGTTACATTAAAATGTTACAGATTAGGTGGGTGGACAAAATAAGTAATTTAAAGGTTCTTAGACGAGTGGATGAAAACAGAAGTACATGGAAACATCTTACCAAAAGAAGGGATAGGCTAGTGCTGCATATCTTAAGACAACCAGGTATTGGGCTATCAATTATGGAGGGTAATATTGGAAGGGAGTGAATTGTAGGGGGAGGCAAAGGTTAGAATATATCAAGCAAATTACAAAAGATGTTGGTGTTACAGGTATGTAGATATGAAACGACTTCCGCAAGATAGAACAGCTGGAGAACTGTGTCAAACCAATCGAGTGACTGATGACGAAAAAATTTCCTAATAATTATTCATATTTTGGAATCTGATCTGACTGATTTTATCTGTACCAACCATTGACGACCGAGCTCAAGTTTTTCGAAGAATCTTTATCTTTAAGCAATTTAAGCTGTTCAGATTTTTCTAAAAGATCTTGTTCTGCAATGTTAAGTTCTTGCATATCTTCCTTTATTTCGGCCAACCACCTTGGAGGGTTTTTCCATAAGTTAATTATAGAAATAAGTTGTTTGGTTACTCGATTGTCCGGTATTCTAAGTAAATGCCCGAAGAAAGAAATTTGTTTATTGTGCGTGATGTCAGTAATTGGCCCTATTTTATGGTAGAGTTCAGAATTAGATATGAAGATCCAGATATCGGTGAGTTTCGGTTTTTTGAATATGCAAGTCCTAAAGATTCTTCTTCAAAAACCCATTCATATAAGGCATTTACCATACTGATATAATAGTAACGCAACAGTTACACGACAATATAATGATGTCATTTGCAAGTTAGACTAAGTATTAGAGTCAGTTTCACAGATCATACCGAATAAAGTGGTTTTTGAGCAATAGATATTTTTTTTTTGGATAAATACAATATTTATTTATGTGTTGTTTAGGTCATCAGCCGAAAGGCTGGTTTGAACCTGCAGAGGTTTTACTAAGTAAAAGGAGGAGTGAGGTGGTTTACCATTGCCTTCCTCACTGAGTGGAAAAGTACGCTTATCAGCATGCCGGGCCCTCTGAAAAGCACATAATTTTCCACTCTGCAAATGACACCTTCACTTTATTCACCACAGGGTCTGGCTGTATAATAAAATTTATTACTTTCAGAGGAGATAACTCTGATTAGTGTCTTTTACACCTCTACCTCTTCTGTTCTTAAATAATTCAGTCATTTAATTGGCTGACCATGTGATAAGAAACAGAACTATTTATTTTAGCTTTGAAACAAACAGACTGAATTTAAATAACTTGACACTCCACCTGTCGGTAATGGGCAGATTTATTTATATATAAATTATTATTTTATTCCAACCCATTTCATTTTTTACTTTCTCTTGCCTATATGAATATATAGGAAGGAAAGTATTGTTTTCATGTCGATTTTGCGAAATCGAGTTTTCACCGGATCTATACGTTTTCAGACCCCCTGAACCCAAAAAACATGTTTTTAGCGATTGGTGTGTGTGTGTGTGTGTGTGTGTGTGTGTGTGTCTGTGTGTGTGTCTGTGTGTGAACAGAATATCTCAAGAACGGAACATCGTACGAACTTGAAACTTAAAACTTAAGTTACATACCACTACCGGACGCGACACGAACATTTTCATCAAAATCGGTCAACCGGAAGTAGTAGTTTATTCGTATAATTTTTCAGTTTTTTGCGATTTTCTCAAAAACTGGTCCTACGATTTTTTTTAAAATCGCCTATTTTACTCAATTTTTTATTCTCTACAAGATAGGGTAGGCGCCATGTTTGCTGAAATTCTCGGTGAGGCTGTTTTCACGTAAAAACGTTGTTTTTTTAAGATTACGGCTTTAATATAAATTTCAGCGCAAAAACTTATATAATAAAAGTTGTAGAGAATTTAAAAACCTACAACTTCTGTTTCAAACATTTTTTTGTATAACGCTTAGTTTAGCGGTAATTTGCGATTTTCTGTTTTTTTTTCTCACGAAAACGTGAGAAAAATCGATTTTTTTAACATTTCGGTCTTAGTATGCATTTTACGACAAAAGTGTATATAATTAAATTTATAGAAAATTAAAAGATCTACAACTTTTGTTTAGAGCATTTGTCTCTACAGAGCCTAGTTTAGCGTGAAAGCGTGATTTTCCGTATTTTTAAGCCAAACTGAGTTCGATTGTCATTTTGCGTCATTCACTCGTGATTAAAATAAGGTTATGTTTTTGAGGTTAGTTTTTGTTTATTTCTAATATTTTATTAATAATGTTAGGTTTATTATTAATCATTTGCATTGGCAAGAGAAAGTTGTGTGAGTGTTTCACACCAGATTTTTTCCTACTAATTACATATTTATCGGCGCATTCGGTATGAAGATAGAATTGGTGAGGTTAGATGTCGTGACGATGAACATTCTTGTTTATATATAATACTTATGTTACAATAAACTCATTTGGTAAGCTCTAAGTGTAGTGTAATTTTGATTACCCGCCATTGTCGGTACCGTGACCCTGACGGATAAACGAATAGACGGATAACAGAAAATTCACAATTCACATGTACAGAATGTAACCTACTATTACTGGTAATCCTTATTTTTTTAAGGGAAATGTTAACTCGGAAAAGTTACTAACAGGTGCTGCTAGTTTTTTCAAAACTTGAAAGCAATTCTGTATACAATTTTAAATTGCACATCTAGGGGCCCTAGAATATTTCGGTATCGAAGTTCAAGAGCTTTTGAATTCCAAATTTAACGAATGGATTGGTCGCTGTGGTACAATTGATTGCTCTGCGCGCTCGCCAGACTTGACCCCATGTGATTTTCACTGTGGGGTATTATAAAGGATTGGTGTTTTCTTCAACACCACAAAACCTAGCTGAACTAAAAAGCATAATAGAAAATGCATTTGACATCGTCAATGAAGATAAATTGTTATTGTCGAAAAATTGTCAATCAGTTTTAAGTCGTTCTATGAAGTGTTTAGACACTAATGGTGGACATTTTGAACAAACGCTATATTTAATGTATTAAAGATAATATGTAAGTAATAGCTATTTAAATAATAAATCTGTTGTCTTCCCTCTAGGTTTCTTATCCGTTAACTTGTAACACCTTCATTTTTACTTCTTCCGTATGTGGGGAAACTAACGTATGGGCCACCCGATATATGGTTTAAATTTCACCATAAAAAGCTGGTGGATTGTTAAATTATTTGATCTCGATCTACTAGTTCCAGGGTAACAAAAAATTAGTTGTGTTTCTTATCACGTGGTCAACCAATTATAGACTGAAGCATTAAAGAACAGAAGAGATAGAGGTGTAAAATACACTAGTCAGAGTTATCCTTTGAGAGTAATGAATTTCATTATACAGCCAGACCCTGTAGTGAATAGAGTAAAGGTGTTATTTACAGGATGGAAATTAGATGCTTTTCAGGGGGCCTGGCATGCTGATAAGGAAACTTTTGCTCTTAGTGAGGAAGGCATGATAAACCACCACTACTCGTTTACTTAGTAAATCCTTTAGACGTTCAAATTAACCTGTCGGATGAACTTTACAACGACAAGGTTTTAATAGTTTCTGAAATGTTTAGTATCCTTAAAACCCACCATTTTTGTCTACTTTAAAGAAATTATGAGGTTGTATTACGCAGCAGTAAATCTAAACAAGGTACAAAATAACCTCTGTAAACCATCTTCGGTCTCCATAAACAGAAAAAAGTAATCAGCGATAGCCAAAATTATTCAAAGAAATCGAACTTATTAAAGCCTTGTGATGCATACATTTATTTCATTCCAGTTGCTAATTAAGCTATTAAACAAGGAGATATTTAATATATAAGATATAATATATATTATTTGGGTTCCGCCCTAAATTACATGAAAATGCATAGACTACATAGACCTATTAATATCAACATAAATAGAATTAAAGCAATACAGGTATGTGGAACTGTAACTATTCATCTGTCACCGCCACCCCTTCTAATTAATCATTTACTGTCTTGCCGGCCTTCAATACTTCTCCCAACCCTTGTCGGTGCGGTAGAACCTTTGGCGGTGTACCGACAAACCTTTCGGCTGCGTACTGACAGAGGGCTTTGTCATCAAGGCCGAGCCAGTAACCGCTTCCTACCGCAGCGCTCTCGGTGACTATAAAAAGAACGCTCCACTGATCCAAAAGATTCAATTCCGATCCAGACACCAGACAAGACGTCCACCACGGCACACGGCTACAGGACTCCAGAGAAGACTAATCGACGACCCCGCAAGAGAGAAGACGATGCTTCCGCTCGCCGACCCGTCACCGTAAGCCGTCAACCGTACCGTCAACGCCCGCTGACGCGAGCGATGCCCACAGCGGTCCCTCGACCGAGCCTTACGCCCACCGGACCCGATGAAGCAGCCATCAACGCACTACTGCGAGGGAAGAAGATGATGTCTCCGCTGGATGACGACACGCCGTGTCGCCCTGCTCCTTAACCGCCGCGACGACCAAACAAATAAGGTTTGCCACTTAATGTCGCCATTTGGTGACACACCGCATTAAAACAAAAGGTAAGAAATTATACGGAGTTAAAATATTATAATTCATTAGTTTTTGTGTTGGTTCAAGAGAGGAAGCAGACTGCGGACAATAAAAATGAGATTTATTTTGACTTTCAAAGGTTGGATGAAGTTCAAAAGAAAGATTTTTGAGCAGAGCTGGTAGCCGAATTACTGAATTCTAAAATATTTACAGTAGAAGATGGAGAGATCATGTTTATCGGATGCTCCAAGGAAGAATTCCTCCCGAAGCACTGAAGTACAGATCTGAGCAAAGTAGAGGTAAGACTTGGAGGAGGTTTTGAAGTTCTAGTGTCGTTCTTTAATCATACTGAAAGAAGAGAAGTAAATAAAAATATAAATATCCTGGGTAGTTTATGAGATTATTTTATTAATGTATGCATTATTTATTTCAAAACTAGAATAATAAATAAACAACATGAAAACGAAGAAAAATTTAAGTTATATAAATGAAGAAAAACATAAATCAATCAAGCAATAAACAAGAATGATAATAAATTGTTAAAAAAATAAAAATACTGCTAAAATAAAACAAGATTAGAGTGGAATCGTAGTGAAATATAAATTCAAATAAAAATCAATTTTTGAAAGGTAAACGATATTTATTAATTTTTTTGACGTAATTGTTTTATTTATAGAGCGATAAACTAAAAAATATGGCCGATAATTATATATGTTTAATTGTTATTTCTGTTTGAAATATTGTTTTAAAAAGATGACAGTTTTCCTTGAGAAATGAGAAACAGTAATTGTCGTGATTAGTGTTATAGATTGATGGTAGAGGGTGAAGGATGGGTGTGAGGTGTGCGGGGAGGAGGGATGTGGGTGGATGTAGAGGCGTTATGGTAGGTAATTATTGTTTCCTGGTTCAGAGGGTTGATTTATAGAGACTGGCCGACACGCAACTGTCCAAGTGATGGATAACTAACAGTCATACGACTCACCTTTGCGCAACTAGACTGCTGCAGCACCATTATACGTATTGTTGTATTTACTCCGTGCTTTATACAGTATAGCCTACGATACCACTGTTTGTTGCTTTTGCCCCTTTACCTTGCTTATTATACATGGTTAACCTTAATAGATCTCTGGCATAACTTCCAACAGATTGTTTGAGCCTCTTAAATGCTGCAGTGATTATTAATAGCAGTCGAAACACATGTTGCACATTTCTATTTCATATAACTGTTTTCTTGACCATATTAATTTTATTAAGAATATAAATTTAGATCTGCTTTTGAATTAGCATAGCATGTCTCAATATATATATATATATATATATATATATATATTATATATATATATCAATTCAATATTATATCAATATCAATTCAATAATATCAATTCAATATTATATATATATTTATTTTTTTTATTTTTTTTTTTGAATAACTGTAAATCTACGATCTGCTCTCATAGAACAATGAGTAGATGTGTTGTAAGTATAAATCTTGAGTAAGTAATACCCCTTGGTATTACTCTATAAAATTCCCATTTTGTTGAATTGATCTTGCCAGGAATGTAAAATAAATTACACCATCACATATTAAAATAAATCTGTAGGGTGTAGTCTGCATAGTCTTCTGTGTGTTCCACTGTTGTCTAGGAGATTGATGGCTTCTGGATTCTGATGATTTTCAAGTCTTGTTTGGTAACTGGTGCAAAATTTCTGTATAGCTTCGTGTACCGTGGGAGTGTTCGTGTCTCTGTGCAATATATTTAAAACAATATATTTGGACTCAATATATTTAAAACGAAATTATTGTTCATATGTTTGTTTTGAATGAAGATTTTGTTTATCCTTAAATACTGAGTTCTACCCAACATATTTAAATAATTTAAAAAATTTAAAAATTTTAAATTTTAGAAATAAACAAAAAATTAACCTCAAAAAACATAATCTAATTTTAATCATAAGTGAAAGACGCCAAATGAAAATTGACCTCAGTTTGGCTTAAAAATACGGAAAATCACTCTTTCACGCTAAACTAGGCTGTGTAGAGAAAAATGCTCTACAAAAAAGTTGTAGATATTTTAATTTCTTATAAAACCATTTAATGGTTTTAAAGACGACTTCATCAGGATTCTAAAAAGCAGAAAAATTGAAATTAGTAAATTCTTTAAAGAGATTTTCAGTAGTAAATAATAAAATTTGATATATAAAACAACTTTATTTACTTTTTATCAGTTTGAATACTATTATACTATTTTATAGGGTGTTCCACGAAGAGGTTGCTATTTTTGAATTAATATGCTGGACGTATCACACACTCTACAGACTGGAAACTTTACAGTTATAATAAATAGATATGTAAAAAAGTACCCTCGAGTTTCATTTGCTTATGATTAATCAAAACAAAACGGCGGAATAAGAAAATAATATAGAAAATCTGGTGTGGACACTCACACGACTTCCCCTTGCCAATGCAAATAATGAACAATATAACCTAATATTAGTAATAAAACTTTAGAAATAAACAAAAAACTAACCTCAAAAACATAATCTAATTTTAATCATGAGTGGAAGACGCCAAATGAAAATTGACCTCAGTTTGGCTTAAAAATACGGAAAATCACTCTTTCACGCTAAACTAAGCTCTGTAGAGAAAAATTCTCTACAAAAATGTTGTAGATATTTTAATTTCTTATAAATTTGATTATCTACACTTTTGTAGTAAAATGCATACTAAGGCCGAAATCTTAAAAAAAATCATTTTTTCACACGTTTTCGTGAGATAAAAAACAGAAAATCGCTAATTACCGCTAAACTAAGCGTTATACAAAAAAATGTTTGAAATAAAAGTTGTAGGAGTTTAGATTGTCTAAAACTTTTATGATACACATTTTTCGCTAGAATGCATATTAAAACCGCAATCTTAACAAAACAATTTTTTTACTTGAAAACAGCACAATTTCAGCAGACATAGTGCTTACTCTATTTTGTAGAGCATAAAAAATTTAGTAAACCAGGCGGTTTTAAAAATAATCGTAGGAGCCGTTTTTGAGAAAATTGCAATAAAGTGAAAAATTACACGAATAAACTGCTACTTTCAGTTGACCGATTTTGATGAAAATGTTTGTGTGGAGTCCAGTAGTGGTGTCTAATGTAAGTTTTCAGTTTCAAGTTTGTACGTATTCCGTTCTTGAGATATTCTGTTTACACACATACACCAATCGTTAAAAACATGTTTTTTTTGGTTCAGGGGGTCTGAAAACGTGTAGATCCGGTGAAAACTCGATTTCAAACAACTGACATGAAAACAATACTTTCCTTCCAATATACCCATATAGGCAAGAGAAAGTAAAAATTAACAATAATCTTGTGGATAAAACCACTTATTTACAATAGGATTCATATAGAAAAAACCGCTGTTATTGTCATTTCAATCGACTGGAAACAGATACGCATCAATTTTAACTAATCACATAATTCTTCATCTTTCTCAGGGGGAGATGCAGGACGTTTTTTTCCAGCATGGTGGAGCTCCTTCACATTATGCTAATATGGCCAAAATCTTCCTAACCGATGGATAGGTTGTAGTAGCTGCCTCATGGACTGGCCTCAAGATCGTCAGATTTGTCTGTTTGCGATTTTTTTCCTATGGGGCTTTTTGAAGGAAAAAGTTTATTCCCACACCATTGGATCAGACGATAAATTAATGAGGTTGATTGAAAATGAACTAAAATATGCTAATATGTTAATAGCTCGGCAATTTTTTAAAAAAGCTTATGACTCATTTTTGTTTCCTTGCTATCAGTGCATAGCTGTTGATGGATATCAGTTGGAATAAAGGTTAAGGAAACAAATTGTATTCATTAATAATTTATCACTTTCATATTTCTTTTATTTTATTACTTAAGTAACATTGTAACAAACCACCAATTTGAAATGGTGTGCAAATAAAAATACTTTCTGCCATTTTGGTTTGATTAATCATAAGCAAATGAAACTCGAGTGTACTTTTTTGACATATCTATTTATTGTAACCAAATTCTCATTATTCGTTAATTATAACCTTTCTCTTTCCTTCAGTCCGCTTGACGTTCTGTTTTTGCTCTGCTTGGAAGCCCTTAAAGTCCGTAATTAGTTGTCTGAATTTGGTTCAGGTCATTAAGTTTTCTCGGTTTATTCCGGTTTCTCAATATCTTTCTTGACTTCTTTAAATATCAGACACCTCACCTGTATCGTTTAGTGTCTCAAAAAGTTTTTGTCAGTCGGTTATCATCCATATTATACATGTGTCCGTATAATTTTAGTCTTCGTTTTATAATCGTTTCCATTAATCGTTCATTTTCCTTGTTAATTTATTCTCGACCTTGTGACCTATATTGTCCGACTACTATCTTCGAACCCATTATCTTGCGGAAGATCTTTCTCTCAAATTTCTCTGCTTCTCTTAGACCAGCCGTCCCGGTCATTCTAAGGCACTCACTTGCGTACAGACACACATATTTTATCACAGTATTATAATGTTTAATCTTGGCATGTCTTGAGAGTGTTTCTTCTTACACAAGTAGTGAGTTTCTTGAAGTGCACCGGCTATCAGTCTTTCCTCGTCTGTAGCTCTTCGCTTCGTTTTTTTGGTCTTTTGTTGTAATATCTCCCCGAAGTACTTGAAGCTATCAACTTTCTCAATTTTCTGTATTATGTTTTCATTTAAATTATATTATAGTAATTTTTTTAGGTGCACTTTAGGTAAGATCTCCACCGAATTTCAGCCATCTAGCTCGTCTGTAACTAAGTAAACTGAAAATATTGGTTTATGCTTTAGATAAATTTTTCAAGTTTTTACGGGTAAATGTTTGAAATCGTTGCGGTTTAATTTTTTAGCATCACTAAACATCTCCACCGAGTTTCAGGCTTCTAAATTATCCCGAACTTAGCAAATAAAAAATATTGATTTAAGGGTTGGATAGCCTTTGCAACATTTTAGGGGTACATTTTGGAAATTGTAAAGGGTTAATTATTTTAGTTGCAGTATAAATAACATCACCGAAATACAGCCATTAAACTCGTCTTGAACTTGTTTAGGTCATCAGCTAAAAATCAGTTTTAAACTGTAGAGGTTTCACTAAGTAAACCAATGTGAAGTGGTAAAAATTGCCTTCCTCACTGAGGGGAAAAGTACGCTTATCGGCATGCCGGGCCCTCTGAAAAACACTTATTTTTCACTCTGCAAATGACACCTTTACTTCATTCGCCACAGGGTCTGGCTGTATAATAAAATTCATTACTTTCAGAGGAGATAACTATGATTAGTGTCATTTACACCTCTACCTCTTCTGTTCTTAAATGATTCAGTCATTTAATTGGCTGACCATGTAATAAGAAACAGAACTATTTATTTAAGCCCTGCAACGAACAGATTGAGTGTAAATAATTTGACATTCCACCTGTCTGTTATGGGCAGGTCTGGAACTAAGTTAACCATAAATATTGGTTTAAGAGTTGTACAACATTTTCATTTTCTTAGGGGTAAACTTTGGAAATAGTTAAAGGGTAATTTTTGTAGTTAAGCTGTACGTAACATATTCACTGAGTTTCAACAATCTAGCTTGTCCGGAACTTAGTAAACGAAAATATCGGTACATTTTTTTTCTAAGATTCTATTAGGGAATTTACCTATGGATAAAAATATAAGCACAAATAGATTATCCTGAATTTTTTTTAGGGATGAGTTGATTGAAAGTAATAAAATATTAGGAATTCCTTTTAGATTCATATCGATTCATGTGAGTAGAACAAAGGAGACGGGTTTTAAAATGAATAAAAAAAGTTTGGATATTTAAAAATGGAATTTTAAAATAGTAGGCAATAGAAAAGACTATTGAGGTAGGGTTTCAAACATGAAATGTGTTGACGATTCAAACTTAGGAAAAGATGGCGGAATTATTGTTGGAGTTCGATGTAGGATGGATCAAGGGGTTTGCCATTTTAAGATACGTCTTTTTTTGAGTGGGAGGAGTTGATGGAAAACGATGAACAAGCTAGGAGAGTTAAAGAATGGAAATGTGATGGAGCTGGTGTGTAGTGTATATTGGAGAGGAGAAAAAGAGAGGAAAGCAGTCTGGAGAAGCGGAGTATCATTGGGACATGCCCGATCTGTATTTATTAGTATTGTTTTGGAATAGTTCCTATTCTGAAGGAATCTACACCGAACTGAACAGAACGAGGTTCACTCAAATAAATGGTCTTCCATCCCCCGCTTCCACAGGGAACCCATCCCCAATCACCGACAGATCTCTTCAGAAATATCTCCTTTTCGCTGCTACACCCGTCACTCCTACGTTCTGTTTTCCTCAAACTGCAAAAGCATTCACGTCCTTCTTTCTGATACATATAATAATATGCTATGCTCCCCAGTACCTTACCATCTACATCACCCTCCCCAAATCACAACTGGAAATTAGTTTTTCTTTTCAATAGCACTTTAGACTAAATAAGTTCACTTCTTTCAGTTATTTTTTGTTCTTACTATTTAAGTTTATTAGTTATCTCGTTCTTTCTTTTAAACACTATTTAAGACCAAACGATTTATTTTTTTTCTTACTCTTGTATTTTTCTTCTTATTTTTAAAAAGAAAATAATGTTTTATAAGAGTTTAATTTGTACAAATATTAGTAAATGAAAAATAACACACAAAGTAAAAATTAGATTTCCACATCAGTAGAATACTGTTAGTGTGTTAAAAATATGAAATGGAAGGTTCCTTATTCGATTCCTTGCTAGGTTCTGAAATTTTACATGCTAAATCTTACCTACCTTCCAAAAACCTACAATTCTTATAACAAAAAACTGTTGTTGCTACTTTTAAAACTAAACTTCCTTTTTTTCCTTTTGAGACCGCAGTGGGTAACTTGAGTCAGTTTCTGGGCACTCTCTTCTGGTTCTTTTCTTTGATTTTCCTGCACTATTCTTTCATTTCGGTAGTTCTTCTTTACCTTTCTGCTTCCGAAAAGATCACTTTCCTGCTTCCTCTTTTATGTACCTTTCCTTGGAATCTAATATTTTTATCTTTTAATAGTTTCAACAACTGTTCAGTTTTATTTTCTAGATCTTCGAAGGTGATGCCTAATCTTCCATATTTTTCTTGATTTCTCTTAACCACATTACTTCTGTATTTTTCTGGTAGAATTTTCTGACTATTTAGTTTGCGATTCTATCTTTGGGTGTTCTGATTATATGTCCTAAGAAGGATATTCTCTTTTTCCTCATCATATTTAGTACCGATTCAGTCTCCTGGTAGACCTGTTTATTTGGTAGTAATCTCCATTCTCCACCTACTTGGTGTCTCTTTCCGACGCAGGTCCTAAGGATCCTCCTTTCAAGTTTTTGGATTTTACCTATTCTGTTTTCCTGGTTTAATTTGAATAGAGTTTCGCACCCATACGTTACCTTTGGTTGTACAACCGATTTGTAGTGTTTTATTTTGGTTTTGATTGATAGGTATTTATTATTGTAGGTGTTTTTGGTGGTTAGTTGTGAAGTTATTAGTTTCTTGGTTCTTTCCTCCCATGCTTCCTTTTCGTTATTGTTGTAAGTGATGATTTCGCCCAAGTATTTAAAGGAATCTATGAGTTCTATATATTGGTCGTTAATTTGGACCTTGTCAATACATAGCGGGTCTGTTGCCATTATTTTGGTTTTTTCAAATGAATTTTGAGGCCGAAATTTCCTTTATTACTTTGATATTTTTAAATTTACGAGTTATTTAAAATGTTTGGAAAATTGTGAAATAATTTACTTCCGTTAACTTGTTGATGCTGAAATTGCAGCAGTATCCATACATAATAAATTTTTCTAAATTTTAACTCTTCGTATATTACTCCGTGAAGAATTATTCAACACTTATGAAGCACACCGTATTTAAGACAGTATTAGGCCATAATACGCTTCTGTTAGCAATTTATCATTTAATTTGGCAATTTGTTTTAAACTAATTGGTAAATTACCCATCTACAGGCGTAAGGAGAGAAGATCTAAATGCTTCTTACCAGACTTAAAAAAACTTTGTTATTTCTAACCCTACGAGTTATTCGAAATTATCTATAGTTGTTACTGAACAAAGTTTATTCATCCAAAAACCTATTATTAGCAGTACTTGGTTTTATTCACATCAACCAATGAATGATTATGATTCAGATGACCACAACAGTAGGTACATTTCAAAGAAATTATAATCTAAAAGAAAATTTAGATCTATTGTTTTGTTTTTTGTTTGATTACATTAGATCACTTAGTTAATTACGAGGGTAGGCTGATAAGTAATGCACACATGCTTGTAGAAGACAACTAAATAAACTTCAGTAGCGCGCCTGGTGGCATGTGGAAGTACTATTTCTCCTCTACAAGCCTGCGCAGTTTGAAGGCGTTGCTTTCATTCAGTTTGTTTTGAGTAGTGGAAGTATGGCGTCGTGTTCTGGTGCTATGTCAACTGGAATGCTGTGAACAACTTTTGAAGCGCTACCGTGACGAAGGAGACAACTTTCTTTTGAATATTGTGACGGGGGACGAGTCATGGGTTCATCATTACGATCCCGAAGAAAAAAGGCAGAGCGCTGAATATCGTCATCCACATTCTCCTGTTGTGAAAAAGTTCAAAACACAACCGTCCGCAAAAAAAATTCTTTTGACTGTGTTTTGGGATGCTCGCCGAGTTTATGTGACTGATTATCTGGAACGAGGGGCAACGGTAAATTCTGCTCAGTATATACAGACTCTGAAACACCTCCGACGTCGAGTTTGTCGTGTTAGAGGCAACCTGGCGCCAATAATTTTGCAACACGACAATGCTCGTCCACACACTTCGCGTGCAACTGGAGAGGCTCTGAGAAACCTGAAGTTTCAACCAATTTTACACCCTCCGTATTCTCCCGACCTTGCGCCTTGCGATTTTTATTTTTTTCCTCTACTGAAGAGAGACCTTAAGGGTAATCATTACAGCTCGGACAATGAGGTGAAGGCAGCTATTGCGTCCTGGGTTCGAGGAAAGTCGGAAGAATTTTTCAGTGACGGAATGAAAAAACTTGTTAAACGTTGGGAGAAATGTGTAATGCTTAACGGTGACTATATTGAAAAATAAATAGATAATTTGGTAGGTTAAGATTTGTACTTTAATTTGTTATTTACCCCATCTTGCTATTTCTTTTTGTTCGTCTTCTACAAGCATGTGTGCATTACTTATCAGCCTACCCTCGTACTTCTTAGATCTCTTTTGAAGTTTTTGTTCCCAGTATTTTTTAATTCTATCAGATCGCTTTCTCATGAAACGAGATGGTGTAATATTTTTAAAAGACCTTTCCATATTTGACTGTCAAAGGTAATCAGTCTTGAGCGGAGCAGGCCTCGAGTTACAACTACGGATGTTATCAATAGAGGAATACCGATTTAGTTCATTTATAGAAGTTCAGGAAGCTATCCGATTAGATCATGTGGAAGCGCGAATCGAAAATTAACAGGATTTAATTTGGTGAAATGTTAATTTCTAATCCGGAATCAATCTGGACAGATCTTTTGTTTATTATACTAAAAATACAATCTTACTGTTGTTGTTTAGGTCATCAGCTGGTTTGAATCTCTAGAGGCTTTACTAAGTAAAATAGGTAGTGAGGTGGTTTACCTATGTCTTCCTCACTGAGTGTAAAGTAAGTTTATCAGCATGCCAGGCCCTGTGAAAAGGTTTCCATACTACAAATAACACCTTCACTTCATTCAACACAGGTGATGACTGTATAATGAAATTCACTACTCTCTAAGAAGATAACTCTGACTAGTGTATTTTACACCTCAACATCTTTTGTTTTTAAATGTTTCAGTCATGTAATTGACTGACCATGTGATAAGAAACAGAACAATTTTTTTGTAGCCTTGTACCAAGCAGATAATCTAACACTCCACCTGCCTGTTATCTATCAAACTATCTTACTATGTACACTAATTTTTTGTCATCAGTCTCTCGACTGGTTTGATGCAGTTCTCCAAGGTTTTTATCTTGCGCAATTCATTTCATATCTACATACATGTAACACCCTATATCTTTTGTAATTGGCTTTATATATTCTAACCTTTGCCTCCTCTACCATTCACTCCCTCAATATTACCCTCGATTTATGATAGACCAATACCTGGATGTACACTAATTACGAGTAATCTAATTATCTGTTTATTCACAATGATAAAATAATTTAAAGATCAGTCCGGATAATTGAGAATTCCAGATAAACTGGATGAGGTTACAGAGAAAATTATTGTACTCAGAAATAATATACATTGTACATAAGATGAGAAATATTTTAGAAAGTTATGATCATAATTCTTTTCGATCTTCATATTTTTTAGAATACCTTTGTAAAAAATAAAAGTAACAACAGTAAAAAATTGACAATGGAAGGAGTATTTTGAAACTCGGTTACCAAAAATGACATAATATAAGTTATTACTAAGCAATGAATCATTGACATCGACTGATAACTTATAATAAAGTATCGGTATGGTTTATGTACGTTAAAAATATTTGGTTCTTCCGAGGATGCCTCCTTGTCTTCAGGCAATTTCCGCGAGTATGTCCTTTAGAAGAAAAAAATATCCAATTCCAACTGTATTATTTACGCGAAGAAAGATAACTAAGGTAACTGTATATTATATTAAAGAGAGATAGGATGAGAAATAGAACAAAAAAAAACGAAGAGAGAAAAAAAATTGTGAAAGAAGTTTGTGGTGATCGAAAAAGGACAGAAGGATATGTCGTTCCTTTGTGGTAAGTCTTGTGTACGTATCGTAATTCAAACATTGAGAGGAAAGGTTTATTGTGCAACTGTACGATAAAGGTGATATGTTGCTCCCAGTAATGTATGCTAAGGGTCCGTATTACTATTGCACTACTGCCTGGCTTTCAGACACAAGTCACCGCTTCTGCTTTCTTTGTGTTACTGGAAAAGAATTTCCCTTATTTATGTTTATTTTTTAAGGAAACGCAAAAATTATTGTCAAACATTAGAAATATTAAACTTGATAAGCCTTAATGTAAAAATTGTTTATAAAAATCAATAACATTCTTATTCACACTGTTAGTATTCATTAATATGGAAAAAGACATAAACACAATACTTTTCTTTCTTATATCGAGGCTGCCCATAACAGACAGGTGGAGTACCAAGTTATTTACATTCAATCTATTCGTTGCAGGGCTAAAATAAATAGTTCTGTTTCTTATCACATGGTCAGCCAATTAAATGACTGAATCATTTAAGAACAGAAGATGTAGAGGTGTAAAAGACACTGATCAGAGTTATCTCCTCTGAAAGTAATGAATTTTATTATACAGCCAGACCCTGTGGTAAATGAAGTGAAGGTGTCATTTGCAGAGTGGAAAATATGTGCTTTTCAGAGGGCTCGGCATGCTGATAAGCATACTTTTCCACTCAGTGAGGAAGGCATTGGTAAACCACCTCACTCCTCGTTTTAGTTAGTAAAACCTCTACAGGTTCAAACCAGCCTTTCGGTTGATGACCTAAACAACAACATATCGAGTGTCCCACGAAGAGGTTGCTGTTTTTGAATTAATATGCCGGACGTATCGCACACTCTACAGACCGAAACTTTACAGTTTTAATAAATATGTATATATGCAAAAAAACTCTCGAGTTTCATTTGCTTATGATTAATCTAAACAAAATGGTGGAAAGTAATTTTATTTGCATAACCATTTCAAATTGGTGATTTGTTACAATGTTACTTAAGTAATAAAATGAAAGTGATAAATTATTAATGAACTCAATTTGTTTCATTAAACTTTATTCGAACTGATGTCCATTAATAGCTTTGCACTGATAGCAACGAAACAACAATAAGTCATTAGTGTTTTTGAAACATTGCCGAGATTTCAACAGCAGTTTTTCTTAAATCAGCCTTTTTAATTTATCGTATGTTGCAATCGTGTGAGAATAAACTTTTTCCTTCAAAAAGCCCAGTGTATTTATATAGATAAGAATATAGAAGCATATATTCGTTTCGTTAAAAAGGCCGGATCTAGTACGGCTAGTATACTTAAAACGCAATACAGCAAGAGAAAGTAAAAATACTAAAATATACTTCATTCATGAATAATTTTGTTAGTATGCAAGAATTCCTTTCTAAATTAATTTCTTCTTTCCCCAGTACTGTTTCATCGTTTTCTGAGTCTATTCTGTTTGTGTTCGTTTGTCCTGGAATTCTTCAGACGTTTAATATTTCCATCTGAACGTTCTTTATCCGAGATTTCATGTGTTCTTTTGTCTTTACATCTACTAAATTCTTTTGATCTATTCAAAATATTTTGATGACAGTCTTTCTACTGTTTTCTCCATCAAAGATCTTCTTGATTAGTCTGTTTTGGTGTTTCTCATTCAGTTACTTATCCAGTATTTTTCCAAGTATTAACAAATTATTTACATAATTATTCAAGTATTTAGGCAGAGCTTTCATCAGAATGGTACTGATTTGTGTATGTAGTAATCTTGTGGCAGTAGGAAAAGAATATTATGTTTTTTTGTTTTAGTTTGAAGGAGGAGCTATCAACAAATTAACGGATTTTGAAAATACTTGGATTTTTATTGTTAATATTATTATAGCGGCTGTTCTACAGCAATAGACCATTTATTTCTATTTAACACATCTTTATCTCTTGTAACACCACCCCTCCACTAATTTCTGGGACATTCTTTCTTCCTTCGTTACCAATGGCAAAATCTTCTGTGTCAACCTCTTCTCTTCCATTCTTCGCTGATGACTGTACCAGAAGAGCTGTCTTTCTCCAATTTTATAAATTTATAAACTTTTTTCGTCAACTTTCTTGAAACTAACCAGGTTGTTCTAGTGGTAAAGTCATTCCCACAAGTCAGCAGATTTCTGGAGACGAAGGTTCCGTGATTAAAACCTAGTAAAGGTAATTACTTTTATAATGATTTGAAAACTATACAGTAGTTACATGTGAATTTTAATGATTTGAGTTCAATTAACTTTAAACTTACACTCTCAGGAATGGTCGTCCTGAGTCGGTAAAAAGTACAACTCATTTTCACGACATACGTCATCCTCATCTCATTAAGTCATCAGTTTACTTATTGTTGTTAATTGAACAAATTGCAACGTATTAGGGACAAAAAACTATTTAAAATTTCTTCATTCTGAACTCGATCTGGCTCTGTAGTTTTTATCTTGATTCTACTTGTCTCTACTCTGTAATCTTAATTGAAGAAGTCAAGCCTCTGAGCCACAAAGCCTCTGAGCTTTTAACAAAAGAATTGGAGATTCTCTTCTTAATGTCACACGATTTATTATAACACCGCAAAAAATGTAACATTCTGGTCACCCCTTGGAACTACAAGGTTCTAAATAATATTTTAATAATTTTTGGTATGACAATTTTGAGAAAATTTTATTTCTGCAGAACTTTCAGAGCATGACTTACTGAATAATATACTAATTACTGTAAATACTGGAGTTACTTATTACACTTCTTACTTAGTCTAGTTCTTCTTCTGTCTTTCAAGGATTAGGCATCTCTGCCTGTTCCCAACCTCTTATATCTGCCCATCTCTTTCTCGAGGGTGTCCTCGTTCTCTCCTGCCCTCCGGCTTACAGCCAGTGTCTGCTTAGGTATCCTATCCTCCCGCATTCTGTTCTGGGATACCTTGTTGTTTATATAGAAGGTGTTGAGTTATTTCCTTATCTCGGTATTCCTGTAACGATCTTGTCTACTACACCCATACTTATGTCGAAGAAATTTCATTTCAGATGCTTGCAATCTACTCTCCTCTCGCTTTCATAGCACCCAAGTTTCACTTCCATAGAGTAGGGTCGGCACTGCTAATGTTTTATAAAATTTCACCTTCGTGTTTTTGCTGGTGCTATTTTTTAAATTGTGGTGGATAGTTCCGCATATTTGCTGAAATCTGTGCATCTTATTGTAAGTATCTTTATCCTGTTGGAATGTATTGTTGCAACCTAGATGCTGAAAGTGGGAGATCTGTTCCAAAATATTATTATCTATAACAATTTTGCTTCTGACTGGCTCCTTCTCCTGAATGCCATTACCTTTGTCTTCTTCGTCAAAACTGTCAACTTATATTCTTTGCAGAGTTTGTTCAGCATGAAAGTGCTCTCTGCAGGTCATCTTCATTCTCCTGTTATTTTTTAGTAAGTTCTGAAATTAGTTATTTTTTAGTAAGTTCTGAAATTTAGTAATTCTGAAATTTAAAATTATCTTACAAAAAAATTATGAGAATATTACTTGGAACCTTGTCATTACTGGGGTCACGTTTGCTAACATTTTCCAAAATACCATTATCTGGTGTTTTACAGTCAGAGTGTAAAACACCACCAGTAAACACAGTAAACTGTTTACTCTGATTCACTTCTTTCATTACATAAGTTTAAAATTTTTCACAATACAGTATCCTTTTCTAGAATCAGAAAAGACTGTTCATGCAGGGGTTACAATATGACTTTAAAAGAGTGTCTAGATATTTTTATAATCGTGCAACAATTCAACGGCTAATTAATTTTTAAGTAATTAAATTTAAACTACTATTTACTGAAGAGAAGTAATTAAAATTTAATTAATTAAAAAATTGGATAACTTAAAATAATAATTTTAAAGAAAATTAACATCATTTTGATAATTACTTGAAAATTAAATTAGAAGTTGATAAAGAACATTGGTTTAGTTTTTTAGAGCAATATTTAATAATTGACATTAAAAGTAATTAATGTATAGAAGTAGTAGATATAATAATAATAGTAATAAGAATATTTTTGAATTGAAGTAATAATCGGAGAAGCCATTTTAATTTTGAGTTAAATGGCAGTTTTCGTTGTCCAGTTGGATCCAATGAAAATGATATAAGTTTTATGTAACATTATAACATTGGGGGACGGACGCCAAGTAATAATTCAGCCGATATCAAACTGAAGTGGCAATAATAATTGGTGGGAGGTTGAGGAGATTTGTTTGGTGGGTTTTGAAAGGGGGGTAGGAGGAGGAGAGAGTGTCGGTCGTTTAATCGTGTAGGAGGAGATGAATAACACAGAGGAGAACAAGCAACGTGTTTTGAAACAATTAATATAATGCATTAAATACTTTTCAACCGTCCCTAAGGAGAGACAGTATATCACCTATCTGGCATTTTGGATACCAGTAGATATGTAGGTAGAAATAAGCAATGTTATGGAGGAGGATTTTGGGAGAAGAATCGCTTGGACACATATATGTTTCGGTGGCTGTGCCATTTCTGGACATGGCGGACGTCTACCATGAGTGTAACATGCATACTGTCGTGTGTATATGGTCTGTAAGAGTTACAGCCAGCACCGATGGGATAGAAGCCATATATTAAAACAAGGATTTTACTCCGTCTAATAACCTTACGACTGATCCTGTATTAAACCGAAGATGGTGGTAGTATTGTCCTCCCCTTAAAAACACCCTGCGAACCCTTTTACCCCGTCTATATATTCGTTATCTTGTGTTTTATTGCTCGCAGATAGTCCACAGAGAGAGAAAGAATGAGTGAGACGATTCCAATAGAGGCCACCCTTCCTCGCCCTTTACCGATATGATAACCCCCCCCCATCTACCACATCCTCAAATACATATCCTCATCCATCTTTCTATTATAACTCATTCTCAGCCCCAACCGAATACAATTTATGAAATTATTACTCCTACCATTCTCATCCTAACAACGAAAACACCAATTGTACACAAAGTATGTCCCTTCCATGTTCTACCACCTACACAAACACCGATGACCCTTCTAGCTACATAAAACCCATAAAATTTAGTAAATATGATACAAGACGATATATTATTGGCTGATTTAAATCCAAAATTAACACTATTTCCTAACTTATAAGCTTATAACAATCCTACAGACAACAATACTTAGCTAATTTATAGTAAAACTTTGTACTAAACGATGTTTTCAATTAAGGTATGATAAAGATGTTTTATGATAGGTAAATTTATATATTTTGGATTTTTTATATCTTATTTTCGCACATAACAGGAAGGTGAAGAGTTAAATTATTCGCACTTCATCTGCTAGTTCCAGGACCACAAAATTAGTTTTTTTCTTATCATATGGTCAGCGAACTATATAACTGAAGCATTAATGCTTCAGTTATACTTATATGCTTCAGCCTTTTACATCATTACCTCTTCTGTTTTTAAAAACAGAAGAGGGTAATGATGTAAAAGGCTCTAGTCAGAGTTACGACCTCTGAGAGTAATTGAAATTAAAAATAAAAGTGTAATTAAACTTGATAAAAACTTAATTTCTTCATGAAAAAAATATTTTTTTGACGTAATTTACCTAATGGTTTTCTGGTATATGTAGGCTTAACTATTAAAAACATAAAAAAACCAAAAAACAAAATTTTCAGTTAAAACCATCGTGCCATCTCACCTTAAATGGGACCTTTACCTATTTCCAGTGGATAAAATTAGATGAATCATAATGATCACAAAAGTTCACTAAGATTATATTCTTCACCGGATGTCTTGTCCATGTAGAAAATAGGCCACCATCGAGGCTACTTGAGTTCTGTTAATTTCCCGACAAAAAGGTTAACCGAACTTTTACTATACCAGTACTGAAGATTCCTTAACTAGGATAATCTACGTCAACCTAGACCATGCTTACCCCATATGTTTTCCTACAAATTATTCTACAGTATTCTATATTCCTCGGCTCTCTTTGCATGACCAAAATACTCCAACTTTTGACATTCTATAGTATTAATAATTTCTATCGATTTATTTAGCTCCAACAAGACATCGCGTTCCTTACTCTATCCATCTATGGTGTACGTAGAAATCGCCAAATCTCAAAGGCTTTTGAGATTATAGCATTCGAAAAAAGTAGTATTATAGAATAAAACCCAATAAAATTTATTTATTGATCATAAATTAAAATTTAATTTGAATTCACAAAAGTACATGATAAACTGTAATACACAGTATTATCTTTCTTTGACCTTTAACAGATTTTCTATTATCCTAGGTAACCAATCTTTGTATAATATAACATAAAAGATAAGAAATAATTTACCTATCTAGTGGTACGCAGACACACACACACACATACACAATTTATATTATTAACATTATAAAATTTAAAAATCTTATACCTAAAAAGGTAATGCTTAAGAAATACACATATGATTGTTATTCAGTTAACTGCGATAATATCAGCTCAATAGAATCGCCTTTAGCTACCTTTATTATTATTTACAAAAACGTACCTTTACATAAAACCTTTATATAACATTTTTCAATTTACTTAGTTATATTTTATAATCTTTAAACTTATGCATATTTTAATTTTAAATGTACCGAGAAATATAATATATGAATAGAGTTTTCATTTTAAAGAAATTATATTAGTCTACTATATAATTTTTCAAATAATACAGTTCTCTTTGTAAGTAAATTTAATTTTAAAATTAAAATTACAAATTTTATATTTATATTTCTGTTTAATGTAGAAATTTATGATTTAAGATAAATGTGGGTATTAGTATATTCGTACAAGATGTACTCAAATTATATTGAATAATTTTGTGATTTAACTTAAATTAACAGTTTAAATTTACAGATATTATTTTTATTAAGTAACGGTATATTAGGCTGTACGATATTTGCAATAACTTTTACGTAGGTTATTTAACAACTAACCGGGTTGGTCTAGAGGCAAAGTCATCGCTAAAATCAGCTGTTTGTTGGAGCACACCTGATAATCGGAGAAAAAGGTTCCTGGTTCAATTCCTAGTAACGTTTTATATTTTTTTACGAATTGGAATTCTAGACAGTTACCGGTGCACTTTAACGGTTAGGGATCAATTAACTATACTCTCTCAGGAATGGTCAGCCTGGGTCTGTATAAGACTACACCTCATTTACACGTCATACACATCGCTCTTATCTCATTGGATCATGGGGTGGCTTATTGTTCTGAATTTAACAGATTGCCATTAATATACATTACGGATAGAAAAAATGTTATGTACAATAATATAAATTAATTAATCTAATAAATTAATCTAATACAAATTAATCACGTGGTAAGCCAATTACATGACTGAACTATAAGGTAACCACTACCCCCCCCCCCAAAAAATTGTTTTAAAATATTTTTATATAAATATTTGGTCTTTTCTGAGTATTTTGATACCAAATTTATGTTTTTACTCCCAATCCCAATTTAATTACGAATTTTTTAAAATAGTACTGCATGAAAAAAATTGTGGCTTTTGAGTTTTCGAGGAAACATTTTGCGTAGCTAGTTGTCGTTTCTTACTTATGTTCCCCGGAAAATAAAAAATACTCACATAAGCATTCACTGCCTACTGCTGTTCTAGATGTAAGCAAACCTGTCTTTGCTGATCTGTCTCGAACTGATTTATTAAAAAAATGCCTTCATGCTAACACTCAAAATATAAGCGAGTCGTTCAACCATATCATCTGGAGTAGAATCCCCAAATCTGTATTTGTTGGCATTGAGACCATGACATTCGGTATTCATGATGCATTTGAACATTATAATGATGGTAATATTAGTAAGTGTGAGGTTATGAAACAATTAGGATTAAACCCAGGAGCAAATATGGTATCAATTTTGAGTAAAATTGATTTACGTTGAATTCGCGAAGTAGATAAAATGTGCGAGGATATGAAAAAGAAAGCTCGCCGGAAGAACAGACATGTCAAAAAAAAATTAGAAGATGAAACAGAAAAGGATTCCAACCCAGATTATGGAACAGGGCTGTTTTAAGCAGGTAGCATATGACATACTTGGTACTAAACGTGATTCTTGTCTTTATTTGCATTTTCCCGAAATCATGATTTTTCTTATAAAAATCCCGTTTTCTCAAAAACTATTTGACCGATCTGCTTCAAACTTTTTGTGGTAATTATTGTCAATAAGGTGGAGTTACACCACTAGAATTATTGATATTTGCTAAAAAATAAAATAATTATGGCTTATATAAAGGTGTTTTTCGAGCAAATTTTTTTTACATATACTATAAAAAAATTAATATATTTGTTTTCTTTCAGTACATTTTGATGATTGTAGTGGTACTATTTTCACATAATGAGCTGAAGAGCCTTTCAAAATTACAGACGAGGTAGAGGTGTAAAAGACACTACAGTTGATTTCACCTTCAGAATGCAGTACGGAAAGTCCATAAGCAATGTATTTCATATGGAGTTTAAACGCTACTACACTAAGTAAAAACATCGACTCCGCGCCACAACACGTTCTCATTTACAAACTCTTACGCACTCTGATATGTGTAACGTAATACGAAAATATTAGTGATTTTTTTAAACTCTTTTATTATTTCCGTTTCCATTCATTATATGACTTAACGTACATCAAATTACAGATAAAATTCTATATTTCATAACAAGATAATAAAAAACATTTATATCGTCTTGAAAGAAAGTTATATGATGTGAAACGCAAAAAATGTGACGAGATTTAAACGTCCAAATTTGTACAAGCGTATCTTATCTAAAATAATATCAGAGTATAATAATAACATTTATAGCGTAATAAAATACATTTCAGAACCCAATGTTCTAAACCCAAAAAACATGATTTTAGCGGTTGGTCTATATTTAGGTTTACTACATCTTAACGCCCTACAAGATAGGGTAAGCGCCATGTCTGCAGAAGTTTTTGGGGAGGCTGTTTTCTAGTAAAAAAATTGTTTTTTTTAAGATTACGGCTTTAATATGCATTTTAGAGCAAAAATATATAATAAAAGTTGTAGAGAATTTAAAATCTTAAAATAAAAGTTTAGCAGTCATTAGCAATTTTGTTTATTACGAAAATGAGTAAAAAAATCGATTTTTTAAAGATTTCAGCCTTACTATGTATTTTACGAAAAAAAGTACATAATAAAATTTATAGAAAATTAGATCTACAACCTTCATTTAGAGCATTTTTCTCTACAGAGGCTAATTTAGCTAGAAAGAGTAATTTTCCGTATTTTTAAGCCCAACTAAGGTTGATTTTCATTTTGGATTATTCATTCATGATTAAAATAAGGTTATGTTTATTGAAGTTAGTTTCTTTGTTTATTTCTAATGTTTTATTACTATTTTTAGATTATATTGTTAATCATTTGCATCGGCAAGAGAAAGTTACGTGAGTGTTTCACATCAGATTTTTTCTTATTGTGTCTTTAAATGACGCGGGGCTGTTTTTGTGTATTTTTTATATATTAGGAATATATGCTGGTTATTTAGCTTTTAGAACGAAATCTGCAGTTTTAATTTTTCTGTTGTTATTTATAAATGAATAATGTATAACGTTAAAATATTTTTTTGGAAATAACTTAATATTAAATTTAACTGATTGAAAAAGCTTAGGTATCCAAAAAGTTAATAAAAGTTAGAAATAAGATTTCAAAAAATATTCCTCAACTGTAAATAACATTAAATTATTATTTAAATATATTCCATGAAAATTCATTATAAAATATGATCTAGCATATACGATCGTACGTTTAACATAACACTACAGTACAAATACATTCAATGAATTACACATTCAACAACTTTAAAGCTAACCGAAATGCAATTAAAGTTACCTTTAACGACGATAGCCTTCTGAATTATAGCTAGCATAACATAAACATAAATATGACAACATTGTGTCTTTAAAATTAAATCGGCAATGAGCTCATCATAAAATATGTTATTGTTCCACTTGATATAACTCATCGATGTTACTGAACATATAACTACAAATTTGTTTAAGGTTATAATGCATAATACTATAAGCTATTGCATTATACTGTACCACCAGAACGAAATGAATGTTTTTCTATATCTCAGAATGTATATTACCTTTTGTAAAATGGTTGCTTACAAACATCAAATAATCTATTCTAAAACTTGTAGTGTATGTTGAATTGTAAGTCATAAAATTATATTATGTTCATTTTACATACCTTCAAGTAATAATGTAAAGTATTGTCATTATTCTTTTACGATTAAATATTTAAAAAATCTGGTTTGAAACACACACACGACTTCCTTTTGGCAATGTAAATAATATTCTCCTGAACAATATAACCTATATTTAATCATGAGTAAATAGTGTTGCATGAAAAACATAACCTAATTTTAATCATGAGTGAATGACGCAAAATGAAAATGTAACGCAAAATCATTATTAGTATTGACGTAAACTAAGCTCTGTAGAACAAACTAAATATAAGTTGTAGGTTTTTTATTTTCTATAAGTTGGATTGTACGTATACACTTTTGTCGTAAAATTCATATTAAGGCCGCAATGTTTTTTTTTTATATTTTATTTGAAATTTTTGACAGTGCACAAATATACGACTGCTAGAAAATGTGATGTACGTACATAACAAAGTAACATGAAAAGAGGAAATCCAAAGAAAAGATTTATACCCATTGGTATATCTTTAGGTATATAATTAAGTAGATATTAAAATTAAGGTAGTTTTAATTTAATTTGTTTTTAAGTTAAAACTCCGAGAAGATCTCTATTCCATCTTCTTATTAGGCCCGTCTGCATTAGCAGTAATTGCAGAACAGTCAGACGTTAAAATAAAAAAAATTCTTATTAGGCGCTGGGCTGAATTCCGAGGAAGGTAAAAGCGATGAATTTCTTGAATTAGAGGATTCGGATTTGTTAGTCATTTTTAAAAGAATTTTTTATTATAGGACTGTGGTACCTCTTCAACGGTAGGAATCCCTAAATCGGAGTGTACAGTGTCACTTTTTAAGTAGTACTGAGCTCTTGATATTAAACGTAGAAATCTTTATTGGAACACCTATAGATGAGTAAGATTACTGGATTTAGCTGAGTCAAATAACTAAACTCCGTAAGTCAAAACTGGTTTAAATAATGATTTAAACCAAATTTAAGTAGTAATTTTGAAGAAATTGGTAAGAGAGAGGTTCTACTAAGAAATCGGTACAGCTGTCGTAATTTAGTATTTAATAGACGTATATAATCTTTTTTATGTGTGACTGCAACATTAGTCTTTTTTCCACGATAAGCTCTAAGCATCAAATTTCACATTTCTGAGGTACGGGATAGTAAGAAAAACATTAGGATATTCCTTTCATTATATTAAAAATTTTATTAGGCAAATTCACAACTGTACGTAAAATCATGTGAATGAAACGATTATGAAATTGGATAAAATGTGCTTCAAGACTTAGAGGAGATCACCACTCAACAGTGGACTCCAGCTGGAAATGTTCTGTGAACGTATTACATAATTGCGTGTACTATCAGAAATTACTTAATACAAAATGATGTCCCTACTCCAACGTCGGCGTAGGCGTCTGCGGGGATTTCCGGGAAGGTATGGTAGGTATAGTTTGCGTAAAAATTCGTTGCTATGATGAGATAATTTCATACGGATCCTTGTGTGAATTTTACGAAATAAGTCGTTTATGTACGGAATTTTGAGATCATTGTGCAAACAGTCATTGGTAACATAAAAGGGAGCATTTGTAATTTCTCATAAAAATTTTGACTGAAATTGTTGGATTTTTGAAATTACAGATGCCAGAGCAGTTCCATAGATCTGGCAAGCATACATCCAAACAGGCCGGAGATAAGATTTGTCAATAAGAAGTTTAAGATACAGTGGTAATTTAGACCGTTTAGAAAGTAAAACGTAAAACCGTTTTCGTCTGTCGTTTAAAGTTCTTTATTTAATATCTACATGAGTGTTCCAGGTGAGTCGCCTATCCTTGTATAATCCGAAAAAGCTTTAAAATATTTAAAAAAAAATTTCTTTGGAAAGGCGTAACTACTATACAGTACAGTAAAAAAATCATAATACTGTTACTATATATTTCTCAAGAAGAGTAACATTTCATGTAAAATTTTTAAAAAATAATAAGAAAAATTAACTTTGTATTGAAATTTGGTTAACCAAGAAATTCCAAAAATTAATATATTTAATGCAATCCCTTGAGGCAGCGAATTGATAATTTTGTTTGTATTTTGATGTATAGTTATTTGGCAATGAACGTATGAAGTTAAGGTTACTGTACTTTAGACTGAAAAAACAAGATCATAATTTAATTTCTGAATGATTTTATGTTAGTGTAACATATCAAATCAGTAAATAGAGACTTGCAAAAAATATATAGCTAACCCGGAGCGTAAATTAAGAATAAAAAGTGAAAAATTATTAGCATTATTTTTAAAGGGGAGATAGATTGGGAGGTTATTAGAGAAGTAGTTTGTTCACAACTAATATTTATTACATTTGATGTAGTAAAGTGCAAAATTTACAGTTTAAAAATAAATTTTAAAAATTAAGGGCCGCTGCACGAAATTGGACGAAACGTGTGGCCGGATCGTAAAGCAGAACTATCTATCGAACTCCGGATTTATGGTGCAGTTTTTAGAAAAATCAAAAGTGTTAGATGAGTCTTACCAGCACGACCATGTCTATTATACATATTTCACAGTGTTTATCCGAGCGCCTTATACGATATTTCTTGAACCGTTTATCCTTTCCGTATTAAAAAACGTCTTCCCGTAGAAAGATATAGGCACGATTTTAAATGAATGATAAAAAAGGAGAAAAATATAAACGACAGAAAGATAAATGAAAAGAGCCAATCAAAAAAATAACCGCTAAATTTAACACTTTCAAAAAATATGATGAACAAGTCTTGTTAAGAAGAACCAGTACGAAACGTTATGGAACGGGCATATATAAACTACAAAAATACTCGTAGTTATCAAACACGCCTCATCAAAACCGTGTTTAGCACGTCTAAAGCATCTGAAGCAACAACTTTAACGTTTGCTAACAGTAAAACTTTAAAACTAATATGATATATATATGCAATTAATTATTATTAAAGTTTAACCTTCCGTCTTGTAATATTGCGCATTTAATAATTACTATAAATAACGCTGTAACTATTATTTACTTTTTTAAATAACCGAGGGAACAAAATTAATAAATATTTTTTTAGCGGATAAATATAAAATAATAAGGTAATATAAAAAGAAACGTGACGTATAATATTACTATTAATTACACCTATTTTTATTCAATTTTTGTTTTAAATAAAATTTCGGCAATTCGCACTAACGTTCTCGGGTTCGTTAGACAGTAGCCTCATGAACATAAATTTACAGATTTTAAATAAAATTTATTTTCTTTTAAATTTTGTTGTTTAGGTAATCAGCCAAAAGGCTGGTTTTTTTTTGTTCAACGCCGACTCTTCTGCAATTACTGCTAATGCAGACGGTAAGGATGAAATAATTTTTTGTAACGTATGAAAATATGCCATGCTTAAATGGGATTCGAACCCAAGACCGAATGATGAGAGAAGAAACTCTAGAAGCTTTACTAAGTAAAACACGGAGTGAGTGGTTTTCCATTGCTTTATTCACTGAGTGGAAAAGTACACTTACCATCATTCCAGGCCCCGTGAAAAGCATCTAACTTCCTACTTGCAAATGACACCTTCACTTCATTCACATTTTGGCTGTATAATGAAATTAATTCTATGGTGTTATGGCAGAAGTGGATATGTACACTTTTTTAAATTTTTCAGGAGAGCATTTTTAAAGTTTGATTGAACAGGAAAAATCAGTTTCTAAGTTTTTTGGTACGATTAACTGCTCATAAAATTAAATAATTAATTTAAAGTACTTTTCACATCCAGAAAACTAAAAATGTAATCTTGACACCCAGATTTTCTTGATTTTCTGACATATCAAGTTTTGCCATTTTCTATAACTTGACAATATGTAGAACTTAAAAAATGGCATTAGTAGGTAGCATGGAAAAATACTCCAAGGAAATAATATAAATGCCAGTAAATGATTGAATTTTACTTTATTTTATGTTTTCTTTTAATTATAACAACCCACTGGGTTGGTCTAGAGGTAAAATCGTCGCCGCGAAGACGAAGGTTCCTGGTTCAAATTGTAGTAAAGGTAGTTACTTTTCTACGGATTTGAATACTAGACAGTTGTAACAGTGTACTTTGATGGTTGGGGTTCAATTAACCATACTCGCTCAGGAATGGTCGGCCTGCATCTGTACAAGACTATACCTCATTTGCTCATCATCTTCATCTCATTGGGTCATCGGGTTGCTTATTGTTCTCAATTGAACAGATTATTACGTACACAAATTAGGAATAAAAAAATTATAATAGTTATTTTAAAGTATTTCGGAATAATATTATAATAATGACTACAGTATTATAACACGTGCATTTTTCTTTACATAATCCAAAGTAATGAAAAAACCTGACTCATAGTAGCTTACACTGAAGAAGGTAATAAACAATTAAGAAAACTAATCAGTATATTTTAATATTATAAACACTCAAAATAAAAGAAAAAACAACAATTTATGTAAACATATGGTAGTACAATTAGCTAAATTGGAGCGCTCTCTCTTACATAATAAAACATACATTCTTACACTTTTAGTAAATTACAAACAATCATCATTATTAGATTCACTAGTTGAAATGTCCAGTTCTGGAGCATGGTTGGCAGTTGTAAGTTTATTATAAAACTCATAACAATCGGAATGAATAAGCGATAACAAGTCCCTTTTTTAAGTGGATTGATCCCTGTTGTACCACTGTAGAAGTGAGGTCTTTCATTCTTATACGTCTAAGGCCTTCCCCGATAAGTTTTTCACAAGTTCATGGTTCTGAACATTTCATCCTCTTTTAAAGCGTATTTAAAACGAATGGCATCGAAATTACCTGAAGTGTAGCGCAGCCATTCAATCTTTAATCAACTTATTTTATTCCTATCGGTGTCGCAGAGCCGTTTAACAAGAGTTTGAGAAAGTAAGCTTGAAAAAGACAGGAAGTTTTTTCTTTCCATTTCTGAAACCTTGAATGGTCTTTTACCGCTCAACATCTGAATAAATTGATATCAATTAAGAGTTATCTTGATTGGTACAGATGTAACTTTTTTAGTCTCTCGATTCTAGCTTGATCACTATCACACTCAAGATGAGTATTACCAGGGAGAAGACATTTTTGGTCCATTGTATTCAACGGTTTTTTTTGAACTGAGAAACTGAACATTATAGCCATTTTGAAGTTCCAATTTTGCCCTCCACATGTATCGGAACATATTACTAAGTGAGTAACTTCTTCTGGTAGTTACATTATTTCCTTAAAATTACAAGATTCTATATCATTTGAATCCCTTCCTGCTACAGACTCATGCCACTTAAAAGTCTGAAGCCTTTCAGATGAGCAGTTTTTTACTGTTAAACTGTAAATGGATAGGAGTCTTTTGTTTGTGGATATTATACTATACTCTTCACCTTTTTGTTTTTCCAGTTCATTCTTTGTTTCCTTTAATTTTAAAACATATTGATCACGTTTTACATGTATCTACTTTTGAGAGTTTTAATCTGTAACTAGTAGTTTTAAAAACCGATTTAAAAGTTTTATAAAATGCATGCTGTTCTCCTTTCTCTAGTTTACCTGCTTTTCTATTCATCAAATATTTTTTTAATGTTAAGATCTTCTGAATATTTTGTTGAAAAACAAAGCTTATACAGCAAATTAACAAAACAACAACCTTAGTTTTGGCGGAAATTAACGTAACCTGTAAAAATCAGCTGACACAAGAACTACCAAAAGTAGATATGTTGAAGAGGCTACCACAAGAGAGCAGTGACAAAGAAACGGCAAAAGTTGATATGTCTGACATATCTAGTTTAGCCACTAACATTAAACTTTTTTTTAAACAAGGCAGAAGTGGTTACTGACATATCTGTTTTTGGCACAGTACAAAGTTCACATGAATGACATATCATATTTTTCCATTGGCCATATCTCTGCAGCCAATAGCCGTAGATATATCTCGTTTTGCCACAATATAGATTTAAATATGAGCAACACAGTGGTGCACTTAACTCAATTTTGAAAAAAAGTGGACATATCCACTTTTGCCATAACACCATAGAATTAATCTCGAAAGAAATAACTTTGAGTAGTGTATTTTACGCTTCTACCTCTTCTATTCTTAAATACTTCAATCATTTATAATTGGCTGATATTGTGATATGAAAAATAACTATTTGTAACCTTGGAATTAGCAGATCGAGTGCAAATAATTTAACACTCCACCTATCTGTTATAGGAATGTCTTTAAAATTCAGAACAAAAAAAAAATCTGGTGTGAAACAATCACACGACTTTTTATTGCCAATGTAAACAATGAAAATTGTTTTATCGTGATAATCTAAAATTAAAAATATAACATAATTTTAACCATGAATGAATGATGATTAATGAAAATTAACCACTTGCAATGATAGGCTATAGATACTTTTGTCATGAAATTCATTCGAAGGCTGCAATCTTAAAAAAATAATTTCTTACCGATCTCAATGAGTAGAAACGGATAATCACTGATTGCCGCTGCAGAACAAAATATAACCGAAATAAAAGTTTTTAATTTTCTGTTAATAATAGTATACGGGTTTCCCTTAAAGTTCATATTAAGGCCGCAATCTTAAAAGCATTTGTTTTCAACGGTAGCACACGACTTACAAACTTCCTCGTTTGTAATGCCATGGCATGTTCGTTATAATTCGAAGACCTTTGGACAGGCTGGACTGTAATCGAACTATATTACTCGGTTTATTGGATTCGTTAAAGTGAGAAGATAATTAGTCCGGATCGGTTTGAAAGAGTTTCTTTAAAATATCTAACAGTGTCAGTCTGTGGGATGGGTGTACTATCTATATCAACTAGGGTGGACTTGATAGTAGGAGAACAACGGTGTTTGCTAAAGTGCAAAGGAGGAAAAAGTTGTGAAATTTGAAAAATTATTTTTACAAACGAAAAAATTTTCCACAAAATAAATATTTTGATGTTTACCTAATTAAGATATTATTCAACTCGTTTCTATGGGATAAAATTTACCCGATTCAAAGGGAGTGAAATAGAGAAAACTTTTAAATTAAAAGAAAAATCCTAAGAACAATCTATGATCCAAAAAGGATCGAAACGAAAAATATCGCTTTAAGTAAAATAATTCTTCTTTCTTCATTTTCGTTAAATTATAGATTTTTTATCATAAAATAAAAAATGCGTTTTGTTATTTAGGTCTTCAGGGGAGCCCAATCAATCAGCTGGTAGAGAGAATTAATTTTTAAGTAACACCGTTTGGGCAAAATACTTTGTATGGTGAACAGCTGACATACAGTCGTGAATAAACTGGATACCTGTTCAAATTCATGTCTAATTTACATAAAAAATACAGCAAAAATCTGGCGTGAACACTCACATGACTTTCTCTTGCCAATGCAAATAATGACCCATATAGGTATAAATTACCCATTGACGCTAAACTAGGCTCTGTAGAGAAAAATGCTTAAAACAAAAGTTGTAGATCTTCTAATTTTCTATAAATTTTAATATCACACTTTTGTCGTAAAATAAATATTAAGGGATAATCTAAAAAAAAATACATTTCTTTTACAGATTTTCATGAAAAACAAACAGAAAATCAAAAATTACCGCTGAACTAAGCGTTATACAAAGAAATTTTTGAAATAAACGTTGCAGATTTTTAAATTATCTATAGTTATATACAGTTTTGCCCTAATATGCATATTAAGGCCTCAATCTTAAAACCCATTTTTTCTACAATAGAACAGCCCCCCAAGAATTACAGCAGACATGCCGCCTACCCTATCATGTAGAGCATTAAAAATGTAGTACATGAGGCGATTTTTAAAAAAAATCGTAGAAGCCGTTTTTGAGAAAATGCAAAACAGTGAAAAATGACACGAATAAACTACTACTTCCGGTTGACCGGTTTTAATGAAAATTTTGGTTTGGGTCCTCTAGTAATACCTAACTTAGTTTCAAGTTTAAATTTCGTACGATGTTCTTGAGATGGTTTGTTCACACCCACACAAAAACACAAACAGACACTCACACAGACCAATCGCTTAAAACATATTTTTTGGGTTTACGGGGTCTGAAACGTGTATATCCGTTGAAAACTCGATTTCGAAATATCGACATGAAAACAAAACTTTCCTTTCTATATATAATAGGCTATAGGCAAGAGAAACTAAAAAACAACTATCAAATTGGGCATTTGTCAATAATTAACAGTTTCCAGTAACAAAAGTAATTTTTAAGCTTTTATTTTTGTTATCGAGATGTGTACTTTATTGAAAAAACACCCAATTTGATCGATGCTTTTCGCTGTATTTTTTGACATGATTCAACATGAATTTTTAAACAGGGACCCCCAGTGGAATTTGTTCAAGAATGGCTATTAACTGGTCACCATACAAAGTCACTTGCCCAAACAGTATTGCTTAAAAGTTAATAGGGAATTTTTACCAGCTGACTGACTGGGCTGGCCCAAAGGCCAAATAAAAGATAAAAAAGAAAGTTTAAAGGGGCGGTCGTTGTTCAAAGAATGAAGAGAATTTGTTTAATCTTAACTTTACAAGGATATTATCAGTGGCTTATGTTTATTTCTAAAGATCAATTAATAATATTTACAGGTGTACATAATATGTGAAGATAAGGATGAAAAAAGAAACGTAAGAAAAATGGAAAGAAAACTTGAGGTGTGTAGTACTTGTGAGAAGTAGATAATTTTTGTGTACGAACGATGTATTACATGAAAAACATAACTATATATAATATGGTAATAAAAAAAACAACGTAGTAGAGTAACATATAAGGGTATGTGTGTGTTTACACAGGAATATATAATATGAAAGACTACACAACAGCAACACTGAGAACGGCAGCAGCACATGCCAGACGCTGTTCTAAATGCTGATGAATATCCGACAGGAAAAAATGTGTATAACAGAAAAACAGTGTAACACCCCTCCCATATTTCTCCTCCGCGTCGTAGCCTCATCACTGTAGTATAGAATGTAAGCGCCTCAAAACTAACTCTACAGCTTGACTGAATTATGGCAGTCTACAATTTATGAACATTTTGTAATCCCATTCAAGGTTGAATTCAGATATTACTCACTCAAGCAAGGAATATGAGTTTATCAGGCTTTCGTACGTAAATCATTGTAGCCCAGAGTTTATCTGTAAATTGCACTTGAGGGGGGGACAGGCAAAGAGGGGCAGGAGGGAATGGTAGATGCTCTACAACGTCGCGCACAAATCATTTTCTAAATTTTGAGAACGGACGCGCTACGGGCGGGAGGAGAGAGTGGAAACTGAGTCGAGTATTCTGCTGTTAATGCGATTCTCCCTCTTCAGGCATGACCCGTGAGGAAACAAACCTCTCTCCTCCTAGCCTCTCCCAAATATCCCTCTACGACAACTTCTACTACAACCGTGTCACTGAGCTTCGTCACCTCCCTCCTCCCACAATCTCCCCTTCTTTCTCACCATCTACAGATACAAACAATAACCCGGCCTGAGAATACTCCTAAATTATTGTCCGAACGTGGAATCGATTTCATTTGAAATGCAATTAGGTGTAACGTAAAATTGTTTACGATTACACGGCTCCCATCCATACACCATACCATTCCGCTTGATGACACCTTCCATAGTCGACATCAAAAACAATGTCTTTTACTATGAATCTCTGTTACTGAATTAAAACAACTTCTCAATTCATTTGAATTTATTAAATTTTTATGAATTCTAGAGTACTAAAAAAATAAGAAGTCCTGTGTAATTGACGATTTCAAAATATTCTTATTGAAAACTACTTTCTAACTTAAATGAATAGTTATTACTGTCTCTAAACGTTAAGTTAGTAGACAAATATGATGTTTGAGTCATTAGCCAAAATTCTGGTTCGAAAATATCCAGGAACTTTACAAATAAAAATAACCAGGAAATATCCAGGAGCTTTACTAAGTAAAACAAGGAGTTAGGTATTTAACAGTGCCTTCCTCACTGAGTGGAATATGAACTATGTTTATCACTATTCTAAGTTATCTGAAAACCATTTACTCTACTCTGCAAATTATACGTTCATTTTATTCACCATAGGGTCTGGCTGTGTAATGAAATTCATTACTCTCAGAGGAGATAACTATGACTAGTGTCTTTTACACCTCTACCTCTTCTGTTCATAAATACTAAGTCATATTGGTTGACCATGTATTAAGAAACAGAACTATTTATTGTAACCCTGAAACGAGCGCAAATAGTTTAACACTCCAACTTCCTGTTATGGATAAATTATTATTATACTTAACCCTTTGTAGGGTAGTAGTACGACTTGAATAATGTATTTCTAGTGCCAGATATTAGTAATTAGTATTAGTGTATTAGTATTAGTGATTAGTGTAAGATATTTCTTTGTTTTGAAGTTAAGCCCCTGGTAAGTATACTTAACAAGGAATATCTATTGAAATGGGAATCACATAATGTTTAGTGGTAAGAATGCTTATTAAAACAACTTGTAGTACTATATAACTAGATAATGTGTAAAATAACTTATTTTATTTAAAGTATGAATGTTTGCTTTCCTAAAAAACTAAATTTTTTAAAGCACTGTACAAAAGTAACAACAAAACAACTCAGCGTACGCTATTATGAATCCTTACCATATTCGTGCTACTCACGAAGAAAATGGTCGCTGCGCGTAATTTCAAAACGTGGGTAGCCTACTTACCATAGCAAATAAAACAATATCTATAACAAATAACTAAATATACCTATAACAAAATAAAATGCCAATAAGGTTCAACTGCATAACTTATTCCTAAATAAAATTTAACTTATTGCCTGTGGTAAGTATACTTACCAAAGACCTATAAAGGGGTTAAAGGAATTAGGGTTTTTGCCCAGTTTGGTTTCGTCTCCAACTGGACTGATAAGGTCAGCCTTTATTACAATAACTCTTCGTTATTATTTCCAAAATCTTAATTAACGCAAGAAACAAAAAATAATCTTTTTTTTGGCCGCCTCCGTGGCGTAGTGGTCAGCGCGTTATTTTACCAAGCGGAAGGTAATGGATTTGATTCCCGCGTAGGGTTTAGAAATTACAACCTGACAAAACCCACTGTTTCATACTGCAACAGAGTCGCTAATAATCAAAATGTTAATAGGACAAATTAATTTAAAAAAACAAACAAAAAAACCGGTTTTTTATGAACTGATTTTCTAAAAATTTATTGCTGCGATGTTAAATCATTTTTTCAAATTCATTAAGACTAATTGGTACTATTTACAAATTTTTTCTTAATTTCGCTTGAACTTAAATCTTTTAAAACAGCTGAAAATTTTCTTTTGAAGATTCAGAATTTTTATACATTTTTAGAGCTATTAATTATATTCGCGCTGAGCACGAGAAATATTTTTAGTTATTATTGTACCGAAACAGTATCAAAGTATTTTTGCTTAAATATCTGCAAGGAATTTAGTTTGGTTTACCGTAAAAGTTACATGTAATTGAACCTCCTCACTGTATTTAAATATACTGACCAATAATAATAGTAATGAGGTATATAAAATATATATCGTACTTTCAACAAGAAAAAAAATAACACAAAATAACTTACATTACAATATTTTGAAATAGTATTACTTCTTGTTTATGGAATAATTAACCTATTCAAAAGTAAAATGATGGAAGAAATTATTACATTTGATAATTGGATTTGCTAGTACTGCAAAAGTTATAGTTTATTATAAATAAGTTACATAATAATTTTACAATACAACTAAGTGTATGCATGTATTTTGCAGGTAGTTAAAATCGCTAAGGGCAGAACGTTATTTATAAATTTGTCATTTTATTGCATTATTTATATCAGCAAGACCATTCATTGGAGTAAATAACAAGTTATACTTACACTGAATTGAACAAGTATAAAATTTACAGTTTATATCACTAATCATGTCCTTGAATATTTGATAATATTGTCTTTTACGTTTTATTAGCCTCCTGATTTCTTTAGAAAAGGTAAAGTTAATGATTTCAAGAGTATTAATCATCTTAAAATCATTGCAAATTTAGTATGAAACACTCATATGACTTTCTCTTGCTAATGTAAATAATTAAAAATATAATAATATATGTTTAATCTTTAGTAAACAATGGTTTTTTCTCTTTAATTCTTTATTTACAACTGTAAAAATTTTACAAGAAGCAAATGTGGTGATTATGACATAATGTAAATGACATGATAGGCATGAGAGGGGTAGGGCCCCCATTGGTGCCTCCCCAAGAATGAAATTTGTATATCAAATTAGCAGGTCTCTACTCCAGCGTCTTTTAAGGCGTCTAGGGGGATTATCAGGTAAATGGACGGTGGAAAGTGAACGCACCAGGGGATTCTCGTGTTCGTGTGACTTGTCGTGAAAGCGTTTGTGAAAGTATTCGATGGAATTTTGAACAAGTGGTGTTTTCAAATCTGTATGTAAGGTTTTGTTGCTAACGTAAAGAGGTGCATTTGCTATAAGGTGTAATATTTTGGACTGGAATGCTTGAATTCGTTGCAAGTTAGAGGGTTTGGTTGAACCGTAAATTTGGGACCCGTAGATCCACATAGGTTTTAAAAGAGAACAATATATGCGTAATTTTTATGCCATTGGTAATTTTGATCGTTTGTGAAGTAGGGAATATAGAAGTTTAAGTCGGGAATTCAGTAATAAACGTTTCCGTTTGATATGTGTGTTCCAAATTAGTCGTTTATCAAAAGTCAGACCGAGATACTTGACCGTATCTGTTTTTGTGAGAGGTTCATAGTAAACAATGTAATATGAAAAACATAACCTTATTTTAATCATTGTTTGAATGAAATAAAATGAGAATAAACCTCTGTAGCAAACTTAGTAATACGGAAAATCATTAATACACGCTAAACTAGGTTCATTTTTATATCTACAAATTTTTTTCTACAGAACCTAAGAAAACATGAACTAGGTTCTGTAAAAAAAATTTGCAGATACAAAATTTGCAGTTTCTTTCATTTTCTACAGCTTTGATTATGTATACTTTTGTTGCAAAATGCATTCTAAGGCGCAATCTTAAAAAAATTCATTTTTTCTGATTTAATAAGAAACATACTACTTATGGACACCAAACAAAGCGTTCTAGAAAAAGGGTTTTAAATAAAAGTTGTAGTTTTCTCTACAACTGAATATGTGTATACTTTTGTCGTAAAATGCATATTAACATATTTTAAATGAGATCACAACCACCCATGAATTTAATGCCAATATTGTAGGATTTCCGAGTTTCATTGTAGTAATTTCATACCCTATTTTGTAGAACATAAAAAATTACTAAAGTAGGTAAATTAAAAAAAAAACAATTGAAGAAACGTTCTGAGAAAATCGCAAAAAAATCAAAAATCACACGAATAAACTATTATTTCCGGTTGACCGATTTTAATGAAAATGTACGTGTCGAGTCTCGAATGGTTGAATGGAACTTAAGTTCCAAGTTTCAACTTCTTACGATATTTCGTTCTTGAAATATTTTGTTCACACACAGACCAATCGCTATAAATATTGTTTTTTTTTTGTTCATTTGGCTTGAAAACGTGTATTTCCGGTGAAAAACTCGACATAGAAACAATACTTTTCTTCCCTCATTATTCATATATGGCAAGAAAAAGTAAAAACTTGCTACATTGATTGTCATTTGAACCGGACAGATAGTCTGAATCTTGTACAAAATTTACGTTAAATTAAGTACAGTGCTTTAAATTACTATTTTCTGGTGAGAATTATTCCGATATATTATTGTTAAAATTGAAACGTGGTTTTAATTTATAACTTACTACCGTTAAGTTAGCTCCAGTGAGTTATCACTGGAGATACATGTTTTCAGGCCCCTTGAACCCAAAAAAACATGTTTTCAGCGACTGGTATGTATGTGAACAAAATATCTGAAGAACGAAATATCGTACGAAGGTAAATTTTGGATCTTAAGTTGTATACCGGAAGGGAACCTGACGTATTGATTTTAATCTAAATTGAATTGATCAACAAGAAGTAGTAATTTAGTAGTAATTCTTTTTTTAAAGATTTCTGCCTTAATATTCAATGTAGGTGTAAAACGTATAGTCATAGTTGTAGAACATTAGCCCTTTTAGTGTCAAAACAATATTTAAAAGTGTGATCTAAAGTGTCATTTAATTTGAATAAGGGTGTTCAAAATGTGCCAGCCTTTATTTCGGAAACTCACAGGTGTAAATCTGCCATTGCCGACCAAAATTTCAACGTTACAGAAAAATAAAATTTCCTGTTAAAAATTAATTTTTTATGGATTTTCGTACCTACCTAACGGTAGTTTTAACGTGTTAAAATTTTCAGACCCTATCTGGGAATCAAACCCGGGACACCTTTCACTTTGTAGACTAGCGCGCTAGTCACTACGTCACGTAGGTGGTTTCAAAATACATTATTCCATTAAGTTTTGTTAAATTTTTTTTTTGAAAATGTTCGGTTGTCCGGATTTTGATACTTTATGCATAACTTACGAACGTCCGGTAAACTGTATGTTGCCACTACGTAAAATATATAGACGTCCTCTTTCCCGGACTTGGTACAGAAAGGGTTAAAAACCCTTTCCGAAAATCTTATTTGAAAAAATTTCGGATATTTTACCATGACATTTATTACTGTTGTTCTAAATTTACTTCTAAGTATCTGCCGGCTTAAAACGACAGAATTTGTTACTGAATTTTTTAATCCTTTTAAAATAATATATTACTCTAAATTTGAAGCAATAAATGTAGATATCGAGATAAAAGAAACAGAGAAAGACAGAATCAGGATTTGATTACAACGTGAATAATTGATTGGATCGTGGCCAACCATTACGGGTATAAGACAGACCGTCAGACTAAAATGCGGATCAATCGAATAGTCCCAACACATTGATCGTCTGTCCGTCTGTCTAGCTTTTGAAACAGTTAATGTCAGCTCCGATAATATGGGATGAAGAATAGAATACATCAGTCTCTTTCAATCCTTTATTTATTCATTCAATCACACTGCCGATCGACTGATTGACAGACTTACATTGCCTTGTCAATCAATCCTGCCAGTCAATCAAATACTACAAAGCTTTGTCGATCCGAATTAACATCTAAGAATAGACATAATAGTTTCTAACTTTATTTTTTATAATATTTCTTTTTAAAACATTTTAGAACATATTAAGAAATCTTTACAGCCTATACTCTCAGCATTCTTTCGTTGTAGGCTTTTCTCCTTTTCTTTTTTCTCGTCCAACCGTTTTGGTTTTGTTCTTCGAGGATTCTTCGAGGAAGATCTTGAATTTATTAATCAACAATATTTACTTTGTTTGGTCCATTATATTTTCTTGGTAAATTGTAATTTTTTAAATTTCTTATTGGTCTAAAAAAACTTTCGATGGTGAGTCAATCATTTTAATGTTTCAATAAAATTTTAGTCTTAGTTTTCTGATAGTTTCCATTAATCGTCAGTTTTTCATCAGTGTCCTTCTCTAACTTTTAATCTTTATTAACCGTCTACTAACGGGTGTTTTATTAAAGACACAACCCTGATTATAAGAAGATAGAAGTAATACATCGGTCAATTTTCTCTCCCCCAATCAGTATGTTGGCAACAGTGTACTGAAGGCCAACTACTAAGACAGTTAAAATGTTCCAGTCAAGCATTAGTGTGGTGACAGCAGTCGTTTCGTTATATTGTGTCAGCAATGGTTTTTTCCAAGTAAAAACGCGTGTTTATTGTAGAGACTTGCATAGCGAGTAAATCTTACAAAATGTGTGGTTACAAAACTGGTCGTATTCCATTACTCTGAGTATAAATAAGTTTTTGGCTTATAATTATTTTTATATACATCTAGCGTATGAAATGTAGTTTAATTTTTTTTTTTTTTTTGGTTTAACGTCTAAGAAAGAAACTACATTTCATACGCTGCACATAAATATAGAAATAATATAAGCCAAAGACTTTTTCAAGTCCGGGCGTATTTCAATCAAATTTTTTTACAAAATGAGTGGCTACAGTATTGAAATTACAAACAAATATATATTTTCATTTGATCTGTAATTGTTCTCGGTATATCATGATTCCCTATATAAAATTTGACCAATGTCGGACTTCCAGTTGATAAGTTATCGTCGCGGGAACGAAAAATCGTCCTATTTTTTGCATGGCTGTTAATTTTTTTCTTAAAATCACTAATATTTTTTAACCGTCTCATTTATCGTAAAAGTTAATAAAAAAAATTGTATCATGATTTTACATAACACTAGCGCAATTTAAGTGTTATACAAATATTTAAAAAAAATTAAACGTTATTCAGGAAGCTAGGAGCGGGCCGCTTCGCTCCTCCCCGCAAGGGGCGGTCAAATCTTTGCCATACTGTAGTAATATACATTCTTTTATGTGGCAATAAAAGTTAATTTATTTATACTCAACGTGGTCGGAAATGGTCTAAAATAGGTGAAAAATATAAGTAACTGTCATAAATTAGGTATGTACTTATACAATTTTTTACTTTCTCTTGCCTATACGAATACATAGGAAGGAAAGTATTGTTTTCATGTGGATTTTTCGAAATCGAGGTTTTACCGAATCTACACGTTTTCAGACCCCCTGAATCCAATAAACATGTTTTTAGCGATTGGTCTGTGTGTCTGTCTGTGTGTGTTTGTGTGTGTGTGTGTGTGTGTGTGTGCGCGCGCGCGCGCGTGCGCGCGCGTGCGTGTGTGTGCGTGTGCGTGTGTGGTTGTGTGAACAGAATATCCCAAGAACGGAACCTCGTACGAACCTCGTATGAAACTTAAAACTTAAGTTTCATACCTCTACCTGACCCGACACGAACATTTTCATCAAAATCGGTCGACCGGAAGTAGTAGTTTATTCGTGTCATTTCATTGTTTTGCGATTTTCTCAAAAACGGCTCTTATGATTATTTTAAAAATCGCTTGGTTTACTAAACTTTTTATGCTTCACAATATGGGGTAGGCGTCATATCTTCTGAAATTCTTGGAGAGGCTGTTTTCAAGTAAAAAAATTTGTTTTTTTAAGATTGCCGCTTTAATATGCACTTTAGCGTAAAAATTTATATAATAAAAGTTGTAAAGAATGTAAAATCCTACAACTTTTATTTCAAACATTGTTTTGTATAACGCTTACTTTAGCGGTAATTAGCAATTTTCTGTTTTTTTATTTCACGAAAACGTGTAAAAAATCATTTTTTTTAAGATTTCGGCCTTAGTATACATTTTACGACATAGTGTACGCAAAAAAATTTATAGGAAATTAAAAGACCTACAACTTTTATTCAGAGAATTTTTCTCTACAGAGCCTAGTTTAGCGTGAAAGAGTGATTTTCCGTATTTTTAAGCCAAACTGAGGCTAAATTTAATTTTGCGTCTTTCACTCATGATTAAAATTAGGTTATGTGTTTTGACGTTAGTTTTCTGTTTATTTCTAATGTTTTATTACTAATATTAGGTTATATTACTCATCATTTACATTGGCAAAAGAAAGTTGTGTCAGTGTTTCACACAAAATTTTTAAGAAATTAAAAAAACCAGTTACTATATCTGTTTATAAGCGTTCATTTGTAGAAGTGTTGATTCTGTTATGATTTTAACAGCGTTGATGATCAATAAAGATTAAAATCTTTAACAATTTCCAGATGATTATTTTTTCTCACGTTTTGGGAGCCTGTAGCAAAAGGCAAAAGGAATATTGCATAATAATGATCATACAAACAAACATATACTACAATACAATGAATGCAGTTTTGTATGCACTCTGTGTTACTAATGCATATATAATACAACTGCATCACTTCTGTCAGCACTTCAACTTTATCCACCGCCACTTCACAAGCACATTTAATTTTACAACACATATCACATTCAAACAAACACGCATAATGAAAACTGAATTATAACGCAACATCAACAGTAACGCGGATCTGTTACAAATGATTCCACGTTGGACATACGTTATATTAACTTGGTAATAATTGTTTAGTAAAGATAGACGGTTTAATATACAAATTCTACCTCTGCAATTTTCTTTGTTTCAAAATAATATAGGTTAACAAAATATCAATAACGAATCAAAGGACTTTCAAATTACCTAAACCAAAATTCAATTTCATTGCTCTTTGATGAATTTTGTAAATTTGATTGAAGTGATATCTCTTTGTTAATTGAATTATGTTTTACATCAGTGTGTTGTTTAATATCATTTAAGATATTCTGGATTTTTAGTTTCATTTTAATCTTCATAAACTAATTAGTATACCTAAGTGTTCTCAAGAATAAAATTTCAAAAATTTACGGAATTCGATGTGGAAATAAGGAAGGACATGTACTACATTCATTATTATTTAAAACATTAACCTATTTATTTATTTATTTCGCCTTTAATACTTTATATCAGTAGGCTAAAATGATTATTCTTATTCTATAGTTTGCAATTACCTTAAATATAAACTAAATATTAAATACACCTATAATAATACGGTATTACATTTTCCTACTTATAATTAAAATTTAATAAACCTATACCTAAATATTACACATATGACTGGTTGTAATTATGAACAGAAAATATAAAAAATAAAAAAAAATTATTATTATTTATTTTAACTAATAAACAATGCTACATAATATAATTAAATAAGTTTAAACCAACTTTAACCCTTTCAGTGCCGAAACAATATAGGGTGATTCAAAAAGAGCGCCGGTTTTTAAACGGCTGGTAAATTTTTGTTTATCGGTTGGCAACATTGTTTGACCTCATTTCTATTTCGGAGAACATTACGATTGACGATTCAGTTGTAGTTTCTCTTGTTTGCAGTGTAATACTCTCGCAGTCTCTGTCTAACCATGGAGAAGTTTACTATTGCGCAACGAGTGTTAATCGTCAAAACATTTTACCAGAGTGGAGAGAGTTATGCGGCTACTGTCAGGCGACTTCGCGGTACTCTAGGACGTATGAAGCACCGAATGAATCAACAGTTCGCAGGCTCATGAAAAAGTTTTTTGAGACGAGTTCAACAGTCGACCTTAAAAGTTCTGGACGTCGTCGTTCTGGCCGAACTGAGCAGAACGTTGCGTTGGTTCGTGACAGTGTGGCTGTTAGCCCAGCAAAATCAATACGTCGCCGTTCTCAACAATTGGGTTTACGATGTTCTTCTGTACGGAGAATTCTTCGGTACGATCTCCAATATCACCCGTATAAAATTCAGTTGACGCAACATTTGAAAGTGGCAGACCACCAGAAGAGACGACAGTTTGTTGACTGGGTATTGAGAAAACGGCAGGATGATGACACCTTCGCAAACAAAATCATTTTCAGTGATGAGGCGCACTTCCTCTTAAAGGGTTTTGTTAATAAACAGAACTGCCGTATGTGGGGTTTAGAAAACCCCACATACGGAAACTTGTCCCACATAATCGAAACTTGTCGTGCAGTAATATCCAATTTCATGGACAGAGTTGATGCGTGCCAGCGCAGTAGAGGAGGACACATGCATGACATCATTTTTCATACATAAAATCGGAAGGTAAGATGAACTTGTTGATGTATTTATTTTCAGTTTTTCAATAAAATAAATCTCTTAATTTGATATATCAAAACCGGCGCTCTTTTTGAATCACCCTATATTTAAAAGTTGGATCTTAAGAGCCATTTATTTTGAATAAGGGTGTAGGCTACAAAAAGTGCCAGCCCTTATTTCAAAAACTTGCAGCTGTAAGCGTACAATTGTCGACCAAAATTTCAAAGTTACAGAAAAATAAAATTTCCTGTTAAAAATTAATTTTTATTGGGTTCATAAAAAAACGGAAATCGTTCTAACACGAAAAATATTTAAAGTAGTTTTTTTTAGTTTCTTAAAAGTTGCATCGACAGCTTGATCATTAGCAACTACTGTGAAGTTTGGTACTTAAACAGTGGTTTTAACGTGTTAAAATTTCCAGACCCTAGCTGAGAATCGAACAACGAGAAAGCTGGGAATCTCGAACGATAATAAACTATCAAAAATAAAATTTCACGTGACGTCTAACGCGCACATCTACTGTACTGACAAACAAACGCGAAAGTTTTACTTATGCAAGTACCGCGCTATATCGAAATTAAATAACATTTTTGTCTATTTATTAATAATTAATTTATTAGCTATTAAAATCTTTTGTAGATTCATTTGTATTTAGTTTCCAAATGACTGGAGTAATAAATTTAAGATTACACCCTTATAATAATGATTAATATTGAAAATACATTGTCCAGTGTGAATTTCCCTATAACTTACGTCAACTTTGTTGGGAAGCACGGTATTTTTATATTACTTGTATGGTATAGTCGAGTTTGCTGATAATACTTAGTTAGGTTCTAAACATTGTTGACGTTTATGTTAATAAAAAAGTGCTTCCAAAATATTTTATTACAGAATAATATAAGATCAGTGAATAAACCATAATACGAGGTGTGGCTATTAAATAACGAGACTGACGTAAAAAATCTTATTTTTATTTCATACATAATTACTTTTTGTCAACTTTAATATACACTCCTTCTCTATCCCTACAACGCTCCATGCAAATTGTCCATTGTTGGAAACAGTGCTAGAAGTCATCTTCTGTCAGCTCCTTCAGGACACGTGCCGTTCAAAATTGTTTGAAATAAAGCTCGCAAAAGTGTTTGTACTGACACTTTGTACGTGATTGAAAATTACCAAAGTTTTTGGAAACGATAATAACATGTCTTGAAACGTGGTTTTTTACGTCTTATGATCCGGAAACAAAGCGCTAATCCATGCACTGGAAGAGCCGAACTTCACCGAGAGCCAAAAAAGCCGAATGAGCAAGTCAAAATTTAAAGAAATGATGATTGTTTTTTTATATCCATAGGATTGTGTACCTTCACTGGGTTCCTGAAGTTCAAACAATTAATCAATATTTCTACCTTGAGGTACTTAAACTACGTCAAAAAGTAAGGAAAAATTGCCCCAAAATGTGGAAGGACAAATCATGGGTTCTCCACCAAGGCAATGCGCCAGCTCATTCCGCCTGTGAAGAGGTGTTATCTGTCAAGAGGTTCCTAGCCAAGTACAGCATTTCAGTGTTAGAACATCCATCTTATTCACCAGATCTTGCATCATGTGACTTCTACCTGTTTCCTAAGGTAAAATCTGCATCAAAAGGGACAATATTTGAGTATGGGGAAGCTGTAAAAGAGAAAGCGGCACGTGTCCTGAAGGAGCTGATAGAAGATGACTTCCAGCACTGTTTCCAACAATGGAAAATTCGCATGGAGCCTTGTAAAGATAGAGAAGGAGTATATATTGAAGGTGACAATAAGTGATTGTGTATAAAATTAAAATAAAATTTTTACGTTAGTCTCGTTATTTAATAGCCACACCTCATATTTATAGATCCGAGAAGAAGCGAGGGATTGCTAGTGTATTCATAAAAGATTGATAAGTTTACAAAATGACAAACGTGTTTCGATAAATGGTAATCGAATTGGATAATGAATAAATAGTGACGGTGTAGGGATAATGAAGGTAATAAATATTTGGGAGTATTAGTCAAAGAAGAGGAGTAGACAAAAAGGGATTTGTTAAACGATCAAAATGTAAAAGGGATAATCTAAGGTTTGTACAGGGAGACATTTAAAGGACGGACAACAAAGCTGGTGTGTAGGACGGCAGTGGTGGTTTGTCGCAGCAAATGTTAGACGGTGGTTACTCGAGTTCGTTCAATCGAAACGAACTACAAAATGCAAATTGAAGTAAACGTAAAGTGGTAGTGCGTCTTGCAGAAAATCCTTTTGCTGGTTCGGGAAAACAAAAACCGCAGCGTATCTACCCAACCTCATCCGTGTCGGTTCTGTTTGGGCTTATAGTAACAGAACAATCCGGCTTGCTTTCTCTTCTCCAGTTTTCCATCCTTAATCCTTTCCTTTACAATCGCTCGCTATTTCTCCGGTCGTACAAGAACAAGGAGTATAGTGACAAACGGGGGATTTATAGGCGATCGTTTTAAAGACTAAGACGTTTTAAACACGCTCCCTTAAATGCTACTGCTACTTGTGATATCGTTTTGTATTTGAAACGGACAACGTTTAATTTAACATACAATACCATCTTTTATCTTTCCCCTTCTCCAAGGCTCTTCTCTTGGCAAACGCATTGAATCTATTGAACCCACCTGAAAAAAAAACTTATGTAGTAGGCTATAATATAAGTATAATTTCAGTACAACCAGCACCTAACAAATAAATATTTAAAATATCGTAGCCCTACATTTTAATTCTTATCTACTACTTTAATTATCAGCTAATAAAAGCAATTATAGAATAGTAACAATGATTTTGCTCCGTGAAATTGTTATTTGTTTGAATTCTGTAGCTAAATTATTGAATCCGTAATTTTGTGACGTAATAACTATTTGTACATTTTATTATCAACGTGTAATTTGAATAGTAAGAAAATTTCTTCTTCTTCGCATCTTCCTCCTCTCCTCCACCTTCTTCTTTTCCTTCTTGATCTTCTTCTTCGCCATCTTTATTTAGTCTTCTTCTCCTTTTCCGTTTTCTTCCTTTTCTTTCTTTTCATTCTCCTTCTCTTCCTTCTCCTATATCATCATCTTTTACTTCTTCTTATTCTTCTTCTTCTACTTATTCATTTCTTCACAAAATTATTGCTTCCTTATTCTGACCATTTTTTTGTCATTGTAGTCTTCTCTTTCCCTTGGAACCACTCAATTTCCATAAGGTTATTCAAAATTATTTCTATCATCAGTTTGACTTCAATCAGATAACCAGCTAATTTATTAACAAAATTCTTCCCGTTACTAAGTTTCTTTCAGTGTATTTAAGTATGGTTCCTACCAAATTGCAAATTTTGTAATACTTTATAAGCTGACACAAAAACAAATCATCGAACATTCACAAAACGTAAAGAATATAACAACATTGAACAACATTGAATATAATAACATTGAAGAATATAACAACATATTACAACATGTAAAGAATATAAAATTCAACATACAATATCATCTTTTATATCTCGATGGCCCTAAAGGGCCATCGACCAACATTTGGACAGAGTTGATGGCCCTACAGGGCGACTAACACTTAAAGGTTTTATCACGCTACTTAATGGCGTCATCCATTGACAGGTGGCGTCCAAACATTGGGAAAGGATACGAGAAGGATTTTCATACCGGACTAGGCTCGAAGATAAGAGAACAGGTGGCGCCCAACACAACACAACTCCTTGCAGCTTGACGAGGCTGGACTGTTACGCTCTCGCTCGCAGCCACCGAAGTTCACCCGGCAACACAGTTCTTAGTTGGGGGGAATTGTTACCGTTGCCCCATTTGATTAGGTACTGTGCTTCCGGCTAATGGAGCTTACGACATACCAACAGAGGTAATCCGACAATAGTTCCGACAGGAGCGGTAGGCCTGTGTTGGCACTGCAGAGAGCTAGTAATTGCCCCTACCGCAGCGCTCTGGTGATTATACAAGAGCACTACATTGAGCCCATTCTGTCATTCCATTCTACTCTACAGCTTCGACCAGATATCCACCATCGGCACACGGCTACCGGACTACGACGAAGACCCATGGACGATCCCTCAAGAGAGAAGATGATACTTCCACTTGCCGACCCAACACCTTACCCGTCATTACGCGCTGCCGCGAGCGATGCTCACAGTGGTTCCTCGACCGAGCGTTGCACCTACCGGATCCCGACGAAGCAGCCTTCGACGCACTACTGCAAGGGAAGAAGATGACGTCCCCGCTGGACGACGATACGCCATGTCACCCATCTCCTTGACTGCCACGACGATTATGACCGACTCCGTTCGCCTAGACTGTAACCGCTTAAACGGCCCTTTTCAGGACCCCAAACATTTATGCTTTCCCCGTTTAATTTCACCATCCGGTGACAGAACCTACAGTAAAAATTATATCCGTGCTCCAGTTATATCCGGATTGCCAAAAAATTATTAGTAATCACACAAAATTTTATGAAATTTTAACGATGGGTATTTACCCGTGACCAAACCTTTAAGACCAAAATAATTGTCATGACTATATTAATTTTCTATGAATTTAGGTAAGTCTAGATATAATTATACGCTGTCACAGATTTAATTACTTTGTTTTTTTTTTGACGGAGTAGGCTTACCTATTTTGTGAAGAGAAGTAGTGCGTTTTGGGGTGGTATTTTAGCATACTCAATTTAAGGGAATATGGAAGGTTGAAGAGTGAAGAGATGATGTTGGTTTTCTGTAATAATTACATCAAGGGATGAGAGTAGCCGAGTTGGAGTCGCAAGTGGTAGATGGTATTGTTAAAAAGGGTACAACGAAAAGGGGAGGTGGGTAGTGGAACTACGTAATTTTCATAATACGGCACTATGTATGCCGTACTCGACCGACAAAAACTGACGACGCTAAGATTTATAACTGACAAGATCTAAAGAACGGATAGTCCAGAACAGAGCTCTCACTCTATCTTTCATGCTCTCTCGCTCATTCTTTACATTTTACCACTATATTCTCTTAATAATGTTGTGTACAACAGATCCAAAACGCACTCGCTCTGTTTCTGCACATAGATAACCGAAATTTTCTTGTACCGTCCTCTGACATCTACAGATTAAATTTCTATTACCATAGATTTATCGTATAATACAGGAGTCCTCCTATTATAGAACTAAGAGCAAATAAAAGTATTGATGGGCATCATTTCTTTATTTCAATTCATTGTGAATTATATTTTCTTTAATATTTATTACGCTGACAATAGCTGAATCAATCATTTAATAATTCACAGAAAACAATATATATTTTATCTTAATTACAAAAAGGTGTTTGATTTTATGGTTCCAAAATTTCTTAAATTTTTGCCTTCTGACTTACGTAAATTATATTTTACTGCATTGATTGGTGTCATTAAGGTGAGATTGTATGATGGTTTTCACTGAAAATTTCAGTTTTCCGTTTGTTATGTTTTTCAATAGTTCAGACTTAGACCTATATCTACAAGAAAAACATTATATTACGTCTAAAAAATTATTTTAATGAAAAAATTAAGTTTTTAGCAAGCATATCCAGAAAAATGATCATTTCACCAAGAACTAATATTTTTCGTAATTTTATACCAATCGTTTTAGAGCAAAAAGAATTTTAGTTTTTTTAAATATCTGCTTTACTGTTTTTGATATTCTCTGCTGTTGGTAAAGCTTTCTAACCAACCGTTGATGGAAAATTTACTTATTTGTGTACATTTTCTTTTTGATTTGTTCCTTTTTGTTTTTTGGCTGTTCCCATAAATTTAGATTTTAAAATTTAGGTACATTTTTCTCGGAATCCATTAAACCTAGCTGGCTGAATTTTTTACTAGTTATTTATCTTGTACATGCACAAATGCCGACATTTTAATGACTTTCTCAAATGCTCCAACAATTACGAATATGCAAAAAAACGTGTAAAAAAATTTGTAAATATTTTATATTATTCGTTAATTTGTTTTAATTTGATGGGCTCACAGATTAAATTGAAAAACGTTGAGTAGCTAGAGAAACCCGACAACTAAAAGTGTGTAAAGTTTTATTTATCTATCTTTTACCAATCCAATGAAAAATGTTCCTAAAAAACCAAATTTAACATTGGCGTGATACAAGGTACAGTCTCCCCTTAAATTTGGACACAATGCAACACTGAATATTCTTCAAAGACACCAGTCAAGAGCACTTAGAGCAATTACAAACGCACCTTTTTACGTAACCAATCATACAATTCACAAAGCCCTGAAAATACCAACGGTTCGAGTCATTGTCAACGCAACATTGACTCATTACACACAAAGACAATTATTGACTACATAAATCCAAATGCTCAATCTCTTTCAACTAACGATCTCCCTGTTAACAGACGACTGAAACGAAGGTGGAATAGGGATCTTCTCCGAGCACCATAATGAAATCAATTTAACTTGTCATGCCTATGTCATTTCATAAAAACAAAAAATTATTCATTGTAGTTTATAAATCATTATCATTGAAAAATATTGGCATCACATTCTTTGCAAAATTTCACGCCGAAATCAGTCACTGGATCGATTCACATTCACGTCACATTCCCGCCATTCCTCATTCATTCCATCTCATTTACTAGTTGTGTTTAAAAAAAATGTATAGTTGTAAATAGGAATAAAGTTGAAGTCAAATAAAATAGACTTAAAAATTTCTTGGTTGATCTGGGAGTTGGTTCAGCTCATCAGCAATTGATAATTTGTAAATAATAACTCATATTTTTTTCATCACTGTCCTTTCTTGAGCACAGACTTTGCCTTATTCAGGAAAATAATTTCTGTAAGTTAGATAAGAAATTGTACATATTGTAAAATTAATATAATTGAAGTAAATAAATAAAAATAAATAATTTCCTGGTTGCTTATTGTTCTATTTTAATCAGATTGTAACAGACTTTAGAGTTAAAAAAACGTTTCTGGTGCTGCCGTCCAACATATAGATTCTTTTATGCTGTATTGTGTTAATTATTTAATTTACCCAGATCCCGAAACGGACTTTACAGATAAGTGTCTCAATACTTTCCATCCCTATATATTCATATACGGTAAGAAAGAGTAAAAATCCGTTATTTTATCTTCGTTTGATGAAATTATATAAATATGATACTCAAATAGCATTTTTAATATCAATAGCATTTTAAATATCAATTTATCTAATATTAAAACTATTAAATTAACAGAATTTAATTAACTTCGATAATAATTTCAATTTTTTTCAGTTTATTGAACATTTTTTTAATTTATTCGAATGAATAACTTAGATAAAAGCGACTACGGTGTGTTATTTAACTGTAACAGCGGGTTTTGACTTATGAAAATTTCCAGACCCTAGCCGGGAATTGAACCCGGGACCTCCGTGTTGTAGCTAGCGTGCAAACCATTACGTACACTACGGATGAGGCCCAATTTCAAAATTTATTAATTTTATATACAATTTAAAAAATGTAAAATATTAAATGTTTTTGGTGTGTTTATTTAAAAATTTATAAATAGTAATATTTAAATTGGTATTATTAACTGAACAGTTTTTTTTATTTGAAACAAAACAACGAATTAATTTAAACCTTTAAAAAACGAAACAAACAAAAACAGGTTGTAAATATATCACTTTGTTACAATGTCAGTTAATGGCTATTTAAAAAAATAATAAAACAAAGGCCAAATAAAACAAGGTAGGGAGTAATAGATTGTTGGAGATGTATTAATTCGAATTTCAAATTGAGTACACTGATAGGACGGTTAGGCTTGCTTCCTTTCTTTCTTTGCTTCCATTTGATTTCGTTCGTTTTGGACTGACGACTGGATTTTAAATTAATACATTATTCATTGCAATTTATTCCGATACTCAGTCATTGGAGTCACACATTCTCATGCAACAGAGGCCGGCTTTAACCACCACAACCACCACCGCACACTTTTACACTTATTTATTGATATGTTATAAATTTCAGTGTGAGTGAGATTGACTACAATGTTAATTTTTTAACATATCGGATAATTGTTTAAAGCGGCTATATTTTTATGTTGAATTTAAATCATTTTATTAAAAAATAAAATTTAACAAAACTATTCTTTAGTTTATTTAAATAATTTTCTTTTAGCAACATTAAGTGCTTAATATTATAAGATATAATTATTGTGAAATGGGTTAGTTGTTAATAAATATTATAGCATAAGATGACTTCATCATCCAGTAGTTCTATAGCCTTTTTTGGTTTTGGCTTCCGCCACAGTCATCTTTCTCTCTGTTCTTCCCCTCTACATCCTTCATCCTGGGACACCCATCAAAATCAAATTAATTTTACCAGATTAAATCATGGTCCTTAAGTTTCATGTTACGACTGCCAAACTCCAACTCTTATTCCCATTCCAACTCTAACTCCAACTCCAACTCTGATTCCAACTCCAACTTCTATTCCAACTTCAACTCCTATTCCAGCTACAACTCTGATTCCAACTCCAACTCTAATTCCAACTTCAACTCTGATTCCAACTTCAACTCCAACTCTTATTCCAAAATCAACTCTAATTCCAACTCCAACTCTGATTCCAACTCCAATTCTTAATCCAACTCCTTCTTTTATTCCAACTTCAACTCTGATTCCAACTCCAACTCATATTCCAACTCCAACTCTCATTCCAACTCCAATTCTTATTCCAACTCTAACTCAAATTCCAACTCCAATTCTTATTTCAACTCCAACGCTGATTCTAACTCAACTCCAACTCTGATTCCAACTTCCAACTCCAATTCTTACTCGTTACTTCTTGTTATTCCTCCGCCACTTCTCTCTTCTCTGTTTGGATATTTATTCCAACTCTTAATTTCTTTGGGCGTTCCGTTTTTTTAATCCATAATTTTGTGTGTGTAACCGAGGATTTTGTCATAAAAGTTCGTTGTTACAGGAAATTGTTGTTAGTCAAGAGAACTTTATGTCAGTATACCTAATCTTTTTTCGAATAACCTCCGTTTTAAGGCGCCGATAACCCGACCTTTCATTCTATTCTATAATACTACTTAACGATGAGCCACATGTCGCTATGCGTTGCTCAGTGATCGAGACAACAATTCATGGAAGCAGAATTTTATAGCAAGAACTAACAAACTGCACATGTAGAATGCTTTCTCTAAATTACACGTGTTGTTGTTTAAGTCAACAGCCGAAAGGCTAGTTTCAACTTCTAGAGGTTTTACTAAGTAAACCGAGGATAAGGTGGTTCACTAGTGCCTTCCTCACTGAGTGGAAAAGTGTGCGTAACGGCATGTCAAGCTCGTTGAAATGCTTCTACTTTCTACCCTGCAAATGATACCTTCACTTCATTCACCACAGAGTCTGTCTGCGTAATGAAATTCATTACTTTCAGAGGAGATAAATCTGACTAGTGTATTTTACACCTCTACCTTTTCTGTTTTTAAATGCTTTTCATATAACTGGCTGACCATGTGATAAGATACTAGCAGATTAAATACAAATAATTTAACAGTCCACCTGCCTATTATGGGAAATACTTTAGACTGCTAGTAGAAATTAACTGGCAATTTAATTATGGAAGTTATTCGTATCACCTACTGTTTATAAACGTAATAGCCTATTTATTTCATATTATTGTTTGCTTTCTGCTTTGGTTTTATGTAAATAGTTTTGTATGTAATAGTTTGTTTTTCAAGTTATTGTTCCATTTTTTCTGACTTTATGGACGAAACGAAAACAACTTGGGCTGAAGTTACGTCAATATTCTGGCTCTTAGGCAGTAAATCTTAACTCTCCATTGAAAATAAAGTACTCGTATACAAAGTAATACTAAAACTAGTTTGGACTTATGGGTTAGAGCTATGGGGTACAACTAGTTCATCAAAATATAAAAATACTGCAGCGCTTCCAATCAAAATGCTTGAGACTAATCACTTCAGCCCCATGGTATATAACCAATGAAATACTACACAATGACCTAAACCTGCCATAAAAGACGAAATTAAACAACATAGCGAAAAACATTTATAAAAACTAGAAGACCGGTAGAATCCATTAGCGATTAACCTCCTTGACAACAGCGAAAATACTCACAGACTGAAACATTTTAAAACACTAGACTTACCTCTACGATTTTGTTAATCATTTAAAAATTTTTTTTTATTTTCTACTTCAACTACTAATCATCGTCATCTAATAATAAGCATCGTTATCATCTCCAGCTTCAACAACTTTGTGTTTCAAGATGTTGATTTACATTTCATCAAGTTTAGTTTTGTACTTATAAATTATATACATATATATATTTTTTTTCTTCACGTTTAGTCTTGTTAAAACACACTATTGAGTGTGGTTTTTATTTTAATTCTGAGGACATTACTCAGATTTTTCCGTCTTTGCTTTAAGTTTTTATACTTATAAACTGATTGTAAATAAATTCACTGTTACAAAATAAAAACAAAAAAATTAGTCCATATGAAACAGTACAGATTGATGACTTGTAAAAGTCAACATTTCATGAAGAAAATCAGATATTTTGTTACAATAGTAAAATTAGTAAAAATGATTGTCCTGATCAAAATGTTTTCCACGGATTCCTGGTTAACTCCTTCTTGAATTCAGTACAGTAGCATAATTTTCCCAAACCATACTTAAAAATTTGACATGCATATATAATGCACATTATTTTACAAGACAATAAAAATTTATTCATAAATTTGTTTTACAACGGCTATCATATTTCTAAATATCTCAATTTCCCCAATAAATTCCAGAAATCTCTTTCTGCGGACAAAACAAAATATTTTTCATTGAACAACAATGTCGATTTAATATTCCTTTTTAAAATATTGAGTATACTATACTAGATTAAGAGTGACGGTGTATTGAATGACAATATTTCGAGAGTTTAGTGTATTTTGCAGAGATGATGCAATAAAAATTATCATTATGAATACCGATTACAATTTAAGAATAGAAACACTTACACAGGAGTAATTGTTAGAGAAAGAAAGAGAGAGAAAGTAAGTGTATAATAAACTAAGAAGAGTTACAAAGTTAGCAAAAGCAACAACATATTTCAAATATTCGATACGATGTAAGAGAAGATATTTTAAAGATGAGTAAGAGAGAAAGAAGATACATAGATTATTTTATTAGACAGGGGGGGGAGAAAGAGAATAAGTAAGAGAATAGTATCCATATATATATATATATATATATATATATATAATACTGTAGATAATATGAATTATATAAGACGACGAGCATTATAGTTATATGCAAATCAGTTGATAGCCTACTGAAGCGTACCTACTCTCGGGAGGAAACTACCATATATATATATATATATATATATATATATATATATCATTATATAATACATAGATTCACCTTCTCCTCCGCCGATTTAGTATTTCAAACTCAGTCTGTCTCATTTTATCTTGAGTGCCAATATATTTTAGCGAAGGTAGAAGCAGCAACTTTTGAGATGAACTCATAAAATGCATCTCAACATCGAGTGTGTACCGTTCAATGAGAGGAACAAGATATTTTGTCTTGCTTCATCCTAACATAATAATACAAAGCTTTTCCAAAATTTAGGTAGGCCTACCGTTTAGATATTAAAATAATTTAACAGTATTTTTCAAAATAATTTTATTTTTCTTTGTATAAGACCGATTTTAGAAGACCACGTGAGGTAACATTAGACGTTTCTAGAAGCTCTTTTTCAGCCCACACTCTCAGCTTTTGCTCGCCGTAGGTTTTTCTCCTTTCTTCTATCCACCCGAAGTTATCTTTTTACTCTTAATGGAAGCTCTTAACGTCCGTAATTAGTTGGCTAAATTTTATTTGGTTCATTAAGTTTTCTCGGTTTATTCCAGTTTTCTCAATATCCTACATGGGTTCTTTAAACCATTCATTTGATACCCTAGGTTACTCGTTTAGTGTCTTTTTTAACACTTTATTTATTTTGTAACTGTATAAGAACAACTAGTAAAAACATTCACAACTAAATTAATAAAAAAAACCAACCATGTTAATGTCTTTTAGGAGGACACCACCCATCAATAGCTCTTCAGATATCGATAAATGCGTTCATTTTTAAATTAGATTTTAGTATACGTAATAATGTTAAAGTTGTATTAATGTATCATGTCTCTACTCCATCAGCGTTTCAGTCATCTTTGTACGATTCCTGGTCGGTCCGCAGAATTTATATTGCATATTAAAGGATTGTTATGATTGTTAAGTTTGTCTTTGAATCTACGGTACAGTTTTAGATAAGTACCGTTGACACCTACCACTTGTCATCCATTGTTTATAGGTTCCGTAAAATTTTAGTCTTCTTTTTCTAATCGTTTTCATTAATCGTTCATTTTTCTTGTACAGGTTCTTCTCGACCTTGTAACTTATATTGTCTGTCTACTATCTTCGGATCCATTACCTTGTAGAGAATTTTTCTTTTAAATTTTTCTGGTTCTCTTAGACCAGGTTTCTGGGTCATAAGGCACTCACTCCTGTGCAGGCACACACGTTTTATTGCGGTATTATATTGCTTCATATTGGCTTGTCTTGTACGTTTACTTTTTTCTTCTTATACAATTAGTAAGTTCCTCGTAGTGCAACGGCCATCTTGCCTCGTCTGCTGTTCATCTTCTTTTCGCTGATCATCGGTACTGCAACTTACGACACTTAACAATTTTGACCAATTCCAGACCCTTGTTTATTCTCAAACAAAACTTCAACATTAGTGACTTTCTGCGTCCACAAAATTTTCAATGAATTTCAAAACAATTAATTTTAAAACAATTACGTACATTGTTTATAATGATTAAGGGGAGCACTATAGCTCCTATCTAACCCATGTTAAATTGACCTGTTTTTAGGTACACGTTTCTGAGAAACTGTTAAGAGTTAGGGCTTTATTTTTTGTGCCTTTTCTATGACATCTTTTTAAGCTGTGGTACTAGAATTATTAATATAGAGCCAGCGATACCATTTCAAGAATTTGTTTTGAAAAATGTAAAAACAATTTAATTTTTTGTAGAATATTTTATTTTATTTCGAACTTAGTAATAATACTGCAATTATTCTAGTACCATCTGTCACAATTATACTGGGAAACTAGCTCAAAAATTTTCAACCTTCAAAGTCAAATAGTTTTTGAAAAAACTGTACCTTTATGGAAAAAAGTGAATTTGCAGGAAGAGGTGTAAAGTTTTATTTACCCTAAAATCGGCCTGCACCACAATATTGATCCTCACCAGAATGTTCTTTTTCGTCATATAATTTCCTATTTTTTTTCTCTTGTCTGGCTTCTTTTGACACGCTTTCCATTGTCTTCTCAGCTTTTTGTGTTCTTTGAATATCGCAACTCTTAATTATTTCCACAGATTAATTCAATTAAAAGAAATTCTGGTTAAAACATTACTTAACAAAAATCTGCATAGCTTTCGTAATTTATATTGTACAGTTATAATTTTTATATGCAATTACACAGAAAAAGATACAGTAGAAAATGGCGCCAAAATTAGAAAAATCCATTTTTTCGATTTTCGAGGTACAAAGCTCCGTTTAAATATGGATTATATTTTTCAATATATAGATTGGCAAGAGAAAGTGTGTGAGTATTTCATACCAGATTTTTTTGTATGTTTTACTTCGGCAATAAATTAAATTTATGTAGAAACCATTCGCTGATGATGCATATTATAAATTCAGCGAAATTTTAAAAACATATTCTGTCACTCCTGAGAACCACCTCCATGCGGTTTTCTCTGGACAACGTCTGTCCTAATCCCTCTTTAAGTAAGACGGATGAAGTATTTATGACTTCGTTGATCTTATCCTTTATTCAGTATTTAGAAAAGAATCTGTTACGTTAATTTAGGCGGTTGGGGGTTACGAGGCTGTAATCACTGTCAGATGTGTGGGAGATACATGGAGATTGTATACTAAAAATACATTTTGAATGAGCTTTGTATATTAGTTATGTTACAGATTTATGCATGTGAGTGTAATTAATTTAATATTAATAGTAATTGTTATATAAATTATATTAGTAGTAATAATATCGTTGCTGCTAATTATTTTCTTAGTAGATAGGGTGGAGTAAGAAGCATGAACCACTCTTCGTGGTACTTCCTCTTGATTGCTGAACATAAATTTGTAATGTCGCTGATAAGAGAACACGTATAAGGGTTGTATGAAGTATATATATATATATATATATATATATGTAGAGATAGAAGAGGATGAAGAAGAAGATGAGAAGGAAGAAGGCCTTAGATGTAAATCAAGAATGGAGGGTGGCTGATATGGTGGAAAAGAGAGGTACGTACGGTGGTAGTGGAGGTTTACGGCTTAAGTTGACTTCAAGACTTTAAATGTACCAGAGGATGAGTAGATGGTATATATATACAAACGGAGGCAGTTTTAGTAGAAGCATGTAACGCGTAGGGGTGGTAAAATAAGGGGGAAGGTTTAAGATAACTTACCGGTTAACTTTAGTGGAGGATCGTTCGGTTACGTCCAAGCACAGGAACCGGTCACCCGAACAGATAACAACTGGCAACTTATTATAAATGTAACTGGACCTTGTGTAATATAATATATATTATAAAATAGTGCAATAGATACCACCTACTCTATTACTACTATTACTACTACAGCAACAAGACTAATACTATTATTTTATCAGTATTATTAATTATTAGTCGTGGAGGTTACCTTAATAAACCTTAAGTTAATTTCTGTTCGGTCAATATTATGTTTCTAGTAAATTTATTCCTTCTACTTTGTAATAAATATCAAGATGTAAATGTTAACCCCTTTCCCCGTAATTCAATGTTCTCTTTATTAAAGTACAACGTTCCATTTATATCACTAAAAGAATTATTATTTTAATTAATAAATTTCTCATTATCCTACACCGTTTACCACTCGTAAACATTAAAAAATTTTATTGTTAATATCGTATCATCATTGTAACGTTTAATCCAGGTTCTTTCGGGATCTGGTGAATAATGAATGATAAACATTCCTCTTTAAAAGTTACAATTATTTATTAACTAGGTACGGTAACAAATTATTACGGTTATTAATACTAGTAAATTACAATTTAACTTCTTAGGTTAAATTAATTACAAAATATTATTAAACTTAAGACAGACTAAACTTAAAATAGAAGATGACGATTTATATTCAAAATAATATTTACCTTAATTTAATCGCTTTTATTGTATTTATTTATTTTCCCATTATATAAAAAAGTATCATAACAATTTTAATGTTAATTTCCTTAATTATACTTTGAAAATCTAAAACTATTTATTTTAATTCGTGGTCGGAAAATCAATCCATCATACTATGATTTGCCTTGTTCAAGGGTAGATCACTTCAGTGCTTCTTTGTTTATTAACTACTGCAACTACTACGGTAATCTATTAGTGTGTTAGTAATTACAACTACATGTTAGTTACTTTAATACTAATTAAACTACTAATATGCTTTTCACGGTTGATGAGCTCTGCTGTTCCATACATTTAGACCAATCAGAACGTTTTCCAGCGTTGTCAGATTTTACCTGACAAACATTACGCGCGCATGCGTATAAGAGCCGCAATAGTTCACTCTCGTCTTGCATCTCGTACTGAACACATCGATTATAGAGCGCGTTAACATGTTTATTTATAAATAAATATAATATAATTTATATATAATTAATATAAATTTATTAAAAATTTTATTACAAATTTAAAACCGAAACTTGTGACCCCCTTTTGCTTAGGCGAAACGACAAGGCATCGCTGCCGAAGCAAAATTGGCATAAGGGGACAAGAAAGACAAAAGAAGCAAAAAAACCCCAAAACAGACTGCGGTGATGTGATATTAAAAAATTTACCAAAGATTTAAAATAGTAAAAAAAGATTTAATTAAAAGCAGTAAAAGATTAGGCAAAATTAATTAGGAGAAGACAAAATATTAAATTAGATTAAATAAAAGTCACATAGTTAACCATATGTTAATTACAATTTCCAAAATTAAATAATAGAATAAAATCATATTAAATGAGCTCAGAAATTAAATTTTTATACTGGATCCAGACATATTAAGAAAAATTTAAGTTAAATACCAAATCGGTATTATAAATGAATAAATATAAAATAGATTTGTAATCAGATTTTATTTTAAGAGATAAAATAAAGAATTGGAATAAGAAAAAACATGCTTGGCATATTATTTTAGAATAAGATTGAATAGTTAAAAATTTATTCTTTCTTTCTTTTTCTTTTTAAAAAAAAAATTATTTAAAAAATAATTAAAAAAAAAATATTTTACAAATTTTTAGTAACACAAGAAATTGGTGTTACCGAAAATAAATTTTCCATAATTAAAGGTTTATGCTATAAATTATGTAGAAATAAGATAAATATCATTTATAATGTTTTTAAAAGAAATAATGAAAGCCAAAATTTAATTTAACAAATTGCTAAAGCAGCAGGCTCAAAACATGCTTGAACAGAAATATGCAAAAGTGCATGCTGTCGCCAACATAAAACTTGTATCATATTAATGATTTACATAGTAATTAAGACAATAATTAAATTACTTTTTTATAACAAAATATTTAAACAAAATTGATTTTATTTAAAGAAAGAAGATTAGAAAAAAAACGAAGAAAGCAGGTCAATCCTGGCAGAGTTATGCTAGAAAACCAGCATCGGACAGGTTTAAGCCAAACATAGGGCGACGTGTCCCCTTTTGTGTAAAAAAATTTTATTCATAAGTGACAAGTTGCAAAATAGGAAAATTATCTTCTCCCAGAAGAAAAATGAATATAGATGAGTAGTTTTATAAGGTAGGTGCGTGAGGTTTTCGGGCGAAGCTGGAAAAACTCCAATTTGGGCTTTTATTTCTTGCCACATCATGAGGGCAGATACGTTAAAAGAAGAAGAAAACCTCCCCAGAACAGGTTCAAGATAGATACCCCAAAACTGGTCCCTGCAAAGAGCAGAAAACCAGGACTTAGAAAATGAGGGCCACCACAAAAGACAAACAAAAGAAAAAAAAGGTAGTAGATAAACCCCAACAGCATAGAAAAGAAAAATTAAAAAAAAATTTAAAGAGCGATTAAAAAAAATTTAGTATAAATTTAAAATTTAAATTACCCAAAAGGGGTTTACAAAATTTACAAAATTTATCAAATTTACAAAAATTTAGAAAACATTTTCGGCTTCAATGGGATTTAGCTACTAGAGAAAGAAAAAAAACGACTTACCGTTTAAAACGGGAAGACAATTGGTCTACCAGCAAACCAGCAGCATAACGCCCCGAAAAAAACTCATAATCATAATTTACGGCACAAAGATCACGATCCTTTCATCGTAGAGACCAATTGTAAAAGAGGCCGAGAGGAACCAAACTTCCCAAAAGGAAACCTCGGGTCTGACGTCATCGACCCCCTCCAGCCCGCTAGACAAATTATCCAAAAACGAGTAAAGCAGGTTGAAACGGATCTAACGCCAGAATTACAGATAACAGCAGTCGGCAGTACAAAGTCGGAACGAAAAACAATTCGGAAACGAGTAACGGAGTGCGGTGAAATAAAGATAACAAAATTTTAAATGCAACAAGACTGAATAAGGAAAAGATGAATTAAAATTACGTAACATTAAAATAAAATGTTACAAACTTAACTATAGAAAAATAACCATTTACAATCAGAATAATTAATTGATCTTGTCCCTAAACTAACAATAATTTACCTTAACCCTTTTTCTGTTCGTGAATATCTACTGCACTTGAGTCCATTAAATACTAAACTGGTTTTAGTGAATTACATTTACCTTTGAAAGTTTTCAAATTTAATTTCTGCATCTCATAAAATTTGCACATTACGTAGAAGTATCACATCTGAATTATATGAATGGTTTTACCAACTCTTAAAATTTATTATTGAAAATAACTTTACATTTGAGATTATCGTTGTTTAGGTCAACAGCTAAAAGGCTGGTTGAACCTCTAGAAGTTTTACTAAGTAAAACGAAGAGTGAGGTGGTTTACTATGCGTTCCTCATTGAATATAAAAGTAGCCTATGCTTATCAGCATGCCAGGCCTTCCGAAAATCATCTACTTTGCATCCTACAAATGACACCTTCACTTCATTCACAACAGGGTCTGGCTGTATAATTAAATTATTACTTTCAGAGGAGATAACTCTGACTAGTATCTTTTACACCTCTATCTCTTCTGTTCATAAAACGTTCAGTCATATAATTGGCTAACCACGTGATAAGAAACAGAACTATGTTTTGTAGCCCTGGAACTAGCAGATAGAGTAAAAATAATTTAACACTCCACTTACCTGTTATGGACGTTTCAGATTGTTAGTAACCCTGAAACCCATCGTATTTGTTAAAGCAGTTTTATTAAATACATACAATAACTTCCGTACTTCATCATCAAGCTAAGCAAACTGCATAGAATCACCAGTAAAGACCAAAATTTCAAAGTAGTTGAATTCATAAAACCCTTTTTTATTACATTAGTTAACTCAGAAATTGAACACATTGGGGGGTAAAGGACATCCCTGTTGAAAACCTCGGTACACATTTACTCCGCTATTATGTTTACCATTATGTGTTAACACAGTGGAAGAAGTTAGACTTTTTTTATATATACAACTGATAAAACCTTGAAAAATATAGGTAATACCTGAGAGAAAAATTTCTTATTTCCTAAAAATGGCCAAAGAGACCGGTACTTTTCTTTGGGTATCTTCTCTTATCAGAAGTTTGAGATGGAAACAAAAATTATTATTTTGGATACCGGTACCCTAAATAATTCCACAGAGGATCACTTATACTTCTTGTAGATATTCTAACCAAGATTTGGTTCGTCTTAGTACACCTTCTCTCCTGATATTGTCTCTGTTATTAACTGCAGAATAATACGGTATTTCTCTCAATGCATGTTGTTGTTTAGGTCATCAACCAAAAGGCTGCTTTGAACCTGTAGAGGTTTTACTAAGTAAAACGAAGAGTGAGGTGGTTTACATTTGCCTTCCTCAATGAGTGGAAAAATACGCTTAACAGCATGCCGGGCCCTCTGAAAAGCACATATTTTCTACTCTACAATTGACACTTTCACTTCATTCACCACAGGGTCTGGCTGTACAGTGAAATTTTTATTACTTTCAAAGGAGATAACTCTGATAAGTGTCTTTTTATTCCTCTGCCTCTTCTGTTCTTAAATGATTCAGTCATTTAATTGGCTGACCATGTGATAAGAAACAGAACTATTTATTTTAGCCCAGCAACTAACAGTTTGAGTATAAATAATTTGACACTCCACCTGTCTGTTATGGGCTCAATGCATAACATGTTCAAAATACTCCAGTTTTTTACTCATTATCGTTGTAAATAATTCTACCTCTTTACGTATCTAATGTAAGACTTCCTCGTTTGTTCTTTTCTGTATTTATTTATCATAATTTGGATTTTTTTTGTTATATTCCTGTCACATAAGAAATTCTTCATCTTTATAAAGGCCGCTCTCGCTATTCCTATCCGTCCTCTTATTTCTGGTGTTCGATTGTTTTTCTCTTTTGTTATTGTTCCCAAATATTTGCACCTTGTTATTTTTTCAACTCAAATGTTGTTAAATTCACCAAATCATTCTTAGGTTTGGTTTAATTTTAGACCGATGGTAAATTATTCTTGTTAAAAGAGATATAAACTGCATTAAACGAAATATAAATTATTTATGACGAAATGGAAGTTCCAATATTATTGTATGGCAGCGAAACTTGGACCCTTAAAAGGAAGAAGGAGACAGAAATTGGAAGCTGCATAGATGCGTTTTCTACGAATGGTCATGGACTGTAAGAGGGAGAAAAGAATTAATAATTGCAATATAAGGAAAGAGCTGTAAACTGTAAGAGTAAATGAGAGAATCAATTTTTATCACAATAAATTGATGGAATATTTTTAAAGAATGAAGGAAAACAGAATTCCAAAACGGTTTTTAAAATAAAGGTCTGATGGAAGGAGAAGCTTGGGAAGGGCTTTACAATGCTACGTATAGTTTATTTTATTCCACAGCTTTCTGATAAAAAAAAAGTTTAAAAGCAGTCTATACCGGGAAGAGAAGAAGAAGGAGAAGGAGAAGAAATGGATAAGGAAAAGGAAAAGAAGAAGGAGAAGAAGAACGAGAAGAAGGAGAAGAAGAAGAAGACGAAGAAGAAGAAGAAGAAGAAAAAGAAGAAGATAAATGATGCGGTTTGATATGGATCAACAAACTTATTAAAAAAACCCTTCGTTTCGAACAAGATTAGAGAGGTATTAAATAGATTTTGATGAGTTCACATGATTATGAAGATCTCAGTAGTAACAAATTTGTTGATAGAGTACAGAGTTTAGGGCTAAAATAGGGAGAAAGAGGAAGAGGATGACAGGACAGAGAGAAGACGGATGAATGAGGGTCTGATGTTGGGTGAGTGGAGCAGAAGTGCAGCGAAAAATTGGTTTAAAAGTAGGCGCTGTCGCGACAACGAGGGGGTATATTAGTCTCTCTTCATACGAGTGAACGTACCGAGCCGCTAACCTACCAGAGCTGCCCGTCAGAGAGTGTTTCAGAAGCGGGAACGATGAAGAGGCAACGTACGGCGAGGCATGGTGAGACGAGGATCACACCTACCTGTTGAGTGTTGTACTAACCGCCATGCGGGAGGAGGAAGATACATCTCTATCCGAGCTACATTTGTGCGTTCATGTTTGTATGTGGTAATCCATGAGTCCGCATGTTTACTTAATCGTTGTGCTACTTAATAATACATGAAAAAGATTAACTGGGTTTATTATGTATAAAAAAATACTTAATTTTAAAATTTCACTAAAAAAAATTGTTATAGTAGTTTTTTCCATTAATTTAGCTCATTTATTATGTACAGTTTTATTTTCTTATCCCACGTTTTAATTCATTATTTGGACAGATTACAGAATTTGTTTAATAAAAATACATAACTCACCTTGGTTTCCGCCATTATCCTCCTACAGTCTCCTTGTTAGTCTCTAGAGTCCTACCACCTCTCACGCTCATCAAAATCAATCAATGTGACTTCATCTGTACAACGTTACTCAGCGTTTCCTTACACGTCACCTTAACCAACTTTATTGAAGTTAATAAATCTTTGAGCCTAAAAATTTGATTTGGTTTGATAATCGTAGGGCGAACAGGCATAACAGGCAGGTGGAGTGTTAAATTATTTGCACTCGATCTGCTAGATCCAGGGCTACAAAAAAAATTCGGTTTCTTATCACATGGTCAGCCAAATATATTACTGAAGCATTTAAGAACAGAAGAGGTAGAGGTGTAAAAACTAATCAAAGTTATCTTCTCTGAGTGTAATAAATTTAATTATACAGTCAGACCCTGTCGTGAATGAAGTGAAGGTGTTATTCGCAGGGTGGAAATTAGATGCTTTTTAGAGAGCCTGGTATGCTGATAAGCATACTTTTCTACTCAGTGAGGAAAGTAATGGTAAACCATCTCACTTCTTGTTTTACTTTCAAAGCCTCTAGAGGTTTAAACCGGCTTTTTGACTTATGACCTAATAAAAAGCCCTATGATTTCTCAACTGTGGAAAAAAGAAGGAGGAGGAGGAGGAAAAAAAGAAGAAGAATAGCACAACAATAATTCAAATATTTAGTTATTTACATCTGAAAATTTCGATACGGCTTTTACCAATTTTCATTTTCCGGTATTTTGCAGAACTATGAAAGTGTCCGCTTTACAACGGTCTAAAAATTTCAAATCCGTTCGGTAGAACTCTATATTTAAGGACAACAAAATCATCTCAATTTAAAAATACATTGAACCAGATTTTTCGTTTTAAATACAATGGCGATTCGAACCTTACTGTAATTTTTTTTTAATTCTGTCAAATTATAAACAACTTTTTATAATGATGTAGTCAATAATCAGATAATAAATTACAAACACGTATTAACTTAAGTAAATAATAATGGACGGTGCCCATTTAGAAATATCGCACAACAAATTAAGGTGTGTCTTAAAAAAATTAATAAAAAATAACAACTTCACTTAACAAAACATGTAACAATCAGAAATTATGTTCATAAAAACCTACTTTTTAAATCATTATTTATGATGAAAACAAAAAAGAAACTCTTTCAAAAATCTAATACATACCTACGATTAAGTTTGATTAATTTATTACTGTAGTGTAATGTAGTATATCTATGTCACACGTAACAAAATGTCTAAATTGTATGTTTTCATAAGAGTCTCGGTGTAGGTGTTTAAAATGCATGGTCCTTTCTACCGGCTGATCAAAAAGCATTTTAACCTATCATAACATAATTTTTTTTAACAAATTGTAATTTCTTTTGTAATCAGTTTTTGAAATGTAAATATAAACTTTCAAAGACCTAAAAAATCTAAATAAAAACATTCTTTAAATCAAAATGTAAAACACTTTTAGAGGTGTATTAAATAAAAGATTAAATTGTAAATACAACTCAAAACTAATAAACTAAACTAGACTCTGAACGGTGCATTAATGTTTAAACTGTCGCCAACCGGGGCCGAAGACACGTTGAAAAACATTGCTTGTTAGTTTGGTGACCCTGAAAAGGGCCGTTTTATTGGTTGGGGACTGAAAAGGACCGTTTAGGTTTTGAGGTGGCCCTGAAAAGTGCCACCTCGTTGTTGTTTGTTGGAAGCGGAGCCAGAAAAGTGACGGCTCAGCTACCGGATTCAGCCCTAGCCTTCCCTCAGGGGCAGTTGGGTCCCCACTGCAGTGTGATAGTGGTGGCCCCCAAAGCCCCGCAGTGTCGGGTTGGCGTAGGCCATCGGCCGGTAGCGCGGTCGATGCGGTTTTCTCCGGGTCGGTGAAGGCTGACCGGCGTAATGAGAGTAATGCATTTCATTATACATCCATACCCTGTAGTGAATTAAGTGAAGTTGACATTTGCAGGGTGGAAAATGGGTGCTTTTCGGAGGGCCTGGCATGCTGATAAGCAATAGTAAATCACTTCACTCCTCGTTTTACTTAGTAAAGCGTCTAGAGGTTTAAACCAGCTTTTTAGTTAGTAATCTAACCTAACCTAAAAACTGCTGGTTGTATAAATGTGCGGTTGTAGTTGTTACTAAATAAAGACTAAGAAAACCTAAACCGTTCCTAAAGTAAACAATTCCATGTCAAAAAGTGGCGGATGATCTTTTAATCAAGCATTTTCGACAAAGTTTCTAAATTGCATTAACTGTACAATGTTTTATCGTTTTTTTAATGTGAAGAAATTAACCTTTGGAATCTTAAAATACCTTTTATGACTAGCCTTGTAAATATATTGATGTTTATAAAATATTGAACTTCACAATATTGCACACCCCGGAAGATTTGGAGGGATCGATTTTGAATAAAAAGATCGAAATAGTGTCTTATTCCCCAAGAAAAAAAAATAGTTTTCACTATGTAAGTACAATGATATTTAATAAAATTTAAATATATTTTTGACCACCTAGTTCTTTTACGTTGGATGAGATAGAGCAGTCAAGACCTTAACTTGGATTTACACCTACATTCGATAAATTTTGGTGACCGACATATTATATCTTTTTAAAATTTAAAATGTCATCTTAATCAAAAAAAAATATATATATATATAATAATAATAAACAATAAAGAGACCGTTCATTTTGATTTATGAATAAAAATTTTATTACATAAATAATAAGCTTGTTTTATTTTGATGATTAAACATTCATTTTTATATTCTCTTTTGCGCCTACTTTGTTATTGAAATTAGTACTACAAAATTTTAATTAAAGGTGTATACAAAAATGTAACTAAAGTGTTAATTTTATGTTTGGTTTTTGCAGGTGTTGTCTACGGAGATACTTTCTTTTGCCTAAATTTAACTTTCGTTTTTAATAATATGTTAAATTTTATTTTTGCACATCATATGGAATATGAAATAAAAGTGAATGTATACCGGATCGTTGGTTTGTTTACTCGATTGATAAAATCAGAATATTGATTCACGTCTAAGTTTATTGTAGAATGATTTAGACAAAAAATTAAGAAAGAATGAACTTTTAGATTAATTATTTTAGAAAGATTTCCGCTTCCGTGTGTGTTCCTTCTTAAGAAAAAGTTACTAGGTCAATTTAACTGAAATTTGAAAATTTTATCTTTAGTTTACTTTGTAAAATTTTTTTATTACTCGTGTAAATATTTTGATAATATCTAAAGGGAATGTGTGTTCGAGAATTTTCGAGGGGACCGAGATTTTAAAAATGTTAACGTAAATAATGAGAGTAATAAATAGCGTTTTCAGGAAATAGTTATAAAGGGTCTTGTATAATCAGGTAGGCTTACCCATTATTGTACGTGTATTATGAAAGAGTGGGGGTACTTATTTAGATAATTGACCATTTTGTAACACCTTTATTTAATCCTAATTTGTTTACAGTTGTTAAGAATTATCCAGAAGCCATCAGATAGATTTTTGCATTTTTATTATTGTATCGAAAATCTCTCTCTCGAAATCTTTATTAGCCCACCTAAATAAGCAGTCAATTTGTTTACGGTAAGTTTTAGTTCCGTTTTGTTTGTGATCCAGTGCGTGAATTGCATAGTACGAACAGTGCGTTAGAAAAGGTCAACGTTACTATGAATTACTGTCTATTGTTTAACGTTTATTATTTTGTATTATTTTTTAAGTAGTATTTATTAAATTGTTTAAGTTTATTTATTGTTATTAAATATTATAATTTGTTTGTATAGTTTATTGTATATTATACGTAATTTCATTGTAATTTACTTGTAGATTTTAGTCACTTTATTAATAGTAATTTTTAGTTGTAATAAATACTTGTAATTTAACACTTTACTGTGGTAATCATTTATTACCCAGATCTCGAAACGGACCTTAGAGATAAGTGTCACGATATTTTTTTTAAGATTTTATTTTGTTTGTCGTACAGTTTATTAACACTTTTAATATCTACGCTACTTCTTGTTCTATGTATTCTGTGTTATTATTGTTAAATGTATTTATTATCAAATTTCCTATGTTTGTTCTCTTTATTTATTAATTTTCTTTTCATCCTTCAACTTTTCAAACATCCAATACGGAGTATTCTTTAAAGAAATTTCGTTTTTCACTTCATCTTAAAAAAATATAGTTAAACTTTTAGATGGTTATACGATATTGCATAGGTAGTTTCTGGGTTAGAAAGAAAGAAGTAAAAAAAAGTTTACTTTCCAAAGTCAGAAGAGTTTGGATTTTTCTATATAACCCCAAAATGAAAGGCATTTACTCCGATACAAAAATCCTACTTAAAACATCTGTAACGTTCATAATTTAGGTATTAAAATAAATTCATATTTTATTCTTTAAGAATGGATTAAGAACGGAATTAAATGTCAACAAAGATGTCAAGGTAAAAATTGAACCTCTATTTCAAAATTTTAATTTACAAAACCATTTTGAGACAATATGGACTTATGGTGCCCAGTTCTTTAAAGAAACAGCAGAGGGCAACTTAAAGTCGATCCAGGTCTTTCAGTAAAATTTCTTAAGATTAAGGTGTCCAGCTCTTTGAAGTAACGGCAGAGGACAACTTGAAGTCGATATAGGTCTCTCAGTAAAATTTCTTAAGATATGCTTCTTCGTTTCCTTAGTGTTCTGTCTACCGATGTTGAGGAGGTAATGCTGTAATTGCTTTAAACTCTGTGATGTTCCGCGTACTGTTACTCAATTTATTGACAAAAATGGCTTTGGAACAGGGACAAGCTAACAAAAAATGTTGATACTTCTTGAACCTTATTTTTAGCTTTATTTTGAACAGATTTCTGCGTTATTTGCATACAGATGACAAAAATGTCTAATACATAAAATCTTTCAATAATTACTCTAAAGGATTAATTTTGTTAAATACGCGAAAAAATTAACTCTTTTTTAAGGCACTTAGTGTGATTTATATTATATTTCGCGCAATTTCAGTATTTCGTAAATTATTTGTAAATGTTGAATGAAATGTTTAAAATTAATTTGGTAGTCGCACCTTAGACTCTATAAGAAATAAATTAAAAGTGATGTGTAATACCAACTGATTGACAGAGATTAGAAGTTATTTGTTTTAGACAGTATTTATCTTTCAAAAAAACAATTATTATTGGGTTAAAATTTAACATTTTAACATTTTATTGTAAGAATAAATTGTTTCAGTACGTAGAAATAAAAGAGGAAACCTTTATCGATGTATAAAATAATAGAGGACAGTAGATATTATAATAAAAGTTTTGGCGCATGTTATGTGGAGGAGGTTAGAAGGTTGATATTTATTTTCGTCAAAGGGCGTCATTATTCCGAAGCATTTCCTCCCTCTAAACTAAATACCAATATTTCACTTGTCAGATTCTGCCGTTTTTCCTCGGTGCTTCTTTTTAAACTTGATGTGGCGATCCTTTGTTGCCAGCTTTGACCTTTTCCATCAATGTCAAATGATCCATCAAAGGCCGTTCTGTTCTTCTCAATTCCACCCTACTTGATTGATGAATATTGATCTAACACTGATGAAGCGCCCGCACTTTCCCTTCACTTCAGTCTAGGCTGGCACTTCCATAGCCAATTCCATTTTGTTCATCCCATTATTCTTTCCCTTCCTTCTCTTTCTCCTTCCCCACTTTAAGAACCCTACCTTCTCCTATTACAATCAACTGCTACAAATAACAAACTCACTAATTTCCTCGTTGTTGTTAAGGCTATTATCCATTAATTTTAACCTCAACTTGTACTGTGAGTAGATCTTGGAATTATTACCTGACATAAGATATGTGTGAAAGTACCAAAAGTTTTAAGTCTTGACCATTGTAGCTTATAACTTAAATGATCTCTAGGTTACTTTATTTTTATCTGAAATAATATCTTATAAAAACATGAATTATTATTTAAATAAGCGAATAATGACACTTATGTGTTATAAATAAATATATTTGTATCTATATTTATGAGTTAGAAGTTGTATTAAATAAATCAAATATTAAAGTTTTACGGCCTTAGGCCTAATAACTAAACTGCTCTTGAAGCTAATACTGCCCTGCTAAGAAAAAAGGCAGTAATTGCAAATTTCTCGATTTTGAGTTTTATATGTATTTTTATGTTTTGGACCATGAGGAATCGAGTGAACTAACTAACAAAGCCGTATCTTCAACGATTACGTAGATATTGAGGTATTCAGAGACATTATCTACATGTTTTGGTCAGGCTTACAAAGGAAAAGATCAGTATATGCACATACTAAGGGAAAAGGCAGTATCTGTACTGAAGTTACTGCCTTATTTCATAGTATGCTACAGATACTGCTTTTTTTTACTTAGTAGAATTTGATACTGAATTCATTTACTACTATGTACATCATTGTCGATTAGTCAAAAAAGTTAATCGGTTTTAAAAGTTGAAGGTTGCACCACCTTAAATATAGAACTGTGAGCTAATTCTTGAAAATGGATTTCAAAAATATAATAAAAAAATATTGGGCACCAGCTTTAGCAGTAGAGCATCAATATTTCCCAATTCTTGCTTTATATCTTTATTCTTCCTTCTAAATGGCCTTTTATTTATATAAATACCAAAATTACAAGCTGTTCTAACATAAAAAATATAACAGTAAGTACCCAATAAAGTTGATGCAGTAAACAGAAAATACAACATATTGTCCATTAATAACACATTTTAATGATAAAATTAAATAAATTTTTAAATAATTTATTTTATAAAAAAAATATAGTACACACACACACACACACACACACACACACACACACACACACACACACACATACTCTCTCTCTCTCTTTCTCTCTCTCCCACCCCCGCCCACACACTCTCTTATCTAATACCGTATTTCTCTCGTGCATCTTATGGAGGTACCGGTAGTAGGAGTTCCTAGTGTCTACATCCATAGTCTTTAGATATAGCTGTCGGATTACTAAACATCTCGAACTAACAAATGTCGGATTGTGAAGATTCAATTATATAACTAAAGTCAAGGAAATCTTAATTATTAAAATCAAGATATTTGTGTATTTAAATAAGTGTCGTTGTTTAGGTCAACGGCCGAAAGGCTGGTTTGAACCTTTTGAGGTTTTACTAAGTAAAAACGAGGAGTAGGGTGGTTTACAATTACCTTCCTCATTGAGTTGAAAGAGTGTGTTTATCAGCATAGCAGGTCCTCCAAAAAGTACTCACTTTCCACCTTGCTAATGACACCTTCACTTCATTCACCACAGGTTCTGGCTGTATAGTGAAATTCATTACTCTCAGAGGGAATAACTCTTGACTAGTGTTTTTTACACATCTTCCTGTTTTGTTCTTAAAAAGTTCAGTTATATAATTGGCTGACTATGTGATAAGAAACAGAAATATTTTTGTAGCTTTGGAACTAACAGAGAGAGTGCAATTAATTTAACATTCCACCTGACCGTTATGGGAAAATTTAAATAAATACGAAACATAAAAATAAAAAAATTATAACATATTTTGATATTGGTATAAATCTCCTTAGAGAGTGTATTATTTTAATAAACAACAATAATATTTTAAAACGTTAATTAATAATTTGGTTAAATAAGCAACGCCATATTGAAAGAAAGCGTTAAATATGTAACGCTCAGAAGCAAAGAACTGGCAGGAGCATTAAAGAAGCACCAATGGTAATAACCAAATCAAAAAACTAAAAAAATAAAAGAAGAGATGAAATAAAAGAAGCACGCATGAGTGAGAGGTTTACTCAACTCACTTCAGATAGGATGGACTCTCGCGGCGCTATAAATTCAATGTCAAGTCCTACGTTATTATTTATTTATATTTTCGAATGTATGTCCGAATGGAAAGAAAGATTTTTTTAATATTACAATAAACACCTCCCGTCAGGTTTCGGGTTCATAAATCCATAAGCCGTCCGCCCAGAACGTAACTGATGGCCGGCCGTTTGGTCGACCGAAATGCCTTCTGCCGCTTCAGCCTCTTCACTCGATTCGTGACTGAATATATATATATATATATATATATATATATATATATATATAAATATACTAACACATATGCACGTCACATAACCTCCTATTCGAATCTAACTAACTTATCCTACTAACACAATCACAGAACCAACAATTCTCAGGATAACATTTTCATATTATCCGTTTTTGTTTCCTAAGATTTATTTAACAACATTTTTGTGATAGGGTCGTTGGAATGACAAGCACAAGTTATAGTAATAATAATAATACTAACGCATTCATACGGTATAAATATATGACAGTTAAATTAAGCCTCAAGACTCCGTGTAATAAAATATCAGAAATTTTACTTGGTGTTACTTCAAAAATGTTTAATATTTGGTACTTCCTCATATGTTTGACACAAAATAATAACTTGTACATCTGCTACTGCAAGGAAGATCAATTTTAATGTGCAAAATATTATTTATTTTGACTATCAGGTAGTTTTATCGACATTGATAATTTATTATATTATTTGAACTTTATTACCGTCTGTATTTTCTGTCAATTTTAAACACCTAAAAAAGGGTTGAAAGTATTGCAGGGGCTAGTTACAATATTGAATTTATTAAAGAAACTGTTACAAAATAATTCTCCAAAAAAATTAGTTTACAACAGAATTGTTATTTTAGAAAGGGAGTACCAAAACACGAACTTTTTGAAGAAGAAAAAATAATTTTTCTGCGGACAGAAAATTATTTTTACTATCTCTAGCCCTATATGGATATATTGGGAAAAAAGTAAGCATTATTTTCATGTTGATTTTTTGAAATTGAGTTTTTACCGTAAATACACGTTTTCAGGCCCCCTGAACCCAAAACATGTTTTCACGTACCACTAGGGTACCCAACAAGACCATTTTCATTAAAATCGGTCAATTGGAAATAGTAGTTTATTCGTACGATTTTTCACTTTTTTGCAATTTTCTCAAAAACCACTCCTACCATTTTTTTAAATGGCAATTTATTATTACATTCTTCATGCTGTACAAGATAAGGTACACGATGTCTACTGAAATTTTGTGGGTCTATGATCTCATGGTAAAAGTTGTTTTTTTAAGATTGCGGCCTTAATATGCATTTTAGGGCTAATGTGTAATAACTAAAGTGGTAGGATATTTAAAAATCAAATCAGATTGAAAATAAGGAAGTCAAATAAGGGAGTTTATTGAAAAAATACTCAAAGAATCGAAAGCACAAAGTTTTATGAACTCTCTACTCCACCGTAGAGAATACTTTTCTTTTAAGCAAAAAATAAAAAAAATTGTTAGAATTACATATTTAATCGGGTGGATCCACGAAGCTTTAATTTATGAATTGGTGAAAAAATCAAATATAGGCCTACACAGGATACAAGTTAAGCAAAATATTGGTTTAATCTAATTTTTTATCAGAAATTAATTAGAAATTAAAAAGACACAAAACCATGTACACCTGATAGAGTCATGGTTTAAACTTTTGAAAATTAAAATTAATGAAAACAAATTGCAACAAATGACGTTTATACGGAAAAACTGCCCAACCGTTTACATTTATAATATTCCACTGCCTCACACTACTCAACACGTTATTTAGGCTTACACTTGGACAGAAAAGTTACATGGAACGCACATGTTACACACACACACGCCACAAACTCAAAACACGCTTCTATCAACTGAACGCTTACTCGATAGACGTTCTAAATTAAATATGTCACACAAATTAACAATCTACAAGACAGTCTTAAGACCAATGTGGACATATGGAATTCAACTTTGGGGATCTGCTAAACCTTCACACACGAAACGTATACAAGCGATTCAGAACAAGATTCTACGAACGATAACGCAATGCCCCTTTTACATCACAAACTTAATGTAGCACAAAGACTTACAAATCCCATACGTAATTGATATCGCGAAACAACTATACAAGACGATGCATGATAAATTTGAATTACATGACAACCCTCTCATACAAAACATGTACATTAGGGCGATACTGGGTGCTCAGCGCAGACGTTTGAAGCGCCTCTGGCCAAGAGATCTTCCTGGCCAACTGTAGGACTGTGGTGATGACTGCACGCTCCTTTAAGTAAATAAAGTTTTGGAATATTAGCTTCACATTTAGAAATTGTTGTATTAATATAGTAACAGACACTAAATTTCAATTGAAAGTGTCAAAACAAAGTGTTTTTTCTTTAAATAAATTAGTACACACAATTATGTTGTAATAATTCGTACTAGTAATCCGTTAAAAGAACATTTCCAGCTGGGGTTCACTGTTGACTGGTGATCTCCTCTAAGTCTTAAAGCGCATTTTATCTCATTTCATAATAATTAATTCACTCGTTGTTTTTATGTACAGTTGTGAATTTTTCAAATAAAGTCAACAAAAATGAATTAATAGGTAAATTTATTACAGTCTTACAGATACTTAGAATGAGTAAGCGATTTTGATGGGATAAGTTGTGTAAGTGTTTACTGTAAGACAGGTTGATTAATATAACCAACCCCTTCCAAATAGGGGTAACTTGTTGCTGAGTGAAGGAAGATTATAACCGCAGGCATTGAAATAATAATTTACTTTATGTACAATGATTTTATTGCGGAAATTATTTTTAAAAATCTGTAGTTATAGATAGATAATAATCTAAATTATTTGTTCAGAGTAGCTCAATAAGTAAGTTACTCGATATATTGCGTTCTATTCTCGGTAGGAATTTTTATCTAATCCTAATGTCAGTTTTAACGTATTGGCTGTATGTCGTATTCTTCTTCTCACCAAGTATAAGGTTCTAGGTCACTCAATACATGATAAATTTAAATTACATGATAACCCTCTCATACAAAACATGTACACTAGGGCGATACCGGGTGCTCAGCGCAGATGTTTGAAGCGCCTCTGGCAAAGAGATCTTCTTGGCCAACTGTAGGCCACTCAATGAAAATGGTATTTCCACTTTTTCTTTGGTCGACCCAGATGCCTTCTACCCTCAGGCTGATACTCTTCACTTCATCGTGGGGTTTTCGTACCCTACAGACGTTTCACATGATGCCACCAATCTGTCTATATATCCGCAGCATCTCATTCACCGATCGGAGGCTCAACTTCCGCCGAACATCATCTGGTATAGCCAGCCACCAACCTCAGAAAACGCTTCTCCGCTCCTTGCAGTCTCACCTCGTGTGCAGTTGTTAGTGGCCATGTCTCACTACCATACAAACTACCTCAAATGAACATTACCTAATAAAACTTCAACAGAGTCTTCCTTCTCACCTTATTTCTTAGGGTACGCAAAACATGTAATATGTAATTATTTTCTTCATTGGTAGACGAGATCCAGATTTAACCAGATGGGATAAGCATCTGAGGAGATTATTAAATAACAAAGGCTTGCTTTTGAGGTGTTAACTCCACGTGAGTGGCCTGTATGTAAAAGAAAAATTTAAACACTGCCTTATTATCCATCACATCTTTAGAATTAATTTTTTTCTTTTTCTAATTTTCAGTCCAGAATAGTAATAGATTTTCCTTTTAACAGACGACTAAAACGAAGGTGGAATAGGGATCTTCTCCGACCACCATAAAAAATAAATTTAACTTGTCACGCCTACGTCATATCATAAAAACAAAAAATAATTTCATATAAAAAAATCATCCATCATAGTTTTTAAATCATTATCTTTGAAAAATGTTGGCACCACATTCCTTGAAAAATTTCACGCCGAAATCGGTCACTGGATCGATTCACATTCCCGCCATTCCTCATTCATTCCATCTCATTTACTAGTTGTGCTTTAAAAAAAATGTACAGTTGTAAATAAAAATAAAGTTGAAGCCAAAAACTCGTTTTTATCTTGTAATTACATAATTTTATTTTTTACTGACATGTTTCGGTGGATTCACCATCTTCAGAGTATAGAGGTTAATTATGACCACATGTATTTCTTTCTTTCAGGTCTTTCTTCATCATATTATTGGAAAATTTAATAAAAAAAATTGTAAAAATTTTGTTAAAAAATTCATTAAAAAATAATTATGTTTGGAATTCAAAAATTAATAAATAAAACTAATTCTAATTTATTTGTAAGAATATGTTAAGAAGATTCAGTGGTGTTTGAAACAAGAAGAAAGAAGGGTGTCTTGCACCACCGTATTAATATCATATATATGTATAATATATACAAAAATGTAATAACAAAAGTTTAAAAAATCTAAAAAGAAGTTTTATTATTATTAATTGGTTGTAGCAAAAATGCTACAAGAATACACAAATTAAAAAAAAAACGAACTAACCTTAAAAAATCTGTATCGTCTGCAGAGTTGTATCTTGTCTCTTCAGTAATGTTATTCAGTTTTTTAACAAGTGTAACAGGCCAATAAAAAATTAAAGTATTTTTAAAATAGAATTTGGAAATTTCTTCTAATTTACTTAATTTATACATCACTTTTGTACTTCAGTTCAGTAATTTTTCTTAAAAATGTAATCATTATTATATTTACTCCTTTCTCTAAAAGTGTTTATAAACATTCTGTCCTATAATGAGCTTTTATTTCGTTCACTTAACACCATCATACAACTTGTAAAACAAAATATACTTTTTCTGACAAATAAAATTACTTCATGAACAGTTATTAATAGTTTAGTATTTTAGAATATCATATGTATTCTTCATGTATGCAAATACACGAAGAAATTTATTTGTATTCGTGTAAGTACAATACTTAGGCTAGATAAATATAAACAATAAATATTTCTTATATAATTTAACATGAAACGTTAATTACAATTATAAGCAAAAATAATAAACAATAATTTTTTTAATAAAATTTACTTAACTATAATAAATTAAATTTAATTAATGTAATATATAATTTTGCATGTTAATTAAATAATATTCAATTGAATTAATAATAAGAGTGATAAATAAAATAATAATATTTTTAATATAAGTATAATTGATTAATGTCATAATTAAAATTTATTGATTATTGCTTAGAGGTAAGGCGGGAAATATAAAATAACGTTCGATAGATATTATGAGGTATGTATACGTTTTAGAATAGGTTGTAGTAAATTCATAGATACAGTATGGTAAACGAATGACATGGTTTGAAAGAGGCTATTATTACAGCGTGAAATGCTTGTATAATTACTAATTAAAGCAATTAACAGGCAACATCCATCAAATACGGGGGCGGGATTGATTTCTCTTAAACTACAACTCATGCGGGTTGTTCGCCCAATATATTCTTAAACGCCGGCGGGTTTTCTTATTCTTCTGGAAGACGTACCGATGAAGGAAAATAGAAATAAGGCATATTATAAAGGGGCAGATCCTATCCGATCTGCGCTTCCAGGCTCCTGTCCTTATTTATTGACCGGTGTCTCCACTCCATACCTATCTCCATCGTTTGCTCCATCCTTCGTAACAACCATCACTGTTCAAAGAATAACTACAACTAAAAAACTGCCAGTATTTCAATGTCATACCATGCTAATAATAATTGAGGTTTGCCTGCCCACTTCAAATGTATTTTATTCTGATACACTCTCCTCCCGTTCCCCCTTCTACGGAAAAAACATCACTTCAAAACAACCAATGATAGTATTTCACTCTTCAATCTCACCGTCCTTCTTCAATTCTACGTCCCTCTAATTTTAAAACGGTAATAAAATATTTTGATTTATACATTCCGCCTAATTTCATTTCGTTTTAATCTTATAATTATATTTCTTTTTTGGTTCGATATCTTCTTATAGATTCTTTTTTTATTTCTTGCCTTCCAAACTCGATTGATTGCTGCGTATATAATAAATTATGTTCTTAATTTATTCTTTTAAATATTTATTTTATTTTTATTTGTACTCTATCATTTGTATTATGTATTTATATTGTTTTCGTTTTTATTTTCTTAATTTATTATCTTAAATGTCTACCTTACATTTAATTATTGTATATTAATTACTTAAACATCCCACTTTATTTTCTAATTAAACTCATATTGATACAGTTTTTATATTGAAAAATTCTTGATTATTTTTTCAATTGATTTTTTATTTTTATTAAACTGAACTTTACGATTAAATGAAAAAATTGCTTATCTGTCACAATCAATAACTTTCAGAATCTGCACATTAATGACGTAAGATACATAGCCATACTCTCGATTGATGACTGACGTGGAATACACACGTTACAAAAAACATACCACAAATTCAAACCGAGCTTTTTTGTATATTTATCTACGGTTGGATCGATTACGAGGTTATTATCGGCTAAATTACATAAACATAAACCAAGTTACCAAAAAAACCACAAATATATCATAGTTATATAAAACGAAATCATCGATAAAACAAGAAATAAAATCTTAAATTCCATGAAAATTTAGACAAAAAGAAATGAAAAATTAAATATAAATAGAATGATACAATAAAATTGTTGGTTAGGTGTTTTCTTATAATTATGTTAAACCTGAAATTTTGTAACAGTCAGAAAATATTATTGTGTTCAGAATAAATAATAATGTTAGAACAATATTGCGTAAAGTTTAAGACCACAATATTTGAATAAATCTGAAATAGAACACTCTTCTGCCCATAACAGACAGGTGGAGTGTCAAATTATTTACACTTTATCTGTTCGTTGCAGGGCTAAAATAAATAGTTCTGTTTCTTATCACATGGTCAGCCAATTAAATGACTGAATCATTTAAGAACAGAAGAGGTAGAGGTGTAAAATACACTAACTAGAGTTATCTCCTCTGAAAGTAATGAATTTCATTAAACGCCCAGCCATGTGGTGAATGAAGTGAAGGTGTCATTCGCAGAGTGGAAAATATGTGCTTTTCAAAGAGCCCGGCATGGTGATAAGCGTACTTTTCCTTTCAGTGAGGAAGGCAATAGTTAACCACCTCAATCCGCGTTTTAGTAAAACCTCTACAGGTTCAAACCAGCCTTTCAGCTGATGACCTAAACAAAGAACACTCAAATTTAGTTTTTTAAATTTTAATTTAATGAAACTAAAATATTATAAAACTTAAGCTTAGGTTCGTTCGGGATCTGGGTCTAATACATACATAATAACAGATATTCTCTAAACTTATAACAATTATTTATTGTCAAAAGTTTAAATGACGTTTTTTTATTAATTATTATACCCAGATCACGAACGAATCTAGGCTTAGGTGTTACAATATTATCAATAATTACAATAATAGTACCTAGTATTTGTTGTATAGCGGTAGTGGTTCTGCGTTATTTTTGGTTTTATGTCCGACCGTTCTAAAGTTACTGCTATTGCAGACAATCAGAAAGGTGATAAATGAAGATGAATAATGTACAAATGCCAAACCTTACCATGAATCGAACCCGGGACTACTGGCGTAGAATCCAGTTGCGCTGACCACTGCACCACGGTTTGCAATATTAACACACAGTGTTATAAACGTAAATAATGATTTATTAATTTTTTCTGAAATATTTTTATTTATTTATTCCTCATTCTCTTAACAGGCAGGTGGAGTGTTAAATTATTTGCACTCAATCTTTTCAGGGCTACAACAAATAGTTCTGTTTCCTATCACTGATCAGCCAATTGTATGATTACAGCATTAAGAAACAGAAGAGATAGGGGTGTAAAAGACACTAGTCAGAGTTATGTTCTCTAAGAATAATATTTCATTGTACAGCCAGACCCTATGTTGAATGAAGTGAAGGTGTGATAATTTACAGAGTGGGAAGTAGATGCTTTTAAGAGAGCCGATGCAGTCTGATTTGCAGTCTTTTCCACTCAGTGAGGAAGGTACTTGTGAACCACCTCACTCCTCGTTTTATTTAGTAAATCCTCTAGAGGTTCAAATTATATATGCTGCTGATGATCTAAACAACAATAACATTTTATTACTCGTTTATTTTTTACACAAATTCTTCATTTCTTATTTCTTGTGTTATTTTGGAAACTTTAATGCACATATATTCATTTGATCTTAGTGCGTTAACAAATTTATTACTGTTAATGATAATATTAAGTGACGGTAGATCAAAAATGAAGGTGAAAATGGATGAAGTGTGATGAAAATAGGTACAAGTATTTTAAGGGTGTATTAATAGAAGGGAAACGAGGAGTGAGTGTATAAGGACGGGTAGTTTTGAGGGTAGTAACAAAGATTGTTATAAATGAGATCGCATTAATCAGTAGATGGTACGGGGTATAGGGTAACTCAGAACTCATGTTGTTTTATAAGTAATGTGATGCAATGTTATCTCGGTGGAACAAAACAGTATTATATTATAAAATACTAACAAATATAGCAAAAGGATTGAATCAATGTTGATTGTACAGTGAATTCTCGTTAATTTGAACTTCACGTGGAATCGGAAAAAATCAGAAATTTTTTAGTAACAATCATGAAACTAAATAAATTATATACTTTTAAAGCAACGTTTAAAAATGACGAAGTTTTCTTACGTTAAGTAGATATATAAGGCGATATAGCGTGATTTAAATATATAATCTTCTACTAACTATATAAATTATAATTTGAAATACAGAATATTATTATTGGTATTATAATAAAAGTTGAAAATTAAAATTAATACTGTCCTGAACATATAGGATAGTGGCTTCTAAAAATCTGGCAGTCTTGAATGGCAGTTCATATAAAGCAGGTGGCACACGAGATATTGGCAGGTCATTCAGGACAGAAGGAGACTCGTTCCAGGTGGAGATCTAACCGTTAAAGGCTGAAAAATTTAAAATTAATTCTGTCCTGAACACCTAGGGTAGTAGCTTCTGAGAATTTGGCAACCCTGAATGGCAGTTCATATAATTCAGGTGGCACACGAGATGTTGGCAGGTCTTTCTGGAAAGGAGAAGATTTGTTCCAGGTGGAGATCTAACCTTTAAAAACAAAAGAATACAAAATTAGTACTCCTGAACATATAGCGTAGCGGCTTGCAATCCTGAATGGCAGTTCAATGTGAACGTAGCACGCGAATTATTGTCAGGTCTTTCAGTACAGGAGAAGACCTGTTCCAAGTGGAGATATAATCTTTAAAGACAGAAAAATATAAAAATGAACAGTTAAAAATTAATACTGTCCTGAACATCTAGGGTAGTAGCTTCTGAAAATCTGGCAACCCTAAATGCCAGTTCAATATGAACAAGGTGCCACAGGAATTATTAGCAGGTCTTTCAGGACAGAAAAATAACTGTAGGTGGAGATATAACCTTTAAAGACAGAAAAATATGAAAATGAAAAATTAAAATTAATACTGTCCTGAACACCTATGGTAGTAGCTTCTGAAAATCTGGCAATCCTGAATGGCAGTTCATATGAACCAGGTGGCACACGAGATATTGACAGGTCTTTCAGGACAGGACATCTGATTCAGGTCGAGATCTAACCCTTAAAGACAGAAAAAGAACAATGTATAACTAATTTAATGGAATTTGCGATTTGTTCGAATAAACCATGTTCGAATTAACAAGTGTTACCTGTATAACTAACTTGTGAATTCTCTTCCCTTAATTTCTGTCACGTTAATGCTGATAGGACAGCGTTGCAAATATTATATCTGAAACAATGCGCATTATATAAATGTTATTGTAGAGAAGGGATGGTAGGTGGAGTTGTTGGTTAGATGACGACCATTGGGGCAGTACTGAGAGTACAGAGAGGTTACTTCAGTCACCGGAGATACGTCAGTATACTCCCTCTCCTCCCAATCTTGTAAACCCGCCACTCATCTGAATCATTCTGTATAATACTAAACACTAAAACCCAGTTTTACCATCATCACCTCAAAAACTGATGTCACAAAGATACCACCCCTTGTATATACAACAGCTTTTACTTTTGCCGTTGTTGTCGCTAATAAACAGAAGTGACACTTGTATGTACTCTCCCCCCCCCCGTACGTTTCTACCTGTATATTACTACTAGTAGTACATAATAAACATTATTCGTTCGTTGGTTGGTTAAATGATGGAGATATTTAAATTACAAGTTGACCAGTGGTAGCCTCATCTCAACCCCGACGTTACGCTTTTTGTCATATTCACCGCAAAACTCTTCCCTGTTTTCTCTCATCTAGATGTCCCAGAAATATAATAACGCGTTAAACTACATTATATTTATATGTATATATCTGTGACAAACACAATGTTATTATTATTATTATTATTGTTGTTGTTACTCTTGTACTGTTAGTTGTATACACCTTTATTAAAGAACACATTATAATCCTTCTGTTTTGTTGTGTCACTACATTTATTATAACATTAAATGTCCACTCTTTACTCTTTACGTTTAATAAACTGTACAGACGGACGGACATCTTTCTTTCACCTCCAGGTATTATGTGTCTGTCCGATGTCCTTCCCTTTACTCTTTTTTTATTTATTTCTAGTAAAATGTTAAATTTAATTTAATACGACACTCTTTTAATTGTTCTTGATGGTTTTTGTACTGTGTTTTTTATTATTATGTGAGTATATTAAATAACTTATGTTTCTGGATTCTGTCGGAGAAGTTTTTATTACGGGGAAAAATATGACAGGTATTATTATTGTTTTATATTAAAATAAAATGTAATTTTTTCCAAAAAATTATAGTTAAATGTATATATTTAGGACGATTAAGTGTCTCTTAAAGATACAATATGGAAAAATTGAAAAAAATTTATGCTTCAATTATGCTTCGGGGAGATAATACAATCGAAGACCAGCAAAACGGAATCGAATAGCAACAGACGAGGAAAAGGTAGCCGGTACACTCCGAGGAACTTACTACTCATATAAAAAGAAAGCACTCTCAAGACAAATCAAGATTCTTCTTCTCATAATACTGTAGGTTGTGCCAGTCAGAGTAACATCGAAGTAATCTAGAGGTTCCAAAATAAAGAATCGAGAAACATGGTCAACGTTCCATGGGTGGTAAGGAATACAGACCAGTACTGTTAATTACTTTTGTTAATTACGGGATAAAGACTTAAAGGTAGAATGTGTCTCAAATGAAATAAGAATACCTGGACAGAAACATGAAGCAGAACTCTAACATATGAACATCGAAGCAATATAAAAAAATAATACTGTGATGAAACTGTGTGTTTGTACGCGTGAGAATTCCTTAGAATGAGTGTTGAGGGTGGTATAAGAGAAGCAGAGAAATTTTCGAGAAATATGCTGATAATGAATAATTGATGCTCCTAAGATAATGGGTCTAAAGGTATTCGACGGAAAATATAGATAACGAGGTAGAGTAGAAATCTACAAGAAAAAGGAACGATTAATTGAATTAATAAGAAAAATAATACTAAAATTCTACAGACACCTGTATAGAATTTTTGATAACGGGTTGATAAAACACATTTTTTAAGAAGTAACCATAATTTTAAAACTAAACCATAGACCTAAGATGTCGGAGGAATGGTTTAATGAAGTCAGTAAAGGTATTGAGAAAACCGAAATAAACCGAGAAAATATAATGAACCGTACCAAATTTGGGAAACTGATTACGTATGTTGAGTGTCTCCATGAAGAGCAAAAACACAAAACCGGGTGAACAAAAGAAAAGAAATAGGCGTAAAATGAGCAAATGCTGAGAGCGTAGAGTTCCAGAAACATCTAAAGTCACCTCATTTGGTCTAAAATTGGCCGTATTGGAAAAGAAAATACTGACAAAGTTGCAATTAAAGTTAGTATTAGGTGAAATGGTGAAAATTTTATTTCACTATAAAGATCTTTATGATAAGAAAAGTATTTCGTAAAATCACCAAAATTAGACAATACTATACAGTTTTAAAACCGATACTTTCTACGGAGTAGTAATCGCAAAGAAAACGCAAATGTAAAATCTGGGAGCAATAGAAGAAAAGATTCCTTGTAAGATTTATAGTGAAAATGTTACCGAAAGGAAGACTAAATAATCCAAACTAAGAACTTAACAAAGCCGCTGAGACTTAAAAATATACAATAATTATAAAAAGAAGAGCAAACGTTTTTGAACACATGAAACGCAAGAAATATAACCATTCTAACGAAAAAAAAATTTTTTTAACAGCAATGTAAAAGCACACTCTGATAATGATAAATAATAACTGGAAATAAAACGCTAAGTCTGATGACACTGAATATTTCGATAAAACGGTAAGTTCCGAAGAAAACTGTACGGATCAGTAATTCTTACGCCGGTTAAGAAAACCACGAAAGAGAAGTGAAATTTTTTAAAAGATGCGAAAAAGTCTAGATCTAAAACAATTAAAAAAATATTGGGAAAAAGGAGATCAACAGAAGGAAAACATAAGAAAAATTGCACTTTTCGATAAACATAGAAGAAAGAAAATGAATCCCATGACCTAATGATATGAGGATGATATTTATTGTATACCAACCGTCAATCTACGCCAGTACCCACTGACTAGCATTTAAATCTGTGTAAAAATAATTACCTTTACTAGGATTCGAACCACGTAACCTTCGTCTCCGAGAAACGCCTGATTCACTTCGACGGTTTTACCAATAGACCAACCCGGTGGAACTAAGCTAAATTAAACATTATAAAATACGGAAAGCAGTTGTTGTTGTTGTTTAGGTCATCAGCCGAAAGGCTGGTTTGAACCAGTAGAGGTTTTGCTAGGTAAAACGATGAGTGAGGTGGTTTACCATTGCCTTTCTCACTGAGTGGAAAAGTACGCTTATCAGCATGCCGGGCTCTCTGAAAAACACATATTTTCCACCCTGCAAATGACACCTTCACTTCATTCACCACATAGTCTGACTGAATAATGAAATTTAGTCTATTACTTTCAGAGGAGATAACTCTTATTAGTGTCTTTTACACCTGTACCTCTTCTGTTCTTAAATGATTCAGTCATTTAATTGGCTGACCATGTGATAAGAAACAGAATTATTTATTTTAGCTCTGCAATGAGCAGATTGAGTGTAAATAAGAGTAGCTGCAGGGTTGTATCTTAAATGATTGTAATAGTTAGAAAAAAAGAAAACTTTTTTATAGTAATTTTTTTAGTTAAATAGTTAAGGCTTGAGAAACTTGTTCGTTAGTCTAAGACTAATTGCAATAAAATTAATAAAACATCAAGCAAAATGGAAAGTTAAAGAAAAATGCATTATTGATATTACGTTATGGTAATTTTTCATTTGTCCAAAATTTCTACTAGAAAATTATAAAAATAAAATGCGTGCTTCGGACAACCAAAAAGAGGGTTTGAAAAAGAAGAAAAGGGATTGATAGGTAATACAAGGCCATGTGGAAGGTGGAAATATTGGAGTACACAAAGCGTTTTAAGCCAGTAACTCGAGTCGACTCGACCAGAAGCGAGCTTAGACCATCCAATCTGTGAGAAGGGCTCTTGACCACAAGGAGCCCCCCGCAATTTTCCCACCCAGCGAACCACCTCAATGCCCAGCATCTTCACCCTGTCACTGACAAGCTTCCATTTACATCCTTCACCTAACTCCATCGCCACTTCTCAACCTTTTTCATTAGCAATCCACCTACCTAATCGTACCGCTTTATAAACCACCATAACTTCCGTTCCCTTCTCGCCAAATCCTCATTTGCTTCAAGACCAAACCAAATTGCATCAACATTCTGTTATGACATTGTCATTTGCAACATGTTATTCAAAATATTATTCAGGTTAAAGTTTCAATACAAACATTACATCAACCAACAATATTTTACCTATTTTAAATAAAATGTCACAAAATTTTCCTCGTTGTTTTTAAATCGCTACTCAATCGTGGTGTTTTTTTTTAAATAAATAATATTTCTTTGTGTTCAGAAAGTTCAATAAGTTAATTTAAAAAAAATCCCAAATGACTTTCTATTTAGTAACTAAACTAATTTTGTTTATTTATTTATCTTACTATCTAATCAATGGAAAATGGAATTTAATATGTAAATAATAAGTAACAAATTTTTAATAATTTTGATAACTTGTATTTTGTTAAAATCATCGACTGAAAGGCTGATTTGGATCTCTAGAGTCTTTACTAAGTAAAATGAGGAATGAGGTGGTTTACTATGCTTTCCTCATTGAGTGGAAAAGTATGCTTTTCAACATGCCAGGCCCTCTAAAAAGCATCAGCTTTCCACCCTGCAAATGACACCTTCACTTTATTCACCACAACTTCTGGTTGTACAATGAAATTCATAACTCTCAAGAGGAGATAACTCTGAGTAGTGTCTTATACACCTCTTCTCTTCTGTTCTGAAATGATTCATCATATAATTGGCTGACCATGTGATAAGAAACAGAATTATTTTTACGGGAAAAGGTACAAATTAGAAACAAAATGTACACAAACAAGTTTAATTTCCCATCAACATTTGGTTAGAAAGCTGCACCAACAGCGGAAAATATTAAAAATAGTGAAACAGATATTTAAAACAAACTAATTTTTTTTTACTCTAAAACGAGCAATGTAATATATGTAATATATAATATGAAAAATATTTGTTTTTGGCGACATGTTAATGTTTTAGGATAACCTCATAAAAACTTAAATTTTTTCCATTAAAATAATTTTTTGTTGTAATTTAATGTTTTTGTGGTAGGGCTAGGTCTAAACTATTAACTACGTCTAACTATTAGGGCTAGCTCTAAACTATATTGTAAAACATATAAAACCGCAAATCAAAATTTTCAGTCAAAACCATCATACCGTCTCCCCGTAAGTACATGATATAAACCACAAAAAATGAAATGCTTACTGTCACAGAACAAGGTTAACCTATTTACAATTTAAGGAGAAATAAGCAGTGGTTACCAACCTGTAGAAGTCGGCGGACCACTAAGCCAGAAACTTAACCATGTGCGGTTCACCCCAAACCTGAGTGGTAGTGGAGGAAGTGTGAACCTTCCTGTGGATATGGGGTACGAAATAACCCCACCCACGTCAAAAGAAAGAATTACAGAAATGTCTCAGAAAATAAATTTTAATTTAACATCTGATAACAATCGGACATATTCAACTCATCTCGCTTATTAAAATCCCCATTTATTTGGAAACTTTTAAATATGTGTTTCCGGACCCTTCCACGTACCATTTTTAAAATTCTTACAGGCCACCGGTTGGAAACCACTGCTCTGGAGGAACTAGATAAGACAAGAATAAGAATATGATAAGAAGTTACGTTTCGTTCCAATATTCCGTTATGCTTGATTGGACAATGGAAAAATATTTAAAAAAATTTGAGTTCAATTAAAGGAAACTAAACGAAACATTTTTGTTTCAGATTAAAGTATTATTTGTAATACTGTAGTATAAAGTTTGAAGTAAATTATACTTTTATTTTACTTCACAATTGAAAGATGAAATCGATTAAAAACACAACATTATATTGGATGACGTATACAGTCGAACAAGAACCAATGAATCCTGTCTTAATAGAATTGGTAAATTCGTACGTAATTCTTCATAGCTGTTTGTACGTATGTATTTGTGTGTATTGGGAGTTGATAATAGATTACACGATTGTGGAGAAGGGGAAGGTGAAATGAAGGAGCAAGGAGGAGGGGTTTCCAACAGTAGTACAGTTTAGTACTTTAGAGGAATGAAATATTAGCATACGTGAGTGAGACTGGTGTGTCCCCCCCCCTTCGGAAAATAACGTGGCCCCGGCGTTCAGTTCCAGTATACGGGTAAATATCCATCATATTTCAATCAAGGGAAACAAAGAACACTAATAGCGTTCAGCTGGTACTAAGGTCAATGCAGGGCTGTTTTCAATCTCAGTAATTTATACTAGGCCCTTTATCACGCACGGCAAGCCAAATCTAATAAATCCCAAAATAGAGGAATTCCTTTCCTCCATACCCTTGTGCCTCACTTACTGTTCACCGTCTCCATAAATTTCACCCACATTTTTCTGAGACAGAAAAATGTTCCACAATTGATACTGAAATATTTTTCATTGTTTTCCTTCTCATTTTCATCTATCATAACGAATCGTATACTTACTACAACAACTACAAAACAACTTCATCATTTTTGTTCTAAAACGCAATGCTTTTCATTGACATTCAAAACCATGTATATAAACTTCTACAAAATAAAACTTTTTACTTTCTCTTGCCCTATATGAATAGCATTATACTATAGGAAAGGAAAATATTATTTCATGTCGATTTTTCGAAATTGAGTTTTTACCGGATATACACGTTTACAGGCCCCGTGAACCCAAAAAACATGTTATTAGCGATTTGTATGCATAAATTACAAATATACTATGACGATATCTAAAAGGAAAGTGTTTGAGAATTTTCTAGAAGGACCGAGATTTAAAATGTGGTAACGTAAGTATCTGCCCATAACGGACAGGTGGAGTGTCAAATTATTTACACTCACTCTGTTCCTTGCAGGGCTAAAATAAATAGTTCTGTTTCTTATTACATGGTCAGCCAATTAAATGACTGAATCATTTCAGAACAGAAAGGTAGAGGTGTAAAAGACACTAATCAAAGTTATCTCCTCTGAAAGTAATGAATTTCATTATACAGCCAAACCCTGTGGTGAATAAAGTGAAGGTGTCATTTGCAGAGTGGAAAATATGTGCTTTTCAGAGGGCCCGGCATGCTGATAAGCGTTTTTTCCACTCAGTGAGGAAGGCAATTGTAAACCACCTCACTCTTCGTTTTACTTAGTAAAACCTCTACAGGTTCAAACCAGCCTTTTGTCTGATGACCTAAACAACAACAAAAATGTAAGTATATGTCATAGTAATCAATTGTAATTGGTCATCAGCAGAAAGGCTGGTTTGAAGCTGTAGAGGTTTTACTAAGTAAAACGAGAAGGGAGGTGTTTTACCTTGCCTTCCTCACTAATTGGAAAAGTACGCTAATCAGCATTCCAGGCTCTCTGAAAAGCACATATTTTCCACTCTGCAAATGACACCGCCTCGGCCGCGCTATCGGCAGACGGCCACACCCGCCTGACACTGCGGGGTTCTGGGGATCACCTCTGTCACGCTGCAGTTGGGACCCAACCGCCGCTGAGGAAAGCCTAGGCCTGAACTTGGTAGTCGAGCCGTCACTCTTCGGGCTCCGCTTCCAACACACCGGCTCGTCGCTCCCGATCACCAACAACGGCCCTTTTCAGGGCCAACTACAAAACATACCCGGCCCTTTTCAGGGCCCCAAACTCACAACCAAGGTTTTGCCACGTGTCGTCAATCCCGGTTGGCGACAGTAAAATAATAAGAGGGGATTATCCAAAAATTTATTGTTAATAATACTATACGTAAATGGGAAGAGATATTAAACAAAAAGTCTAATTTATATAAATTATTGAATGCGTTTTTAAAGTTGAAATTATAATTTCTTCTAAAATATTCATAGTATGAAGATTGAATGACATCTTAGATGATTCCGTTTGAAATTTTTATGTGGTTAAGTATTTTTACACGGATGACTTTTTGATTTGTGTCCGCAATTTGAGAACAGTTACACAGCTGTGTCCTAATGAGAAGTTGTAATGAAGTAAAAGGGCCACTTAAGAAAGGACGCTTTGACATTATGTTTGCTACTTACTGAAAAATACGCGGAGTAAAAAAACCATTGATGTGAAATATTCTATAAAATGCGGTGTACCTATTGAATTTTTTAGAAGGTCGTTACATGAATTTAGATTAGACACTGTACAAGCAAAGCATTTTGTGTTAATTGTCGGCGGGTTACTTAGCTCGGCAGTCATTAGAGGAGTGTTCCTATAATAGCAGCGCGACTGCACCTGAGACGCTTTTGATCGGTCTACATATTACACGAACGTTTTTCTTGTCCAATCCGATGGGTGTTTATACTCCTTTTTAGTTTAATTTAAAATGGTGCGTGATATTTTTTCTTATTCATGAAGATTTTCAGTTTACAGAAATTTATTTTAATTTAGTTTTTTTATCGTTTAGCATTTTTTAAGTCGCATCAACAGCTAGTTCATTAGCAAATACTTTGGGAAACAATCGGTTTGAACGCATAGACCTAAAAGATTTTCAGAACCTAGTTAGGAACTGAACCCAGGACCATTCGCTGTACTGCAAAGCATGCTGCACCACGAGGCAATCTTTAACTTCTGTACATGAGAATTTACAATGGGTATTTTTCACAAGAGCAAGTGATATTTGTTTAATCCCTAATGTGCGCACGCTGCAATCTGTTCAATTCAGAAAAAAACAGCAACTTTAAGAATCAGTGAGATGAGAATGTTATTTAAATGAGGTGCAGTCTTGTACAGACCCAGACTAACCATTCCTGAGAGAGTGCGGTTAATTGAACCCCACAACCCTCATAGAACACCGGTAACTACTAGCTAGTATTCAAATCTATATAAAAGGAACTACCTTACTAGGTAAATAAAATTATAAATTTTATTACTAATAAAATGTTATATAGCCTACAAGTAAAAAATAAATTCATTTACATTTAAAGGAAACATAGTATATATTTACTTGATGACAGTAACAGTACCTTAAGTTCCTCATTGACTTTCTGACCGAATTTGCACAAGCATCAGATATATTTTAACTTATACAAATTGAAAGGCTTCACCCAGATCAGAAAAGTACGGGAATAAAAAAAACCCTGAAACGTAAAAATAACAAGTAGTCAATCGACGTTAGTCAATTTATTTAGGCTATATAATAAATCACCCATTGGGTAATTGTACGAATTATTATTAGTACATTTTGAGTAGCCTAAATTTTTAGATTATTTTACACGGACAAAGTAATAAAGTTACACCATTTTATTCAGAACAATTTTGACTATTCTAATATTTTTCCAAAAAACTAAATTTTCTAATAAATAATTTTTTGGGGATTTTTTACGGTAGACTTCCTCCTTAACCGTCTCTTACAGTTCATTGAGTAAATATCGTATTGTCTTTTTTCCTTTTGTCGTGTAACTACAAAAAAAATAAACAAACGGATAAGTTCAGAACGTAGAAACACACAATATTCTAAATTTTCAGAATCTAATAATAAATTTTTAAATAAAAAATAATATCTTTTTTTAATAGAGCAAGATCTAAAATCCATTCTTAAGTAGAATATTGAGTAAATGAGTTTGCTGTATCATGATTAAAGAACCCCGCCCCCAAAGGGGGAACTTCGTGGATATAAGTCATATTTTGTTATGTGGCTTTAAAATAAGTTCATAGGATGTCTTTGTTTCAGTCGGCATTAAGTTCTACTGTTGCCCATACAAGGCAGGTGGAGTGTTAAATAATTTATACTCGATCTGCTAGTTTCAGGGCTACAAAAAATAGTTTAGTTTGCATTTATGAACAGAAGAGGTAGAGGTGTAAAATTCACTTGTCACAGTTATCTCGTCTGAGAGTGAAGAATTTAATTATAGAGTCAGAACCTGTAGTGAATGAAGTGAAGGTATCATTTGCAGGGTGGAAAGTAGATACTTTTCGGAGGGCCAGGCTTGATGATAAACATATTTTTTCACTCAGTGAGGAAAGCATAGGTAAATCACTTCACTCCTCGTTTTACTTTGTAAAGCCTCTAGAGGTTCAAACCAGCCTTTCGGCTGATGACCTAAACAACACGATATAATTTTTTTTTAGTTCTTTTAAAGTCGCATCTACAGATTGGTTATTAGTAACTATTGTAAGTTTTTACTGTTATAACGTGTTAAAATTTCGAGATCCTAGCCGGGAATCAAACCAGGGTCCTTTCGCTTTGAAGGTTAGTGTGCTAGTCACTACGTCACTCATAAGGTGGTCTCTTACGAAATTTTATTTATGTTTATTAAAAACGAACAATGTTGAATTAAATTGATCTAATTACATAAAAGATTACAAAATTATAACTAATAATTTTTACAAAATAAATAAAAGTATGTCTTAACCCGTTCATTGTAATTGTATATACATATATTGAGATCACGGTTGTATCGTACCTTTTAAACGTCAGTCAGCTGTCTTTTTAATAAAACACTGTCATGATTATCAACGACGGAGTCTGATGATGACAATGACGTTTTTATCATCGTCATTTTAATGCTATAATTTAAATAATCATCATCAACATTATCAACATGATTGTCCTCATTTTCATTTGGTACATCTATCTAGACTCATCCTCGTCTCCTTGTTGTTCCCTCGTTCCAACATTTCTTTATAACATTCATGTTACTATTTAATCAGCTTACTTCAATGTTAGACAAGCTTTTGACAGCTTCTTAAAAAGTCAAAACAAGAACTTGATGTTTTATATCACCCTCTTAGTCACCTTGCTTGTCTGTCACTTGACAGCGAACCAACGTCTTCCTTCTGCTTTTACTTGACACTTCTGAACGTCACTTTATTCTGTTCTTACTTCTAGTTGTTGTGTCGCTTATATCTTCATGCATTTGCATAATCGTTCACCTTACATCTTATTTATTCTCTCTTTCTTTTGCGTATCCCTCTCTGTCTTTATTTCCCTCCCCACAGTTTCCCTGACAAAGAACCCCTTCATAATCTACTCTTTCTTTACGGCAATATGCGATTAATACAGTCTATTATTTTCTATATATAATTTTAATCAATAAATAATTTTCTCGTAATTACATGAATCCAAATCCAATATTAATCAAAATACCGTTTTAGAGAGGACTACAAACTATGGTCTATACCTAAAATAATCACTTCTTATCGAAGTTATCATGTATTAATAATAAGTTTTTTTACACGGCTCCTACAATCCCCTGTACCCAAAAATATAAAAACACTATCCGGTGTGACACCTTTTTACTTTCTCTTGCCTATATGAATATATAGGAAGGAAAGTATTGTTTTCATGTCGGATTTTCGAAATCGAGTTTTCACCGGATCTATACGTTTTCAGACCCCCTGAACCCAAAAAACATGTTTTTAGCGATTGGTCTGTGTGTGTGTCTGTGTGTGAACAGAATATCTCAAGAACGGAACATCGTAAAAACTTGAAACTTGAAACTTAAGTTACATATCACTACTGGACCCGACACGAACATTTTCATCAAAATCGGTCAACCGGAAGTAGTAGTTTATTCGTATAATTTTTCACTTTTTTGCGATTTTCTCAAAAACTAGCCCTACGATTTTTTTTAAAATCAACTGGTTTACTAAATTTTTTATGCTCTACAATATAGGGTAGGCGCCATGTTTGCTGAAATTCTGCTTGAGGCTGTTTTTACGTAAAAACATTTTCTTTTTAAGATTGCGGCTTTAATATGCATTTTAGCGCAAAACGTTATATAATAAAAGTTTTAGAGAATGTAAAATTCTACAACTTTTAGTTCAAACATTTTTTTGTATAACGCTTAGTTTAGCGGTAATTAGCGATTTTCTGTTTTTTTTCTCACGAAGACGTGAGAAAAATCGATTTTTTTAACATTTCGGTCTTAGTATGCATTTTACGACAAAAGTGTATATAATTAAAATTATAGAAAGTTAAAAGATCTACAACTTTTGTTTAGAGCATTTTTCTCTACAGAGCCTAGTTTAGCGTGAAAGCGTGATTTTCCGTATTTTTAAACCAAACTGAGTTCGATTGTCATTTTGCGTCATTCACTCATGATTAAAATAAGGTTATGTTTTTGAGGTTAGTTTTTGTTTATTTCTAATATTTTATTAATAATGTTAGGTTTATTATTAATTATTTGCATTGGCAAGAGAAAGTTGTGTGAGTGTTTCACACCAGATTTTTTGTGTTTAGTTTTGAATCTAGAACTATGGACTACGAGAATAGAACAATTTACTAGAATCGATGAAAGTAATTAGTTAGGGATTGAAAAAGAGATCACACCCAGCAGAATTTCCTACATAATGGTGTGGTCACACAGAGCGACTTCCTCATAAAAGTGACAAGACAGTAAAAAAAATCCCTTTCATGGGACGACGCGTCTCACGGCTGGTGATAATTACTAAAAAGATTTACCTTTGACCTACGGCAAAAACTATTAGTAATTTCTTTATCTACTTTTTAAGAAGAATCGAATGACACTATTTTTGTTTCCAAATTTCGACTTTGATTTATTGACTTCCGGTTTTGGGGAACTTCCGATCGAAACCGGAACTTTAAACCCAATTATTTTTGTTTACTCTTAAAAAGGAATCGAATGACTCTATTTTTGTTTCCAAATTTCGACTTTGATTTTTTGACTTCCGGTTTTGAGCTACTCACGATCCAAACCGGAACTTCAAACCCAATCCAGGCCCACTAACTGTTTGTGTAGATTACGAATCTGAAAATCGTTTGTTACTATCTCTTGTAGTTTTAACATGTGGGTGTGACGGACGGTCGGATATAGGAAAATGATAGATGGTAATTTTAAAAATTGTAACCAAAAACACATAATTTACATTATAACTACTTATTGTATCAGAATGCTACACTGTTGTAGTTTATTTCTGAAGTAAAGTCAAAAAAAAAAATTTATAATCATAGTGTCGGTAAAAACCATACATATTGTATGGCTTCAATGCCAGCCGCATTGGCGTAGTTGGTAACGTGCTCGCCTCTCATCATGCGGTCTTGGATTCGAATCCCATTCAGGCACGGCATATTTTCATACGTTACAAAAATTCATTTCATCCTTCACCGTCAGCATTAGCAGTAATTGCAGAACAGTAGGACGTTAAACAAAAAAAAGTACATATTTGTAGCCTAATTAAATGCAACGAAGGAACATTCAAGACTCAGTAGACAAAAAATAGAGTGGTTTAATTATATTTAATAGTGTGTTATATCAGAAAGAAAAATACAGACATGAAAGTATGATAGAATTGCAATTTATGAAGTCACAGTTAAAAAAGAGCAGCAGGCCCCCCTTTATACTTCTACATATGTAACATAGAAATACACAACCGTGAAGTAGGAAAGAGAAGATGTGATTCAAACTAATTTTAAAGAAGCTGCAACCTTTTTATACAAGAAAAAACAACACGAAGATGAAGTACCCTTACAAATTATTACAATGTTGATGTTAACTAAACAGTTTGTTAGAGAAGAATCTGTTTTCTGGTACATCATAACTGTGTGTATATATTTTCAATCGATCCTGTAGTGAATCACTCGCCACCTATCTCCAAGTGATGACGGATTTACTGCGCTTACAATTTCACCGAAAAACCCTCCCGCGCGTTCCTTTTCTACTCTCATACACTCGCCCACTACATCATCAAATTTAAACCACATGTTACATCAAATTTACGCATGACTTCTAACTCAGAACAATGAAATAATTACAAATAGAAATTTCTAATAGTATTTATAATATTTTACAAATTTTCTAATATACAAATATGATTGAAATTGACATTTTATAAACATACATTATTAGTAAATGATTTATGACGTCACTATAAACTGTATATTTTGTTTAAAAGTAAAATATGTTCAACTAAATTTATACTCTCCCTTCTAACTCAATTTCAGAGATATTTGAAAGATTTCCCTCAGTATAAATTTCTTTGAAATTTCGTAGAATTACTATTCTGTTGATTATTATTTAAACGCTTCGCCTTGTCCAGTCAACTTTTAAATATCCATTTATACGTACAGTTTCGTTTATTACTTAAATCTAGAAACTGTGGGTCAAGAGAAAACACGCGAACTCGGTGAAAAGAAGGAATTTAAAAACTTTTTAGGAAATCAAATAGGCTACCGTTCAAATATTTCAGGGGAGACTCTATGTTGGTGTTGACTGAAATTTCTTTTTCAGTCTTATGTTTTTCAATAGATTAGACATAGATCTACCAAAAAAACATTAAATTATGTCAACAAAATTATTTATAAAAATAATTAAGTTTTTATCAGGTTTACCAAGAAAAATTATCATGTCACCCAGAACGAATATTTTTCATAATTTTGTATTACTTATTCATTTTAGTGGAAAGGGAATTTAGTTTTTTCTTTCTCTTGCCTATATGAATACTCGTATATAGGAAGGAAAGTATTGTTTTCATGTCGATTTTAAGAAATCGAGTTTTCACCGGATCTATACGTTTTCAGACCCCCTGAACCCAAAAAACATGTTTTTAGCGATTGGTCTGTGTGTGTGTGTGTGTGTCTGTGTGTATGTGTGTGTGTGTGTGTCTGTGTGTGAACAGAATATCTCAAGAACGGAACATCGTACGAACTTGAAACTTGAAACTTAAGTTACATACCACTACCGGACGCGATACAACATTTTCATCAAAATCGGTCAACCGGAAGTAGTAGTTTATTCGTATAATTTTTCAGTTTTTTGCGATTTTCTCAAAAACTGGTCCTACGATTTTTTTTAAAATCGCCTATTTTACTCAATTTTTTATTTTCTACAAGATAGGGTAGGCGCCATGTTTGCTGAAATTCTCGGTGAGGCTGTTTTCACGTAAAAACGTTGTTTTTTTAAGATTACGGCTTTAATATGCATTTTAGCGCAAAAACTTATATAATAAAAGTTGTAGAGAATTTGAAAACCTACAACTTCTGTTTCAAACATTTTTTTGTATAACGCTTAGTTTAGCGGTAATTGGCGATTTTCTGTTTTTTTTCTCACGAAAACGTGAGAAAAATCGATTTTTTTAACATTTCGGTCTTAGTATGCATTTTACGACAAAAGTGTATATAATTAAATTTATAGAAAATTAAAAGATCTACAACTTTTGATAAGAGCATTTTTCTCTACAGAGCCTAGTTTAGCGTGAAAGCGTGATTTTCCGTATTTTTAAGCCAAACTGAGTTCGATTGTCATTTTGCGTCATTCACTCATGATTAAAATAAGGTTATGTTTTTGAGGTTAGTTTTTGTTCATTTCTAATGTTTTAATACTAATGTTAGGTTTATTATTAATTATTTTCATTGGCAAGAGAAAGTTGTGTGAGTGTTTCACACCAGATTTTTTAAAATATCTGCATTAATGTTTTTAATATTCTAAGCTGTTGGTTCAAATTTCTAACCTAATGTTAATGGAAAATTTACTTGATTATGTACATTTAGTTTTTGATTTGTACTGTTCTGTTTTTTGCCATTTCCCGTAAATTAAAATTTTTAAAACTTTGGTACATTTTTTTAAAAACCATTAAACCTAAAAGGCTGAAATTTTTACGACTTATTTATCTTGTACATCCACAAATACCGATATTTTTATGACTTCATCAGGTGAGTATTTTTCATAATTTTATACTACTTACTCGTTTTAGTGCAAATGAAATATAGTTTTTTTTAAAATACCTGCATTAATGTTTTTAATATTTTGAGTTGTTGGTTCAGCTTTCTAACCTAATGTTGATAAGAAATTTACTTGATTATGTACACTTAGTTTTTGATTTGTACTGGTTTTTTTGCCTAACTTTAAATTTTAGAAAAATTTTAAAAATTTAAATTTTTAACACTAGTACATTTTAATCAGAAACCAATTAACGTACCAGGCTGAAATTTTTACCACTTACTCATCTTGTACATCCACAAATACCGACATTTTTATGACTTCCTCGAAAAAGTAGTAATATGTTAAAAACGTAAAAATAATGTGTAAACATTTTATGTTATTTAAAAAAAAAAAATTATGTTATGAAAATTATATTAACAAAATATCAGTAGCTAGAAAAACCCAACAACTATAAGTAAATAAAATTTAATTTCCCTATCTTTTACCAATCTTATGAAAACTGTACCTAAAAATAGCAAATTTAATATTGGCGGTATACAAAGTACAGTCTCTCCTTAACAATTCCAGAATTAACTTCGTTGAAAAAAAAAATAAAAAAAATATTGTATCATTATTTTCAAAATGATTGATGGTTGTTCAGAGTAATGAAATATATATTTTATACGGTTGAGTTTGTTGGACAAGAATAGTGAATTGCAATGAATAGACTGTTTTGAATGGAAATTCTCAGAAATTGAAACTACTAGAAAAGTTTGTTTTAATTTGATTTGCTTTTACAATGTTTCCATCATAGATCCTACGAAATGCTAGAAAGTATAAATATTCGATTCAGTTAAAAAGTCTGAAAACGCTTGTATTGGAACTTAATTATAAAATTCCGAACTTTTGTTTTACTTTTGCAAACTTTAATAATTTAAAAACAAATCTTATGATATCCTATGGTCAAACATTTGCATCCGAATATAGAATGAAATAACAAAGACAACTTAAGCTACAGATAATCGTTTCAAGATTTACTTATTTTGAAAAAGTATAATAAATCACATAACAAGAAATAAATGTATAACTCATAGAACACGATTTATATATTTTTTCTCTATTATCGTAGCCTACGTTGGAAAGATATTTGTGCTAAATCATTTTATCACATAAGTTTTTTTTTAATGAAACTAGATCTTTGAAGTTTGATATGTTTATTTTATTATTTAAATATCTAAACCATATTTTTATTATTTATTAGAAAGAAACAGCGGGATTCTTACGCTGTAATCAGTAATAAAACAAACGTATGGATACAAAACTTGTATGTCATCTACTGGGTGCTCCGAAAGCTAAAATGATATACTATAATATTTTTAATTGTAATATCTGAAATATTCATTTTTTGGTTTTATGTATGAATGCTGCAATTTTTGCTAATCGTCTGCATTAGCAGAAATTACAGACCATTAAATATCCAAAGTATATTTTAAATCTATAAAAATTATTTGTGAACGACAATTAAATATTTAAACCAGTCGTAGGATCATAATGAGAAGTAACTCAAGAATTTAAAATGCCAATCCTTATCAAATAATACCTTGTGAAAATTATTTTGTTAGATAAAAAATAAAAGGTGTGAGAAAAAATGTATATACAGGTTTTTTTTAATTTATTTTATTTAAAGTCGCATCAACTGCTTGGTTATTAGCGACTACGGTGGGTTATGAAACATTAACTGTGGGATTTAACACGTGAAAATTTCCAGACCCTGGCCGGGAATCGAACCTGGGACCTCCGCGTTGCAGGCTAACACGCTAACCACTACGCTACGGAGGCGGTCACAGGTTTTTTACTTTCTCTTGCCTATATGAATATATAGGAAGGAAAGTATTGTTTTCATGTCGATTTTAAGAAATCGAGTTTTCACCGGATCTATACGTTTTCAGACCCCCTGAACCCAAAAAACGTGTTTTTAGCGATTGGTCTGTGTGTGTGTCTGTGTGTGTGTGTGTGTGTGTGTGTGTGTGTGTGAACAGAATATCTCAAGAACGGAACATCGTACGAACTTGAAACTTGAAACTTAAGTTACATACCACTACCGGACCCGACACGAACATTTTCATCAAAATCGGTCAACCGGAAGTAGTAGTTTATTCGTGTAATTTTTCACTTTTTTGCGATTTTCTCAAAAACTAGTCCTACGATTTTTTTAAAAATCGCCTGGTTTACTACATTTTTTATGCTCTACAATATAGGGTAGGCGCCATGTTTGCTAAAATTCTGCGTGAGGCTGTTTTTACGTAAAAACATTTTCTTTTTAAGATTGCGGCTTTAATATGCATTTTAGCGCAAAATGTTATATAATAAAAGTTGTAGAGGATGTAAAATTCTACAACTTTTATTTCAAACATTTTTTTTGTATAACGCTTAGTTTAGCAGTAATTTGCGATTTTCTGTTTTTTTCTCACGAAAACGTGAGAAAAATCGATTTTTTTAACATTTCGGCTTTAGTATGCATTTTACGACAAAAGTGTATATAGTAAAATTTATAAAAAATTAAGAGATCTACAACTTTTATTTAGAGAATGTTTCTCTACAGAGCCTAGTGTAGCGTGAAAGTGTGATTTTCCGTTTTTTTAAGCCAAATTGAGTTCGATTTTCATTTTGCGTCATTTAGTCATGATTAAAATAAGGTTATGTTTTTGAGGTTAGTTTTTTGTTTATTTCTAATATTTTATTAATAATGTTAAATTATATTCTTAATTATTTTCATTGGCAAGAGAAAGATTTTTATTATTGTTATTAGTCAATAAATCGTTTGATCCAGCCTCGATCTTTTATATATTTTGAAACCTGCTTAAGCAGATTTCTGGAATTACTCAATAAGCCTACGCCCCTTTTGTAGTTACTTATTTAAATATTCAGCTCTCTGCCAACTCATATCTTGTACTCCTCCAAATTTTTACTCTATGATGCCACAAATGAATAAATAAAAAAATAAATTTTTATTGTCATATTATATAAATATTTATATATCCAAACAAATGATCCTCAAGAACTTGAACAGGAAGATTACGGGAAGATAAATCGAAGAGATTAAGAGAAATCTCAATGAAATTGGACTGGCAATTGAAGACGTGTTTGACAAGAAAAAAATAAAACAGTACTCTCAAAATAATTTTATTAGGGAAAAACAGAAACACGCTCGGTGGAGGTTACAGATGAGATACGGAAACAAATATCTGACCGTCTCAAAAAGTACTGGGAAAACCGAAAGCCTAGACCAATACGTTATCCGAAGAAATATTGATAGAAATTGATTGGCTTAGTGGTCCAATGTGGCCTCAAAATAAAAAAATAAAAAATAAAATAATTATTCATGACACAACATTTTTGGACAGGAAATGGAGAGTTTTACTAGTGCATAAAACTTAAAATAAAACTGTCTAGGCATTTTGTTTATTGAAACCAAGAAAAATCTGAATAGAAATCAATGCTTAGGGACACTAGAATTTATGTATACTACAAATACAGTACTAGGTTTTTGTATTTATGTACATATTATATTATATTTTGTTTTAATTTCCAATCATTTACAAATTTATTTATTTTAGTTAAATAATAAAAAATTAATATTAACAATAAAATAAGTAAAATAAAAATAAAATAAAATAAAAAACCAAAGATATAAATATCAAGAAAACCCTTTCAAAAAGGGAAATACAAGAAAAACAACGAGAATTAAAAAAACCATTAAAAAAACTAAATTGTACTCGGAAATAAACTCTAAAAAAACATTCGAATAAAATAACACAGCCCAACCTTACTAAGATCTCTGATATCACCAATCAACATTTTTATTTTAACTAATTGAACAGGAAAAAACTTTAAAAAACATTACAAAAACACAGGAATTAAAGTCTAAAGAGGCTAAAAAATATATCTATCATTTATCATCAATATACAATAAAATGTTGTAGTAGCTATGTTTCATATTCAATATTAACTTTATTATTTTTTTGTTCATATTTCTGTATAAAAGAACAGAATGTAATTTTACTGATTTGATAATAAAGAAATAATTAGGTTTTTTTACTTCTACTAATAAACAAATAAAGTTAGCTTATATTAATAATTAGGGAAGGTATAACGAAGGATTTGCTATACTAGGGTAAAATTTTGGCAGTGTGTACTACAAAAACTAAAATACAAAGAAATTAATATACTATCACACGTGTAAAGTAAACCAAAATTTAAACCACCCATTTAAATATCGGAAAATGTGAATTACCACTGCGGAAACAAACATTTCATCAATTCTAAAGATTCAGTGTATTAGGTCAGTTAAATTGTTAATCTGGAATCAAAATTTCTATGTTATTTTGAAAAACCATTACATATTTTTACATATCTTTTTATTTATATTGAGGGGCATAACTTAAAATTTGTCATTGGTAACTTTTCTTAACAGACAGTTAAAAATCTTTTTTTACGTTTAAAAACTGGTAAAGGAAAATTTTTAATACGTTTCTGAGTAACGTTACTATAATAATATTATCTGCCTTGAAGTTTCTTGCACCATGTTCAACTCAACTTGTTCTGTTTTACGCCAACAATTTTATGTAGTTTATACCACTTTTTAAATTGTCGGCAATTATTTTATAAAATTCTCTTTTCTGCCTTCTTACAGAGTTTTAATTAAACCTTCTCTCATTATACGTGCCAGTTTTCCATCAGATTTCTTTGTTTTTCCATAATACTTTTTCGTTTCTTACTCTGTCCATTTGATGATAGATTTTAGTTTAATTACCAAAATGATGAAGAGATAAACTATCTCTCTCTCTTTATTTAGAAAATTCACAATCTGTTGGAAAAAATTAGTGAATGTGATAACTTAAAATTTGGAAAAAATTAACATGATAAATAAACGTGAGTGGAGACACAGTCCAGTGACAGAACTCCGACGTGAATTGATAAGTGTAGCATTTAGAATATGTAATGAATAGTCTATTGCAGTACTACGTTAGTAGATGAGGTCCCGGCTCCATCGACGTTTTAGTCGTCTTATTGGATTGTTTGGGAGAGTCTGCGTAGCCAGATTTTAGATTAATGGGTTATGGTGGTTCACAAGTTTCTTCCTAAATTTTGTACAGAATTTTAAGAAAACGTAATTTATGTAGGGTACGTTTAGGTCTGAGTGTGTGACCAACTATGCGACAACAAAAGCGAAAATGGAGTAGAGACCTCTTGGTCTGAATAACGGACAACACCCATAGCTCTAAATGGAGAATTTACCACTGAATACCTCTTCTCCTGAAACTAAAATGCCCCAAAAATACATAAACTGTGCATCTCATTCTACCGTAATAAAAATGGATGACAGTAAAAGGTAGCTTAAATGTTTCAAACAGGATTCGGGTCTTTTCTCTTACCCCTCTCAAAAAGAAAACTACTGAATTGTAGTATCTTATTTTATCACACCAGATAATAACATTATCTGATTTGTACTATGTTATCTTTATGTAATGTACTTTAAAATAGAAAATATTAAGTTACAAATATAATGATAAAACCAAAATGGAAAATAGGTTAGTATTGAGTTACTGTTGTACCATACCGTACGGTAAGAAGCTATTACTGCTAGATTATGATGAATTTGTTCGATTTAATTCGTACTGTTAAGTTAAAAGTAAAAGGCTGTAGATATTTACAAGACAATAATATTCTGCACAAACTAATATTCTGTCCGTAGAAAAGGTCATGATAATATGACTTCTCTGTCGCTTGGTGATAAAAATCTGGTGTAAAACACTCACACAACTTTCTGTTGCCAATGTAAATAATTAACATTAGTAATAAAAAATTAGAAATAAACAAAAAAAAACTAACTTCAAAAAACATAATCTTATTTTAATCATGAGTGGAAGACGTAAAGTGAAAATCAAACTCAGTTTAGCTTAAAAATACGGAAAAGCACTCTTTCACACTAAACTAGGCTCTGTAGAGAAAAATGCTCTAAATAAAAGTTGTAGATCTTTTATTTTCCTATGAATTTGATTATACTATTTTGTCGTAAAATGCATAATAAGGCTGAAATCTTTAATAAAAATCTATTTTTTTACACGATTTCGTGAGAAAAAAGCAGAAAATCGCTAATTACCGCTAAACTAAGCGTTATAAAAAGAAGTGTTTGAAATAAAAGGTTTAGAATTTTAAATTCTCTACAACTATTACAAGATACATTTTTGCGCTAAAAAGCATATTAAAGACGCAATCTTAAAAAACAATTTTTTTGCGAAAAAACAGCCTCTTCAAAAATTTCAGCAGACATGGTGCCTACCCTATCTTGTAGAGCATAAAAATGTAGTTAATGAGGCGATTTAAAAATTGTAGGAGCCGTTTTTGAGAAACTCGCAAAAAACTGAAAAATTACGCGAATAAACTACTACTTCCGGTTGACCGATTTTGATGAAAATGTTCGTTTCGGGTCCTCTAGTAGTATTTAACTTAAGTTTCAAGTTTCAAGTTCGTACGATGTTCCGTTCTTGAGATATTCTGTTCACAAACACACAGACACACAGACACACGCAAACACAAAGACCAATCGCTAAAAACATGTTTTTTTTGGGTTCAGGGGGCCTGAAAACGTGTAGATCCGGTGAAAACTCAATTTTTAAAAATTGACATGAAAACAGTACTTTCCTTCCTATATATTCATATAGGTAAGAGAAAGTAAAAACGACCGATGGCGTTTCGCAGCTGCGCGTGTCGTGTTGAAGTTGGATTAAAAGTAGGTACGTGCCTCGAAAGTAAAAGATTATCCCTGGAAAAATGCATAAAGACACCTACTCATTATATTTGTTAATTAATACATAATTATATTAGGGGGAGGGGAAAAGAGAATAGACCCCAGGATTCGGATTTTCTTACAGTTAAATTATATAGTTCACAAACTTTTCTGGCACCCTGTTTATATTTATTTAATTCAATGATATTTATCTTCACTAAATTCCTTATGCACTAATCCTTCATATTTTATTTATTCCTCTAGTATGTATGTATCAAGTAATAAATTTATGTTTGTATGAATGTACATATTTCTCACCACAGATCATAAAAATACAAATCATAACTCTCAAAACGTCTCCTGCTGTTGTTTTAAAGGCAGTTATTAAGTCGTGTCAACAACTTCAAGCATAATATTTCAAAAAAAGTTTTTCATGAATCATTTATAAATTAAGATTATAATTTTAGGTCTGATATGTTTGAAATATTATTTATTTGGTGATAAATAATGTGGTATACTCTTACCGTTTATCCTGATTCATTGAGATATTTTAATTAACTGAATAAAAATGTAATAATATAAATTAACGTGAATTTAAATTCTATTGTAAAAGAAATTAATTTTTGACTGACCTGTTGTTACAATTGCTGCTATATCACTTGCCTTTTACATTTTTTTTAAAATATAATCCTACTTTCTACTTAGATGCTTCAGTGGATAATTAGAGTACGTAAAATTGAAACTAAAGTTTCTAAAATTTAATAAAATTTTCAGAGGATGTATCTTCAGTCATTTGTATAAAACTGTGTAAAGTTTCATTATCTTCTGAAAATTTTGTTGTTTAGATTATCAGCCGAAAAACTGGTTTGAACCTCTAGAGGCTTTATTAGGTAAAGCGAGGAGTGAATTGGTTTATCACACCTTACTCACTGAGTTGAAATATTTGCTTATCAGCATGCCAGGTCCTCTGAAAACCACCTACCTTTGCATCCTGTAAAAGACACCTTCACTTTTTCACCACATTGTCAGGCTGTATAATGAAATTTATTTTTCTCAGAGGAGATAACTCTGGCTAGTGGCTTATTATTTGCCCATAACAGACAGGCAGAGAGTCAAATTATTTACTCTCAATCTGTTCGTTGCAGGGCTAAAATAAATAGTTCTGTTTCTTATCACATGGTCAGCCAATTAAATGACTGAATCATTTAAGAACAGAAGAGGAAGAGGTGTAAAAGACACTAATCAGAGCTATCTCCTCTGAAAGTAATGAATTTTATTATACAGCCAGACCCTGTGGTGAATGAAGTGAAGGTGTCATTTGCAGAGTGGAAAATATGTGCTTTTCAGAGGGCCCGGCATGCTGATAAGCGTACTTTTCCACTCAGTGAGGAAGGCAATGGTAAACCACCTCACTCCTCGTTTTATTTTGTAAAACCTCTTCAGGTTCAAACCAGCCTTTTGGCTGATGACCGAAACAACAAACATAATCATTTATGTACTGGTGTTCCGTCGGCCTACTCAAAAACATGGGACTCATATTAGCTTTGAATAATAACTTGTACCTATACTATTTTTAGTTATATACCAGATAAAAGTTTTATATATTTTATAATATAAATTAAGATCTCCCAGAATAATCAGGAGCAAGTTTTTATCTCCAATGTGCGTACTCTGCTATCTGTTCAATTTAAGAACAATAAGCAACCCCATGACCCAATGTAACGAGGATGATATATATGACGTGTAAATGAGAAGTAGTTTGTACAGACTGAGGCCGAGAATTCCTGAAATAGAATGGTTAATTAAACCCCAAATATCAAAGAATACTGGTAACGATTGTCTATTATTCAAATCTGTATAAAACTAACCTTTACAAGGATTTCAATCAGGAACGTTCGTCTCCGAAAATTAGCTATTTAACATCTAATTCGCGGCGACGACTTTACCTCTAGAGCAACCCGGTGGTTCAAGGTTAATTCTTACAAAAATTATTAATAAATTAGTTAAAAAAGTAAGTACTACATGAGTGTTATCCAGTTAATTACAATCGAATAAATTGTTTTAAATTAAGTTTATGAAAAGACAAATAGAAGAAAACGGAATTCCTAGCAGTGTACTGAATAGTAAACGACAGATAACCTTTACAACGAACAAAGTACTAAACAGAAGCAGAATCTGGATTCCTTTAAGAAACAAAGTCAAAGCTACTGGAAAGATCATTGTCGGGGTATTTAATGTTGAGAGAAATAGGATGCAAAAACGAGGCATACGCTATGAACTCTGTACGTAATTCTAAAACAACAGAACCAGAGTCTAGAAGAATAGGAACAACGACGAACGAAAGAACGCATAAGTAACAACAATAAATTCCGAGTAAAAGATCTTGGTAGACGGAGGTAAAATGTTGAACTACGTTGGTTGTAAATCTGAATAGGTACAATATCGACTGGTCTTGGTCGTCTCGCCGTTCCTGAGCACCGGCAGCAGCCGCCGGTGGTTTGTTAAGGATCAGTAGTATTACTGCATCCACTTAAGTATAAGAGTGACGTTTCAAAGGAACAGGGGTCAGTTGGGGTCCCCCACGATACCATTCGTTGTCTTCTGCTTTTCAAATTGAGGACATTTTTTAATTCGAGAACGATTACCTTCCAGTACGGTATAATTTTTTCTTCCCTTTCCCGAACAATATAAGGTGGTTAAACCACTTAAATAACCCTTGACCGGGAAACGGACAATGGGAACATGTTAAATATACATTAACCCAACCCGATCTTTTTAACTATCTGATGCCTTTTAATTTAATTCGCATAGTATTACATACATGCAGTCACACGCTCAATCATCCTATCTCTTTCATATCATCCACCATACTCTTTTATCAATCTTTCTTTTACACACTTGAAACTGATATTCCCATTATCTACCGATCCAAAAAAATCAACTATTCAATTTTATATATTTTTTTAACCTATTTTATTGCACAACATGAAGCCTGCTCGTCTACTTCTTTAACGTTACTTAATTCTAATCGTTGCACATTTAACAATAAAAAACTCTTGTAATCTATTTTACAACAAATAAAACGGCTATTCTCTTTTGTTATACGTACACTAAAATCTGACGTGTCTTTCAAAACAACGTTACTTTTACAAAAGCATCATTATTGTCACTCCGTTTACTTTTAACCCTTTTCAAATGCAAAAAATTACATTCTATAATTGCAAATAAACTTGATTTGATCATTTCCCCTCCATTATCAAATTAATTTGAATTAATTACACAGTTTAGCAATGGAAAAGTTGTTTGAAACCTAATGACTGATTCTTATAGACTTTTGTGTGCTGGTTTCAGAAAAAATTGTCAAAAATCCATCACCTACCATTTTTCACAATATTAGTTTGTTTTAATATTGTCAAAATTGATAATTAAATATATCGTCCGTGCAATTACAAAGGGGCGTATCTCGATTTTGTTGATTTTTCAGGAAAGCCATTTAAAGTTTGAAGTGAACCCTTCATGTAACTTAACACTTCATTGTTCACTCATTATTGTTCATACTTTCTTTATTTGTATAAATTATAATAAACAAATGTACAGGTTTTGGATAAAACAATTAAAACAAGATTTTTATCATTACAAAATAAAGAAATGATGACTCAAAAACCCTTCTTACTGAGATACGCCAGTTTGTCATTGCTTTCGTAATTTTATTAATGCACGAATTCCAGTTACGCCCTTGAGAATACCAGTATGTTAAATAAATAATAACAAATAAAATAGAAGTAATTTGTTTATTTAAAATATTTAAGCTAAGATAAAAACACGGGATCTTAAAAACTAATCATTATAAATTTCTGATTAGCATAATGACATTTACTTGACGTTAAAAGACTATCTGTTAATGATAATAACCATTAGGTTTCTTTTGCAGTTTTATTGACTTTCCGAATTTGCTTTAGAAATGTGTATGATTTATCACAAATTAATTTGATCATTGAGTATATTAATGAGAACATTATTGAACTACAATATTTAAAAAATTACAGTATTACAAACACTTCCAAATACAATTCCTCAAGGTGATACACATTTTCGAAAAATATAAGTTATAAAACTAAGCGCCTACCAACTAAGCCTAATAGAAACCATGTTGTAGTCAACATTTTTTTTAGTGTCAACGATAATTAGGCCTACTTTCTGTTATAAAAGAAATAGTCGCATAAATACTATTATTTTGACAGCGGTAATAAAAATAATATGTACTGGACACATACTAAATACACTCAATGCGCTCCCGGACTGAGAAGTAACATGAAAATGATTTATAAAACTAAACACTTACTAACTACACCTAAGATAATTGATTTAAGAAAAAAAATTACTTAAACAAGTTAAACAACACAAGTAATAAGACAAAATTTCTTATGAGGTAAATTTGTGTAAAATGTCGTAAATCCTGGATTTTTTATTACAAGAGTATCTCTTAAGCATAATTTCACCAAGTTATTATATTTTGCAGTGGCTATCAGTGGAGATTTCCCATTAAGTTTTTCTGGATAGCTAAATTCAGATTTTCAAAAAGTGAAATGCTATTGTACACGTTAGAACAATGGGTTGTTTTAAAATAATCTTTCTAGGCTGATATTTTATTACCATTAATCCTCTGAAGGTTGTCTAGTCAATCTTATCATTAGCATCATCCTTCCTAACCCTAACCCTGAGAATTCTAATACCTATTGAAAGTTTTTTGAAGTTAAGAAAATCATCAAAATTTAAAGAATAAGGAATGTAGAATTATTTGCTCGTGCTAAACAAAAAATTGGTTTTAAATGTTTTGGTAAAATATTTCTCCAGACAACTTTAAAGTTGTTTGAATAGTTGAATGAGCAGATTTCTGCACAAAAATCTGCAGATACGCCTAATTGGTGCTTTAATTCAAAAACAAACACAACCACAAACAGGCGTATCTAAGATATGGCTGTATGTGACTGTTTTTCCACGTGAAAATATTAACTTACGCCCTTCATTTTTTTTAGTAACTAAGAAACTAACATGAATTGAGATACGCCAGTTTGTCACTTCACAGAACAGCACCAGATAAGTATGGAATCGGCCTTAACTCAAAACAGGCAAAAATCGAGATACGCCCCTTTGTGATTGCACGGACGATATTTTATTTCTAAATCATGGAATAAAAAATGTGGTATGAATTAATTTTAATATTTTATCATTAGTTTATTAATTTGGTTATAAGGAAAAAGTCTTTACTATATACTTTTCTGATGACCACGCAGGGGTATTATTAGAACTTGGGACCAAAAATGTAATATGGAAAAATTTGGTTGATCCACTGAAAGTACTCCTACCTCCATTTAACATTAAACTCTGATTAATGAAAAAAATTCGTAAAAGCTTTATTATACGAAGTAAATTGTTAAGCCAAAAAATTCCACAACTGTCAGAGGTCAAAGTGAAAGAAGGCGTTTACTCTAGTCCAGACGTTTGTAAACTTTTGGAAGATGAACCCTTTCAAACCAAAGTGGAAGACATTGAAATCAAGAAGCATGGAAATCAATTAAAGAACTCGTAAAGAAATTTTTTGGAGAAATGAAGACCGAAATTTTAAGTGCGTTGTGGAAAACATGCTAAAGAAATTCCAAGACTTGGGTAGTTCAATGAGCTTGAAGGGTAATTTCTGAATTCTCATACTGATTACTTCCCTGAAAATATTGGTGATGTAAGTGAAGAACAGGGTGAAAGATTCCATCAAGGTATATATGAAATTGAAACGTTGATATCATGGAAGATGGAATGTAAACATAATTGTAGACTACTGCTGGTGCATCCATAGAGACAATCCGCAGGCTAATTACAACGGAAAATGTGGCCTGAGAAGCGTTGAAAGGAAAAGAAAAAGGCAGTACAAATCTTCGTAGAGGTAAGAGAATAAACCATAATCCTTTCTTTAAATCCCAATATGATTAAGAAATAAAAGTTTTCCATGAGAAATAAATGTATACATAAAACGACAATCTCAATTTTTTTCAGTGTTGTGAAAATTCCTTACGTGATGGGAAAAACGGTAGCCACATTTGAAATTAGTGCACAAAATAACATTAAAATCAGTTATCAGATTACAAACAACTTACAGTTTTTTTAATTTTTTTGACCTGTGTTACCAATACAAATTATTTAAAAACTCAAAATGTTACGATGTATTAATCTGTCGTGTCACTTTAATCTTTTGGTAATATTATTCAGAAAACACAAAGTAAATGGGCACAAATCTGTTGTGAAACACTCACATGTCTTTCTCTTGTCAATGTAAATAATGAAATGTACAACCTATGTTTAATCATTAGTAAATAATGTAAAATTAATTCATAATTCAATTTTAATCATAAGTGATTGATAGAAATTAAAATCAAACGCTGTAGAGCTTAAAAATACGGAAATTCACTAATTGACATTGAATTAGGAATTAGGCTCTGTGGTGTAAATTGATAGAAATAAACTTTAAGTACACAACTTTGTCATAAAATGTTTAGCCTACTAAGACCGTAATCTTAAAGAATCCCATTTTTATACCGATTTTGACAAGCAATGTACTGAAAAACAGTAATTGACGCTAAACAAAAGTTTCAACTAAATGTTGTAGGATTTTTAATACAACTTTGATTATGTATGCAGCTTTTCCGTGTAATGCATATTAAAGCTGCAATCTATAAAAAAAAATACCACGAGAGCACAGTGTGCTATGCAACTGGGTTTTAATTCCGAGGTTTGGAATTCAATTCCTGGACAGTTCTTGTATTTTTTAATCTTATATTATTATCTGCGCTCAAGCCAAGGCTTATATAGGCGTCATAACCTAATAAAAAGATAAAACTTATAAATCATAGAAAAGGTAACTGAATTAGGCAAATACAGAACAAAATTTAACTGCAGCTCCTTGAGTAAGAACAAATCTTAATGTTTTTTCCTTAATATACAAAAATTATAATAAAAACAATTTTAAAGGCGTGCAACTTGTCAGCCTAAACTAGGCTCAATCTTATGAAATGGATCTAAAAAAAATAATTTTATGAATTAAAATTTCATAGCATGGTATTCAAAGGAAAATGGGTAGGATAATTAAATGAAAAGGTTTTCCGATAGAAAAAACTTTGAAAAAATGACCTCCTAAAATAAACGAATATGCTGAATTTCAGCTTTCTAGGTAGTTAAAAAGTTAACGAATAAGGGCTTTCGCTTTTAAGTTATATACAAACTGTAGTTTGATTAATTCAAATGAAACATATTTTGAGAAAAATCTCACAGAAAAAAACATATTAAAAATTTTGAAAGTGAAAAAAGGGTGCAATAATGAAACTAGGTATAAAAATACAATTGTAAAAATTTATGTTACATAATAAAATTCCATTAATAAATAAGATAAAATACCTAATGATGCTGACACTTAGTTATTTTATAACAACTCAAGTAATAACATAAACAGTAATAAGAATATTAAATTTTGTCATAAACAAGTGCTTTAATTAGAATAAAAACTTTAAAAGAAATTTGTGTAGGTGGACACAGTAAAATAAATTTATGTTAAAAGTATCCGAGTGTAATAATTTTGTGTATTTTAATGTTCAGTTTGTAAACGTGTAAGAACTTAAGTTAGTTTAGTTAAACTTGGAAAAAATAAAATAAGGTAAAACTAATTTTCATAAATAAATAAGATTTATATATTAGTTATTATTATATTTGATTGTTATCCTGTTGCGTTGGTAACCCTGCAATAATTTAGGACGATTAGTGTTAAAAAAAAGTAAAAAGAACAGTGACGGAAAGGATAGGTTTTCTTTGTATCCTTTTATAAAATCATGTACAATAGAAGATTGAAGTCACACAACATACTGTCAACTAACTAATCCGGCAAAAAAAACTGCATGTATTTTATTTTAAACATGAGGGTTTTTAAAATGTTTTCTTGTATGTAAAAGAATAATGGGATACGAGACATAATGTACGATACATGTCCTTATGGGCCATATAAACATGTATGATTATGGGGATAAAATATACATTTTAATGTTTCTCTGTAATACAAGTATGTTTTTTGTTAAGGTTATTTAACGCTTGTAATACAATCAAAAGAATTTGAAATTAAATTATTGCAATGTTTTTTTTTAATATCTGAGTTTATATACAATCAGTTTAAAAATAATTATAAGTAAATATTATAAACGTATTTTGATGCCGAAGACAATACCCAATGGTATTGGTTCCAAAATTGTCCAGTGATGAATGTAAGATTTCTATGTTGAAATTCTAACTGGGAGGCATAAAGTATACAGATTATATCTACGGAGCAGAGACCACCACTATAACACTAGAAGTAGGTACCTAATACTTCCGCAACTGGCAAAAAAGCTCTTCATCAGCGTCACCATGGTTATTTGGACCCAAAATGTTTAATTTACTCCATTTGCTCGTAAAAAATTTAAATGATTAGTCTTTTAAAAGTAGTGCCCATGAATGGAAAATAATTAATGTAATATGAGACAATAAAGAAAGGTTACTTTCAAAAAAAGGGTTTTTGGCTCACTCATTTTTAAATATTGTAGAATAAAGATTTTTTATTTGATTTTTTTTATATTTGGACATTTTTCTATCGGGTTAGTTGAAGTCAATTGTTTATTCAAAACGAATTAACACCTAAGAAAATTTAAGGAATTGCATAATAGAAGCGACAGAAACTATTGAGAATACTCCTAACGTTGTGAGACGCGCAAGAAAAAAATGGATTCGTCGAGCGAAATTGAGTATTGAACAAAACGGGGTCTATTTTGAGCACCTTTTCTAAGTAACTAATAACTAACTTTTACGTTGTTTTTTAATCATTAATTAATTTATGTAAATCTACAGTGTTGATTGATTAATCAGCTGTTATTTCCAACCTATGACCAAAATTAGTTAGTATTTCATGCAGTTAATTTTTTTCACAATTACGTTTGTTTTGTTTTTAAATAAAATTGAATTTCAATACCCAGTATTCAATTTTTTCTAAAGTATAGTACCATAGTACTTCTACGCCGGTCCCGTCATTAGTGTTTTGACAACTGTATACTCGGTTTATCGTAAGAAAGATAATTATGTTTAATAAATTAACAGCGATTACCGAATCAGCTGCTAAAGCGGTGACTCAGAAACAATGCAACACTTTTTATGAGCCAGCCGCGTTGGCGTAGTTGGGTTGGTAACCTGCTCGCCTTTCATCATGCGGTCTTGGGTTCGAATCCCATTCAGGCACGGCATATTTTCATACGTTACAAAAAATCATTTCATCCTTCACCGTCTGCATTAGCAGTAATTGCAGAACTTCGGACGTTAAACAAAAAAAAAAACTTTTTATGAAAACATCACACTTATAACTGATACGCGCATGTACAGAAACCATGTACAGAATTAAACGATAAATAGAAATGAAAAAAAAACAAAAAATACTATAACACTAAATTTCTAATTGAAAATAAATTATAATGCACGTAAGAATGAAGCGAGAAAATACGATGTCAAAAGCGAACTGTTAGCATATAACGATGACACAAATGTTCTTTTCGGTAAAATTTGGAGAGAGATTTATGGGTTTGGATTTCAAATTTCGTCAAATTCAATTGTAAAATAACGAGTAACTAAACTAATAATCTATTAGATGACTAAATGTTTACTTTTAAAGTTCTCTTGTTTCCTCATACAGATCAGAGGTAATACATATATTAACTTGTAACCATATTTATTTATAAAAATCTGGTGTGAAACACTCACACAACTTTCTCTTGCCAATGCAAATAATTAATAATAAACCTAACATTATTAATAAAATATTAGAAATAAACAAAAAACTAACCTCAATAAACATAACCTTATTTTAATCATGAGTGAAACACTCAAAATGAAAATCAACCTCAGTCTGGCTTAAAAATACGGAAAATCACTATTTCACGCTAAACTAGGCTCTGTAGAGAAAAATACGTTAAATAAAAGTTGTAGATCTTTTAATTTTCTATAAATTTAATTATATACACTTTTGTCGTAAAATGCATACTAAGACCGAAATGTTAAAAAAATCGATTTTTCTCACGTTTTCGTGAGAAAAAAACAGAAAATCGCTAATTACCGCTAAACTAAGCATTATACAAAAAAATGTTTGAAATAAAAGTTGTAGAATTTTACATTCTCTACAACTTTTATTATATAACGTTTTGCGCTAAAATGCATATTAAAGCCGCAATCTTAAAAAGAAAATGTTTTTACGTAAAAACAGCCTCACGCAGAATTTCAGCAAACATGGCGCCTACCCTATATTGTAGAGAATAAAAAATGTAGTAAACCAGTTGATTTTAAAAAAAATCGTAGGACTAGTTTTTGAGAAAATCGCAAAAAAGTGAAAAATTATACGAATAAACTACTACTTCCGGTTGACCGATTTTGATGAAAATGTTTGTTTTGGGTCCGGTAGTGATATGTAACTTAAGTTTCAAGTTTCAAGTTCGTACAATGTTCCGTTCTTGAGATATTCTGTTCACACACACAAACACGCGCGCGCACACACACACACACACACACACACACACACACACAGACCAATCGCTAAAAACATGTTTTTTGGGTTCAGGGGGTCTGAAAACGTATAGATCCGGTGAAAACTCGATTTCGAAAAATCGACATGAAAACAATACTTTCCTTCCTATATATTCATATAGGCAAGAGAAAGTAAAAAAGAATGGAAAAATAAATTATAGACCTAACATTTTTATAAATTTATTGATCAGTACTTAAAACATCAGTCATGCTATGATGTATCCCTAACAGTTCATTTACGTACAAAAATACTTTTAAAACTATTTTGTAATTAAATACTTTTTAAAGTATTTTGTTGTTACTTTTTAATCAGCGTGTACACATTTTAAAATAATGCACATGTTCAGTGATGTCACTATTTCTTGACGCGATATATCTTTCTAACGAATAACCGAGTATAGGCAGTACGGGCGTTGTAGGTGGTTGCTTCTCCTGGCGCGAGATAGTGCAGACAACAAACTTCTCACAGCGCTTGTGCGACTACGAGTAGGTAAGGGATACGATAGAATAAGCTAGTGTGAGGGGCCCTAAATACGAGATCCTACATCTCGTAATTCAAGGGGAACTCGTTGGTAAACGCTCGGTGGGACGCAGACGAATATCCTGGTTAAGAAGCGTTTAACCTAAGAGAAGCGTTTAACTGCTCGTCGCATGACCTTTTCAGTTTAGCAGTGGACAAGGTACAACTGACCATGATGATAGCCAACCTTCGTAATGAAGAAGGCACTTGAAGAAGAAGAAGGCAGTCAGTCAGTCGGTATCAATCTTCTCCACGGAAAGGTCGACACAGAGATAGATTGAAACTTTCAATATTGAGTACACTCTTTTGCTCTCCGCACTGACCCCTATCCTTCAACTTGCCTAGCCAGCGGCCGCTTCTCTCCGAGGCAGCAGCGAAGGTTAACGCTACGTCGGCAATCACCTCTATTCGTTAGATAGCGGTGTAGACGCACTCGCCTAGCCAGCGGCTGCTTCTCTCCGAGGCAGCAGCAAAGGTTTTTCTTCCCTCTTTCAAGAAGCAACTACGCCATCGGATGCCCTGCCGCTCCGTCAAAAGAATAACGCCATCTGCGTCAACCGACTAGAGCTACGCCCAGTGTGACAAGTAATTTATATGAATCTTTTTAGAATTACATTTTCTACAAATCTAATTAATAAAAAAATACTCTTCTTTTCGTTTCTTTTTTCTTTTGTATATTTTCTTTACTTTAGCAAAAATAATACATTGTTTCTGTAATTGGGCCGTAGTTGCCCTGTTGTAAACAATTCAAATAAATAAATAAACTCGATGATGAGATGAGGATTATTATGTGTGACATGTATGACGTATAACTGAGTCAGACTGACTATTCCTGAGCTAGAATACACAGTGACACAATGAGTGGATTGAAACGTAAATACCTAAAAATGTAACCACCTATTTCATTTAGTTTTTAACTTAATTGTTTCTGCATTCTTGTTAAATTTAAACGCATTATAATTTAACGAGTACGGGTGTTCTATTGCAACACTATCTGGATATCCTTATTTTCATGTTGTTGCTAATGTTAAATGTGATCACATTGTTCGTTACACAATACTCTATTATAGAGAACTTGTTATAAATGCCTTGTTAAAATAATCTGACCCCTGTTGACGATGCTGATCTATAATCTCCCCTCCATTTCTGATTTACCCCGTTCTCATTTTGTGTTTTCACGATGGCCATCTCTCTCTTTTCAGCAATATCTATTTCCCAGTTCCCTTTTATTCCTTGTGAGTGTCGTTAAGTTAACGGAAGACATCGTCCGGCTATGAATCTAATTAAACTGGACGGACCTCACTACGGGTACCGAGATAAGACACACACATTTCCAAGATGGACGGTCCATGGGGAGACTCGATGCCGTTCATTCTGTCTGCTGGCCCCCTCCTTTTGCCGTCGCATATTATAGTAACTATCCTTTGCTGTCTCACCGATCCCCCGTTTCCTCTTTTAAGAGTATCCCTTGCCATCGCTTCCATAAACTTATCCTTTCCTCTTTCCACCGTTACCTAACTTAATTGTACCATACCTTATTTTGTATAACGCCACATCTCTGCTCCTAGTAATACCACTACTGTACTACCAAGAAAATTATCATAAATTTTGAACACTTTTTAACGCGGTGTCTACCCGATCTTCGTTCGTACGTTATCAACAAAATTGTTTCTATAATCTAAAATACAACATACTGTTATTGTTAAAACTGCAACATTATAACTTAAAAGCATACATAACAAGTTTAACAGTTTATCTATTTTTCCTTGTACATGGCTATTTCAGATTAAATATAGTAAATTTAAACATTTATATGGAAGCTCTTTTTAGAGCCTAAACTCTGAACGTTCCTCGATTGTAAGATGACCGATTTCTTTCGTCAATAGTATCCTGCTTTTGTTCTTCGTGATAAACCTTGAAGTCTGTAATTAGTTACCTGAACTTGATTCGGTCTATTATTTTTTCTCGGATACCTTATGAGACCCTATTAATATTATTCTTTAAGATTATCCTTTATTATTATCCCTTATTATCCTTTCTGTTGTTGGTAAGTCAACAGCTGAAAGGCTGGTTTGAACCTCTAGATTAACCTCTACTAAGTAAAACAAAAAGGAAGTGGTTTACTATTGCCTTCTTCACTGAGTACAAAAGAAGTCTATGCTTATCAGCATGCCAGACCCTCCGAAAAGCATCTAATTTGCACCCTGCAAATGACTCCTTCACTTCATTCACCACAGGATCTGGCTGTATAATGAAATTTATTACTTTCAAAGAAGATAACTCTGATTATTATCTTTTACACTTCTACCTCTTCTGTTCTTTAATGCTTAAGTCATATAATTAGCTGACCATGATATAAGAAACAGAATTATTTTTTGCAGCCCTAGAACTAGTTGATCGAGTGTAAATAATTTAACACTCTACCTGCCTGCTATGGGCAATATCCTTTTTATGATCCCTTATATTTATTATCCCTTATGATTGGAGTCTTAAGGTACACCTTAAGATAGATAATCACAATATTGAACGTGTCAGCACATATAAGTATTTAGGGCGACATTGGATGATAGATGGGATTGTTTTTAAGAGGTTAGAATACGCATTGAAACAGCGTGTTGAACATTTAATAGAAAGAGTAAAGTACTCAAAACACACGATCTGAATATTAAAACAAATAATCAAATATTTCGATGATATATTTATAGCGTGAAGTCTTGGGCGCTAAATTTTTTCATGAGTAAGAGACTTTAAGCGTTTGAGATGTGGCTTTACAGAAGGATGCTGAAAGTCTCCTTGGTGGATCGCACATCTAATAAGAAGGTATTGAGACGCATGGAGAAATCACAAGAGGCCATAAACACGATAAAGATTAGGAAACTCGAATATTTGGGACATATAATGAGCAACGAGAAACTATATTGTTTGCTGCAATCTATATAACAAGGAAGAATAGCTGGAAAAGTTAGCGTGGGCAGAAGACTTATTTCCTAGTAAAAAACCTCAAAATACGGTACTCGAAAATGACAACACAGCGATTTGTGGAGCAGTGAATAAAGTTCAGATTTTAATATGGTGGTCAACGTCCGAAACGGATAGGAACCTGAAAATGTTACGATCAGCTGTTGTGACAGTTTTTAAATTTATTTGGGAACAGCTGATTCACACATTTCGTTACCTAAGGCAAATATTTTTTATTTATATAATATTTATATCTTTTTCTAAATTTCAATTTAAGTAGTATAAAAAACAATAAACGCAATATTTAATTTTTTTATTTCATTAACTAAATAGTAAAACAAAATTGGTTTTTCAAAATTTTGTGACGACTCAAAATCATTAACAGCTGGCTTTGTTTATGTTTTGGTCTGAAGTAAAGGTAAATAAATCCAGATGGTTGAAATAAAATATTAAAATTATTAAACGTTAATAAATTGTAATAAACAAAACTTGGTTGCTAGACAACTAAAGGAAGGAGAAGAAATTATAAAAATGATTCAGTGGGGCCTGGAGATTGAAAGGATGAGGAGGTCATCACATTAATGCTTAATTGTTTAAATTGTATATTTAATACATTAGAAATACATAAATGACAATATTAGATAAAGATTTATGTGTTATGATATTCATTATATACAAAAAAGAAACATTATATGGAAAGTACAAGACATTAAAAGATTGTAGAACGACATTATTAAAAATAGCAAATAATTGTAACGTAACAAATTGTGTAAATGAAAGAGATTATACATTATAGTTATATGAAGTTTAATATATTGATTTTGAATTTAATTATTATTTAACGTTACAATTTAATTAATATTTCATTTTATTTTATTTTATTTCAAAGTCATTACGTAGTTCCAGAGTTGTAATTGCAATAATTAAAAATAAATTTGTCGTGTACCAACTATCGTACAGTAAAGATGGAATTTTGAGTTTTATTTCAAATAGCAGTATAATTTATAATTAATTAGATTATGTTAGCGGAATGATTTAAATTCATATAATTAAACCGCTACAAGAAGAAGAAGAAGAAGATCCTTTATAATTTCTCTGAACCAATTATCCGACATCTTAGCTCGGGAATAACGACCTTCACAGAGACCTAAGAATTGATTTTGTTTGCAATGAAATACAGAGATTCGCGTAGAAGTATGAAGAAAGACTTCACCGCTATGAGAAGGTAATCAAGCTGATTGAAACAGATGACCTGGCGCGATTGCTTAAAAATGTAAATCATTTGAGCTGGTATAGTTTCAGTGTTCGATGAAAGGGAGGAGCAGTATTAGTGCATGATTAGAATTTCTGTTCAAATTTAAGAGCACAATGTAGTTATATATAATGTATTTTTTAAATTAATTAAAAAAAATCTGGTGGACATCTCTGTTGTAGTATTGTAAATAGTAGTTTAGTTAGAATAAAATATTTCATTCGTATTAAAAATAAGATCATTATACACGTTAAAAAGTATATCATATAGTCTGTGTATAATTCAGTAAAAATAAATGCACACGTAAATTATGTATAAACTATTGTCAGATTTTGGACGTACTATTAAGTTAAGACAGACACTTGCAAAAAAAAATTAATAAATAAAACTACGAAAAACCGTTTCAACTTCAGCAGAAACACACTAGAATACTGAATCGTGTTTCTGTCCAAAGACAGAATAAAAGAAAGACAAAATGATACATATCGGGTGTACCACGGAAATTGAACCATAGGGAAATAGCATTGATTTTCATTAGTTTGTCAATATTTTCTTCCCACGAATAAATGAAGACTTGTTATAAACAGGATTCATTAGAAAATATTTAGACCTTTTAAAAAATATCAATTTTAATTCATTTTATTTTATTTTTTTTGGTTTTACGACCGACTGTTTTGCAATTACTGCGGATGAAATAATTTTTTGTAACATATGAAAATATGCCGTGCTTGAATGGGATTCGAACCCAAGACCGCATGTTAAATATAAGAATACATAAGTTTGTAACAGTTTTCCATGTAATGTAAATTTTATCAACTTGTCAATGTTGTATGTTTGTGAGTAATGGAAAAGTTAAGATAAGTGGGTCGAATTCATCTGCTGTAAAATGGTTTTATTGTTAAAAAATATTGGAATATTAAAAAAAATTAATTGTTTATTTAATTTTTAATTGTGACAATTTGTTTTATCACATCTAAAATTATTTACTTAAAAATTTGTATTTTTTTTGGAAGTAAATTCATCATTATTTTAAATACCTAATATATTTCCTTCAGCAACATTTAATTTTCAGAGACAGCTGCTTGTTGCAATAATTTTATATGATAAAACAAAACTGTTAAAATTAAAAATAAATAATAAATTGTTTATAATATTTCTACTATTTTTTAACCAGAAAAATATTTTACCGCAGATGGATTCGACCCACCTGTCTTTACTTATTTACACCAGAACGTTACCATTACTCCAAACATACAATACGATATATAAATAAAATTTAGAATACTTAAATAGAAAATAGTTACAAATTTATGTATTTCGGTATTGTAAGCTAAAATACAGCTTAAATGTAGGCTATCAAAAATTTTTTTTTTAAAAGGTGTAAACATTTTCTAATGATTCATGATTATAAAAAATTTTCATTTATTCGTGAGAAGAAAATATTAACAAACAAATGAAAATCAATGCCATTTCCTTATGATTCAAGTTCCGTGGGACATCCGAGCATCAACAGTGTTCACCAACTATCGGACCTACACATTTTATGTGAACTGTGAGCTCTAGAAAATTATTTTTAATTTGCATGCAAATCTTATTTTTGAGTGTAATGTGAATTTTTTTACATTTAGGCTCTGTAGACTATATGCAAAGAACAATTGGTCATGTCAACATGAAATATACTCAAGATTTTCTGAACAGAGTTCATACTCGTTGGACAATTGTACGGCCGCGATTTGGCTAAAAGAATCTCGTAATAGCAAAGTATAATAGTGGTAGCATAATATAAAATACAAAAAACTACAACTTTTGTACACGGGGAAACTGTTGTTGGAATTAATTGCTCAACGATTTTTGAAATTACCAATATTTTTTTTATCAAATCAGCAAATTTACAATCTGTTCTGTTATAAAGGAACGAGAACAATAAGTAATAAGGTGTACATAGAAAAGACAAATTTACTAGAACATTATACATTAATAATTGTTACAGATAACCTTTTTGTAATTTTAAAAATTAATTTCGAAATGATTAAAAATTGAAAAAAGAAAATATTTTTACACATACACATAAAAATATCGAAAATAAAGAGTTAACTGTGTTCGAATCTGTTAAATAAATCCAACTCATTGTATCTGTTAAATGTTGTAAACGTATAGTCACTGTTGTCCAGTTAGTTTATCGCGAGATGATTTGGATGTCCGTTTAGTCTTTGGTCGTATGTTTTTTCTAAATCTTGTAATTTTCTGTCTTACCGAGTTAAACCGTTCGTCTATGTAGATTTATTTGTTTCGTATGTAACATGGTATCCTAAAAGATGATCGTGAAAATTTTGTTTGAAAACGTTCTAAAAGGTCAATATTGATATTTTTTGTTGTCCCCCAGAGTTATATCTTAAACGAAATTACCAATAGTATTAGGATTGTCACATCTAAATGTTTACGGTCGACAAGATATTTTTAAGTATAAAGTTGCCCGGACCGTGGTTGTCTCAACACAATTTTAAATGAATTTTGATGAAATTTAGTTGATGTCCTACAACTTATTATTCATACTTTCGACCATTCAAACGATTCAGAAGACAATATCGATATGATTTTACATGTTAAACTAACTACACAATAACTCTTTTTTTAAATATTTATTATTGGCCACAAACTTTTAAGACTTTCATATCCTTACTAAATAATATAAAAAAGTTACCTTATCAGATAAAACAGATACAAAACAATATAATAATAGATGCATATTACAAAATATATTTGTATCATAAACTATATTTCATCATTATAGGTAACAAAATCTAGAAATTTATTTGACTTGAAAGACGATTATCTAAATACTGTAGTATAGTTTAATTTGACCTTGATAATAAGGTGTAATAAATAGAGGAGCTAAGTTATAAGTAAAAAAGTTAACCTATAAATAACATTCAACACATCACAATTGTATGTATGGACCCGTGGTTGGTGTAGCTATAGTACGTATAAATAATACATCTATGGAAAGGAGCTGAACCAGAGTGTATCTGTGTGCATAATGCGATGTCAAAAAGCCGCATGATTGTTATATTTTATTACATTACAGGTGTCTACCGCTTTACAATTTATTAGCGTCTGTAATATGTGATACAGGTACAGAATGTTTCAAAAGTTATAACGCAAAAATGTAGCTACTATTTTAAATTTTAATAATGAAAATTTAAATGTCATTTCAGAACGCCCATTAGTCAAAATTTTACCTTTCTTTAGTGTGTTTTCGGATTAACTGAATATAAACACACCATCCCAAAAAAATTACATAGGTTTTGTATTCCTTAAGGAATATTAAACTAATAAAAAACTTATCCTTAAGGCTTGCTTTCTTCCAATTAAAAATGTAAGTGGATGATATGTTGACAGCTCGAATTTCTACAGGAAAAAGTCTATTCAAAGTTTTCATGGAAAAATATTTTTAATAATTACAGTTTCTGACGGTTACGAAAACTGTGAATAGCCCTGAAAATCAGTAGTTTTCTTTCTTAAAGTTAAGAATTTCAATTTTTTTTATCGCAAAAACCTACAAGGTGTGGCAATTAAAAAACGAGACTGATGGTGTAAAAAATTTAATTTTAATTTTACATAATCACTTTTTGTCACCTTCAATATACACTCCTTCTCTATCCCTGCAACGCTCCATGCAAATTTTCCATTGTTGGAAACAGTGCTGTAAGTAATCTTCTGTCAGCTCCTTCAGGACACGTGCCGCTTTCTCTTTTACAGCACCATAGACTCAAATCTTGTCCCTTTTAATGCAGAGTTCACCGAAGGGAACAGGTAGAAGTAACGTGTAATGAAATGTGGTTTTTTACTTATGATCCGGAAACGAAGTACCAATCCATGCACTGGAAGAGCCAAACTTCATCGAGAGCCAAAACAGCTCGAATGAGCAAGTCAAAATTTAAAGCAATGATGATTGTTTTTTTTTATATCCATGGGATTATGTACTTCATTGGGTTCCTGAAGGTCAAACAATTAATCAATATTACTAACCTTAGGTACTTACCTAGGTACCTTTTTTTTAGGAACCTTAGGTGCTTACTAACGTGACTTAGGTAATAACCTTAGGTACTTTCCAAACTACGTCAAAGCGTAAGGAAAAACGCTTCGAAATGTGGAAGAACAAATCATGGGTTCTCCACTAAGACTTGGCACCAGCTCATTCCGCGTTATCTGTCAAGAGGTTTCTAGCCAAGTACATCTCAGTGTTATAACATCCACCTCATTCACCAGATCTTGCACTATGTGACTTCTACCTGTTCCCTAAGGTGACATCTGCATTAAAAGGGACAAGATTTGTGTCTGTGGAAGCTTTAAAAGAGAAAGCGGCACATGTCCTGATCGAGCTGACAGAAGATGACTTCCAGCACTTTTTCCAACGATGGAAAATTCACAAGGAGCGTTGCAGGGATAGGGAAGAAGTATATATTGAAGGTAACATTAAGTGATTATATATAAAATTAAAATAAATTTTTTTACAACGTCAGTCTCGTTATTTAATAGCCACGCCTCGTAAACATCTATACAGATGATTTAGTAGAAACATTCTAACAAAAACTTTGTACAACTCACCATAAGAAAAAAATTTAATAAATATTTTGTAAACAGAAATTTTGTAACTTTGCTTTCCTGTCACTGGTTGGTGTTCTTAACGTACGTGATATTACATGATTAGAATCGTTTTATCATGTTCAATTCAATTGTCAAATCGTAGATCGTGAAATTCCAATAAAGTTAAAAAATAAACTAACGTGTCCGTATTGCTATGAGAGTTATACCAATATGTGCTATATTTAGAGCGCTGATAAAATTTGAGAAGTCATACCGTTTACTGTGTGTAGACGTTACTTTACTAGTATTCTCCCTACTCTAAGGCAGACGTGCTTAAGGTTGTTCCTAAATAATTTCAGTTATACAATCAACACAATCCCGCCTCTTTTAATACTTCTCACGATTACTGAATCGATTATTTCTATTTATTTAAATAAAACTGTATGAATTTATTTATTGGTTTATTTATCGTGTTCTTTATTTGTTTTATTGCAGACATTTATAATTTATTGTGCGTAACTTTCAATGTCGTCAGTATTTTGATTTAAGATATGATTATAATAACATTAGAATTGAATAAAATAGTTTCCTTTACTCTTAAAAATGTACAAAATACATTTTATTTATTAGTTCTATAAACAATACATATTTTTTATTGTGTAGTACATAAAACAAAAATTGTACATAGATTTATGTACGATATAATAAATATCACACCATACAAAACATACAAAGTTAAAGAAAAAGTTTCTATTCACACTCAAACCTATTCAACATTTATGAGTAGGATTGAATCTTTTCAGCTACTTTAATTATTTTTATAATTCATTTATAAAAAGCTGCCTGAATTTGAGGTTATTAGCGACCACGTACAACAATACATAAATATTTACATTGGCTTGATAAACTGTAACAAATTACTATAATATATGGGATAAAAAAGGTTAAGTTTACTGAAAATGAACTGATTCAATTGTACAAGAAATAATTTTTTTGATAACCGCATGTCCTCGTATCAGACTCATGTCACTTTGCAACGGTAACGAAGTGGTTGAAGGTGTCTGCGTTTAGAAATTATGAGAATTAATATTGCAGGAGTATGGCAGTGTTTACAATATTGTTGGTTGTATTTAGAAAAGTAAAACTATTTGAAATATCATATTATGGATACTGAAGTCACGAGATTGTCTTTTATGTATGGATGGACGGTGAGGAAGGAAAGTGAAAATTTGACAGTGCTGCCAACCTCAACAGTGAGACACTACTCGTACATTTCACTACCGTGCAGTTTCTACAATAATTTTGTAATATGTATATGTACTGTCGCCGACCGGGGCCAACGACGGGTGGCAAAACCTTGTTTGGAAAAGTGGTGGCCCTGATAAGGGCCGTTGTTGGCGGTCGGAAGCGGCGAGCCGGCGTGGTGAAGCGGAGCCCGAAGAGTGACGGCTTGGCTACCGAGTTCAGGCCCAGCCTTCCCTCAGCGGCAGTTTGGTCTCCAATACAGCGTGACAGTGGTGGCCTCCAGAGCCCCGCAGTGTCGGGTTGGCGTAGGCCGTCCGCCGACAGCGCGGTTCTCTTCGGGTCGGCGAAGGCTGACCGTTGCGGGAATGCAGCGTCCGCCACCGGTAGCGTAGAACAGGGATAGTGCGTCTGATCTCGGCTGTGCTCTTCTTCTGGTGTTGTTCTCCGGTTGAGGGTTGATTGAAGAGTGACTCTCGCGAACCAGGGCTGTCGCTTAAATCTCTCTCCGGCGAGTCCACTTCAAGGCGGAGGGGTGGCGGTGTAGGCTCTGCGTGTCTGTAGCGCTACTCGCGGCAGGTACTGGGACCTTCAGCAAGGGCTAATGTTGGAATGGTAGTCGGTGACAGTACATATTACATAATAATACTTATATGTATATCCGGTGAAATTTGATTTCGAAAAATCGACGTGAAAACAATACTTTCCTTCCTATGTATTCATATAAGCAAGAGAAAGTAATAAATAACGTCACATCCAATTTCTGCATAAAATGTTATCTAACCCTTCAAAACATCAAAAATATTACAATATAAAATAAAAAATTAATTATATCTATGTATTTTTAAAACAGATTTAGTTATTATTAAATCGTGTATATATCTCTCCATTAACTGGTAATTCATAATAATATCAACAAAGTCCCTGTTTCTGTATTTATTTATTTTTTTATTCCTAATGTGTAAACGTTACAATCTGTTTAATTTAAGAACAATAATCAATCCCATAGATCCAATGAGGTGAGGATGATATGTACGACGTGTAAATGAAGTGTAGTTTTGTACAGGCTCTGAGAGATGTATGGTTATATTAAACCCCACATATCAAAGCACGCGAGTAAACACTGTCTAGTATTCAAATCCGTATAAAAGTTACCTTTACAGAAATTCGAACCACGGAACCTTTGTCTCCGATAATCAATTAAACATTTAACTCGTGGCGATAACTTTACCATTAGACCAACTCGGTGGATCTGAAAAATCCCTGTTTCTTTCACTAATTTGTTTTATTTTTATAATAGTTATTATATTGTAAAGTTTTGTGAAACGCTTGAAATTTTCGCTGTAAAGCGGAGTGTTGCAAGTTAACTGTATAAAATCAGATCTCAATTTTTCAAACTGTTACTGTTATTACTGTATATACATGTTTTTTGTTTTAAAATTAATTTGTTTTTAAGAATCACCTGATGTAAAAGTTAAAAAAAAGGTTTAGCAGAATTATTATTTTGTTACCTATTACGGATGTAATGTAAATATTTGTAAGTAAAGTTGATAGCGCACAGTAAGCTAAGTTGATAGTGGAGAGAGAGTGTGTGGTATATCTTGTTTACAATATAGTGTAGAGAGGCGACGTGTATAAACGGTGCATACAATTTGTGTATCCGTTTTAATTGCATCAACATGGAATATGTGACAGTAGGAAAAGCGAGGGGGGTTGAACGAGAAAATTGTAGCAAAGCGGTCTCTCCGCAGTGTATGATGGGGCATATTAAAACTCTGAATTGAGTCGGGAAAGGGGGTAATTGATAGAAGAGTTAGGACGGGGGATGGTGCCCCTTCGTTTTTTTATTTTAAAAAGCCACTCATCTACCCACTCGTACCTATAAAAGAGGAGTCAACTTTTGCATCGGTGTGAGTGAGTGAGTGAGCTAGCGCTCCAGATAAAAAAATCATCAGGCGTGTCACATAACCGACGGAATTTACAATCTACATCAGTTTTTATTGAACTCATTATTTTTATCCGGGGCCAGGGCTTAATAATTTGAGTAGATGATGTTTAAACAAGGGACCGGCATTCGGTGTGGTACTGGGACGGTTATACTCTGTGCTGCTACAACGGCACAGTGTATAGGATGCGGCGTAAGCAGCGATGTCACATAGGTGCACATGAACAACAGCTTTGTGATAAGAGTACAGATAGAGCACGACCCTGTACTAGCAAACCCACTCCCTCTCCCATCGGTTCTCTTCACCCCGTCTAAACCGCTCCGAATACTCCCTTCTACAGTTAGGTTAGACATTATAACTCAGTACCGTGTAATGGTACTTTAGATTAGCCAGTTATTTAGTGCAATCATGTCACTCCGCCCCAAGGAATATACTATCACATCCTACCAATATATCCCTCCCACCCTTGCGCTCCCTACACTTCTTCTATCCTATGCTCACTCTATGTACAAGGTACTAGGATACCTACCCCTCCTTATATCTCTCGTTCCATCTTCCTCTAAAATAATCCCTTTCAAACACTATTTTCCTCCAACCTGCCTATCTCTGAGCCGCGTATGCTTAAACCTACCTTTTAAAACATCAATCCTAATACTTCTCATAATCTTCTACCGACATCACAGTTAATTCTTCACCCTCTCACTCTCCCTTTATTGTTCTCCCTCATAAAAACACTTTCCATCTCTCTTCAATTACCATCGTACATGCAAATAACCATTTTTCTCATCAACATACTTCTTGTTGATAAGTATTCATTTTTACGTTCAGTACAAGTTTCATTTTATTAATCAATTTTTTTAATAGCGTAACTAAAATTAATTTAAAATTATTTAATTAATTTAATTTGTAAATAATTAATAGCCTGTAAACTTTTAAAACTATTGTTTATCGTATTTATGAAACAGTAACTAATGTAATTAAATAGTTTTATTGGTTTCATTCATATTTTAGTAAAATATTAAAATTAATTTTTGTTTTTTACAAAGTTTTTGTGAGTTTCGGTTATTCTGTATGGAAGTGAGGCATGGATAACAAAAAACCTCAAGAGCGGAAAATCCAGACGGCAGAGATGAGATTTCTTTGAAGAACTAAGGGTCGTACACGCTTGGACAGAATAAGGAATGAGGAAATCAAGTCAGAATTAAGTATTTACGACTTGAAAGAAAAGATAAAGGATTATCGCAAAAGTTGGAGACATCACATGTCAAGGATGGCAGATCACAGGATACCTTAGCAGGCACACTGGTATGCTCCAGAAGGTAAAAGAGATGTTGGTAGACCTAGGAGAAGATGTAGATAGATGATATAGTTTGTAAGTTCGGAACAGACAGCGGCCTAATCCTTGGCTGGAAGAAGAAGAAGAAGAAAAAGAAGAAGGCAAACTTTTTTGACCAAATAGAACCTTGAATACAGCTGCACAAGACAGTTATGTTGGTCTACTATATCATGTGCCCAAATTCTTCAGTCAGGAATCCCTTCTTCAACTAGGGTCTCTTCTATAATAATCTTCCCAACCATGATGAGTTTCAGCAATGAGTTTTTTCTCTATTCATGATATAACCCAAACATTTAAAAGGTCTAAATTGATTTATTTTTTCCAATACTTTACAAAAATCATTTCCTTAATTACAACTTTAAAAGCGTAAAACAATTTATATTAATCTCGTGGTTGAGAATTTAATCCATCCAACTATGATTTACTATGTTAAATGGTAGATAAATTTAGTTATTTTTTGTTTATATTCAATTACTGCAACTAATACCGTATTTTATTAGTATGTTAGTAATTAAAACTATATGTCTGTAACTTAAATACAAATTAAACTAATCTTCTTCTTCTTCAAGTGCCGTCTCCGCGTCGGAGGTTGGCGATCATCATTGCTATTCTAACTTTCGAAACAGCTGCTCGGAACAGTGACGTGGAGTTGAGACCAAACCATTCTCTCAAATTCTTCAGCCAGGACGCTTTCCTTCTGCCCGGCCGACGCTTTCCTGCTATCTTTCCTTCCATTATCAGCTGAAGAAGTCTGTATTTCCCGTTTCGAAGAACATGGCCGAAGTACTGCAGTTTTCGTCGCTTGATGTCGTATAGCAGTTCCATTTCCTTGCCCATCCGAGTCAGTACGTCCGTGTTTCGTACTCTGTCGGTCCACGATATACGGAGCATGCGGCGGTATAGCCACATCTCAAACGCCTCCAGCCTCCTTTCTAGAAGTTTCGTTAGTGTCCATCCTTCCTGCCCGTAAAGAAGTACAGGAAGTACGTAGCACCTCAGAATTCGGAGCCTCGTGTTGAGACTAAGATCACGTTGGCACAATAGGTGTTTTAGTTTCGTGAACACTGCTCTGGCTTGCTCGATACGCGCTTTAACTTCCTGACCGTAGTCCCATTTGTCATTTAGGCATTTAATTAAACTAATAAATAATGGTTATTAAAATATTGAGCTATTTTATTATGTAGATAAAAACTAATACAAATAAAATATGAAAATATCAAAATTAAAAGAATTTATCTACAAAATAATATTAAAAATTAATTTTTAGATTAGAAATTGAAGTCATATAAGTACTGGATTAGTTGTATAATCATTATTTTTGTAGTTTCTCTTCTTACTTCCAATGACCTTCTGTTTTTTATACCTCATAATATCCGGTATATTTACAGGTTGTAATGGGAGTATATCATATACATATTAATAGATAATATAGATGTGGGTAACAATGGTTAGATGTTATTACATCTTCTCGACAGTGTTATATGACGCAAAAGCGTAGACGCTGAATAAAAGAAATATCAGGAGGGTGGATATCCTAGACAAATAAAGTAATCAACGAGACAGACTTGCGGAGAATGGGGACAGAAAAGGAACTTGTTTACACCATCTAAAAAATAAAATGGAATATCTGGGTCACGTTATGTGTGGACCAAGATATGAAATCCTTTGCTTAATAATACAAGGCAAGAGAAAGATGTGCGAAGGAGAAGAATTTCTTGATGAAAGAATCTTCGCGACTGGTTTCGTTGTACCTCAGTGGAGCTGTTCAGAGCTGCGGTCCTCAAGTTCCAATTAGCCGTCCTGATTGCCAACCTCCGGTCGGAGAGAGCACGATAAGAAGAAGAACAAGAAGCAGAAAAGGAAGAAGAAGAAGAACAAGAAGAAGAAGCAGAAGAAGAAGAAAAAGGAGGAGGAGGAGAAACCAGGAAATTCAAAGCATCCATACGCTCAAATTTCGAAAGAATTTCTAAGTTCGGTATACGTTCTGTAAAGGTTAACCCTTCCATCTCATACAATACTATTGAAAAAAATGTAATATTTTAATGATTTATCCGCAAATTCCGATCATTTAGAGAGATGAAATTTAAAACAAATTCCTTAGGGACTGATCGAAAAAAATTACAGTATTTACATTCCAATCATTGGCTCCTAAAAGGTAAGAAAGAGGTAACAACGAAAGCAACATTATTTTTATACGTTTCAAAAGAGTTACGGTTCTGAAAATCGTACGTAGGTACTGAAGTCACGAGATTGCCTTTTGCGTATGGATGGGCTGTGAGGAACGGAAGTGAAAATTTGACAGTACTACCAACCTCAACAGTTAGACTACTCGTACATTTCACTACCCGCAGTTTCTACATACATTTTTATAAGCTGTGGTTTATTCTGAGAAAATGTTTTCTACATAAACCTTATTATAAGAAATAAATGTGACCTGTAATATTGCCTATAGCTTAATTACATGATTAGAAGAGTTTGATTTACTGTAATTACCAGCTACCTTATTCCATTGGAACAAAATTTTCTACGAATGAATCGCCTTCTTTACTATCGCTGTCACCGGCGTCTTTAACTATCAGTCTCTCTAGTATCTACCTAACCGTTTCCATTTTATACCAGGTGTCAATAAAACTGTGGAAGAATAGCTTATTTACGTCTTTAATTTTCTTTCTTTATTTTTTGATTGGGAAAAGATAAACATTACAGTAATTAGCCACTCGCTCATGGCTTTTGTTAAGAGGCAGTGAAAGGCATTTTCGTTCAGCTATAACTTCAGAGAATTTTATTACACTGCATATTAGATTTCGTTCAGCACTGTGAATAGTCTGCCCACGTTTTCGAGAAACTAATATTTCTGTTTACGGAAACAAACAGTTATATTCGTACAGTTAACCTACAAAAGGTTCCGCGATATAGGCCTACTATATATGCTCTGGATATAGTGTAAGTTGTTGTGTTTGTTGTACTGAAATTAAACCAGTCACGCATGCGCACTGATGCTTTTCCCCTTTTACCCCTCGTTTCAAACAAAGACAAACTCGTGACTCAAGTAACTATACTCTAGAAGCAATAATGTTATACCTAGCACTACCCTAACCTAGAACTGCTAATTACAAACGACAACTTGCGTTTAATTGTACCGTCATTCTTATGAAATGAATATATGTAAATATTTATAAAGGAATTACTATGCGTGAGGTGACTAGTTTTGATTTGTAATGAAATAACACGATTTACAAAAAATAATAGTATAAGTTAATACAGAGTGAAACAATGCTACAAAATTTGTATGTAGAAAATGCTGAAGAAAAAGGAGAAATAATTGATGTTTTTAAGCAAATTCAAGTTTATTCTTTTTAAGTGTTGTAAGTATAGCCATAATAATAATAAGTACGCCTTGTGGCCTGATACGGAAATGAAAAAAGGCTTAGAGAAAATACAATAGGAATAGTGAGGGAGGTGGAAGCAGAAGCAAAAGCGGAAATGGAAGGACGGTAAGAATAAAGAATAATGTACGACATTAATAGGAAATGGATCTATCGGCGTACACTACGTATTACTAAAGAGTAAAGTTATAATGGACGTTATAAAATCAGAAAAGAAACCATTTTCATAAATCAAATTAATATGCGACATTACGTGTTTACGGAGAAGGGCGCCCGATAATTCTTGGGTTATTTCACAAGGGGTCGGGTCGCCCCCTGGACCAGGCTATAAATCCAGGATAATTCCCTGTACTCACAGTCTGGAAGCAGCAAAACACACCCGCCATTCCTCTACCCCATCAAAACCGCCCTTACCATTCATCCAGTCCTCCGGTCCACCTCAAAGAACATATCTCCTCCTCTTTCGCCTTTCTCCTTCTTCATCGCTAATGAATTACTACCAACATTGTGATTTAAAACTGTACTTTGTTCTTTCAACCTGCACTGATATGATCCTCACTACCTACTTTAGTATTATTATTATTATTTTTATTACGTCTCTAACTAACATCATCACTTATTTTTAACTAAAATACTGAAGAAAAGCCAACCAACAATCCCTCATTTGCATCCACATTTACAAAAAAAAACATGCTCGAATTATGGGAAAGCGTCTGTAATTTATAATACAACTTTGAATACAATCTCTATCACCAGTGTCCTGTTAATAAAACAAAACTTTAACTTTTCGTTAAGTATGGTTGATTTTATTTTACTTTTTTGAGTTTTTGAGTTCACATTTTAGGTTAATTACCCCTAACGCTTATTATAGCTAGCCACTAAAGGAACTGAAAATATAAAAGATAATTTTTACAAGATTTTAGAAGTGAAAGAAAGTTTTAGAAATGTGGTAAAGAAAAAGCTAATCGTTAAAACATAATAAAACTATCATAGGATAGTAAGTTAACCAAAAAGCCGGTAGGGACATGATAAATGACATAAAATTAAATATCATTGCCAAGTCCGAAAAAAACAATGTACCAAAAAATAATCATACAAAGAACGTGTTATTAATCCCTTAAAGGTTTGTGACGAAATATTGCACGTCGTGTACAGCAATTTACACGAAAAGTGCGTGACATAATATTACTTTTTTTGTCAAAACACGAACTTAATTTTGCTTTAGAACGTAATATTCCGTCGCCAACAGCCGATTATGCGTACAAGTCTTTTGTAGTTCTGTTTTCATCCATTGGACCCTAGCTTTTGTTTAATGTTAATCTTTCCATATTCAGTGAAAGTTCCTAGGCAAATACTCGTAGTTGTTGTTATTATACTCTTATAACGTAATTAATGTCATCCGTTGCTAACTGCGAGCTCCTATTAGTTGTATTATATAGGACTAGTTTATTTTTTTGTTTTTTAGGGTTAAAATAATATTATAATATAGTTTTTGAACTGTTAATTTTTTTAAATATACTTATAAACTACCCATAACAGACAAGTGGAGTATTAAATTATTTACACCCAATCTATTCGTTGCAAGGCTAAAACAAATAGTTCTGTTTCTTATCACATGGTCAGCCAATGAAATGACTGAATCATTTTAAGAACAGTAGAGGTAGAGGTGTAAAGACACTAATCAGAGTTACCTCCACTGAAAATAATGAATTTCATTATACAGCCAGACCCTGTGGTGAATGAAATGGAAGTGCCATTTACAGAGTGGAAAATATGTGTTTGTCAGAGGACTCGGCATGCTGATAAGGGTACTTTTCCACTCAGTGAGGAAGGCAATAGTAAACCATCTCACTCCTCGTTTTACTTAGTAAAACCCCTAGAGGTTCAAACTAGTCTTTCGGCTGATGACCTAAACAACTACATAATTATTAAAATGTCATATAATAATTATAATAAAATAAATAATCAAAAAGAATTATTAAGTAGGAAAAAATTAAGCAAAATAACATTATTTTGGATTTAGAAAATAAACCTTTAAGAGGTTCCAACCACAACGTAAAAAAAATAATTAAAAAATGTAAATACGATAAAAAATGAAAAACATTTTACTCATTTCATTTCTAATGTAGATTTTGAAAATTAGATCGCCGAACCGATACAGGTTTTTCTTCTTTATCAGTTCATAATCATCCAGTGTTAGATATAGGCCTTCTTTGTGTACCTTCACCATCCCATGCTCTGCACCAGTCCAAACCAATTAAATCTGGCCACCAATTTTAAGTCACCTGTCCATTGTGTTTGTGGACGACCTCTATTCCTCTTTCCTAGCCAGGGCCTTCACTGCTGAATCATGTTATTCAATCAATCATCCGTCTGCCTCATTGTAAGTCTGGCCCATCACCAGTTCGGTCATGCCACCGTGTTGTTCCACGTCCACTGATTCTCTGCCGAATATCGTCATTTTTTTAGTCAGTTTTATTAATTATTAATCTTTATCACCAGTGTAATAGTATTTATCACATTAATAAAAACATTCTATTCTTAGTCTTAAGGGAATTTTTTTGATTCTCTAGGATTTGACTTTGCCTTCCAAAAGCACACTTATCTTATGAGCCTCTATTTTTTAGTGGTTTGGATTGTTTTCCCACAATTAATGCCTTGCCCAAGATACACGTATTCATCTGTATGCTGTGTGACCGAGTTATCAACCACAATATCTGTGTTTTCATTTTGATTAGTCATAATTTTTATTTTTGTTTTCTCTCTGTTCAGCTTTAATAGTATTCTTTCAGATTTGTTCTTTAATTCCATAAAAATTGACCGCAGTTCTTCAAAGCTGCTTGTTATTAGGACCATATCATCAGCATACCGAACGTAATGCGTTTTTAATGGACCGTGAGCTTTAGAGAACAATTTTATTTGTACGCAGATCTTACGTTCATGTGTGATGTGAAATGTTACAAGATTAAGCTGTGTGCATACTAAAAACAACTGGTGATTTCAGCACTATGTACCCAAATTTTTATGAAGAAAGTTGGTGCTTACTGGACAAGTTTACGGCCGCGATCAGAAAGTAACTCTTGATAGCGTTGCACTACAAAATGCAGAAATACTATAACTTTCTACAAGGGTAGTTTGAAAATGTTGTTATATTTTATTGCTCAATTTTTTTGAAATCAACAATATTAGTTATAAGATTTAGCTTGATTTTGATATATAAATTTGTAAAGTCGGCATGGTAGACCCAAGTAAAACGGTTGCCGGATCGTGGCAGTCTCATAAAAATTTCAAACCGACCTTCATTAAATTCAGTTAATGACCACAAACCTACACATACTAACTGTTAAGAAAGAAGTTTAATGATACGCCACAAAAAAACAGTCAAAACTCAAACAACATCCAAACATTTTAGCCATCAACTTATTATAAAATAGCAAAATCAGACGATAACAACGAATTCATTCAATTGATCTTTTCCAGACAATAATTTTCACTTGTAAATGGTGCACTAAATTTAAAGAAAAATGTAACTTATAAACCAATTTTACGGAAAAATTCTCTTTTAATAATTTGTTCGTCATTTTTTTGTGTTATCTTATTTACGGTCCCATGTAAAGAGATTTTAATTTTTTTACAGTAAATTAAAAAAATTATTCCAGTCGAGTGTAACAAGTTAGTAAGGTTGTATTATATCAATAACAGAAACTTATAAAAATAATGAAATTCTTTAACCAATAAATTAATGTGACGATGTAGAAAATAAAAAAATCTCTTAGGTTAAAAAAGTTAAAAGAGAACATTTGCTGTATATTTTTTGCTTTAAATTATTAATGTTTGCAGCTATTATGATTTGTAGTATTCTCTTTTTTTGAAAAAGCTTTACTAAAACAGAAAGATATCAAATAATTTATGTTATGTTTTTGATTTTCTACACGAAGGAGAAGAAAAAATATAAAATTTGTTACTAAACGTTTTGGCAAATAAAGAAAGAAGAAAAAAGATATGGAGGGTATTTGAAAAGGTTGTAGTTTAAACTAAACCGCGCTAGAACATGTTTTTGATATCTCCCCTTTCATATTTTCACGAGTTAAATAAACTTCAGTTAAAAGAGAAAAATTAAATCTGTAGTTTGATTAATTTGTTTTCGTTCATGTTGGTTGGGTATAAGACTGGACAAGTGCTTTTCGTTTTCTGGTTCACTATTAAATCTTAGAGTCTGTCTCCTGTTAGATCTCTTACTCTATGCTTGTAACAAGCGTTCCGGTTATGTTTTTGCTGTGTCGTTATTTAAGGGTTGAGGAAAAGCCTTCCCGATACACATAATTCAAAGTTATGTGTCCACTGTATGTGTTTTTGTCTCTTATCCTTTAGTTTTGACTCCCTCCATCTACCTCCCTTAGTCTCTTTGTTTCGCCCTAATTCACCCTCTTGATTTAATTGCCATCCGAGTTTAAGCCTGACCATTTTATCTTTATCTTTCAAATATTTTTAATCTACTTTACTAATCCAATCTATAATAAAAAATTTCAAATTTTATGATTAACTCACTCAAAAATTTCGCAGATTTTTTTCCTTATGGGATGAACAGGAAAAACTAAAATTTCGACAACTTGCACCGAAATATAAAACGTTTATCTCTTTTTGATTTTAACTAATCTTTAAGAAACATTTCAGATTGATGACTAATGAAAATTACAATTAGTTAAAAAGACAATAAAAAAGCTTAGGTTCGCCGATGATATCGTAGTATTAGCCGAGACAAAGAAAGAACTAGAGAATATCTTAAATGGCATGGATGAGATCATGAGAAAGGATTACTTCATGAAAATTAATAAGAACAAAACGAAAGTGTTGTGCAGCAACAAGAGTGGTTTAGAACAGATCGGAAATTTAAAAGTAGGCAACGAAAACATACAGGAAGTCGGGGAATTCTGCTATCTAAGGCATTCTGCTATTAAAATAACAAAGGATCACAGAAACACAAGTGATATCAAAAGTAGAATTGCTCAAGCTAGAAAAGCCTTTGACATGAAAAATCGTTTACTGGCTACAAACATTGACTTACAGATTGGGAAAGATTTCTTAAACCACTATGTTTGAGTGTATCATTATACGGGAGAGAAACATGGGTGATAGGAACTGTAGAAAGGAAGAGAATAGAAGCTTTTGAAATGTGGTATTATAGGAAGATGTTAAAGATTAGTTGGGTGGACAAAATAAGTAATTTAGAGGTTCTTAGTCGAGTGGATGAAAAAAGAAGTATATGAAAGCATCTTACCAGAAGAAGGGATAGGCTAGTGGGGCATGTCTTAAGACATCCAAGTATTCATCGATCAATAATGGAGGGTAATATTGAGAAAGTGAATTGTGGGAGGAGGCAAAGATTAGAATACACAAAGAAAATTACAAATAATGTAGGGTGTTAGAGGTGTGTAGATATGAAATGACTTGCGCAAGATAGAACAGCTTGGATAACTGCATCAAACCAGTCGAGAGACTGATGACAAAAAACCAGACTTTTTTTGTAATCAATTACTAATAGATTTGACTGTCCTGATCAAGGTTATAACATAGTTTTCCTTAACTACTCCAAGAGAATGCATGATCAGTCCCTTCTTACGTTCTTTAAAGTTGTATAACCTTCCCAATCTCTACTCCAAAATTTGACTTGTCATTATAACGTTGTTTCAAAATAGACGAAACCGTAACATTTAGAAGGTAACGTATTGGTAAATTTCATATCTTCTTATAAGTCAGTTGGCAACACTGATTAACTTTTTGTAATAATTGAAATATCGTTCTTGTCCATCAGTGTGATTTCAGTATCTATTTGTCCTTATTGTGTCAACGATAACGTTTTCCAAAGACGAACGTGTATTTTTTCTTACACCAGCAGACTTTTGCATGTTCGGTGTATAAAAATTCGCTTTAATAACAATCCTCATACACTTAACGAGTTGAAGGGAAACGTGAGATTTCTAACATTGATGAACAGTAATTGTGAAAAGTGTCAACAAATATTACGAACCTGCATCCGATTTGGGTTATAGGGAATCATTTTAAACATATATTATTGTTTAGGTCATCAGCTGAAAGGCTAGTTTGAACCTCTAGAGGCTAAGTAAAACGAGAAGTGAGGTGGTTTATTATTACCTTCTTACTTAGTTGAAAAGTATGTTTATCATCATGCCAAGCCCTCTGAAAAGCATCTACTTTCCATCCTACAAATGCCATCTATACTTCATTCACCATAGGGTCTGGCTGGATAACAATGAAATTCATTACTCTCAGAGGAGATAACTCTGACTTTTATCCTTCAATACCTCTGATCTTTTACACCTCTACCTCTTCTGTTCCTAATTACTTCAGTCATATATTTGGCTGACCATGTGCTAAGAAACAGGACTTTTTTGTATCCCTGGAACTAGCAGATCAAGTGCAAATAACTTCCACGTGCCTGTTATGGGCAACAACATTTTTTTATAAAGTTATTAATGATAAATTTCGTTGTAATTTAAATTTTGTTGCAGAAAATTAATTATAATGAATATTTAAATACATATATCATTAATTTAATATATTTGTACTACATTCATGTCATCTAAACACGAGTTACTTTTTTTAAACACCCGTTAAAATGTACATTACATTTAGGGAAAATAAAAATGTATTAATTTAATGTATGATTTTTCTAACTGTTAATTTGTGCTTTACTCAATGAATCTGCAATCTGCATTATTTAATCCTAGGACATTTTAGCAATAGATCAGTTATTTTCGGTTTTTACTTGATTGATGTCATACTCTTTGGAGACGCTTGAAATATTAAAAAATAGGTTTTACAGAAAATGTGGTTAGAGGTTTTGTATATTTAATAATACAACGTCATGTTTGATTGTAAACAAACATATTTTGTATACACGTCGCATCTGGTTTGTGATGACGCGACTGTGTCATTAAAAATGTCAAATTTTTACAAAAATTTAACAATTTAATTCATTAAATTTATTATTTTATTAGCCGTCGCTGCTCTTAAATAATGCACCTATCCCGAAAAATTCTACTGTTCGCTATCTTGGACTTCATTTCGATCAACGCATAACCTGGAAACACCACATTAAGACAAAACGGCTTTAACTAAACTTACGTTTGAAACAGCTATACAGGTTTGTTCACTCTAAATCGTCCATACGTTCAAACAGAAATTATTACTCTACAATTCTCCCTTAAAACCTATCTGGATGTACGGTATTAAAATTTTTGGTTGCGCAAAGCTGAGTAATTTAAAAACTATTCAAGCAATCCAGTCTAATTTTCTCCGTATAATTACCGGTTCACCATACTATGTCTCAAATTACACACTACACACCAATTTCAAAACACCTTTCATTTGCAACATCGTCAAAAATAGTTATATTAAATTCTACTCAAAACTACCAATCCATAATAATCCACTTATCAGTGATATGGGAAGTCCGCCAGGCTTCATTTGAAGATTAAAAAGAAGATGGAGCAGAGATCTTCTTTAATTCTTTCTGCATGTTTAGTCAAAAAATATAAAATAATGTAAAATATTAGGTATCATTTTTGTTTTGTTTTAAATATGTTTTATTACTATTGGTAATAACTTTTCTATAACAATATGAACTTTTTTTGGTTTTCTTTTCATACTTTTGTATATTTTACGTTCATAGTTACTCCAAATTTAACATTGCTGAATGTTGAATTTTATATCATATCTGTTTTTGTTGTTTGTAATTTAATATCAATGTTTTATCATCTTTTGATTGTTTTGTATAGTAGGTACAGTTAAAGATTCAAAATAAAGGATCAAAAATTGTTTTTAAAATAAAAAAAATCAATGAAAATTGCTTTTCTGGTTTTACTCGATGTTATCGTTCCTTTCTTGAAAACAAGGTTTGCTAAGTCAATTTTTACATAAGGTGAACTGCGAATGATTAAAATAAAGCAAAGCTAAGACGGACGTCAGTAGTTAGGTGTGCGAGGGTGCAAGTGAGAGATCAACGTTTGATAGAGGAGAAGGAGTTCAACTTCCACTTGGCTAGCGACTCACGTTCAATCGTCAGTAATTAAACAGCTCTGGTCCAAATTGAATCAGAGTCTACTTGACTGGGCTTGAGACCGTCCGAGGAGAAACCAATTGGTCGCTGGACGTGACATCCATCTTTCTGCCCCGTGTCCCGTCCATAGACCGCCAATACCCCTTACAGTGGTATGAAGGGAGGGTAGTTGCACCCTCTCATTCAATACTGCTACCTCTTCCTCTTGCACCCGCAAAACTACCACCAATTCTCGACCACATTGCTAACTGCCTATCCCATCAATTTTACTCCTTGGCTTACGTTTTAGACTTTTTTCGCTTTATTTTTCTATATTGTATTACGTTAAGTCAGAAAGAATTGAACCTTGTACCAATTAATTCAATAACGAACATCTTTACTACTTATCTTATTTACTAACATTTCTGTCTAAATCTTGATATAAAATTAAATTTGGACTAACTTATATACAAGTGTATTAAATTGTTTAAAATGCATTGGTATTTTACTTGTGTAGGAATTAACTAAAGCGATCATCCGATTCTTTGAAAAACCTTTCATAAATAAAGGTCCATGTTACCTGCAATGAAATCTTTAAACACACTTTTAAATATAATAATTTAAATTATTAACGTGGCCTTGGTTTAGTAATTTTTGTATTAAGGCGTTGTCTGCTTCAGGGGGGTCTTATAGTACGTAATTAGAACCGGTGTTACAAACCCAAAAATTAATAATTTAAGTTTTTTTTTTGAAAACAAAAATATCAACGTATCTATTCAACCGGTTTTCCAAAGAATACGATATGAATAAATTGAATATGAATGAATTATTTTAACGAATTATAATAACGATTTAAAAAAATCGTAGGACCAGTTTTTGAGAAAATCGCAAAAAAGTGAAAAATTACACGAATAAACTACTACTTCCGGTTGACCGATATTGATGAAAATGTTCGTGTCGGATCCGGTATGTAACTTAAGTTTTAAGTTTCAAGTTCGTACAATGTTCCGTTCTTGAGATATTCTGTTAACACACATACACACACACACGCACACCCACACACACACACACACACAGACACCCCCCCCACACACACACACACAGACCAATCGCTAAAAACATGTTTTTTTTTGCGTTCAGGGGGTTTGAAAACATGTAGATCCGGTGAAAACTCGGTTTCGGAAAATCGACATGAAAACAATACTTTCCTTCCTATATATTCATTTAGGGAAAGTAAAAATATAAATGGTAGACTGCATTTAAAGAGTTTAACTAAGTTAAGATATTTAGAAACAGTTCTTGTAAAGCTGCTGACAGGTTGGTGACTTAAAACTCGTAAGCACTGTTGTAATAAATCTAATCTCTAGTGTTTTGTGTACGTACACATTTGAAAACTAACATTAACTGAAAACAGTACGCGTACATAATTATATTTTGTACAAACTCTGTCGTCCAACCCCTCTTTATATCTCCCGTCAGCTCCTCATCACCATAATGTACATCTGTTGTTTAGGTCATCAGCGGAAAGGTTCGTTTGAACCTCTAGAGGATTTAAGCTAAGTAAAACGAGGAGTGAGGACGTTTACCATTGTCATCACTGAGTGGAAAAGTATGGTTATCAGCATGCCCTTTGAAAAACACCAACCTACTTTTCATCCTGCAAATGACACGTCTACTTCATTCACCACACAGTCTGGCTGTACAATGAAATTCATTACTCTCAGAGGAGATAACTTTGACTAGTATTTTTTACACCTCTACCTCTTCTGTTCTTAAATGCGTCAGTCATATAATTGGCTGACTATGTGATAAGAAAGAGAACTATTTTTGGTAGCCCTGGAACTAGCAGATCGAGTTCATATAATAATTTAACTCCAACAACTGTCTTTTATGTTCAGTATGCACATCCATGTTATTGTACTAAAGAATTGTGCCCGCAGTAAGTGCTTTACTTAAGAAGGAAAAAGAAGACAACGAAGGTTTATGTATGAGCTTCAAAATTTTTTACAATGTTTGTTTGAAAATTATTTTTATCAAAACAAATCAATGACATTAAGATATCAAGCTAAAAATTTTAGTTTTACAACAAACTGAAAAATTTTATCTAAATATGTTTTGTCATCAGTCTCTCGACTGGTTTGATGCAGTTCTCCAAGTTGTTCTATCTGCGCGTGCCGTTTCATATCTACATACCTGTAACACCCTACATATTTTGTAATTTGCTTTATATATTCTAGCCTTTGCCTCCCTCTACAATTCAATCTCTCAATATTACCCTCCATTATAGATAGACCAATATTTGGATATCTTAATACCTACCTGGGTTTAGATGTCATTATAATGACAGGCATTTCAACGTACGTAGGCATGTCGGTAGGTCAAGGTAACAAGATGACCTCGCGGTTCATGTTTCGTGTGCCAGAGCTAACTTCGCCTGCTTAAACTTCATGTATTTATGTTCTAAAAAAACTTTAAAATATTTATTTAAACAATAAATTCAATGTACATTTAAAATTGTATATACGTTTTAAGCAAAAATATCTTGTGGGATGGTACCACCCATTCGTCTTTATCTCGTATAGTTAGAGAGTGACAACAAAATGGCCTCCTGCCCATCTGATTGCGACCTAACAAAATGATTTGTTTCTAATAGTTTTCGAAAATTTTATTTGATGTGAATACAACAAATACGCCCTTGCTTCGATTATCCTAAATTTTTAATAAAATGTAGAAATTAATACCTGGGTTTAGAAAAATTAATAAAATAATAGGCACTTTTTAGGCAGTGTACGTAGGGCATTTTGGTAGGTTGGGGCAACAAGATGGCTCGTGATGGCTGTTCGGTATCTCATAGCTAACTTCGCTTAATTAAACTTCAAATAGATTTATGTTCGAAATAAAAAAAACCTTTAAAATATGTATTAAATCAAAAATTCATTGAAATTTTTTTATGTCGTCTGTCTGCGAACTAACAAATGATTTATTTCTATTAGTTTTTGAAAATATTATTTCAAGTGAATACAAAAAATAGAGCCTTGCTTAGATTAACCTAAGTTTTTAATAGCTTACCTAAGTTTAGAAAAAATAATAAGATGACAGACAATTTCAGTGTACTTCGGTCATGTCGGTAGGTTAAGGCAACAAGATGACCTCGCGGTGCTTGTTTGGTATCTCAGAGCTAACTTCGCTTGATTAAACTTAAAATATGTTATTTATGTTATAAATAATTTTTTTAAAAATATGTTTTAACATTCTAAATTATATGTACATTTAAATTTTTTTATATTATTAATCTACGCTTTTAATAGCCTACCTAGGTTTAGAAAAAATAATAAGACGACAGACATTATCAGTGTACTTCGGTCATGTTTTATATTTTTTAAGCAAAAATATCTGGTGGGATGGTACCGCTCATTCGGCTTTCCCCCATATAGTTAAAGTGTACCAACAAGATGGCCTCCCGGGCATCTGTCTGTGAACTAACAAATGAGTTTTTTCTATTAGTTTTCAAAAGTATTATTTAAAGTGAATACAACATTAAAACCTTGATTAGATTACCCTAAATTAATAAAAAATAGACCTTGATACTTGGGGTTAGTAAAATTAATAAAATGACAGATATTTCAGTGTACTTAGGGATATGTAGGTGGGTCAGGGCAACAAGATTGCCTCACGGGGTCTGTTCGGTATCTCAGAGCTAACGTCGTTTGATTAAACTTTAAATATATTTATGTTATAAACAGAAAAAAACTTTAAAATATTTATATATTTAAATAATTATTCTATATACATTTAAAAAAATATATATTTCTGAAGCAAAAATAACTGGTGGGATGGTACCGCCCATTCGTTTTCATCCCGTACAGTTAAAGCGTGTAAACAAAATGGCCTCTCGCCCATCTGTTTGCGACCTAACAAAATTATTTGTTTCTAATAGTTTTCGAAAATATTATTTGATGTGAATACAACAAATACACCCTAGCTTCGATTATCCTAAATTTTTAATAAAATTTAGATTTTAATACGTAGGTTTAGAACAATTAATAAAATAACAGACATTTCAGCGTGCGTAGGGCATGTCATTAGATCGAGGCAACAAGTAGACCTCGTGATGCTTGTTTGGTATCTCAGAGCTAACTTCGCTTGATTAAACTTCAAATATAATTATATTATGAACTAAAAACATTTTTAAATGTGTATTTATATAATAAATTTTATATAAATTTAAAACAATTATATATTTTTGAAGCAAAAATATCTGGTGGGGTGATACCGCCCATTCGTCCTTATCCCGTATAGTTAGAGCGTGTAAACAAAATGGCCTCCCGTCCGTCTGTTTGCGACCTAGCAAATGATTTTTTTTCTATTAGATTTCAAAAATATTATTTGATGTGAATATAACAAATACACCCTTGTTTAGATTAGCCTAAATTTTTAATAAAATTTAGATAATATTAGTAAAATTAAAAAAATGACAGGCTTTTCAGTGTATGTAGGGCATGTTGGTAGGGTCAATAAGATGGCCTTACGTGGCCTGCTCGGTATCTCAGAGCTAACTTCGCTTGATTAAACTTCAAATATATTTATATGTTATAAATAAATAAACCTTTAAAATATTTATTTAAATAACAAATTTATGTACATTTAGAAATTCTATATTTTTTAAGCAAAAATATTTGGTGGGAAGGGTTGGTCATTCGGCGTTATCCCGTATAGTTAACGGCGTAACAACAAGATGGCCTCCCGGTCGTCTGTCTGCGAACTAGCAAATTATTTTTTTTATTAATTTTCGAAAATATTATTTGTAGTGAATACAGCAAATAGAACCTTGCTTAAATTAACCTAAATTTTTAACTAATTTAAATTTTAATACGTTTTAAGATTTAAAAATTAAAGTTTTAAAAATTAAGATATGCCCCACTAGCAACTAGCAAACCCTTTCTTCTAGTAAAACGCTTCCAAATACTTCTATTTTCATCCACGCGCCTAAGAACCTCTAAATTACTTATTTTGTCCACCCACCTAATCTTTAACATTTTCCTATAACATCACATTTCAAAAGCTTTTATCCTCTTCCTTTCCTCAGCCCCTGTTACCCACGTTTCACTCCCGTTTAACACTACACTCTAAACATAGTGTTGTAAGAATTTTTTCCTAATCTTTTAGTCAATGTTTGTAGGCAGTAAGCTGTTTTTATTTTAGAGGCTTTTCTAGCTTGACCAAATAGATGCGAATTATATTTTATAATTCTTGCTATATTATTTATATAATTCTAGCTTGTTATCCAAATAGATGCGAATTAATTGAAATTTGCATGTATCTATGCGAAAACTCACTACCTTATTACTAAATTTGTAACTTCCCGATCACATTAACAGCTGGTACTCAGCAAATGGTTTTCTTAGAGGTTAAACGAAAGATAAACCAATTTTTTTTGTCACGTATTTTTAAGTTGTAAAAATGGGGTGACTACTCTAAAGCAGTACCTTCAAGAAGAAGTAAAATTATGTAGTATTAAAAATTTTAATTTTTCTGACACACAAATATACATTTAATATATTCACAATTCTTTCATTGCCTGTAGAATTGAAACAATATACTTACCAATCACTTTTTTATTCTTCTTCTCTAGTCCTTCTCGATCCAATGTTGGATTCAGGCCGTAGCTATTTTTCGCCACATTTCCCAGTCATAAGCTGTTCTAATCCACCCGTTGCCAGGCACCAACTCATCTGTGATCTTTCAACAGCTGTTCTGGTTACATTAGGTCTTTATTATATAATGTAGTTATCCGTCAGTGCTCTAAGTCGTTACATGTCCGACCCATCTCCACCTGAGACCCGCGATACGTGAAAAAATTATTTTGGTTTTGTGTTGGAAAACCTAATTTCTCTTTCTCTCTATTAAATAAATCTCTAACAACTAGATATTGATAACATACGAGATCTGTTCAAACAATAACCGAACTTTTAGAATTACGCGCTAACGGGGGGATTTAGCGACGTGCGGTTGGCAGCACACTGTTATACGATTTCTTTTGTAAACACATGTTATTGGATTGTTGATATCCCATTTACTTTTTGTGTTGCTGTGTTTCTAGTACGACGTGTTTAAGTGCTAGTGACGAATTTTGTAATGTGCGATATTCAGGAGCAAAGGTGCAACGTGAAATTTTGCGTGAACTAGGGAAAACTTTCACAGAAACATTTCACCTTTTGATATAAAGTTATAGAGATGATTCTTTGAGTCGTATGCAATTTTTTGAATGGTTTCTAGATTTAAAAGTCGTCGCCAGTGAATTGAACGCGACCCTCAACCAGGAAGGCCTTCGACTTTAACTGAAGACACCTACCTTAGGAAAATTCATGGTCTGGTACGTGAAAATCGGCGATTGACTGTTAGAGAACTTTCAAAAGAGGTTGGCATCTCAATTGGATCGTGCCGTGAAAAAATTCGCAAAAAGCGACCAGAGTTGTGGCAAGACAACTCATGGTTCTCCATCACAACAATACGCCCGCACATTAAGCTTTGTCGATTTGTCAGTTTGGTGACAAAAATCAGGTGATTGTCCTCCCTCATCTTCCGTACTCGCCAGATCTGGTTTCTTGTGATTTTTTTTTTATTTCCGAAATTAAAATCGGTGATGAAAATACAATGTTTCGAGACTGTTGATGACATTAAAGAAAACTCGTCACAGACATTGAACTACATCTCAAACAAAAATATCCAGGACTCCTTTGCAAAGTGGAAACATCGCTGGGAAAAGTGTGTGAATAGGAGAGGGGAGTACTTAAAAGAGGACAAGGACGAATAATAAATTAGTAAAATTAATAATAAAGATTTAAAACTCAAGCAGGAAGAAACCGGTCGTTTGAGAGGAAGTTCGGCAAGCAAGATCAGCCCGAATGAAATCATACTGGCAGAACATCAAGCTAAAGAATATGAAAAGAAAGAAGCTTTCTAAATTTGACTAAAGTGATCCATAAAAGACAAAAATCGACTTTAAAACAAAAGTTCAGTTATTTATTGTACAGACCCCGTAGACAGAAAACTTTTGCGTATTTTCGCTAAGAGTTTAAGGATTTAAATTCCAATCACTTGCGCCTAATGGATAAAACTGGGGTGACAACCTTAAAACAAAGCATAATTTTTATATTTTCCCGAAGACGTTCTGAAAATTGGTGATTCACTAAGTTATTATAGGAAAAATTGAGCATTTTAATCCCTACCACTTAAAAAAAAACTGTAATATTTTTGCCTAAGGGGTAAAAAGGTAGTCACTACGCCACAAATAAAAAAAATATTTTTGAAATTTCCGAAATATTTCTTTTTCTTCAGTTGCCTATTTGTTTTGAATGTTGACGACCATCATACCGATTCTCACTTTCTTTGTTTTACTGCGACAAAGCTCTTCTGAACTCTTTCCAAACCAAGTTCTCAGATTTCGAAGCCACGACACCCTTCTTCTGCCAGGTCCACCATTTCCATATATTTTTACAAAATGTAGTAACGAAAATTGTTAGTCATTCCGCTTAATTGTCCAAAATATCAGAGCATCCTACACTTGATGGTGAAAATAACTTCCACGTCTTTCTTTATTCTCCTAATAACCACTATAGTCGGAAATACATACAATTCTAAAATTCAGAATGTGTATTCTTATACTAACAGTAATGAATTATTATTTAGCCAGTAATATTTTTAAACCAAATTTTAACCCAACCTCGTTGATACTAGAAAAAAGTCAGAGTGTGAAAAGATGTGTTATAATCTTTCAATGTATCGAAAATGTATAATTAAAAATTTTCAAATGAACTGATAAAATTAAAATTGGACTTTAAATAAATTATAAATTGCCTGAGAAAAATTAAAACATACAATGAATTGGAGAAAGAAAAAAATATATAGGGAATCATGGTATGTGTATGTGTGGTTGTATGGGAAAGAGAGAGAGAGCGATTGATTAAGGAGAGAAAGAATGAGAACAGGGGACTCATGGTTGGGCCCTTTATAGAACGTAAAACAGTAGTTAAGTTGATGCTTCTAGCACAACCCAGTTAGTGTTGGACATAATTTATCAATTTATGGGTTTCTTTCCTGAAGCAAAATGGATTACAAATTGTGGAAAATTGCTCCTTTTGTCTATAATAATCGACCATCGTTCACGCAAATATAAAATTAAAAAAAGAATTTAAATTTTACTTTGCAATTCTGATTTTACTGCTCTAAAAATTGGCATTAAATTACAATCGAGCGTATATCTTTGGAATTTATTAATGCATTTATAAAATCACTAAAATTTTTATTCTATTTTAGACTGCTAACCAAAATAAAAGTATAAAAACATTATTGGCAAGTTTTTTGTACTGTACTAGAATCAAGTTTAAAACACTATACAGTATTAATTCCATTCGATCTAAACATATTCATCAAAGTTTTTATTACCGTTTGATATACATTATATATATATATATATATGTACTACTATCATTTTCGCGTCCATACATTGACAATTTCCTAACAATCTGGAGTCCGAGTGCAATTTGGCGTCCGTATACGGACGCCAAATTGTAATCCTTAATAAAAACTTAATAAAAATTTATTGTGACATGGTTTTCGGACGTAATTTTTTTAAACTAAAGTACATAGTTTGGGGCAACTATATTTATTTTTTGAGAATTTTATTGTTACTCAGAGAGACACAAAAAAATAAATAAATTTTGGTACCGGATGCGAAATGGCGGTGTTTTGAAACTATTTTATACACCGTACCTTGGAGAGTTTCTCACCAGAGTGCTCTCGCTACGCCCCTATGTAAAAATATACGTATATTATGTATATTCTTACAAGGACGGCAGTTTCACATCTGCTATCAATTTCGCGTCCACCGGTTAAGAAAATAGACAAAACAAGTTATAAATAGATATTGTGTTGTGTTAAGAAAAAAAGTTTAAAAGAATAATAAAAACAAATTTTTATTAATCATCGAATTACAATTCTTTCAAAACTCACAATCTAATTTACTAAACATTCAAATAAATATTATTCGGCAAATTATTTGATATGCTAATACTATTAAATTAAAAATAATTATATATTTTTTGATAGAATTAAAAAACTCTCTTTTCCGATAGACGATTTTTTGGGTTGACAAACTATCCTGGAAGGAAACCGGTGCTGCGCATAGTAGTGTCAGGATTAAATTATTGTTATGGCTGGCAGGATATCTTTCTAAACGCATTGTATACACAACGTATATTATACGCAATTTTGAAGAGTTGTTCTCCGCCGTGCTGTCACCTTCCATACATGAGTCCATCGCACACCGCTTTGGTTTCTTTTTTCAAATTAGGCATAAACCCACTATCAACGAATCCATGAACAAATCCTTTAGTAATTTGTTTACGTCGTTCGTTTAGTAACCAACGGGTTGGTCTAGTCTAGAAGAAAAGTCGTCGCCGCAAGTCAGCTGTTTAGCTGACTTTTCGACAGCTTTTCTGACAGCTGATTTTCGGAGATGGAGGTTCCTAGTTTAAATCCTAGTATATAGTATAATTGGTTCTTTTATACGAATTTGAATACTAGACAGTGGTTACCAATGTACTTTGATGGTTGGGGGTCAATTAACCATACTCTCTCAGGAATGATCGGCCTGGGTATGTACGAGACTACAGCTCATTTAAACGTCATACATATCATTGGGTCATGGGGTTGCTTATTGTTCTCAATCGAACAAATTGCAACCTACACGCATTAGGGATAAAACAAAACAAAAATTTGTTTAAGAATTTTTAACATGTTATTTCACGCTTTTTTTAACATTACACCACCTGACAATTGTCAATAAAATATTTCCTTATTACGCTTACGATGTGTAAAAAGAATGCGCATTTTGCTGTTTGCCCACTCTCACTGCAAAATGGTTCAAGTACACTTCCATAATTCTATTTCGTATCATGTAATATGTCGCCCCAATTACTAGGTTTAGCAGTTTTACAGTACAGTAAATAAAACATTAAAGAGAAAATCTTTTTCTAAAATATAAAAAATTAAAAATGGACTAGGAGTAGATTATTATTAACCTTGTTTTTTGTTTAAAAACAATGCGATAAAAAATTAAACTAAGAAATTCGGGAAATAGCAAACTTTACTAGACAGACCTGAACAAAGTAGGCATATTTTAATATTTATTCTGGACCGATTTTCTTTCATTATAAAATTCTGGACAGAGATTACAGATTTCAGAAAAAAAATGTTAAGGGTAGAATAAAGTACACCCATTCAGTTTTTTCCCTTTTTCTCTTACAACATCTGAACAAACGACATTTTTTTTAAATGCCCGGAAAAAACAAGGGCCATCGATTTAGACAAAAAAGTTTAAATATTAATGAGTGGGTGACCTAAAGTGAAGTTTGTACCATCCAGTTCACCTCGATTTTCTCGCGAGTATGAGCTTAACAATCGTAATATTTATGGAACGTTCCAAAACAGCAAAACGACTCTCGATAGGGATAACGATAAAGTTTAAATTGAATTTCTTAGAGTATCGCCACCATTCCTAAGTTTTTCACGATTTTTTTCGCTAATTTCGGCAGACCAAACAAAACAATTTACAGAACAATCCAGAACAAATGAGAGCTATCATTTAAAGTAAAAACCAAAAAGTATTGAATGCATGGGCTTATACTTGCCACTCCAAATTTTTCTTTGATTTTCTAGCATATTTGAACGGGAAAAACGAAATTTTCGCGAAATGATCCGGTACAAACGAAGGGCTGTCAATCTATGTAAAAAAACTTTAAAATATTGAGTCGAGGGGGATTAGAGTGACATTAGCACCACCCAGTTCTTCTCGATTTCTCGCTTACTTGAAAGGAACTAAAAAAATATTTTGCGAGACCATCCGAAACAAACGAAGGTCTGTCCCTGAAGTCCAAAAAAAAATTTAAAAAGTTGAGCGGGAGGAGGCCAGTGTGAAGTTAGCCCCTCCCGGCGTTTTTTCACTTATTTGGACGGAACAAACAAAACATTTTCCGGAATAATCCGGTAGAAACGTAGACCGATCAATTTTACAAGTTAATTTTTGAAATTTTTGTATGGGGGCCAACTTTACAGTCCTGGTTTGAACTTCTACAGGTTTAGCTAAGTAAAACAAGGAGTGGGGTGGTTTACAATTGCCTTCCTCGCCGAGTTGAAAAGCTTATCAATATGCCAGGCCGTCTAAAAAGCACCTATTTTCCACCCTGCAAATGACACACCTCACGTTATTCACCACAGGGTCTGGCTGCATAATGAAATTCATTGCGCTCAGAGGAGATATAACTCTGACAAGTATCTTTTACACTTGTACCTCTTCTGTTCTTAAATACTTCAGTCATATGTTTGGCTTACCATGTGATAAAAAAAACTAAATTTTTTTTAGTCCTGAAACAAGCAAATCGAGTGCAAATAATTTAACACTCCACCTGCCTGTTATGTGCAACCCCTTACAGTACTATTATTTTATTAAAGGCAGTTGCCTCTGACAATCAAAACATGCATTTTATTCGTCACTTGGGCGAGTAAATTTAAATCGATAATTCAAAGGATACCCACATCGAGAAAATGTTTCCAAACGGCGAAAATATTTTTACAAAAGATAATAAATTGATAAGAGAGTAGATTAGTCGATTTTTTTAAAGTAAATTCAGTACACTCGCAAATGTCCAACACGAGTCCTGAAAGTGTAGGTCAACAGAGACTGTAATTTCCCGATACTGAAGAAGCTTACTGAAATTAATCATTAGCAAAAACAAACCCCTGTTATTTATTTTTTGTTTTTGTAAAGCTTTTGACCGTGTCCCGTATGATTTGCCCATAAAAAAATTGAGGTGTATGGTATTAGAGGGACATCAGAGGGTCGAATTGCCATCCAATCATTGCAAAGTTAAAACAAAATACACATAAAATTTTATACAAGTTAAAAGGGGAGTTCAACGAGTTAGAATTTTAAGACCCTTGCTATTTTTAATTTTTGTTAACGATCTCGCTGAATTTCTTGGCTCCTTCAATGTTATATTATTTGCTGATGATACGATAATATCTTTCGAAGATGAAAACTATGAACAAGGTTTAAAACTAAAGAAGCTTGAAGTAAGGTTATAGACTGGATGCAATAAATAATCTTGTTCTCAACTCAGATAAAACTGTGGCCAAATGCTTCACTGGTCGTAAGGAAATAAGTAACCAAAGTAAGGATATCTCCATTAATGACAATATATCAAAATCTTTTGTAACAGGTAAGTTACAAAATTTTTAGAATTAATATTAGGTAGCAAACTATCCTGGGACAGTTGTATTAAGGAACGTGTCTGCTATATAATCAATTCCTACTGCTACGCCCTAAAACGCTTAAAAATAAGGTACTTAGCGTACCAATACCTTTGAGTATTTATCATGTTTACAAATTCTGTTGGATTTGTTTTTAATTTAGTCACACTTAAACTTATTCAAATGTATGTTTAAAAAATCAAATAATGTTCAAATTATTCCGTCATATAATTACTTTTTATCTAGTTTTTTTTAATTATAATGATTAAAATTTTTAATGATTTTTAATGATAAAGTTGACTTATGAATATGGACACTGTTTACTATTAAGAATTCGTTTCTAATCAGTTGGTCCTAGCATATTGTTTGGCTGTCTTGGTCAAGGTTTCACATAGTTTTTCTTGGCCTCTCCAAGTGAATGCCTTGTCTGTCTCCTTTTTGTCTTCTGTGCAATAGTATAACCTTCCAGTTCCTTATCCCAAGCATTTTGACTTGTCAAAAATAATGTACGAGGGTAGGCTGATAAGTAATGCACACATGCTTGTAGAAGACGAACAAAAAGAAATAGCAAGATGGGGTAAATAACAAATTAAAGTACAAATCTTAACCTACCAAATTATCTATTTATTTTTCAATATAGTCACCGTTAAGCATTACACATTTCTCCCAACGTTTAACAAGTTTTTTCATTCCGTCACTGAAAAATTCTTCCGACTTTCCTCGAACCCAGGACGCAATAGCTGCCTTCACCTCATTGTCCGAGCTGTAATGATTACCCTTAAGGTCTCTCTTCAGTAGAGGAAAAAAATAAAAATCGCAAGGCGCAAGGTCGGGAGAATACGGAGGGTGTAAAATTGGTTGAAACTTCAGGTTTCTCAGAGCCTCTCCAGTTGCACGCGAAGTGTGTGGACGAGCATTGTCGTGTTGCAAAATTATTGGCGCCAGGTTGCCTCTAACACGACAAACTCGACGTCGGAGGTGTTTCAGAGTCTGTATATACTGAGCAGAATTTACCGTTGCCCCTCGTTCCAGATAATCAGTCACATAAACTCGGCGAGCATCCCAAAACACAGTCAAAAGAATTTTTTTTGCGGACGGTTGTGTTTTGAACTTTTTCACAACAGGAGAATGTGGATGACGATATTCAGCGCTCTGCCTTTTTTCTTCGGGATCGTAATGATGAACCCATGACTCGTCCCCCGTCACAATATTCAAAAGAAAGTCGTCTCCTTCGTCACGGTAGCGCTTCAAAAGTTGTTCACAGCATTCCAATCGACGCTGTTTATTCTCGTCTGTCAGACGGCGTGGTACCCATCGTGCACAGATTTTACGGTATCCCAATTGTTCAATAATGAAGCCAACACGTTCCTTAGATATTCCAATTTGGTTTGCGATACGCTGTTGAGTGATTCGCCGGTCATTTTGAATCAAATCATCGATGAGTTTGCGACGATTATCGTCTGAGGCAGTGATTGGTCGTCCACTGCGTGTTTTGTCAACAATTAAGGCTTTTCCAGGTTGGCAATCACGAAATTTTATTACCCAACGATTCACAGTAGACCTATCAACAGTATCGTCACAATAAACAGCCTTTAAACGACGATAAATCTCACTAGGATTCACTTTCTCAGCAGTTAAAAATTCGATAACAGCGCGTTGTTTAATTCTCGTTGACATAGCACCAGAACACGACGCCATACTTCCACTACTCAAAACAAACTGAATGAAAGCAACGCCTTCAAACTGCGCAGGCTTGTAGAGGAGAAATAGTACTTCCACATGCCACCAGGCGCGCTACTGAAGTTTATTTAGTTGTCTTCTACAAGCATGTGTGCATTACTTATCAGCCTACCCTCGTACATTATTTTACGTAACAATAAGGTTTATTTATTTCATTATTTGTAATATTGATTCCTAGATTGGGTGGTTGGTTGACGATGTAAATAAAGTACTAGAAACCAAAAGAATATCAACAAAAAGTGGCCACCATGGCTTTTACAACACTAAATAATTTAAAAGAAAACGCAGAGAAAAATATCAGGGTTTGGAAGACTGACTGAAAGTTGTTTAGCCGAAAAATAATCTTGGAAATGGCCTGTTAAAGGATAACCTTCAACGTGTACAAAACAGCTGGATACGAGAATTATTAGTGTAATGTATACTTTGTTGAAGATTAAAGATTACCATTACTTGAGGAACAAGAATAAAAATACAAACTGTGACTAAGCCGGACTGCATTTCAAATGTTGTAGAAATTTTACTGGCCAAAGTACTTTTGTATAATTTATAAAATCATTTTGATTCAGTCGCTAAAACATGCAAATATAAACCTAGTGAGAAGCGAGGCTTGGGAAGACCTAAAAAGAGATGAATACTGGAACAGGCCATTGAGCCTAATCCTTAACAGATGATGATGAAATCATTTGAACACCGAAAAGACAATGGATGAATGGTACTCCATTTGAATATTGAACAAATTATGTCGCTTTACAATTACATAATTTTGTCAACTAAGTAAATATTTTAATTGCATTGTCTACTAATTGATCATATTATAGTAATTACAGTCGAACCTCCCGGATTCGAATCTGATGGAACCGGCTGATTTCGATTTACAGAGGTAAAATATTGAAACAAAAAATGTACTTAAAAATTGCGTTTTAATAAAATTCATGTAATTCCATAAAATATTAAATTACAAAAGTCAAAATTATTAATATACCACCAATTTGATTGAGGAAAGTTTTTTACAAATATTATTTTACTTGTGTTGTTTAGATCATCAGCCGAAAGGCTGGTTTGAACCTGTAGAGGTTTTACTAAGTAAAACGAGAAGTGAGGTGGCCTTCCTCACTGAACGGAAAAGTACGCGTATCAGCATGCAGGGCCCTTTGCAAAGCACATATTTTCCCCTCTGTAAATGATACCTTTACTTCATTCACCACAGGGTTTACTTAATACTGTGATTAAGAATTAAGGGCATGTTTTGGTATTACAAGCTCCATTAGTACTCAAAAGCAAAAGAATATTCTACTTATAAGAACGATATGACAAATTATTGAAAAAACGACATAAAAAACAGAGTAAAATAAAATCGGGATACGCGTAAACAGTACAACTATACCTACAAACAAAAAGTTAGGTCAGCCTACAAAAAATGAAAAATAAATTGGGTACCGAAAATTTTAGAAATTTTAACGAGTAAAATATTGCTTAATCTGAATGAATACAGCTACGGTATTTTTTACCCTGTTAGTACGAAAATCATACACCAAAGAAGGAAAGACTGCATTACTAATTTAGCCTAACTAATTTTTTTTTTGCTTTCGTCTGGTTTCCTCTGACTTAAAAATTAACTGAATTTTCAATATTTCCTGATGCGTATTGAAGCTTTGAACTACGCTTGTTATGCCCTTATTTGGTCGTAAGGTTTTGTGACAATAATGTTTTGTAAGTGTAATTGTTTGTGTTTCTGCCTGGTTTCTTCTAACTCAAAAGTTAACTGCATTTTCAGTTTTTTCTAAAGCTTTTTGGAGTTTTGTACTACGCTTACTGTGTCCTTATTGTCGTGATTTAACGCATGCTTCATTAAAAATCGTGTACAATGTGTAAATTGGAAATTTTGTAATTATTTTATTAATAATGTATAAAAAATGTATTGTTACAATATATATGACCACGAAACTCTCGAAAATTTTCGAATAGGGAGGTAATTTAATTCATATTAAGGACGATTTTTGAAGGGGATAGCATACAATTATATTCGATTTAGGGAGGATTTCGAATGAGGAGGTTTGACTGTATTTGTAACAATTAGGATATTTTAAATAATTAACTCTAACAAATAAAAAATATACTTTCTTTAATTATTCTGGTTTTACATTGATTTAAAATAAGTACCTATTTAAAATACATGTCAAAATAATAAACAACAAATAAATTATTTTGATGACTGGATTGGATTCCGTCCGAGAACGAATTGTTTTCATACGATGGTCTTGTGTGGAGAAGTACTAGGGTGAGATGTGAATATCTAACTACAATCATTACAACACGTAGAAGTGGCAAATGCTACAGTACACGTGCCGGTACGACATGGCAACATCGTTTACACTGTTGCAGGCTATAAGTCATAATAGCGGGAACGATGCCGGACGCGAAATTGTCGGTAATTTGTACGAACGCGAAATTGTCGGTAATTCGAAAGGAGTCTGAATTGATAGCACAGTGAATAAAATTGAAAAATGCTCAATTTTCAATATCAGGACAAACCAATACCAAAACTCAGGGTGTAAGTGTAACAAATACCCTATATACTCTCATCAAAGTTGAATATACTCTTCAAATAAGCGATGTGCGAAATGCACGCTTTTTGAAAAGACGCGGAATTGTTAGCGGGATGTATATATATATATATATATATATATATATAATATATTGGTATATATTGTGTCACTTATTGCTAAGATCCGTTTCGGGATCTAGGTTATTAAATAATTAATACACTAAAGTTTACAATTACAAATATTTATTACACTAAAAGATTACAAAAAAAATAATTAAACTAATTATAATTAAATAATACAATAAATGATCTAATAGGTAATTCACTTAAAATAGATAATAAACAATAAATAACTTACAATCACTTTTATAGATTACACAAACATACAAAACACAGAAACTGAATTCACATTAACTTTACAATACACTCACAAAAAGACTTTACACAATACGCACACAACAAAGGCAGTATAACAATCTTGAATCACTACAATACTCGGATGTGTAACCTGTAAATACACACCCCGATAATCGTTCGGCAAAGATCACACGAATACTACTAACTCTGACCGCGCTCGGGGTCTTTTTATATACCTATTTATAAAAGATCATTCCAGAACAAAGTAGAGAAATCATAAAGTACAAAAAATAAATAACCTTTTATTAATGAATGCTAGAAAAATCCGTAGTAAACAGGTCAAGAATAGGTCTTTTGTAAATAGAAAACGTAAACAACCTGTCCCCCCTCATAATAGCTGTACACAATACCTGAACTTTTATAGTAGACACACCTTTATGGTAATCATTGTAAAACTGTCATTCACTGTTGCTATTGTGTATTGTTATTTTTATTATTCCTTCACTATTTTTATGAATGGAATTTTGGAACCTTCGCGAAAGATCCCGTCTTTTCTTCGATCTTGTTACAATATTTATCATCAATAAGGTTTTCTTTCGAAATGCAATTTAAATATTGTTTAAAATCTTGTAGCTTATCTCCGGCCTGTTTAGATATGCCTGCAAAATCTATGGAACTGCCAAGACATTCGAAATTTAAAAAATCCAACAATTTCAGTCAAAATTCTTACGATAAATTAGTACTGCTCCTTTTTACGTTACAAATGACTGTTTGCACAATGACCTCAAAATTCCGTTCGTAAACGACTTTTAAAATTTACATAAGATTTCGTAAGAAATTATCTCATCATAGTAACGAACTTGTACGCGACCTATACCTACCATACCTTCCTGGAAATCCACGCAATTTTCTACGCTGCCGATGGAGTAGGGACATAATTTTGTAATAAGTAATTTTTGATAGTACACACAATTATGTTAACCGTTCACAGAAACTTCCAGCTTGCTATGGGGATCTCCTCTAAATCTTATAACACATTTTTATCTCATTTCATAATCATCTCATTTACTCGTTATTTTTATGTAAATTTTTGAATATTCCTAATAAAGTTAAAATAAGTCTTGTAATTTTTAACAGATTTATCAATAAAATCTGCACTTAAATGAATAATGGGTTTTGTATAAGAATAATAAATAGATTTGTACAAAGATATATTCATATAACCTTATATCTCTCAGTAGAGGTATATTAAATAGATATATTTCAAATTGTACTTGCGATAAGAAATAAAACTAGGTACAAATGATTATACCATCATTCGGCCGAATAACCGCGCGCGGCATGGTTTATGATATAAGCAATAATTGACGTGGTCTTCGACCATAATAATTGTTGTAATTTTTTACTTTCTCTTGCCTATATGAATATATAGGAAGGAAAGTATTGTTTTCATGTCGATTTTTCGAAATCGAGTTTTCACCGGATCTATACGTTTTCAGACCCCCTGAACCCAAAAAACATGTTTTTAGCGATTGGTCTGTGTGTGTATATGTGTGTGTGTGTGTGTGTGTGAACAGAATATCTCAAGAACGGAACATCGTACGAACTTGAAACTTGAAACTTAAGTTACATACCACTACCGAACGCGACACGAACATTTTCATCAAAATCGGTCAACCGGAAGTAGTAGTTTATTCGTATAATTTTTCAGTTTTTTGCGATTTTCTCAAAAACTGGTACTACGATTTTTTTTAAAATCGCCTATTTTACTCAATTTTTTATTCTCTACAAGATAGGATAGGCGCCATGTTTGCTGAAATTCTCGGTGAGGCTGTTTTCACGTAAAAACGTTGTTTTTTTAAGATTACGGCTTTAATATAAATTTTAGCGCAAAAGCTTATATAATAAAAGTTGTAGAGAATTTAAAAACCTACAACTTCTGTTTCAAACATTTTTTTGTATGACGCTTAGTTTAGCAGTAATTAGCGATTTTCTGATTTTTTCTCACGAAAACGTGTGAAAAATCGATTTTTTTAAGATTTTGGCCTTAGTATGCATTTTACGACAAAAGTGTATATAACTAAATTTATAGGAAATTTAAAGATCTACAACTTTTATTTAACGTATTTTTCTCTACAGAGCCTAGTTTAGCGTGAAATAGTGATTTTTCGTATTTTTAAGCCAGACTGAGGTTGATTTTTATTTTGAGTGTTTCACTCATGATTAAAATAAGGTTAGGTTTATTGAGGTTAGTTTTTTGTTTATTTCTAATATTTTATTACTAATGTTAAATTATATTGTAAATTATTTGCATTGGCAAGAGAAAGTTGTGTGAGTGTTTCACACCAGATTTTTTTGTTATATATATATGTGATTAGTTTAATTCCTGATGATGTATCCGAGAGAGACGAAAGATCTCGAATGAATATAATACTCTAGGGTGAGTTTTACATTTAATTTGTTTTGTTTTGGCTGTTCATTATCATATATGTAGCGGTGCAAACAAAGGAAAATAATGTTTAAGAAAATAATATTAAATAAAATCTTTTGTAAACACTCACACGACTTTCTCTCGTCAACGTAAGTAATGAAGAATATTTTTTTTTTTTTTTTTTTTTTTTGAACAGTAAGAATTATTTACAAACAGTTTAACAAAAACTTTCAGTAAATGTGTTGATGATGAATAAAACTTGAAGAAGACAGCACTCAGCAGCGTTGCTTCCAAGTCATCGTTTGGTTATAGTTGATGAAGGGTTTCTTCTTGGTCCTGGTGATGTACAATTTTTTTTTTCTTTTTTTTATACGGATGAAGTGAATGAAGGTGTGAAAAGAAGCGAATGAAGACGTGATACTGATGATCTGTGTAACTGATGATAGAAAATTTATTAGATGATTAATTTTAGATTAATGAGAGTTAGCAAGATTTAGATTATTAATAAATAAGAGTTGACTACCGCAATATAATTTTGTTTTTGATCTTAAAAGGATGGTTAAACATTTTAGATCAGGTGAAACGGAATGGAAGATCTAATATTCTCGCCTTCTTGAGTCTTTGATGTTCAATATTGTCATCGAGAAGATTTATAGCCAAATGATTGGAATGAGTGTCCAACTTGGTTATATACTTTTCACTCCGACTGCTAATTTCTTCTCCCACCGTGGGTATGCCCAGGTCATGATGGAGTACTTCATTAGGCACATACCAAGGTGCACAGCATATAAGTCGAAGAAACTTCGATTGGAATCTCTGTAATATTTCTACATTAGATGTACTTGCTGTGCCCCAGAGTTCAATTCCATAACTCCAAACTGGTTTTATCATCACCTTGTACAGTGTCAATTTATTTTCCAAAGACAACTGTGATCGCCTCCCAACAAGCCAATATAGTTGTCGTAATTTGAGTCCAAGTTGTTTCCGTTTGGTCCATGTATGTTTTCTCCACGTCAATCGCCTGTCTAGATAGATGCCCAAGTATCTCACATCATCTGAATGTGGAATTACGTTGTTGCGAAACGTTACTGGTGAACATGATTCTCGTTTCATCGTAAAGGTTACGTGTGCAGACTTCTGTTCATTTACTTTGATCCTCCATTTTTGGCACCAGTCTTGAATGTCATTTAGATGTTGCTGTAGTTTTTCAGAAGCGTGGACTGGGGAGGCATCAGATGCAATAATAGCAGTGTCATCGGCAAAAGTTGCTGTTGTTACACGTTCATTTACAACCTATTTTTTAATTGTAGGCAAACAATTAAGAATGAAATACGTAACATAATTTTAATTCTGAGTCAATGATACTAAATGAAAATAAATCTATATCGTATATAACTTTGATTTTGATTGGTGAAATTACTAATTGATATTAAAATAAGGTTTGTAGAAAAGAATGAAAGTTGTAGGTTTTAATTTTCTGTAACGTTTAATCTATCTTTTACCCCAAAATGCCTATTTGGGGAAACAATTTAAAAAAAACACCATTTCTTACCGATTTTGATGAGCAAAGTATGGAAATTTTCTAATTAACAATAAACGTATCGGAAAATCACTGTAGAAAAAGTGCTTGAAATAAAATGCTTGTAGTTTTTCAATTTTCTATTAATTTAATTACATACTTTTTTCCCTGAACGATGTGAACAAAATACCTCAAAAAATGAATATTGCATTAAGTTGAAATTGGGAACGCAAGTTAAGTATCACTAGAGGACCCGACACAAAGACTTTCATCAAAATCGATCAACCTGAAGTAGTTGTTTATTCGTGCAAGTTTTTACTTCTTTGCGATTTTCTCAAAAACAGCTCCTACGTTTTTTTTAAATCGCCTTATTTACTACATTTTTCGTGCTCTACAATATAGGGTGTTTGGAAAAGAACTCCCTAGTTTCAATGTGTCGTAAAATCTGTACAAAGCGACATACACTATTGTAGTTTGTGGTGTTTGATTCATCAACTGTCCAAGTTTTGCTCCCATGCAGTTGGCAGGCCTGCTTGACCTTGAGACGCAGCAATGCTTAGTTCAGTTCAGTGCAATGGCTACTCCAAAACAGAAAGCGCAGCGTGTTATTTGGCTTGTTCAAACAGAGTCTGTTATAACAGTGCAACGTCATTTTAGACGTGAGTATGGCGGTGAACCACCAACAGCAAAAACTATCCGTCATTGGTTAAAGCCTTTTAAGGAAACCGGTAGTGTTTTAAAAGCGAAATCGCCAGGTAGAACGAGAACTTCTGAAGATGTTGTTGAACAGATCCATGTTCGGAGCCCAAACAAGTCATTGGCCAGACGTAGTCTACAATTAGGAGTGCCGAAAGGTACTGTGTATGATGTGATACGTAAAAGACTTCATTTGCGCGCCTACAAATTGCAACTGTTACTTAAAATAAAACCTACTGCTTTCCAGGAAGGTGGATAGGCAGGTCTAGGCCAATCGCTTGGCCACCACGAAGCCCAGACTTAACCCCACTGGATTTTTTCTTTTGGGGCTACATAAAAAATTTAGTGTATGGTGAAAAGATCCGAAACATCAGTCATTTACGGGAAAGAATCGTCGCGGCGGTTGGGACAGTTACACCTGTTATGTTGCTGAATAGGTGGAGAGAGGTGGAATATCGTCTCGACGTGTGCAGAGCTACAAATGGATCCCATGTTGAAGTCTACTAACATTAAACAAAACTTGAAGGTACACTCTTTAATTGTATGAACACGTTGATATAGTTTTTAATTAATTTTACCCATAAATTTTTACTTAAAACTAGGGAGTTCTTTTCCAAACACCCTATATATATATAACACCCTGTATAAGATAAGCGCCATGGCTGCTGAAATTTTTGGGAAGTCTGGGCTTATGTAGAATTTTTTTTAAATATTTCAGCCTTAATATGCATTCTAGGGTAAAAGTGTATAAACAATCAAAGTTGTAGAACAATAAAAAATATTAAATTTTTTTTTTGTACAACGCTTAGTTTAGCGGTATTTAGGTAGAGATTTTCTGTTTTTTTTTTCATCGAAAAGGTTGTTTAAGATAGTAGAAAATTAAAAAAAACCTACAAGTTCCATTTAACAATTTTTCTTTTCAGAGCTTTGTTTACAGGCAATATTATTGATTTCCGTATTTTTAAGTTCAATAGAGGTTGGTTTTCATTTTATGTATTTCCCTCATGATTAAAATTATGTTATGTTTTTCATTTTACATTGTTTACTCAAGACCAAACACAGGTTATATTGTTCATTATCTACATTGGCAAGAGAAATACGTGTGAGTGTTTCACACCAACTTTTTTATTTCGTCTAGTGCACTGCTTATGTGCAAGTCATTGTGAAATGACTCACTGGTATGAACTAACGAGAACCAAAAGATAGGCTTTAATTAAAAAGAGTGAGACGATTTTTCTATCCGACACGTTTATACAAATGTATCTTCTTTTTAAACTGCATCGAAATGTCTAAATTCATTAAATCGATAAAATATTGCGGCATTATACTCAAGATATCTGCCAGGATAATTTTTAGTTACTTACTGAATATTGTATAAGTTTGTATTACTAAAAATAGGAATATTTAAAAAATATTTCAGGGCAAAGTTTTGTACAATTCGTAAATAAACTAATATATTTTTGAAGCGAGTTGGAGTTGCTACTATTTTATAAGATTTAAAAAGTAGAAATTTAGGGTAAATAAATGAAAGGATTTCTCCCCTAACATAATTATTAATGTTTAAAGATGAAGTCTTATTAAAATCCTTGCTTCAAAAATGTAGCAGTGAATAGTATTATTCTTTTGGAGTAGTAGAATTGTTGAGTGTATAAAAAAAACAAGTACGAAGAAACAAATGTTAAATGTTACAGTTAAAGAAATGTTAGTAGAGTTTCACACGGAGTCGGGATATTAATTTCGACTCGTCTTCTTCTTAGCTTTGGATAAGACCTAGATTTTTGATGTTAAAGAAAAAACGGCGGTGTAGGTTAATTTAGTATAAAGGTTAAATTTTAAAACATTTAAGTTGGTTTTTTTATTATTCTTTTCTTCATATTCGTTGTTTTGGTTTGAATTGAAACCCCAAAACGTCCGGGGTCGAATGTCAGTTTGTAGTTTCCTTAGAACTGTTATTGAAGATAGTACTGAAAGTTTCATAACACTTGTTTTCTCTCTTACTCTCTCTTAATCTAAATTTATCTGTCTCTTTCTTTTACTTTCATTCGTGGAAAACACTTTTCTTTACATCTTGAAACGGTAGATGGTAAGCAGAGGTAGCATTATCGCAAATGACTGCACCCAATAACAACTCCCAACTTTCAACTTGTGTCCTCTTGTTTCACCTCTCGACACCCCTAACTTGTTTTCCCCAAATCAAATATTCATCTATCCATCCCCCTTGCCGTATAACCAACACAGTTCATCCCCTACGTTGCATCCCTTCAACTAATTTTGTTAAATTAATAAACAGAATCATATTGTCCGACTTTTAATTAAAAAAATAAATAAAACAAAAACAAAAAATAATCATACGCATGCAGAAAAGGTAGGAATTATAATTTAAATGAAAATTTATTAATAAAAGAAAACCAACGGAGATTTAATCATAACTTATTTTTTTGTTTTGTAGTAATTTCCATTTTAATAAATTTACAACCTTAATTATTAAGTAGTTAATCAGTTAACTCTTTAAGCGTTAATAGGCAGGTGCAGTGGTAAATTATTTGCACTCGATCTGCAAGTTCCCGGGCTACAAAAATAGTTTTGTTTTTTTATCACATGGTCAGCCAATAAAATCACTGAAAAATTTCAGGACAGAAGAGGTAGAGGTTTAAAAGACACTAATCAGAGGTATTTCCTCTGAGAGTATTTCATTATACAGCCAGACCCTGAAGTGAATGAAGTAAAGGTTTCACTTCAGGGTGGAAAGTAGGTGCTTTTCGGAGGGTCTGGCATGCTTATAAGCATACTTTTTCACTCATTGAGGAAGGCCGAAGTAAACCACCTCACACCTCGTTTTACTTAGTAAAGCATCTAGAGGTTCAAACCAGCCTTTAAATGATGACCTAAACAACAATCTTTTAAAAGATTTTTACTTTAGGAAATACCATTTAGGAAATAAACCCAAAATATTTGTCATGATTTTTAAAGCCTATCATTTAATTCTTTAAATTCTGAAACAAATAAAAATTAAAATTTTGGATATTTTATCTTGGAAAAATTATAGAAATACAAAGTCTAATATTTTGCAAGAAGTGAATACATTGTTATTCAAGATCCTTTGAATTTTAGAGGCAGGTAAGTCAAATTGTAAAATCTCTACTAATTCTTTTAAGAAATAAATCTGATGTTTTTTTAACAATTCAAACAATTTTTTAACGGTTTTGTATTTTTTATCATTTTATTCTACTCTTCACAGGTTTATTTTCAATGGTGTAATTCATGGAGTTAATGGTGAATTCATGGTGTTCTGTAACTTTAAATATGCTACAAAAGTAATGCCGTTAATTAATTCTAATTCAATTTTTATTTGAAGTAATCTTAAATACAGTTATATTCATTTATTTACACTTTGATCTAAAAATTTTCTGAAGATTGTAAACTTGACAAACAAAAACAATTTTCACCATTAGAGTAGAGCTCTTTTGAAAGGAAACACTCAGGTTACCACGAATTTTTAAATACTCTAACTACTGATACTTATAATAAGGTGGAGAAAATTTTATCACTTATTACAGTACTTATATACTTATACTTATTACAGTACTTGCATATTTATACTTATTACAGTACTTGCATACTTATTACTTATACGGTAGTCCACTTATTACAGTACAGAGAAAATTTTAAAATATTTTTATCACTTATACAGTACTTATTATTACAGTACTTATACTTATGACAGTACTTATACTTATTACAGTAGACTACTTATACTTTTAACAGTACTTATATACTTATACTTATTGCAGTACTTATATACTTATACTTATTACAGTACTTATATACTTATACTTATTACAGTACTTATATAGTTATACTTATACTGATACTTATTCGTATATACTTATACTTATTATTTTATTTTATTAGTATTATTTTTATGTAAAAGTTGCCATCTCGAGGTATGACCTGTGTGAGATGGTAATATCATTGTTGATTTAAATTTACGCTCAGAGCGAAAAGAGACCCGCAATACTTATTACACTTATTACACTACTTATTATACTTATTATACTTATTACACTTATTACAGTAGAGAGAATTTTTTAAATTATTTTTATCACTTATTACAGTACAACCTAGTTTATCCGGACAAACTTGAACCAAAGGCATTCCGTAAAATCGAAAATCCAGATAATAAGCAAAACAAATCCTTAAATAAGTAGACTTACAGTTTATTACAATAAAAAATAGTGTTTTGTAACAAAATTACATAGAATCGTTCAAAAGAATTAAAAAAAATATAAAAATACCTTTTCACATAATTTCTTAATTTGTTAACAGATCAAAGATCTGGTCCACTGTATTCTGTTTTAAACATATGTGGCGTTTGAATGAAACACGGTAAAGCAAATGCTTTATCATTAAGAGCTCAGGTAGAGTGACACTCTATTAAAACTATTTTCAACTGAACAAAACGCATTTTATTACCATAATTTATTGTAAAATCTGTGCTGGAACTGTAGAGTTAATAAAAATAAAAACCAAATGTTTGATGTACTTACAGTTACGTTCTTTATCAAAGTTAAAATGTATTATCGATGTGAACATTAAATTAAAAAAAGTCTACAACTTCAGTCCGGATTATCCAAAGTTCCGTATCAACAAAGACCGGATAAACGATATTTTCCTGTATATACAAAGTTACTAGTTTAATTGATAGGGATTTTAAATAATAAATTAATTCATGGTAATGAAATCAAATTCTGAGTTACGCAGGTATACGATAGAGGATTGTATATTTGGGAAGAATATTTTTTTAACTGTGAATCGAAAACGCATATCTGAAGGATTGAATCGATTTTTAATAAGATAAAAATTAAGTACGTCCAGGTGCGTTGTTGAAAATTTCATGGAAATCGATAAGAAGCAGATGGAGATATAAACCGATAAAGCTTTGAGTATAAGAAAAGAGGTTAAAGGCTGTGAAGGAAATGACATGATGTGGAATGATGTGATGGTGGACGGACGAATGACAAGCAAAACGGAGCGACAAGTGAGTGAAGCGTAAATTTAAAAAAAAAAATATGAAGAAGAGATAAACGACAAGACAAAAACCATGGATAAAGGAACAATAAAAATGTAGAGGTAAAAGAGACCGACCAGTGTATTGGATGTGTGTTTGTGTGAACCTGTCTATCTGTCCGTCTGGATTGACTCAATTTTGATCCGAATCTGGTTTATATGGTACGATACGTTTGTCGTTATTATTTTACACATCTCTCGAATAATCTAAGTTTGTCTTTAGAACTCTTGTCAACTGAAAAGACTTAAACTATGGACAACAGAAATTCCAGACCGAGAGAACCATGTCAAAACGTATTGAATATCTCTTCAAATAAATAAGGAAACGATAGACTTTTAAACTCGTCTTATTTTAATATCAACCCGAATTCCGTTTTCATTTAACATATTAAAATGATCTACATTAATATTGTTCTGTGCTTCCCAACAAATCTGACGTATGGGTAAATTAACATTGGACAATGTACTGTCAACTTTAATTATAATGGTATAATTTTACTTTTATTATTCCATTCGTTTCTAAACACAATAAAAATGAGTCTACAAAAGATTTTAATAGCTATTAATTTAATTATTAATAATTAAAAACGGAAATGTTATTCAATTTCGATGTAGCGTGGTCCTTACATAAGAAACATTTCGCGTATTTAGATGTATATTCAGGACCTGTGCGCGTTTAGAGTTCACTAAAATTTTACTTTCGATTTTTACTTTCTCTTGCCTATATGAATATATAGGAAGGAAAGTATTGTTTTCATGTCGATTTTTCGAAATCGAGTTTTCACCGGATCTATACGTTTTCAGACCCCCTGAACCCAAAAAACATGTTTTTAGCGATTGGTCTGTGTGTGTGTCTGTGTGTGTGTGTGTGTGTGTGTGTCTGTGTGTCTGTGTGTCTGTGTGTGAACAGAATATCTCAAGAACGGAACATCGTACGGACTTGAAACTTGAAACTTAAGTTACATACCACTACCGGACGCGACACGAACATTTTCATCAAAATCGGTCAACCGGAAGTAGTAGTTTATTCGTATAATTTTTCAGTTTTTTGCGATTTTCTCAAAAACTGGTCCTACGATTTTTTTTAAAATCGCCTATTTTACTCAATTTTTTATTCTCTACAAGATAGGGTAGGCGCCATGTTTGCTGAAATTCTCGGTGAGGCTGTTTTCACGTAAAAACGTTGTTTTTTTAAGATTACGGCTTAAATATAAATTTTAGCGCAAAAACTTATATAATAAAAGTTGTAGAGAATTTAAAGACCTACAACTTCTGTTTCAAACATTTTTTTGTATAACGCTTAGTTTAGCGGTAATTTGCGATTTTCTGTTTTTTTTCTCACGAAAACGTGAGAAAAATCGATTTTTTTAACATTTCGGTCTTAGTATGCATTTTACGACAAAAGTGTATATAATTAAATTTATAGAAAATTAAAAGATCTACAACTTTTGTTTAGAGAATTTTTCTCTACAGAGCCTAGTTTAGCGTGAAAGCGTGATTTTCCGTATTTTTAAGCCAAACTGAGTTCGATTGTCATTTTGCGTCATTCACTCATGATTAAAATAAGGTTATGTTTTTGAGGTTAGTTTTTGTTTATTTCTAATATTTTATTAATAATGTTAGGTTTATTATTAATCATTTGCATTGGCAAGAGAAAGTTGTGTGAGTGTTTCACACCAGATTTTATAGTATAAGAGTTGTGAGTTCAAATCCCACACTTTTATTTTTATTTATTTATTTTTTTAATTTTTCATTTCTACTTTTGAAATTCACAATCTTTTGGAAACAATCAGTGAATGTGATAACACAAAAAATTTGGAAAAAATTAACATGGTAAATAAATGTGAGTGGAGACAAAGCCCAGTGACAGAACTACGACGTGATTAGATAAGTGTAGCATTAAGTGTCGCATTTAGAACACTGTAATGAATAGTCAATTACAGTACTGCGTTAATTGATGAGGTTCCGGCTCCATCGACGTTTTTACGTCTTGTTGGACTGGATTTATTCATAATTTTTTAAATTTAATTTATTTTCTCGTATCGTAAACGTCACGCAATTATTACAACAATGCCTCAATTAACAAATGAAAAAGTCGCTAAAAGGCTTCTAAAGCTGACTAAATGTAAGCCATCTCAAATAGTAAATAAAATATACATACAAAAAGTAAACAACAGAAATACATTTTACTTTTTGATTGACAGATAATCAGATTGGATGAATTAAGTTAACAAATTATTTTTATTGACCTCTTAACGCGCACAGCTACTGAAGAGACACCTAATTACGCGAAATTTGTCTTATGTAAGTACCGCGCTACATCAAAATTGAATAAAATTTTTATTTTTATTTATTAATAATTAAATTATTAGCTATTAAAATCATTTGTAGACTCATTTTTATTCTGTTTCCAAACGACTCGAGTAATAAAAGTATTACATTCGTATAATTAGATTAATGTTGACAGTGCAGTGTCCAATGTTAATTTCCCTATTCGTCAAATTTGTTGGAAAGCTCAGTATAGAAGTAACGTTTATTATTTTTTTGTACGAGGCAATTTCAAGAACCAACCAACCTATTTTAAAAATTCTTTCACTATTGGAAAACCTAGAATTTCTTATAGTAATATAGGCTACATGGCATTACGTAATTTTTAAATTCTGGACAAACTTTGTGACTGGTAAAATAAAATTCTCTTTTATTTTATTTGGGGTATGATTAGTTCTATTATCTATCTATTAAATATTATACAATGTATTATATTATATAATATATGCATCTGATAACAGCTCTAACATACATCATTCTATGTGCGCTTTCCGTTTCTAAAAATGTTTGGAAATTTACGGAACAGATATCTAAAAAATAATTCACATCCGATTTCTGAATAGAAATTTATGTAGACCTTCGAAAATTCAAGGAGGCTGTACACTTTTTTTAAGAAATAGATTCACGTAAATTCACGTACTTTTTTACAATAATTACATTAAATCTTGCAAACACATAATTCATTTTATTCTGAGTTCATATTATTCTCCCCTTCCAATGGTGATTCATAACGATGTAAACAAAATATTTAATCATGCCGCCTCTGTAGCTTAGTGGTTAGCGCATTGGCCTGCTACGCTGAGGGCCCGGGTTCAATTCCCGGCCAGGGTCTGGAAATTTTCACTTGTTTGTGGGATCACAAAAAAATGTTATATAATCCACCCTAGTCGCTAATGACCTAGCAGTTGATGGAACTTAAAATAAATAAATTTAAAAAAAATTAATTATACTAACAGGATGTCTACTAGTTTGATTTCCAAGAATTCATATTCAACACAATTTATTTATCGCGATCTATTATCATTGTTTAATACACACCACTCAAAACAACAGACAATTTTACTTTCTCTTGCCTATATGAATATATAGGAAGGAAAGTATTGTTTTCATGTCGATTTTTCGAAATCGAGTTTTCACCGGATCTATACGTTTTCAGACCCCCTGAACCCAAAAAACATGTTTTTAGCGATTGGTCTGTGTGTGTGTCTGTGTGTGTGTGTGTGTGTCTGTGTGTGTGTGTGTGTGTGTGTCTGTGTGTGAACAGAATATCTCAAGAACGGATCATCGTACGAACTTGAAACTTGAAACTTAAGTTACATACCACTACCGGACGCGACACGAACATTTTCATTAAAATCAGTCAACCGGAAGTAGTAGTTTATTCGTATAATTTTTCAGTTTTTTGCAATTTTCTCAAAAACTGGTCCTACGATTTTTTTTAAAATCGCCTCATTTACTCAATTTTTTATTCTCTACAAGATAGGGTAGACGCCATGTTTGCTGAAATTCTCGGTGAGGCTGTTTTTACGTAAAAACTTTGTTTTTTTAAGATTACGGCTTTAATATAAATTTTAGCGCAAAAACTTATATAATAAAAGTTGTAGAGAATTTAAAAACCTACAACTTCTGTTTCAAACATTTTTTTGTATAACGCTTAGTTTAGCGGTAATTTGCGATTTTCTGTTTTTTTCTCACGAAAACGTGAGAAAAATCGATTTTTTTAACATTTCGGTCTTAGTATGCATTTTACGACAAAAGTGTATATAATTAAATTTATAGAAAATTAAAAGATCTACAACTTTTGTTTAGAGCATTTTTCTCTACAGAGCCTAGTTTAGCGTGAAAGCGTGATTTTCCGTATTTTTAAGCCAAACTGAGTTCGATTGTCATTTTGCGTCATTCACTCATGATTAAAATAAGGTTATGTTTTTGAGGTTAGTTTTTGTTCATTTCTAATGTTTTAATACTAATGTTAGGTTTATTGTTAATTATTTGCATTGGCAAGAGAAAGTTGTGTGAGTGTTTCACACCAGATTTTTTTCTAATAAAAAATTATATTATCTTAACTATTTATAGAATATACGGTTATAATGTTTAAGTAATTATTTAATACTATAATCCTTTCCTTATTCTTTGCTACAGACAGTTGCAGTTTTAAATTATTTACAAGCAATCTATTAGTTTCAGGGCTATAAAAATAGTTCTTTTCCTTATCACATGATCAACCAATTAAATGACCAAATCATTTAAGAACAGAAGACGTAGAGGTGTAAAAGACACTAGTCAGAGTTATCTCCTCTGAAAATAATAAATTTCATTACACAGCCAGACTGGGTGGTGAATGAAGTAAACGTGTCATTTGCAGGGTTGAAAATGTGTACTTTTCAGAGTGTATGCTGACAAGTATACTTTTCAACTTAGTGAGAAAAGCAATAGTAAACCACCTCATTTTTCGTTTTACTCAGTAAAACCTCTAGAGGTGTAAACCAGCCTTTCGGCTGATGACCGGAACAAAAATCTTTCCTTTGGGAACAGTTTGACAAGTTTTTTGTTATCACATGATCAACCAATTAAAAATGACTAAATCATTTAAGAACAGAAGACGTAGAGATGTAAAAGACACTAGTCAGAGTTATCTCCTCTGAAAGTAATGAATTTCACTATACAGCCAGACTGTGTGGTGAATGAAGTAAACGTGTCATTTGCAGTATGGAAAATGTAAGCTTTTCAGTGTATGCTGATAAGCATACGTTTGAACTCAGTGAGGAAAGCAATAGTAAACCTCCTCACTTCTCGTTTTACTTAGTGAAACCTCTAGAGGTTCAAACCAGCCTTTCGGCTGATGACCTAAACAACAACCTTTCCTTTGCGTACAGTTTGCCTAGACTAAAGAGTTATTTCTCTAATGCCTCTTTAAACCTTAGTATCTTGTATATATTTTCACAGTTTTGGGGAAGCAAGTTTTACAGTTTCGGGGGGCCAAGTGCTAGAAATGTCTTTTAAATAGCTTGTTTCTTGTAATGTGTTTGTGAAATATCATATTGTGCATACAAACTGAATTCATAATAACTCTGTTATTTATAAAATATCTAAAAAAATCTTTGATACATAAATGCAGAAGAAATATGCGTTTAAAAAGATAAATTGAAAGCAGTAACGGTTTATTAGATGAAATTTATGTATTAAAGTATGTATTAAAAATATTACAATGTAAATAAATTACTTTAGTTTTTAATGTAGTAATAACTAACGACCATTTGATACGTATTTACAGAAAGTATTGAAATTTACGGTATATTTGTTTTGAATTAATTTTACAGTGATTTCGTTAACTCGATCATAAATTTTAATTTATCTGTTTTGTAAACTTTGTCGAACGTTGCTGTTAGTAAGGAAATCCAAAAAAGAGGAAAGAATTGAATACAACCCTATTTTGACGCTAATGGATTGGTTGGCTGTTCTGTGTATTCGATGGAGTCAAGAACGAAGACGTCTTTCCAATCAGTAGAGGAAGAATATCTTTCTTTTCAGTCGTTTCCATCACGCCCTCTTTGTCTTTTTTTCTTCTTAAAGATCTGTCTCTTACGCCTTATTCTTTTGTCTTTTAACATTCTGTGCTTTGATTAGTTTTTATTCAAAGAGATTCCAGATTCCTCCTGATTTATTTCATGGAGAATTTATTTTGTCAGCTTTTCTATCATCAAAGAATGTTTCTATCTTCTTAGTTCATCGTAAATATCACCCGATCCTGAGTTCACTGGATCCGAGGTATGTTCTCTAAATTGTATAACGAATCATACTATAAAACGGCAACAAACTAAATGCACCAAATCGGACTTACTCATTTTCTCTTTGGTTTTTCTTAGTTCTGTCTCTCTCAATACTACTTTTCATTTGTCATTGCTTCGATTTACACTTTTATGAATTTTATTCTTATCAACTTCTAACCTTCTTTCCCCTTTCTCTTCTCGATTCTTCTTTTCACAACAATTCAATCTTAACAAATCATTTTTTATTAAAATGCCTCTAATTAGATTTTTTTATCAGATTGCTTTGCCTTTTACAATTCAAACGTGTTCCAATTTACATTCAGATTTACTTTTACAAACGCATTTTTTCAACAAAGTAGTAATTACATTGTTAGCCTACTCTTTATAGAAGAATATTAAGTTATTTTATTGTTATCTTTTTTGATTTGTTCATTGTTATTAAACTAATATTAGTATTAAAGATAAAAAATTTGTTTATGAAATTTCCGTTTAAGGGTAATAACAGACGGACGTCGCGTTGACGCGTCGTTACCGCGCAGCCAACGTTGAGCGGTATTGCACACGAACGACAGTGTGTAGTAACAACCGTTTAAAAATCCAAGTCGGCCGACGTCGCGTCACCGGCTCGTTACCGTTCTATTATCTGACTCATGTTCTGTATGTCTATAACTTGATGGTCTCCGGCAGAGAGGAACAATAAACGGATTATAAAACCATTTCAAAAAATATATCTAAATTTTTTAACTCCTTGTCGGAAATGATGTGATATAAACCAAAGTATTTCGCATGTTTTTTTTTATAAAATCATTTTTAAAAACACTTCCTTAATGAGAAAATGTATAATTTAGTAAAAGTTTTGTTTTTGAAGGAAAAGCGCAAATGTTTTACAATCATCGGTATTGTTGATCAAATATTGCACGGATTAACATAATATTTGGCAGGTTTTTTCAGTCACTAATAATTATTGAAAACGATGATGCAATAAAATTTAACAATAAAATTCAAATCAATCATATTAGTTACGAGGTATTTTCATAAATAATTTTGTAAATTACGAAACACGACATAAAAAAGTCAGCCTACGGGAAAATTTTTCGCCTTTAAAGATAACTGTACACATTTAGGAAATGAAGAGAAAATTTTCAATTAATTTTTGGCGAAAGATTTATTTAATATGGTTGAAAAATGATGATTTATTTGAAATATACGCTTTTTTCTTCAAAAACAAAACTTTTACTATAATTATACATTATCTCATTAGCGAGTGTTTTTCGAAATAATTTTATAGAACGAAAAACATGCGAAATACTTTGTTTTTTAAAATACGTTATTTCCGACAACGTTCAGTTACTTAAAAAATTAGAGAATGTTTTCTGAAACGATTTCACAATCTGCACATTGCTCCTCTCTGCCGGAGGCCATCGAGTTATTGACGGACAGTTTGTAACTCGCCGCCCAACGGTAACGCCGGTGTAATGACCCGTCCGTCTCTGTCTGTACCGTCTAATAAAATTTGATGGTTGACTACAAATCCAGAACAAGCCAGGAAACACATTGCAAGTAATATGCAGGTTATAATTAACCTGCCACTTTTTTCTACGAGATCACAACCTCCCCAAAAATTTCAGCAGATATGGCGCTTACCCTATCTTGTAGAGCATAAAAATGTAGTGAATGAGGTGATTAAAAAAAAAAACATTGTAAGAGCCGTATTTGAGAAAATTGCTTAAAAGAGAAAAATTGGACGAGTAAACTGCAATTTTCGGTTGACCGTTTTGAGAAAAAGTTCGTGTCGGGTTCTTTTATAGTACCTAACTTAAGTTCCAAGTTGTAGCAAATTAGAATACTGGACTTCTTTAATTGAAGGAACAGGAACCAACACTAATCACATCAAGTGCTTGTTTCCTTGTCTATAACAAAAAAACATACATTAATTTTGTAGATTTTTTTAATGACTATTTAAATATTTTATATTATATCTTTAAAACTTGATGAATAGTAAATTCAAAGTGATAAAAATTAAATTAAAAAAATAGTGTAAATCAACTGTGTTTGAATTCGGCTTCATGTTCAAAAAGGTTAAATAAAATAGTGCGGTTAAATTTAAACCAATGAGATTTTAATAAATAAATATAAATGCGCGAGTAAAGGAACAATGGAACATCGAAGGTTAATGGAGTTATTGAATATATAAATCAACGAAACCATTTTTTATTTGATGATGGTTTCAGATCATCAAGAAGAGTCCATGAACTAAGAACCTCCAACAAGACAACAATACGGACGATCAAAAGTGAACAGCATGTACAATCATTGTGGTAAAACCTTTTAATTTTAAAATAAACGATAAAAAACTTTAATATTTGTTAAATTAATATTACTTAAAAAAAGGAAAGGAATCAAATCTTAAATCATTAAAAAACAATTTAATGTAGAATATTACTAAGTAAACTCTCATTTTTGTATTTTATTCTTCATCTGATTAAATTTTGTTTTTCTCTGCATAACCTTAAAATTCTGTTTATTTTATTTAATTCCAGTTTTAGCTAGTTTAAATTTAGGGCAGTTAATTATTTGGAACTGTGGCGCATTACAAAGTCTAAACTACGTACAATATTCTGTTCATGAGATATTTTGTTCAGACGACCAATCGCTAAAAAGATGTTTTTTTTTTGGTTTAGGGGACTTTAAAAGGTGTGTATCTGATGCAACCCGATTTCGGAAAATCGTTATGAAAACAATACATACGTTCCCTTAATATTCAAGTAGGGTAAGAGAATATAATTAATTATTCTTACAGTTTATATTTAACTTAAACATATTTAACTACAGATGAAGACTATATATATATATATATAAGAGTTAAGTTTAAGTTTCAATCATTATTAAATCTAGTTGCTGTCTGGCAGATATATCTGGCAACACTAAGAAAGCAGGAGTCAAGAAAATGTACTGACGATAATATAAGACACGATCAAGACCATAATGGTACATCAACATGATGTAATACGTGAACAACTGTGTACTGAGAATCCTCTGTATTTATACTTACGAATAAATATATCAGAGGATACTTTAGAACGTTATTCCACCTCCCAACATGATAATTATGTTGAAAACGTTCATATGAATCTAAACATGAGTTCAGAGAACCTGTCACAAATGGATCAACATCGATTAAATCACAACACCAGACGTTGTTAGTTGATCTTTATGTTTTAGTCGACATTTCTACTTAATCTTACTTATTTTTGGTAACATCACATTCATATGAAAAGAGATGGATAAAGATTGAAAAAGGATGAGAGTTGCTACAAAAATAATAAATAAAATATACTAAACATACACAAACACATCTAAGAGTAGAAGTAACCTCGTCTAGCTTATATAAAAATACAAATAACGTTTTATATATACAACAGCAGAACCAAGCAGTTACCTTTCATATGTGATCATAATTTCTTAAAACACAAATACACATTTTCTGACTACAAAAAAGACTAACGAAACTGTATTCAAAAGAAACACTTTTAATTTATTTCATATTTATTTTAATTTAGTTTCAACATTAACCAGAAATTTGTTCGTACAAATAATACTAAGTAAAATTAATAAAAATAATATAACTTACAACATGATTATAGTTTTAATTATTTCATTTTGTTGGAAACGGTGAAACTGTTTACAAAATAATTATAACTAAACGCTTCTTATTCTCTTTCTTCTGGTTCTTTTACTTTTTCATCATCTTCTTTTTAAATCTTACTTTTTCATTTTCCCTTACCTTTTTTCCTCTTTGTCTTCTTTCCTTCTCATTCTTCTTCAAATTCTCCTCCTCCTTCGTCTTCTCCTCATCCTCCAATTTCTTCTTCTTCTTTCTCTCCTTCTTCTCGAAAAAAAATAACAAAAAATATAAATATTTTTTCAATTCCTAATGTGTACACGTTACAATGTGTTCAACTATGAACAAAAAGAAACCCCATAACTTAATGAAATAAGTATGGTATGTATGTAAATTTGCCCATAACAGACAGGTGGAGTGTCAAATTAATTACACTCAATCTGTTAGTTGCAGGGCTAAAATAAATAGTTCTGTTTCTTATCAGATGGTCAGCCAATTAAATGACTGAATCATTTAAGAACAGAAGAGGTAGAGGTGTAAAAGACACTAATCAGAGTTATCTCCTCTGAAAGTAATGGATTTCATTATACAACCAGACCCTGTGGTGAATGAAGTGAAAGTGTCTTTTGCAGAGTGGAAAATATATGCTTTTCAGAGGGCCTGGCATGCTGATAAGTGTACTTTTCCACTCAGTGAGGAAGGCAATGGTAAACCACCTCACTCCTCGATTTACTTAGTAAAACCTCTACAGGTTCAAACCAGCCTTTCGGCTGATGACCTAAACAACAACAACATGTATGTAAATGAGTTGTAGTCTTGTAGTGATTCAGACCGACCAGAGAAAGAATTATTAATTGAACTCCATTCATCAAATTACACCAGTAATCAATGGCAATACCTTTATTAGGTATTTTTATCCCTAACGTGTGTGCGTTGCAATCTGTTCAATTCAGAACAATAAACAACCCCTGCACCCAATGAGATGAGGGTGATGTGTATGACATGTAAGTGAAATGTAGTCTTGTAACAACCAAGACAGACCATTCCTGAAAGAGTATGGTTAATTGAACCCAACCATCAAAGTACACCGGTAACCACTGTCTTGCATTCAAATCCGTATAAAAGTTACTAACTTTATCAGGATTTGAACTAGGAACGTTCGTCTCCGAAAATCAGCTGTTTAATAGGTGATTCGTGGTAACAAATTTAACACTAGACTTACAACTTTAACACTAAAACTTTTTTTGTTTCGGGAACCGTACATTATTGACAACTACCCAAATTGATCGCTGCTTTTTTCTGTATTATTTGACGTAGATTAGGCATAAGTTTGAACACGGACCCCAATAGGGTTAGTTCATGGATGGCTGTCAGCTGGTCACCATACAGAGTCACCTGTCCAACTGGTGTTACTTAACAAATAATAGCGACTTTCTAACAGCTGACTGACTGGGCTGGCTGGCCAAAAGGCCAAAAAACATATTCCTTGAAATTTTGTTATTTTAACCCTAATGTATGTACGTTGAAATCTGTTCGATTCAGAACAATAAGCAACCCCATGACCGAATGAGATGAGGATGATGTGCATGACGTGTAAATGAGCTGTAGTCTTGTACAGACTCAGGCCGACCATTACTGAGAGAGTATGGTTAATTGAACCCAACCATCAAAGTACACCGGTAACCACTGTCTAATATTCAAATCCGTATAAAAGTTACTAACTTTACTAGGATTTGAACCATGATTTTTAATAAAAGTTAACAAAATTGATGTAACTTTAATTAGGAAATTAAAAGAATTACAAACTTTTTTTCAAAATTTGAAACAAAACAATAATAATGCCTAAGCTAATGAATTCAGTTCTGGAATAAATATATACAAAATAAAATTTTGTTCGTTGAATTTTTTTATAAAATCCCCTAGATGCAATCTACATTGAAATAGTTTTAATTTTACGGGATTAAAAATTGAAATATCTATTCGACCACTTAAATAAATATGTTAAATATTTTATTATATACATTACCACATAAATAAAAAATATTCGAATGACGCAACCAATTTTTTACGTTGATATCAAACTGTAAAAACATATTGTAATAAATCAGAGAAATTTAGAACGGTAACGAAATGTGAAAATAGAAATGACAAAAAGAAGGTGACAAAAGATTTAGATGATAGTGTTTGATGAAAAATTGGCAGACGAATATAAGAAATCTAGTACCAACAGTAACACAGCATGTGGTGGTGTAATCTGTTTGTAGATATGTAACCATGTGTTAAGCACAGGGTGTACAACAAATCTGGAATACTACAAATATCACTGTTTGTAACTCAGATTGTAATTTAATACTGAAACTTTTCGCAAACCAATTTTAATCTACGGTATCCAGTTATGAAGAGAATTCATTGACTTAAATATCCAAAATATTTAGAGTTTTCATTCAAAGTTTTTCTGAGCTATAACAGCTGCGCCATAGCATATAACAAAAATTCACATAAATTTATTTATTTCAAATGTCAAAGAAATAATTTCAAATTTAACTCTACCGTACGAAAATCATATTGAAACACACAAAACATTTATTGGCTAACAGCGGTGTCATATGAAGGCTTAAATAACGGGTGTAAAAGAAATTCAGAAACGACAAATATCACAGTTTGTAACTCAAATTTTCAAAATAATACTGAATCTGTTTTCAAACCAGTTTTCACCTACGGTACCAAGTTATGGAGAGAATAAAATAACCAAATTTTTTAGTGTTTCCATTCAAAGTTCTTCTATAGAGCTAAAACATCTGCTCTCTGATAAGTAAAACACATTCACAAAGATTTATTTATTTCAAAATCAAAGAAGAAATTTCGAATTTAAATGTACCTTACGAAAAACTGCTTGAATAACACATTTTTTTGGCAATAAATTTATTAATTCACAGCGGTGCAATATGAAGGTACTCAACATACTTAATTTTTTTCATTTATTTTTCAAAATTTAGGATCATTATAATATGTTTAATAAAATTGTCAAATTAACAACGTTAGAGATAGTTTTTCATAATAATTAACTTTCTACTAAATCTGTTTGTAAGGCTTCTCTGCAATAGACCCAAAACAGACAGTTGGAGTGTTAAATGATTTACACTCATCCGTTAGTTTCAGGACTACAAAAAATAATTTCTTATCACATGGTCAGCCAATTAAATAACTGAAGTATTAAAGAACAGAAGATGTAGAGATTTAAAAGACACTAATCACACTTATCTCCTCTGAAAGTAAAGAATTTTATTATACAGCCAAACCCTATGGTGAATGAAAGTAGCATTTCTAGGGTGGAAAATTTGTGCTTTTCAGAAGGCCTGGCATGCTAATAAGCATACTTTTCAACTCAGTGACGAAGGAAATTGTAAACCACCTCACTTCTTGTTTTTACTTAGTAAAACCTCCAGAGCTTCTAAACCAGAGTTTCAGCTGATGATCAAAACAACAACAATTTTGAATAGATTATAATACATGCACATTTTTTAACTTATTTAATTTAATTTTTAATTGTACAAAGACAATTAATTATTAGTAAAAATGTGCATATTGTGTATCAATTACGAAAAACTGTGTTATTGGATATAGCTCCCGATTGTTAAATTGTGATAAATTAAAATTTTTAATTAAATTTTGTAGCCAGTAATAATGTTGTGTTAATGTGTTATTTCTCTACTCCATCAACATTTCAGCCATCTTTTGTGATTTCTGTTAGATTCAGATAATTCACGTTGCGTACTTAGCATTTTTATGATTTTGAAATCTGTCTGAACGTACGGTACAATTTTAGAAATGTAAAGTTGATGTAAAGGACCCATAAGTCATCGCGTTTTGTTTCATTGGATACATAACTCAGTTAACTAACTAGTTAAATAGTAACCAATTAACTAGCAAATAGTTAACCTATTTATTACTATAAATCGCAGGAATTTGCTTTGGAATCGTTCTATTCGTGAAGTGACTAATAATTTTACTGCAGCACCATAAATCTGATTACCACACATCCAAATGGTTGGATTATTGTACCTTAAGAGTTTCGAAGAGTTTAGGTCAGTTTGAATGCTTAGCGAAAAGTCTGTAAAACAGTTTCAGTTCGTCATTTAATAAATTGTTGACTTGTATTCTCCACGCAAAGTATGGGTTGCTCCACCCAACCCTACTGGGCTCTGGGGGCCACCACTGCCACACTGCAGTGGGGACCCAACTGCCGCTGAGGGAAGGCTGGGCCTGAATCCGGTAGCCGAGACGTCACTCTTCGGGTTCCGCTTCCACCACGCCGGCTTGCCGCTTCCGACCGCCAACAACGGCTCTTTCACGGCCACCAACACAATTAAACGGCCCTTTTCAGGGCCACCAACTTACCTAACAAGATTTTGCCACCTGTCGTCAGCCGTGGTCGGCAACAATGTATATAAAGAGACGGCAAGGGGAAAATATTGTATTTAACAAACAATCCTTTGCAAGAATAGCCTACTGCCTTGGAATGTTTGCAATAATTCTAATTACGTGTTTTTGTATGCGAAAAGTCTTAAGATGTTCGGTTGAGTTGTAAATCAAAATCGTAATTTGAAAACAAAAATAGTACATTCGATTTCTCTTAAAGAGTAGATACAAAAATCACTAATGGTTTTTGCCTTAGTCAAAGGTAAGCCCTTTAAAAAAAACATTTCATGACAAATGTCGTCTCATAAAAAGGATTTTTTTTTATTTATATTATTTTGTAACTTACGATTTAAAAAATGTTCTTTCATTATCATTAGAATGAATTTTTTATTAACATTATTAGAATTCTGTTTCTGTTATCATTACAACATGTTAAAACAAAAATATTGTAAAACTTTTTTAAGTACTCACCAACAGGCTTGTTTTTGTGCATTTAAATTCACAAAATTATAAAAATGAAATTAATAAAATACTTCAAGAATGCTAAGGTGATATTAAGTATTGTTCAACGTTACGTTAAACATCGGCAGCGTTATCAACAAATGAATTAACTACACTATTATCAAGAAACATAGCATTTTTTTTTTTTTGGTTTAACGTTTGACTGTTCTTCAATTACTGATAATACACACGATGAAGGATGAAATTATTTTTTGTAACGTATGAAAATATGCCTTACCTGAATGGGATTCGAACCCAAGACCGCATGATGAGAGGCGAGCACGTTATCAACTAAGCCGATGCGGCAGGCAAAGTAGCATTAAATCTGTATATAAAAAAATGAAACCTTAACAATAAAACTGGTAATGTAATAAATCTAGTAACTATTAATATTTGCATGCAAAAGAGGCAAAATGTTCAGTCGGGTTCATTAAGTAAATTGGTTTATTGTTGTTTGCTTCACACTTAGCAGATTTGGAGGTTGACATAAAAAATATTAATTTATTGGAAAAACGATGAAAGATACTCAGTCTAAAAAATCTGGTGTGAAACACTCACACAACTTTCTCTTGCCAATGCAAATCATTAACAATAAACCTAACATTAATAATAAAACATTAAAAATAAACAAAAAAAACCTCAATAAACATACCCAAATTTTCATCTTGAGTGAAAGAAGCAAAATGAAATCAACCTCAGTTTTGCTTAAAAATACGGAAAATCGTAAATTTTCACGCTAAACTAGGCTCTTTAGAGAAAAATGCTTTGAATAAAAATTGTAGATCTTTTAATTTCCTATAAATTTGGTTATACTTTTTTGTAGTAAAACGCATAATAAAGCTGAAATCTTAAAACAATCGATTTTTTACACAATTTCGTGAGACTAAAACATAAAATCGCTAATTACCGATAAACGAAGCGTTATACAAGAAAATGTTTCAAATAAAAGTTGTGGGATTTTAAATTCTTTACATTTTTTCTTATACACATTTTTGCACTAAAGTGCATATTAAAGTCGCAATCTGAAAAAACAGCTTTTTACGTGAAAACAACCTCACCAAGAATTTCAGCAGACATGGCGCCTACCGTATCTTGTAGAGCATAAAAAATGTAGTAAATGAGGCGATTTTAAAAAAAATCGTAAGACCCGTTTTTGAGAAAATCGCAAAAACGTGAAAAATGACACGAATAAACTACTACTTCCAGTTGACCGATTTTGATGAAAACGTTCGTGTCGGGTCCTCTAGTGGTATCTAACTTAAATTTTAAGTTACAAGTTCGTACTATGTCCTTTCTTGAGATATTTTGTTCACACACACACACAGACCAATCACTAAAAACATGTTTTTTGGGTTCAGGAGGTCTGAAAAATTGTAGATCCGGTGAAAACTCTTTTTCAAAAAATTGACATGAAAACAATACTTTTCTTCCTCTATATTCATATAGGCAAGAGAAAGTAAAAACAATACACTAAGTTGATAGAAATTTAAAATTTGGAACGATTTGTAAACTCTAGACTTTTCTCTACACCCAGTGTGTAGGTAAGAACGTGTGTGTTCGTGTACGTGCGTAAGTGAAATGATTTGATATGATAGACGGTCACCAGCTGTATGATATTTGTACGTCCATCCATCTAAAAATCTGTTTTATGATTCTTTTGATCCGTCTTTCCACACACTCTACTTCTTCCACCCATATGACTGTCATATTTAATTGAGGTTATTATATCAACGGCATAAAACATCAAGAGGCGATGTCGTCTACCATAATAAGACTTTTAAACCTTTTATAAAATCTACATAAATTACATTATTATGGACGTCTTAAATAATTTCAAGATAAAAATAAAATTTCAAAAAGATAAAAAAGAATTACGTTTCATCAAGGAGAGTGGATCTAATTTTTCGTATAAATCAAAGCTGAAAAAATCGTTTCGTGGAAAAATAATGTAACATTCAATTATTGTTCTTTATTAACATGTGTTTTCGATTATGCGTTAAACAAATGTGTTTGTACACAAAAGTAATTTGTCGTTTATTTAAAAAAGAAAAGTTCAAAGTTCAAATTTGCATGAGTTATCATCCTTAGAGGTTTGTAAATAATAAAAAAATCTTATAAAAATATTTTAACTTGTAAAGTAGGCCTATTACATTTTTTATCACAGAAAGTGGGTGGTAACCAGTGTCGGAGGGTTGATCCACATAACGGGTAATTTCTTACACAGAACTAGCTTAAATGATCTTGACGATTTTAAACATGTATAATTTATGTATCTGCCCATAACAGACAGATGGAGTGTCAAATTATTTACACTCAATCCGTTTATTGCAGGGCTAAAATAAATAGTTCTGTTTCTTAACACATGGTCAGCCAATTAAATGACTGAATCATTTAAGAACAGAAGAGGTAGAGGTGTAAAAGACACTAATCAGAGTTATCTCCTCTGAAGGTAATGAATTTCATTATACAGCCAGACCCTGTAGTGAATGAAGTGAAGGTGTCATTTGCAGAGTGGAAAATGTGTGCTTTTCAGAGGGCTCGGCATGCTGATAAGCGGTTTTTCCACTCAGTGAGGAAGGCAAGTTTAAACCACCTCACTCCTCGTTTTACTTAGTAAAACCTCTACGGGTTCAAACCAGCCTTTCGGCTGATGACCTAAACAACAACAATTTATGTATAATTTTATAGTTAAGTTCATTTAATGTCCTTAATCTATTATAATTAATTATTTATTTTAAGTATCTTGATTGTAGTATGTGTAATTTATTAGCAGATTTAATTAAGACTATCATAATTTGTAATAAATACTTTGGTATATAATTCTAACGAAAGTTTGTTAATTATTTATTTTATCCATGCCCGGTATGAACCTAAGCAATAAGTGTTGCAATATACGGTAAAACCTCACTAATTCGACCTATTGCGGACCACGGTCGGTGCGAATTAGCAAAAATTCCAAGTTATGGAACACTTCTAAAATCATGTGTAATCCTGACTGTTACGGAAATCGTGTATTTAATTTAGATAAATTTCAAAGTGTAAGTGTTTGAATAATTAAGTCTGTGAATTCAGTAATAAATAAGACATATAAAAATGAAAAATTTCAAATTACTGTTTGTATGTTTAATTTTAATAATAATTGATTTCAAAATATATACTCACACTAATTTACTAAACAAATTACATAATTATTATGTACGCTTAAAAAAGCAAAGAAACAGCTATGTGCTTAACGTATATATTAATTACGATACCTAATTTGTGAAGTATTCTTAAAATAGTATACGCAGTTCTGTTTTAAGGAGTAGCCTATAGAAAAACACAGTACGTAATTTCATTTGAAAAAGGCTGAAATTTTTTTGAGTGTATTTTTCTGGATTTCTTTTGACACAAAGTGCTGCTTCATTTCGTTTAACATGAAGAAATATTTATTAAATTCACTGTTTGTATTACACTACCTTAATAATGAATCAACGTGATTTTTAGCATCAGTTAGTTTTACATTTTCTTCTGGGATTTCTTCACAGTTATTTTTCTCACTATCTGAAGATTCTTGTTGCACATCCCCAACTAAATGTTCATTTACGGCAGCCGCTATTTCTTCTTCCATTTGAACAGTGTACCCAAATTCATCTTCATCACCATTTAACCAGTCCCGTATGTTTACCACTCTACATTCTTCACCAGCGTTTTGTAAAATATTTATGTCCTCGTCTTCTTCAATTTCGCCGAAGTCTTGTTCATGAGTTACATTTTTCAAAAGTTTTCCCAACGATTGAAATTGTCGTAGTTTTTAAACCCTTCCAACTCAAAGCCCAATTGAATATAGCATTTTTAATATTGTAATTTCGCAGATTCATTAATGTCTGTGCACCTGTCGTATTACCCCAGTCTAAATCATTTTCGAGAAAAACTAAACAACCTTGAAGCTGTTTCTTTTTATAGGAGCATTTAAAACTAAGAATAATACATTGATCTACTGTTTAGATCAACGCTGAAGTATTCGGAGGCATAAACACTCATTTAATTCTTCATTACTGCACTGGCGCATTAACCTCTACGATTAACCTGCATTAACCTCTCTCTGGCGCATTGTCCAATAATAAAATTGCTTTAACCTCATCCTGAGGAACGGCCTTTTATAAATTATAAAGGCTTTATAAATTACTGGCAGATCTCTATTTGTTAAATTTTTCATAGCTGTGGGGTGTCTTGATTTTCCGACAACTACAGACTTCAGTTTCTGTGTACCATCGGAATTAGCAAATCGTCACCATTAAAAATGATTTTTTTGTCAGTCCGAATTATAGAAGTTCCAAATTAGTGAAGTCCGAAATAGCGAGGTTTTACTGTATTTACAATTGATATATTATTTGAATATCTTATTGACGGGTCAATATTGTACGTAGCAAGATTGTGTGTTTTTGTAATTTCAATTTCGGTTTAAATTCCTGGTTTATTTTATTACATTAAACATTTTTTTTTTACTTTTTTGTCCTTCTTCTGGCTGTTCTTCATTTTCTTGTGTTGTAGTGCCACTCTTTCTTTCTTATTCCAGCTTTCCACAGCCTCTTATATCTCTATCCGTTAACTTTATCTTTAGTTTTTTAACTATTTGTTATTTCTTTTCACTTTGTAGGTACTATAATGTTGATTAATCGCACAATTTACCAATTATTTACCATCACCTACATTCCGCCACACACATGCACTGTTATAGAGAAAGTATACCACACCAAAGAGGTGAGTGTGATGATACAAGTATGATAAATATTTTATGGATCCTGTTAGGTTAGGGATTTGTGTATAGTGCCAACATCCCACCATCCAATGTATAGGTTAGGTTGACCTCTTGCTACTAGTTTTAATACGTCTTGAATTAAACATGTTAGTTCTCTTTGTCAGATGCGATGACCTCAGGCCTTAGGTACTGCCAGTACTACTTTATTAATATCCTAACAACAACGACAACAAGGTGTGGTGTGTTATATTAAGCTTACTTGGCTAAGGTAAACTAAAACAGCGGCTTCCAAAGGCAATATTTTGTCACACTGACCATTTAATTTACCCCTGCTTAAGTTGTATTAAGTGACTTTGTAATTAGTTTAACGCATTATGTTTAAATCAGAAGGAAATGATGTGTTTTAACACATATGAAAATAGAAATAGTTTATCTCTATAAAATAACATTCAAACAAGAATCATCAGTAACTTAGTGATTAATGAGCACAAATACTAAGCGAAAGTATCTGGATCAATTACCAGTTAAAAATATGACGAAATTTCATACCGTACTATACAAGCATATACCGGGTGTCTCACGAAGAGATTGCTATTTTTGAATTAATATGCCGGACGTATCGCATACTCTACTGACTGGAAACTTTACACTTATGTAATAAATAGGTATGTAAAAAAAATACCCTCGAGTTTCATTTGCTTATGATTAATCAAAAAAAAATGGCGGCATAAGAAAATAATATCAAAAATGAACAATAATCTTGTGGATAAAACCACGTCTTATATTTACAATAGGATTCAGATAGAAAAAAACCTGTTTTTCCCATTCCATTTTAACTAATCACATAGTTTCTCATCTTTCTCAGGTGGATATGCTCAGGCGTTTTTTCCAGCATGATGGAGCTCCTCCACATTATGCTAATGTGGCCAAAGCAGTTTTAAACTAAAATTTTCCTAACCGTTGGATAGGTCGTGGCAGCGGCCTTATGGGCTGGCCTCCAAAATCGCCAGACTTGTCTGTTTATGAGTTTTTCCTATGGGGTTTTTAGAAGAAAAAAAATTTATTCTCATACCATTGCAACACGATGATGAATTACTGAGGCTCATTAAAGAGGAATTTCTGTTGATAGCTCGGTAATTTTTTCAAAAACGCTTATGACTCACTTTTCTTTCGTTGCTATCAGTGCATAGCTATTGATGGACATCAGTTCGAATAAAGGTTAATGAAACAAATTGTATTCATTAATAATTTAACACTTCCTTATTTCTTTCATTTTATTACTTAAGTAACATTGTAACAAATCACCAATTTGAAAAAGTTATGCAAACAAAATTATTTTCCACCATTTTGTTTTTTGACTAATCATAAGCAAATGAAACACGAGGGTACTATTTTTACATACGAGATGTGGCTATTAAATAACGAAACTGGCGTTGTAAAAAATTTTATTTTATTCTATACATAATCACTTATTGTCACCTTCAATATACATTCTTTATCCCTACAACGCTTCACGCGAATTTTCCATTGTTGGAAACAGTGCTGGAAGTCATCTTCTGTCAGCTCCTTTAGGACGCGTGCCGCTCAAAAATGTTTGAAATAAAGCTCGCAAAAATGTTTGTTCTGACAATTTGTAAGCGATTGAAAATGACTCAATTTTTATGGAAACGATAATAACATGTGATGAAATGTGGTTTTTTACTTATGATCCGGAAACGAAGCGCCAATCCATGCACTGGAAGAGTCAAACTTCACCGAGAGCCAAAAAAGCTTGAATGAGCAAGTCAAAATTTAAAGCAATGATGATTGTTTTTTTTTTTTTTTTTGATATCTATGGGATTGTGTATCTTCACTGAGTTCCTGAAGGTCAAACAATTAATCAATATTACTACCTTGAGGTACTTTCTAAACTACGTGTAAGGAAAAAACGTCCCGAAATGTGGAAGGATAAATCATGGGTTTTCCACCAAGACAATGCGCCAGCTCATTCCACGTTATCTATCAAGAGGTTCCTAGCCAAGTACAGCATCTCAGTGTTAGAACATTCACCTTATTCACCAGATCTTGCACCATGTGACTTCTACCTGTTCTTTAAGGTGAAATTTGCATTAAAAGGGACAAGATTTGAGTCTGTGGAAGCTGTAAAAGAGAAAGCGGTACGTATCCTGAAGGAGCTGACAGAAGATGACTTCCAACAATGGAAAATTCGCATGGAGCGTTGTAGGGATAGAGAAAGAGTGTATATTGAAGGTGACAATAAGTGATTATGTATACAATAAAAATAATTTTTTTACAGCGTCGGTATCGTTATTTAATAGTCACACCTTGTATCTATTTATTATAACAGTAAAGTTTCCAGTCTGTAGAGTGTGCGATAAGTCCAGCATATTAATTCAAAAATAGAAACCTCTTTGTGGGACACCCGGTATACATTGTAACACCTGCATCTAGGTCTATTTGGGATCTGTGTACAAAAAATAATAAACAGACTTCCTTAATCTAGTAAATATTTATTGATACAATTAATAACTACAATTAATTATTAAATTTTTTCTTCTACTTCTTTTTCTTACTATCAAGGATTAGGTATAAGCTTGTTCCGATCTCGCAAACCATTCTGTACTTATATACAAACACCCTTCTTAAAAGCCTCATATCAGCTGCTTGGATCCTACTTTCTTGACGTTTCGTGGTAACTCATGCTCACGTCCATAAAGAAGGACTGGGGCTGCCATTACCTCGTAGAACTTCACTACTTTCTCTGTTCTAGCTCTGTTACCCAGTGTCCTGTTATTGGTACCACAAACAGCTTTAAATTTATTTATTTTATTTTCTACATCCAATTAAACTTTGTATATTAACAAAAAACAATTAGATTACCTAAATTAAATTTATTACAAAACTTAAAAGTTAAAAACGACTATATAACATACTGTCACTCAACCATAAAAATAATGATTAACCTATTCATAAATACTTGTTACCACCCATACTCTCACGCACTATTAACGTATTTCAAAACCGGTACTCACCACAAAGGTTCTAACTGTTTTATACCTATGATCTGATAGTTTCTTCAAAAAGTCGAGACCGTTTTCACGTTCTTCGCCAGACTGGAACATGATAGAAGGGATCAAAATAAAAACAAACGGTTTTTCTAGTTTTGATTTCGAAGAATTGCTATTCAATACATTTCATCCGTATTAATCCATTATTATTGTTTAATACACACCACTTCATACAATACACAATTTATTCCCTTAACTATTTTTAGACTCACACTGTATATATTGAATTTATTTTATAAAATTAGTTTTTCTTTTATTAGATACACATTTGTGTTATATTTTATTTATTTTAAAACCTTAAAGTAGGTCTATTACAAACAAATTCCTCACAACTAAATTATGATATTTTATTGAAGGTGATTCAGACCTTCATGCAAGTTAGTAAAAAATATCGCAATTTTTTCCACTCCTCTCTCTTTCTCCTCTTCCTTCTCCCCTCCCCTCATTTCTATCCTCCCTTTTCCTTCTTCTCCTACCACACCTCTTACTCATTTCTCTCCTCCCCTCTTCTTCCTCCTCCTAATTCTCCTCATTTCTCCCCTCCCTCCTCCCGCTCCTTTTCATATCTTTCCTTCACCTCCCCTTTTCTTCTTCATCCTCTTCCACTCTTCTAGTATTCTCTTTCCTTTTTTTCTCTGCCTTTTCTTTCTCTGCTTACCCTTTCTATTTTTCTCATTTCCCTCCCTCTACTTCCTTTTCTTGCCCTGCATCCTGATCTTCTTGTTCCTCTTCTCCTTTCTTTCTCACCATTTTTCAAAACTTCTATTTTTTCTTTTTCCTCCTAGCCTTCTTTTCTTGTTTTATTCCTCTATTTTTCTCCTTATACCTGTACCCCTTTTTCTTCCCTGTTTTGTTTTCCTTTTTTCCTCCTTTTACCTCCTCTTCATCTTCTTCGTCCTTTTCCTCTTTTTCATCAACTTCCTTTTTTCCTTTGGGTTTCTGCTTCTCTCTTTATTATTTATATGGGCTCAGAGAAAAACTTGATTAATTAATCAACCATTAAAATGGTAATTGACTCATTAGAATAAAATTCAGGTATATAAAATAAAAAAAATACATAAATAAACAGAATATTTGTTAGAAGTCATCGAATTAAAACGAAGTAGGTTACAATGTAATAAAAGAATAGCTTGCATTTATAAAATTCAGATCACGCATCAATTGTAAACCAATCTTTCAATGGTGACATAAAAATAAAACTAACTAGAAAGTTGTAAGACAAGTAAAAGGAATACTAAAAATAATAATAGTAGTTATAAAATGATAACAATAAAAGGAACGGAGATAAATTTGAGAAAGAATAGGATATAATAAGAAACCATTGAAATTAAGACGACATTTCAGTTTCCTTAGTTGATGATATTTGTTAAGAGAAGGCAAGCGCGACAGCAGTCAAAAAGGAATTAAAAATAAAGAAATAAAATGAAATAAAAGGGCTTGCCACAAATCTTAAACGAGACAATATATTCTAGTGACCGACAGATAGGCATTTAAACCGTTTTAAAAGATAATAAACCGAGAAGAGAATGACATTTTAGAGGAAGATAAAAGACACATCGCATGGCAAAACGGCAAAACTGACTCAACAGGATTGAGTTTTGAGATGGAAGTCAATCGTGCGGATGTGATGAAGACTGGAGTAGGATTGCTTGACTTTGTTGTTCGTTTATATATATTATATATATATAAACAACACGAGTAAAAGCGGGGGTTGTCTACATGCTGCTTCATTCCACTATGTACTACATATATATTTCGCCACCGCTAACCGCCAGTTCGGTTGTCTCTCTGATAAGCTGTTTAATTAACCGCTGTCGTGAAGGATTGATAGCTCCAGCTAGCGGACTACACATATTCTGACTGGATACACTCCTACCCGCCACTGCTTTTCATTACATATTACACACACAAACTATTTACACATACACACATAACCTGCATACCAACTTTTAACTTTAGTGTGCAACCTTTTATGACTCCAACGTTGGTAAGTATCAATTTAACTAACGACTTACCACACCGATGTCATGCCATTCGTATGAAGTTTAATCCCTTGTAAGTTATTCAATAAATTTATCCTTTCAGTAGTTTAATCCACTGGGTGGGTCTGGTGGTAACATAGTCGATGAAAGTCAGTTATTTGACAGCTAATGTACGAAGACGAAGGTTCCGTAGTTCAAATCCTGGTAAAGATAGTTACTTTTATTATTTTATTAAACATTATTTTTCTTTTGTTTGCACCACTACATATATGATAATGAACAGCCAAAACAAAACAAAATTAAATATAAAACTCACCTCAGATTATTATATTCATTCAAGATCTTTCGTCTCCCTCGGAGACATCATCAGGAATTTAAAAACACACTAATCACACAAAACATAAAACATTAAAACAGTTATGGTCGCAGACCACGTCATAACCGCGCGCGGAATGGTTATTGATGTAGGAATCTATTTTTTGAACAATTGACATGGTCTGCGACCACAATTGTTTTATTGTTTTATGTTTTGTGTGATTAGTGTGTTTTTAAATTCCTGATGATGTCTCCGAGGGAGACGAAAGATCTTGAATGAATGTAATACTCTGAGGTGAGTTTTATATTTAATTTTGTTTGGTTTTGGCTGTTCATTATCATGTATGTAGTTACTTTTATATATATTTGAAAACCAATCAGTGGTTACCTGTGTACTTTGATGGTTAGGGTGCAATTAACTATAGGTCTACTTTCTCAGAAATGGTCGGGCTGAGTCTGTACAATATTAAAATTCATTTACATGTCATAGATACTATCTCGTTCACAAAAAACCTATATAGTTACTTATTAATTAATTAAACAGATTGCAACGTACGCACTTTAAGCTTAAAACAATGTAGTTAAAAAAAATAGTTCATAGTAAATTACATTTGTATCTCGTTTGTTTGAATAGTGTTTATCAAAAAGGGATCCCAGTTACTTTTTACTTTCTCTTGCCCTATATGAATGTTTACGGGAGTAAAGTTAGTTTTCATGTCGTTCTTCAAAATGGAATTTTCACCGGAAATACAATTTTTCACGGCCCCTGAACCCAAAAAAAACGTTTTTAGCAATTAATTGTTCTGTGTATTTGTCTGCGTGTATGTCTGTGAGTGTGTATGTCTGTGTGTGCGCGCACGCGCGCGCGTGTGTGTGTGTGTGTGTGTGTGAACAAAATATCTCAAGAACGGAATACAATTCGTACACTAGGACAAAGGTGAAACTTGAAATTAAGTTCCACATCTTTGATTATGAACACTTTGGCCCTAGAATGCACAATTAAGCCGTAATTTTAAAGAAACCATGTTTTTCTATGAGAGCACAGCCTCCCCAAAAATTTCAGCAAATATGGTGCTTATCATATCTTGTAGAGCATAACAATTTTTTAAACGAAGCGATTTAAGAAAAATTGTATGAGTCATGTTTGAGGAAATTGCAAAACGTTAAAAATTACACGAATACTACTTCTTCCGTAACCGATTTTGATAGAAATGTTGATGTCGGGTTTCCTTATGATATTTAACGTAAATTCCATGTTTCAACTTCGTAATAATCCGTTCTTCCATTTATTTTTCACTCACACACACACACACACCCACACACCCACACACACATACATACACAGACCAATCGCTGAAACATGTTTTTTCGGTTCAGATGGCCTGAATATTTGTATAACTATTGTAATTGTGAATATTTGTACTCATTAAAAACTTGATTTAAAAAAAAATGGACATGGAAAAATATTTTTATTTCCCTATATATTCATATAGGACAAGAGAAAGTAAAAAGGTGAATACATGAAATTTCAGAGGTAAGATTGGTATGGTGGGTACTCATTAGACGTAATTCAGTACTTCATTTCAGAAAGCTTATAAGTTAAAAAAATTTTTCTTAAGTGAATATATTAATAACTTGATGCAAACACACCAAGCCTACGAAAATCACATAAGTTTGGAATTCCTTAAGCAATATAACACTATAAAAAAGCTTATCCTAAAGAATTTATTTATTCTAATTAAAAAAGATAAGAAGATATATATATATATATATATATATATTATTTTATTAAACATCCTATGTAGGATTTTTAAACAGCCGTATTATTTAAAATTGAAATATATATTTTCTAACCACCAGAATACGGTAATATAAAACACTTACCAATGTTTATAGCGCTTTCGTGTATCTTGTACACATCTTCAGTAAATTAACACTTATTAAAAGTTAAAATTTAAAACTTCCTGCTCCTACCATGGTAGATAAGGAATCCTTATCTACCATGGTAGGAGCAGGAAGTTTTAAATTTTAACTTTTAATAAGTGTTAATTTACTGAAGATGTGTACAAGATACACGAAAGCGCTATAAACATTGGTAAGTGTTTTATATTACCGTATTCTGGTGGTTAGAAAATATATATTTCAATATATATATATATATATATATATATATATGTACTACTATCATTTTCGCGTCCATACATTGACAATTTCCTAACAATCTGGAGTCCGAGTGCAATTTGGCGTCCGTATACGGACGCCAAATTGTAATCCTTAATAAAAACTTAATAAAAATTTATTGTGACATGGTTTTCGGACGTAATTTTTTTAAACTAAAGTACATAGTTTGGGGCAACTATATTTATTTTTTGAGAATTTTATTGTTACTCAGAGAGACACAAAAAAATAAATAAATTTTGGTACCGGATGCGAAATGGCGGTGTTTTGAAACTATTTTATACACCGTACCTTGGAGAGTTTCTCACCAGAGTGCTCTCGCTACGCCCCTATGTAAAAATATACGTATATTATGTATATTCTTACAAGGACGGCAGTTTCACATCTGCTATCAATTTCGCGTCCACCGGTTAAGAAAATAGACAAAACAAGTTATAAATAGATATTGTGTTGTGTTAAGAAAAAAAGTTTAAAAGAATAATAAAAACAAATTTTTATTAATCATCGAATTACAATTCTTTCAAAACTCACAATCTAATTTACTAAACATTCAAATAAATATTATTCGGCAAATTATTTGATATAAGTAATACAATTAAATTAAAAATAATTATATATTTTTTGATAGAATTAAAAAACTCTCTTTTCCGATAGACGATTTTTTGGGTTGACAAACTATCCTGGAAGGAAACCGGTGCTGCGCATAGTAGTGTCAGGATTAAATTATTGTTATGGCTGGCAGGATATCTTTCTAAACGCATTGTATACACAACGTATATTATACGCAATTTTGAAGAGTTGTTCTCCGCCGTGCTGTCACCTTCCATACATGAGTCCATCGCACACCGCTTTGGTTTCTTTTTTCAAATTAGGCATAAACCCACTATCAACGAATCCATGAACAAATCCTTTAGTAATTTGTTTACGTCGTTCGTTTAGTAACCAACGGGTTGGTCTAGTCTAGAAGAAAAGTCGTCGCCGCAAGTCAGCTGTTTAGCTGACTTTTCGACAGCTTTTCTGACAGCTGATTTTCGGAGATGGAGGTTCCTAGTTTAAATCCTAGTATATAGTATAATTGGTTCTTTTATACGAATTTGAATACTAGACAGTGGTTACCAATGTACTTTGATGGTTGGGGGTCAATTAACCATACTCTCTCAGGAATGGTCGGCCTGGGTATGTACGAGACTACAGCTCATTTAAACGTCATACATATCATTGGGTCATGGGGTTGCTTATTGTTCTCAATCGAACAAATTGCAACCTACACGCATTAGGGATAAAACAAAACAAAAATTTGTTTAAGAATTTTTAACATGTTATTTCACGCTTTTTTTAACATTACACCACCTGACAATTGTCAATAAAATATTTCCTTATTACGCTTACGATGTGTAAAAAGAATGCGCATTTTGCTGTTTGCCCACTCTCACTGCAAAATGGTTCAAGTACACTTCCATAATGCTATTTCGTATCATGTAATATGTCGCCCCAATTACTAGGTTTAGCAGTTTTACAGTAAGTAAATAAAACATTAAAGAGAAAAATTTTTTTCTAAAATAAAAAAAATTAAAAATGGACTAGGAGTAGATTATTATTAACCTTGTTTTTTGCTTAAAAACAATGCGATAAAAAATTAAACTAAGAAATTCGGGAAATAGCAAACTTTACTAGACAGACCTGAACAAAGTAGGCATATTTTAATATTTATTCTGGACCGATTTTCTTTCATTATAAAATTCTGGACAGAGATTACAGATTTCAGAAAAAAAATGTTAAGGGTAGAATAAAGTACACCCATTCAGTTTTTTCCCTTTTTCTCTTACAACATCTGAACAAACGACATTTTTTTTAAATGCCCGGAAAAAACAAGGGCCATCGATTTAGACAAAAAAGTTTAAATATTAATGAGTGGGTGACCTAAAGTGAAGTTTGTACCATCCAGTTCACCTCGATTTTCTCGCGAGTATGAGCTTAACAATCGTAATATTTATGGAACGTTCCAAAACAGCAAAACGACTCTCGATAGGGATAACGATAAAGTTTAAATTGAATTTCTTAGAGTATCGCCACCATTCCTAAGTTTTTCACGATTTTTTTCGCTAATTTCGGCAGACCAAACAAAACAATTTACAGAACAATCCAGAACAAATGAGAGCTATCATTTAAAGTAAAAACTAAAAAGTATTGAATGCATGGGCTTATACTTGCCACTCCAAATTTTTCTTTGATTTTCTAGCATATTTGAACGGGAAAAACGAAATTTTCGCGAAATGATCCGGTACAAACGAAGGGCTGTCAATCTATGTAAAAAAACTTTAAAATATTGAGTCGAGGGGGATTAGAGTGACATTAGCACCACCCAGTTCTTCTCGATTTCTCGCTTACTTGAAAGGAACTAAAAAAATATTTTGCGAGACCATCCGAAACAAACGAAGGTCTGTCCCTGAAGTCCAAAAAAAATTTAAAAAGTTGAGCGGGAGGAGGCCAGTGTGAAGTTAGCCCCTCCCGGCGTTTTTTCACTTATTTGGACGGAACAAACAAAACATTTTCCGGAATAATCCGGTAGAAACGTAGACCGATCAATTTTACAAGTTAATTTTTGAAATTTTTGTATGGGGGCCAACTTTACAGTCCTGGTTTGAACTTCTACAGGTTTAGCTAAGTAAAACAAGGAGTGGGGTGGTTTACAATTGCCTTCCTCGCCGAGTTGAAAAGCTTATCAATATGCCAGGCCGTCTAAAAAGCACCTATTTTCCACCCTGCAAATGACACACCTCACGTTATTCACCACAGGGTCTGGCTGCATAATGAAATTCATTGCGCTCAGAGGAGATATAACTCTGACAAGTATCTTTTACACTTGTACCTCTTCTGTTCTTAAATACTTCAGTCATATGTTTGGCTTACCATGTGATAAAAAAAAACTAAATTTTTTTTAGTCCTGAAACAAGCAAATCGAGTGCAAATAATTTAACACTCCACCTGCCTGTTATGTGCAACCCCTTACAGTACTATTATTTTATTAAAGGCAGTTGCCTCTGACAATCAAAACATGCATTTTATTCGTCACTTGGGCGAGTAAATTTAAATCGATAATTCAAAGGATACCCACATCGAGAAAATGTTTCCAAACGGCGAAAATATTTTTACAAAAGATAATAAATTGATAAGAGAGTAGATTAGTCGATTTTTTTAAAGTAAATTCAGTACACTCGCAAATGTCCAACACGAGTCCTGAAAGTGTAGGTCAACAGAGACTGTAATTTCCCGATACTGAAGAAGCTTACTGAAATTAATCATTAGCAAAAACAAACCCCTGTTATTTATTTTTTGTTTTTGTAAAGCTTTTGACCGTGTCCCGTATGATTTGCCCATAAAAAAATTGAGGTGTATGGTATTAGAGGGACATCAGAGGGTCGAATTGCCATCCAATCATTGCAAAGTTAAAACAAAATACACATAAAATTTTATACAAGTTAAAAGGGGAGTTCAACGAGTTAGAATTTTAAGACCCTTGCTATTTTTAATTTTTGTTAACGATCTCGCTGAATTTCTTGGCTCCTTCAATGTTATATTATTTGCTGATGATACGATAATATCTTTCGAAGATGAAAACTATGAACAAGGTTTAAAACTAAAGAAGCTTGAAGTAAGGTTATAGACTGGATGCAATAAATAATCTTGTTCTCAACTCAGATAAAACTGTGGCCAAATGCTTCACTGGTCGTAAGGAAATAAGTAACCAAAGTAAGGATATCTCCATTAATGACAATATATCAAAATCTTTTGTAACAGGTAAGTTACAAAATTTTTAGAATTAATATTAGGTAGCAAACTATCCTGGGACAGTTGTATTAAGGAACGTGTCTGCTATATAATCAATTCCTACTGCTACGCCCTAAAACGCTTAAAAATAAGGTACTTAGCGTACCAATACCTTTGAGTATTTATCATGTTTACAAATTCTGTTGGATTTGTTTTTAATTTAGTCACACTTAAACTTATTCAAATGTATGTTTAAAAAATCAAATAATGTTCAAATTATTCCGTCATATAATTACTTTTTATCTAGTTTTTTGTTAATTATAATGATTAAAATTTTTAATGATTTTTAATGATCAAGTTGACTTATGAATATGGACACTGTTTACTATTAAGAATTCGTTTCTAATCAGTTGGTCCTAGCATATTGTTTGGCTGTCTTGGTCAAGGTTTCACATAGTTTTTCTTGGCCTCTCCAAGTGAATGCCTTGTCTGTCTCCTTTTTGTCTTCTGTGCAATAGTATAACCTTCCAGTTCCTTATCCCAAGCATTTTGACTTGTCAAAAATAATGTACATTATTTTACGTAACAATAAGGTTTATTTATTTCATTATTTGTAATATTGATTCCTAGATTGGGTGGTTGGTTGACGATGTAAATAAAGTACTAGAAACCAAAAGAATATCAACAAAAAGTGGCCACCATGGCTTTTACAACACTAAATAATTTAAAAGAAAACGCAGAGAAAAATATCAGGGTTTGGAAGACTGACTGAAAGTTGTTTAGCCGAAAAATAATCTTGGAAATGGCCTGTTAAAGGATAACCTTCAACGTGTACAAAACAGCTGGATACGAGAATTATTAGTGTAATGTATACTTTGTTGAAGATCAAAGATTACCATTACTTGAGGAACAAGAATAAAAATACAAACTATGACTAAGCCGGACTGCATTTCAAATGTTGTAGAAATTTTACTGGCCAAAGTACTTTTGTATAATTTATAAAATCATTTTGATTCAGTCACTAAAACATGCAAATATAAACCTAGAGAGAAGCGAGGCTTGGGAAGACCTAAAAAGAGATGAATACTGGAACAGGCCATTGAGCCTAATCCTTAACAGATGATGATGAAATCATTTGAACACCGAAAAGACAATGGGTGAATGGTACTCCATTTGAATATTGAACAAATTATGTCGCTTTACAATTACATAATTTTGTCAACTAAGTAAATATTTTAATTGCATTGTCTACTAATTGATCATATTATAGTAATTACAGTCGAACCTCCCGGATTCGAATCTGATGGAACCGGCTGATTTCGATTTACAGAGGTAAAATATTGAAACAAAAAATGTACTTAAAAATTGCGTTTTAATAAAATTCATGTAATTCCATAAAATATTAAATTACAAAAGTCAAAATTATTAATAGACCACCAATTTGATTGAGGAAAGTTTTTTACAAATATTATTTTACTTGTGTTGTTTAGATCATCAGCCGAAAGGCTGGTTTGAACCTGTAGAGGTTTTACTAAGTAAAACGAGAAGTGAGGTGGCCTTCCTCACTGAACGGAAAAGAACGCGTATCAGCATGCAGGGCCCTTTGCAAAGCACATATTTTCCCCTCTGTAAATGATACCTTTACTTCATTCACCACAGGGTTTACTTAATACTGTGATTAAGAATTAAGGGCATGTTTTGGTATTACAAGCTCCATTAGTACTCAAAAGCAAAAGAATATTCTACTTATAAGAACGATATGACAAATTATTGAAAAAACGACATAAAAAACAGAGTAAAATAAAATCGGGATACGCGTAAACAGTACAACTATACCTATAAACAAAAAGTTAGGTCAGCCTACAGAAAATGAAAAATAAATTGGGTACCGAAAATTTTAGAAATTTTAACGAGTAAAATATTGCTTAATCTGAATGAATACAGCTACGGTATTTTTTACCCTGTTAGTACGAAAATCATACACCAAAGAAGGAAAGACTGCATTACTAATTTAGCCTAACTATTTTTTTTTTGCTTTCGTCTGGTTTCCTCTGACTTAAAAATTAACTGAATTTTCAATATTTCCTGATGCGTATTGAAGCTTTGAACTACGCTTGTTATGCCCTTATTTGGTCGTAAGGTTTTGTGACAATAATGTTTTGTAAGTGTAATTGTTTGTGTTTCTGCCTGGTTTCGTCTAACTCAAAAGTTAACTGCATTTTCAGTTTTTTCTAAAGCTTTTTGGAGTTTTGTACTACGCTTACTGTGTCCTTATTGTCGTGATTTAACGCATGCTTCATTAAAAATCGTGTACAATGTGTAAATTGGAAATTTTGTAATTATTTTATTAATAATGTATAAAAAAATGTATTGTTACAATATATATGACCACGAAACTCTCGAAAATTTTCGAATAGGGAGGTAATTTAATTCATATTAAGGACGATTTTTGAAGGGGATAGCATACAATTATATTCGATTTAGGGAGGATTTCGAATGAGGAGGTTTGACTGTATTTGTAACAATTAGGATATTTTAAATAATTAACTCTAACAAATAAAAAATATACTTTCTTTAATTATTCTGGTTTTACATTGATTTAAAATAAGTACCTATTTAAAATACATGTCAAAATAATAAACAACAAATAAATTATTTTGATGACTGGATTGGATTCCGTCCGAGAACGAATTGTTTTCATACGATGGTCTTGTGTGGAGAAGTACTAGGGTGAGATGTGAATATCTAACTACAATCATTACAACACGTAGAAGTGGCAAATGCTACAGTACACGTGCCGGTACGACATGGCAACATCGTTTACACTGTTGCAGGCTATAAGTCATAATAGCGGGAACGATGCCGGACGCGAAATTGTCGGTAATTTGTACGAACGCGAAATTGTCGGTAATTCGAAAGGAGTCTGAATTGATAGCACAGTGAATAAAATTGAAAAATGCTCAATTTTCAATATCAGGACAAACCAATACCAAAACTCAGGGTGTAAGTGTAACAAATACCCTATATACTCTCCTCAAAGTTGAATATACTCTTCAAATAAGCGATGTGCGAAATGCACGCTTTTTGAAAAGACGCGGAATTGTTAGCGGGATGTATATATATATATATATATATACTAAAATGTGGAGTAAATGAAGTGGTTTTTTAAGGGTGATATTTAAGAGGTGGTAGAAATGATAAAGAAAGGGGTATATAATAAGAGAAAGCAGAGATGGGTGGTCGGTGCAAATAAAGAGGTCTTTGGTTGCTAGGTAACCGTACTACTGGTCAGTCATAGATGTCTCCAGCACGGCAGGAATGGATGTCTCCATGGATACGACGGATACGTGATGCTTCTCCAATACTCATGGTCCACGTTTCCACTGTACCCCTCGCTCTATCTTTCACATGAACCTCTTTCTCACCGTTTCTTCCCTCTTTGCCATACATACATATACACGTACACATATCAGTCACCCTCTTCAAATGGTAAGGTTTTCCCCTTTCTTTTCTACCATTCAATAATTTATTTCATATGCTGGATAACTGTCCGTACTAGGACTTCCATATAAATGAAGGGGTGAACTGAACTCCTAGTGGAAAACGGTATATTAATTCCGCATTACGGTGGTGTATATATACAACGATTATTGCCAAAAGGGTTTTAGCATAAATGCGAAATAAAACTTTTTATCAGTAGCATAATATATCAACAGCGTTGTTTTCATACGTATTATTAATTGAAATTGAAGCGGATAGTGAATGAAAGTCCTTTGAAACAAAAAAATTTCAGAAAAATTCGATCAATGTTTTAAAGCTCTCATATTTTTTTAAGTTTTTACTTTCTCTATCTTTATATTATAAAATAGGGATGAAAAGTGGCATTGTTTTCAAGTTAATTTTTTGAAATCGAGTTTTCATTGGATATATACACACGTTTTCAGGCCTCCGAACCCAAATAAAGTTTTTAGAGATTGGTCTGTACGTTTGTGTGTCTTATTATCAGTCGATTAGTCCACAGTGAAATTTCCATTGCAATAATGTCCACTAACCATATTGTCCAAAAGAAAAAATGTCCAATTTTATTGAATGTTGAACCATTGTAAAATGTACAATATTACAAGCAATGGAAGTTATGGTAATTTCCAATTACTATAACTTCCATTACTCTGTAACAACCCATTAAATATGCCTGGGAAAACCCTCATTGTTAGAATAAGTTACATTAGAATATTAGTTAGACAATAAGTTGTAAATATAGCCAACGGTCAACCATCTGATATTGTTTAGACGGGTATATTTCTCCCTCTGCGTTTTTTGGGCCTTTCTTCCACCTACCAACTTTCAGCCAATCATTGGGGTAGTTCTCCTTCCCGTTGGCTCTCCAGGTTGGTTAAACGGTTGGTCGGAGAGGGAGGCTTGTCTACCAGAGTTTCCCTGGTTCAAACCCAGAAAATTCACAATCAGTTCCCTTGGGACTTAAGTGTGGAACAGAGGAGTTTGTGAAAAAGGAGCAGAATTTGAAGAAGTGAATAGGAGAAAAAGGAGTGAAGGAGAACGGGGGTGACGAGGATAACGAAGAGAAGAAGAAAGGAGACACATTTAATTCGAGGTAAATTCATTCGTTTATTTAATAAGGGTTTTTAATTTCTTGTTTTTATATTAACGTCGTGGCAAAAAAGATTAGCTATATTTTAAAATAGGTTAGGTTAATTTAAGGATAATTTTGTTAGTAATTAGTAGTTTATTATTTATTAAATATTTATTTAGTTTAGAACCATGAAATATAGTTTTTTGATTTATTTCTCTCTTGCTCTACTGACAGAGCTGGCGCCAAACATTTCTTATTAATTATTTTTTAGTTCACATTAAAGTATTTGCCCACCGGTCGAAATCAAAGGTGGTGCAATGTCCAGAAACAAAAATATCCGCTGTCAGTATTTTGTCAAAATAAATAATATATTTTTTAATTTTCTTTTTCATGTGGGTGAGCATCTTCATGTGATACGAAAGAGCTCTTAGATATTGCTTTATATTATTAGTATTCTTATACTTATTGTATCGACAAACAATCTCTTCCATTTGCCTTTGATTTGTTAAGTATTTCTTATTGATTGGGTTGCCTTACGTTTACATGACCATTTTCAATTTTCATTATTTTGTATTTTTATGGATTATTTTGCGTCTTTATTACATTATCTAAAAATCTCCAATATTGCTTATATGGTGTCCAGAAATCATTCTTTGAAATTTTGAATGGAATTCTTCAACTATGTTGTTTGTTCTATGGTCCCCTTGAATTCAGACCAAGAGGTCTCTACTCCATTTTCGCTATAGACGTTGTACAGTTGGGAAGTTCCTTGTAGCTATATCGTGGGCTGATTGGTTTAGACGATCATTTAGTTGTTCGTGAAATTTACTGTAGAAGGACGTGATCAGTTCCTTTACTGTCGGAATTATAATCTGTTGTTTAACAATAAATGAAACTTATCGATTAGATTTAACACAAAGCAATTACAACCCGGTGGTGTAATTTAACAAATTATAACATAAAACATTAAAACATAGTATACTGTTTTAAATTTTTTTAAATTAACATTTTAAATGATTAAAAAATAACAAGTATTTTTTAAATTTGTGCATTCAGATATAAAACAATGGTTAAAAAATTATCTTCTAATTGAATTTTTAAATAACAAAAATAATTTTCTAGCTATTTTAGATGATATGAAGTGATAATTCTGTTAATTTTTCAGTTATTAATAATACTAAGGAAAACACATTATGTAGCAATAGCTGTTGTATCAGTTTTTAATTTATTTATAACAGCTGTTCATACCTTTCGTTACTAAATTTTTTTTTTTTGTTTAACGTCCGACAGTTCTGCAGTTACTGCTAATGCAGACGGTGAAGAATGAAATTATTTTTTGTAACGTATGAAAATATGCCATGCCTGAATGGGATTCGAACCCAAGACCACATGATGAGAGGCGAGCACTTCGTTACTGAAGGTAAATAGTTCAATTATATAAAATTCATTTCTTTTTCTAAATTTAAATAATATAAAATTTTAAACCATAATATTTTATTTATTCATTTATTAACTAAATAGTAAAACAGAATTGTTTTTTTTTTAAATTTAATTAATATTTCATTAATATATTGTGAATTTATTATATTTATTAATATAATTTATTTATTCAATAATAAATAAATAAAATTTATTTATTTTTTCTAAAGTTATAATTAAGTTCCGGATTTGTAAATATAAAAAATTGGAAATAAATTTATCATGGACCAACCATCAAACAATACGGATAGGTTTTTGAGTTTTATTTAATATAGCTGATAAAAATAATTAATTTATTAGATTATGTTAGCGTAATGATATAATTTCATAAAATAAACGTTACAATTATGAACCACCAAAACAAGCAACATCATAGAGAAAAACTCCGGAAAGTTATGGTGTAAAGAATAAAAGAAACTAGTTTTAGATGAAAAAAGAAAAATATGTTAGTATTATTTAACAAGGTGAGAAAATGGACAAACGTCAATGATTAGAGGTAATCTCCCTGGTCTTTCTGTTTAGTACTAAATGACAGATGGGACGACATAGAGACAGATAACAGTTTAGCTCTTAAAGCGTAAAAAGAGTGAGCGATTGAGATATTAGGTAGTAATGGTTGGAGAGAGGAGTCCATTTGACCTGTCAATGAGAGTTGTCACTCACTCAAACGGTACGCCTTCTAGAAATTGGTCGACCGTACAAACAATACAAACACTGTTACAACTAAGCAAGTATTTTTCTATAACTGGAAGCAGTAAGTGCGTTACTATAATAAAGATTATGATTTACTCAACATCTGTATTAACAAATCAACTGACAGAAATGTTAGTAACGAATACTACAAGAACAAAATATGTGAAAAATCGATTTAATTTATATCAGGTATAAAAAGTCTTCAAAGAATCCAAAAATCTTCTCCATTTGACAATGGATGAGCATGTACGACTTCTTTTTAAATTTAATGACATGTTAAGTGACTCGTACTATTTAATTATAAAATCTTAAGAATATCGATTTTTTAAGGTCCAGTACGGTACTGCTTACTCCGGTTGCACAAAATTAACGCCGTAGTATCCCAAAAGGGCATCAAAATTATTAAATCTAATCCTCCTTTATTACTAACTCTTCTAAATTCTGCTGATACAGAACAACGATCTACAAAATAAAAATAAATTTTTGAAATGCATCCTCCCAACCTTTAATATCAATATTACAGTATAAATGAAATTCATCACCTTACCTTTGGTTGGTTATTGAAGTTTTAAAAAAACTTACGCGCGTTTCGGTGGTACCACCTTCTTCAGAGCATATTTAAAACAATTAAAATTAAAATTTAGAACGGTGTTTCCATTCAGTCATTTAGATTAAAACGGAAATTAAAATTTTAATTTTTAAAAATATGTTCTGAAGATGGTGGCACTGCCGAAACGCGCGTAAGTTTTTTAAAACTTCAATTAGCAACCATAGGTAAGGTGATACATTTCATTCATTCTGTAATCTACAATATATTTTACATTTTCTGTCACTCAGATATTGCACAATTATCTCATATTACTAGGTAAGATCCTTCATGTACATAATTAATGTACAGGTGGAGTGTCAAATTCATTGCACTCAATCTACCAGTTCTATGGCAACAAAAAACATCAGTTTCATATCACATGGTCAGCCTCATCACATGATTAAAGAATGCACGAAAAGAAGAGGTAGAGGTCTAAAAGATACTAATATGCTTTTCACGGCTGATGAGCTCTGCTGTTCCACAAGTTTAGACCAATCAGAACGTTTGCCAGCGTTGTCAGATTGTACCTGACAAACATTACGAGCGCATGCGTATTTGAGCCGAAATAGTTCACTCTCGTCTTGCATCTCATACTGAACACATCGATTATAAAGAGCGTTAACATGCAATAATTTATTATTATAATCAGCTGATTGTATTTTCATAGGTTATAATAATTGTTATAGGAAGATAAAAGAAATGGCTGACGAAATATTTGACAGAGCTACAAGAGCAAGTATTGGCAACGTAGCTGGCAAGTCATTCGCTAGCTATAAAGTGGGTAGGGGGCAATGCATACGTTCAGAGCTCATCAGCCTTGAATAATAGTATATAATGATTTTCACAGTTGATGAGCTCTACTGTTCCACGCGTTTAAACCAATCAGAACGTTTGCCAGCGTTGTCAGATTGTACGAATGTTTCAGCCAGACAAACATTAAGCGCGCATGCATATAAGAGCCACAGTAGCTCACTCGTGTCTTGCATCTCGTACTGAACAGCATCGATTACAGAGCGCGTTAATATGCAATACTTTATAATTATAATCAGCTGATTGTATGTTCATAAGTTATAATTGTTATAGAAAGACCACAAAAAGGCTGAAAAAAATGTATAACAGAGGTACGAGAGCAAGTGTTGGCAACGTAGCTGGCAGGTTATTGGCTAGCTAAGAAGTGGGTAGGGGCAATGTGTACGTTTAGACAGTCATCAGTCCTGAAAAATAGTATTGTCACATTTATCTCCTCTTAGAGTAATGAATTTCATTATACCACCCTGTGGTGAATGAAGAGCAAATGTCATTTGCAGGATGGAAAGTAAGTGCTTTTCGAAAGGTATGCTGATAAGCGAAACTTTCCACTCAGTGAGGAAGGCAAAGGTAAACCACCTCTCTCCTTGTTTTATCTACGTAGTATTTTATACTACGAGTATCTCGAATTATAGCCTCTAGAGTTTCAAACCAGCCTTTCGGTTGATGACCTAAACACAACATCCATAAATATTATTTTTCAAAGTACCTACTAACCTTGAAAAAATTGCAAAACAAATTCGGATATATCTATATATGTAAAATTCGATGTATGTGTTCCCATTTATCTCCTAAATTACTGAACCAATTTTGATGCAGGTTTTTTATTTTGTAACTTTGATGCCGGTGCAGGTTTTAGGCTATTGAAATCCTTAAAAAGTTGGCCCTAAAGCGTTGAAAATAATGTTTATGTGTTACATTAAGGCTTTTATAATGTTACATAATCTGCTGCTTTTAAACCAGCTGATGTGATTCATATAAAGATTTGTCATAAATAAAGTCATATGATTTAGCAAATAGCGACGTGGTGCTAAGGATCAGCTGGTAACAACATCACATGATAATTTTATTGTATTTTATTATGTAGATACGATTTTGTATTGTCGAGTATTTTATAAAAGCAAAGTTCCGTGTTTCTTTAATTTGTTTTAATTTTCTTTTAATTGGTGTAAAATTTACACCATTTTTCGCGTGCAAAGCCGCGACGGGGCATGCTAGTATGTCTATAATCTCCAGCTGCCTTCCCTTCAACTCACCGAAAGGACTCAGTTAAATAAATATACTTAAAGCCAATAAATTTTATGTTAAATTTATCTTTATTTTTACATGTTATTTATTGGGGGGTTTCATAAATATGAATGAAATATGTGGCCACAATAAAGGAAAGAGAAAGATGAGAATAATGGAGAAAAAAATTAAAAATAAAAGTCGATAGTGAGATAGTGTATGATAGGGGTATATGAATAAAGGAAATGTATATATGGGTAGGTGCAATGGTATGCCTATATAAAATAAATAAAATAGGTGTGACAGTTGGAAGATAAAGGGTGCTTTTGGTCTCTTCAAGGCGGCGGATATCAAAAAATGACATCTCCAGTAACCTTTCAAATCCCGGCCATATTTTATATTTCCCCTCTACCTCCGGACTCAATGCAAGGACTGATAACGCACATTTGTATATTCGTAACACACTCACGCTGTAAAGAATACAAGATCTGTGTGGTTGTAAAGTGTGGCGTGGATGAACTACGGAGTCAAGATCAAACTGTAATTGAAATAAGAAAAAATTGAATTGAAATCAATTTATGAAAGGATACAAAAAAAAATTCATGAACAAATTGAATCAGTCATTTCAGAAAGCTTATAAGTCAAAATTTTATATTTTTTCTTTCGTGCATTTTAGAACTAACTGAATGTAAACACATCATACAAAAATCACAAAAGTCTAGCTTTCCTTAAGTAATATATAAAACTAAGAAAAGGCTTATCCTTAAGGAAATAAAGTGTTTCCTTCTAATTAAAAAATGTAAGTGGATGTTTGAAGCTTAAATTCTACTTTCTAGTAGAAGAGGGCATACAAAGATTCTATGCACAATTTTTTTTAATGTGTGTGTATGACAACGATTAGGAACGTGAATAGCCCTGAAAATCAACAATTTTCTTTCTTAAAGTTAAGAATTTCAATTCTTATTATTGCAGAAAGCTATTTTAAGTCATAATATAAACTAGTGAAGATAAATAAATGAATAATTTTGCACAGCACAATTTTCTTTTTGCCTAACAACATATTTTACAGAAAACAATGTAAGTAACATTTTACTCCAATTTATTTCAGAAACACCTTAAGTCTAAATTTTCAATTTTTTTTAACAAGTGCCTTGTCTTTAAAAGACGAAAGTATTTTTTATATTAACAGGGACACATTTTCTTTACGAAAACAACTTTGTCCTCCAGTCTATTTGTATGGTGTGCTTCTTCCTCAAAATGACAGAATGAAGTAGACGAAAATACTTTGTTCTGTCATTTTGAGGATGTGGCTCACCATACAAATAGACTGGAGTATAAAGTTTTTCGTAGAGAAAATGTGACTTGTATAGTTTTAGCAGCGTTAATTTTAATCCTCCAGATTTGAAACCACAATTCAATTTTATTCAAATGTTTATTAATATAATAAAAGTCATAATAAAACTCATTTTTTATAATGTTTACAGTATAATGTTTATGTTATTTTAAATGCAAGTTTAAATAAACATTATTGGGACTTTCAGAAGAAGATAGAATTAAGGTATCATCTGCGCAAGAGGCTATCGTCGACATTTGGCAAAGAGGTATGTTTGAAGTGTAGATGTTATAAAGAAGGGGAGCAAGAATGGACTCTTGTGGAACTCCAGCCAATATTTTTTTTAAAGATTGTATTTAAAAAAATACTACTTATGAAAATGTAATTCCCATTTCTTTCATAAAAATAAAAATCAAATAAAAAAAATTTATTATTGTTAAATAAAATTTAACAATAAAGATTTAAGTCCTTCGTGAAAACAGGAGTGTGTTTTGTACACCGACAAATACGGTATATTGCAACCCCTCTTTGGCTAGCAACAAATCTGGACGTAACGCAGGTGTAACTTTTAATCAATATTTATCTTATTTTTCCTACATCTTATTGTTGATCTTTGTTAACAAAAACTCATAATAAATCACGTATGACATAAAAAAATATAAAACATAAAGTTTGTTGAATCATATTTTGATGTGGTGATCCGGTTTACATGGCATTAAGACGACCACGTATTACTTTCAGTACCGTTGACATGTTAATGTTGACACAGCCAGTATTTTACTATAGCGCATAAAAAAACGTCGGCTATAAATTAGGTTCACATCTGACAGACATATAGGGGCTTGTGATTGGTTATGCTGGCAACATTCTGTATCCATCTTAACACTTTAAATCAAAATCAACTTTTATACAGGCCTACATATAACAGTTCAACGTATCGTATATCAAAACTATACTAGAGCTTTCAGTCTTCTTTTCAGCATATTTCAGCTCATTTCTCATGCCTCTTTTCTGTTTCTCATCTTACTCTTCCAGCTTAGTATCCTTGCTCCTTATATTGTCAAAAAATGCATCATATATATTTGTAAAGTCCTGTAGGCCGGATAACCAATAATTTTATTTAAATATTGTAATTTACTCTATTGTCCTCTGTTCTCTTATTATCATTATTCTTCCACCGTTTTGGATTACTTAGAACCATGTTATATGGTTTTCTCTCACACCCGATGTTTTCTCTTTTACATTCCATTGCTTGGTTTTTATGTTTTCACAAAATTTTTCTTCCTTTCTTTTGAGTTTTTTCACTACTTATTATTATCATTTATCGTTTTCTCTTTCTCTTGAAATTCCTTAAATTCTTTAACCTCTCTTATAAACTTTTGTTCTATACTTATCATATGTATATAATTTCTTTATTGTAGATTTACTGCAACTAGCTACGTAAAACTAACGAACAGTTTTTCTTTAGCAATACCCCCCCCCCCTCAAATGTTTATAATTATGCAGTCACCCACTGGTGCTAGCACTTATTTTCTAAAGTCTGATAAATGATCAGCTGTTACTCCCAACTTATATTTGTTAATATTTTAGGCAGTTAAGAATGTGCGTTTTATGTGCGACTCTTTTGATTTTAAATAAAGCAAAATTTCAATATCTATTATTCATTTTTTCCTGAGTAATTCACATGAATCTTTCCAGAATTAAATTTTCTACAAATGTATTTACTAAAAATACACCTTTATTTGCCATTTATGGAAGTAATCTTACGTTAAACACAAAAATGTGTTATTTCTTTGCACCAATTCATGTGTTTTTTTGTAAGATATCTCTGAAAGTATTGCATTTACAGCTCTGGAACCAATTTTATTAAATTTTTCAGATTAACAACATAACAAACAATCGTATTTGCATGTTTGTAACTACCTTTAACATTTTTATACGGCCTTACTTCACCGAGGGTACAGAGTTCTAGGTGAAATTTTTCGCTAGCCGTAACTCGCTAACTAAGCGTTTTCAGGCATATGTTTATATGAATTTTTTTTCTTATTTTTAGATATAGAATGAGATCCCAAGAGATTGCCGTATAGTTTTGAATTATTCTGTATATACGACTAATTTTATTTACTCTAATATACATACGTCTCGTACGACATAACGGAATTTTTCTTTTTCTAATGGAGTTTGGCTTTTCTATTTTTCCATTTCATTTATCTCTTTAATACTTATTAATCTATGCCCATAACAGGCAGGTGGAGTTTTAAATTATTTGCACTCGATTTGCTAGTTCCAAGGCTATAAAAATAGTTATGTTTCTTATCACATGGTCTGCCTATTATATAATAGGCAGTCCATGTGATAAGATGCTTCAATAGTGAGAATTGAGATATGCTTCAATCATATGATTGAAGCATTTAATAACAGAAGTGGTAGAGGTGTAAAAGACACTAGTCGGAGTTATCTCCTCTGAGAGTAATGAATTAAATTACAAGCCAGACCCTGCGGTGAATGAAGTGAAGGTGTCATTTGCAGGGTGGAAAGCTTTTCAGAGGTCCTGTCTGATAAGCATACTTTTACACTCAGTGAGGAAGGCAATTGTAAAACGCCTAACTCCTCATTTTACTTAGTAAAGCATCTTGAGGTTCAAACCAGTCTTTCGGCTGAGCACCTAAAGATCAACAACTACTTGACCAATACTTTCCATTTTAATTTTTCTTCTCGCTTTTATTTATATTTTCTTTTTAAAACTTCCTCCTCATTAAACATTTATTCGGATCAATCAGGTTTTAAAACTGTATTGTAGTGTCTTAATTTACAGTTTAACGATGTTGATTTTTATTGTAAATAGTTTTTATCAGTCGATATACTTCCTCCATTTTCTCTACTTTATTTTTCGTCATTGCCATTCACTTGTATTATACAGCCTAGGTGAAACGTAAACTTCTCCATTCCTTTTTTCGATATTCTAAAATGTTCTTAAACATAATAATAAAATCTTAAAATAGAAGATAATACATAATTTTTAACATATATGCATTAATTTGCTTCATAATAACGTAACATTTCATGATTTTTGTACATCCGTCTGTTTTTCAATTATAGCAAAATGAATCAGTCATTTCAGAAAGCCCATAAGTCAAAAATTTACATGTTTTTTAGTGCATTTTAGGATTAACTGAATTTACGTAAATTCTTACAAAAATCACATAAGTATAACTTTCCGTAATATAACACTACGGAAATGCTTATCCGTAAGGATTAAAGTGCTTCCTTCTAATTAAAACATGAAAAGATGACCTTTAAAGCTTCAACTCTACTTTCTAGTGGAAGAGGTATAAAAGATTTCTATGGAAAACTCTTTTTAAGGGAGATAACTACTGTTTGTGACGTCGATGATCAACGTGAATAAACCTGAAAACCACCATTTTTCTTTCTTAAAGTTAAGAATTTCAATTTTTTTTATTGCTAAAAGCTATTTGAAGTTACTAATGTAAAATAGTGAAATAAATAAATGAATACTATTGTACAACACAATTTTCTGTTGGTCTAGCAACATATTTTACAGAAAACAACGTTCGTTAGTTAATTTTACTTTAGTTTATTTCAGAAACACCTACGTCAAGATTTTCAATTTCTTTTTAAACAGGTGACTTATCTTCGAAAAGACAGCGCTCTAAACAAATTATATTTTAAATATTGCTTTTTGATTTATGGGCTTTTTGAAATGGGCTTTCAAGTGTAGATGAAGAAAAGTAATAGATGAAAATGAGTGATGAAATCAAACCTGAAACCCTGTGATAATAAGAACTCCAAAATTTATAAGAAGCCATCCAAAATTTATATTAAAAACATAACTCAATGTATAAAATGTACAAAGGTAAGTTTTTAAAATTGCATTACATAAATATATTGTGACACGTAACTATAAGTCCGTTTCGGGATCTGGGTAAATGAAATAATTAAAACACTAGAGTTCAAAATTACAAGTATTTATTACAACTAAAAATTACAATTAATGAAGTGAATAAAATCTACGAGTAAATTTCAATGAAATTACTTAAATAATAAAAAACTAATTATAAATTATTAATACAAAAACATCCAATTTACTAAATACTACTTACAAAAGATACAGAAATTACATTAAACATTACGCAGTTATTCACAGTAACGTCTACCTTTCCTAACGTACTGGTAAGCCGTATAGAATTTGCTCATTCGATCACAGACAAAATACAAACTGACTAAACTGTAAACAACCCGGATTTTGTATAGGTGGGCTGATATAGAGCTCGAGAAAGGCCCGTTTCCCTAAATTAATAACCTAAATTCCAGCCCCACACAATTTTAAAAGTCTCCCCCAATAAATTACAAATTTTCTCCAAATAAGTAAAGTACGCAAGCTGCCCCCTCTCATGTCAAAAGAAAAACCACATCAAAATAAAAAAGGCCACTGAAAAATGAAAAGTAAATAAAAATATACAAAAGAGCCGCCGTCCTCTAATTTCACTTGCCACTTATTATAATTTATTGCCACTACCAAATACATTCTAAATTACCTCCACTTAAAGTCTTCCCAATCCCCCAAGAAACAGAATCCAATTTCTTAATTAAAACCTTTAAAATTCCTCTGATTTCCCGAGGTTGCATTTACTCCGTTAAATTGTTCGCCGAGCGACCAGGTTTTTCTTAACATGATGCCACTGACACAGGGCTTCTTAGCCCTCTCAACATGGATTCTGGAGAAAGGCAGAGAATTTCGTCATAACAATAAAAATACAAAATCCTTCTGACGGCTTCTGGATATATCTTAACAACTGTAAACAAATTAGGATTGAGTAGAAGATGTTACAAAAAGCCCAATTATTTAAATAGGTACCTGCTTCTTTACAATACCTGTACAAAAAAAGCCAGGTCTACCTTTACTATAAAAATAGTTTATAACTATTTTTTGGAAACCTATTACTAATCTATTACTCTATTATTTACGTTTACATTTTTAAACTCTCGATCTTTCTCTACAATTCTCGAATACTCTTTCCTTTTCGATATTGTCACAATATTTAAGTTTCTTCGTTGATAAATAAGGGATAAAGTTATAAGAACGTTAACAAAAAAATTCTCCAGAATTCAATATAAGTTTCGTTAATACTACATTACTTTATCAAAATATGACAAAGTATAAAACTCAATATCGTCAGCAGGAATGAAATTAAGCTGAAAAAGGCATCTGAAAAATAGGCTTACTCTACGTATAGGCCTACGTGTATCAATATAAAAGTTGGAGTAGCGTAGGAGCTGAGTGATAACTGATTGATGGATTGATTGATGAGATGACTGACTGTAATACGAGTATATGTTTGACTGATGGATTAACGTACGGACCAACTTTTCCAAGGAAAAACAAAATATTAAAACGGAAAATATTAAAGTGAATTTTCAACTCCGCTCATTTGTTATCAGAAAATATGTCAGTTTGAGAAAAAAGACATACGAACTTTTAAAACAATAAATTTTAAAAATGAATCAATAATAATAATAACAGCAACTATAGATCCAGAAGTTTATATCAATCAAACGTTTAACTGAAGTACAGTAATCAAGTTGTTTTTTCAAATAATTAATTGATTGATTTATCACTTATAAGTTTTAAGAATTTTTTAAAATACCTTTGTTGTTGATTGCGGTATTGTAACCAAAACTGAGCTAAGCAATTTCCGTATATAAAATTTAAATTGCCAATAACAAAATAGTCGATTGTTAAATTATTTGCACTCGATTTTCTCGTTCGAGTATTACAAAAATAGTTCCGTTTCTCATCATATTGTCAGTCAATAATATGACTGAAGTATTTAAGAACAGAACAGATAGAGGTGTAAAAGACAATAGACAGAGTTATCTTCTCTGACAGTAATGAATTTAATTATACAGCTAAACCCTGTGGTGAATAAAGTGAAGGTGGTAATTTGTAAAATAGAAAGTAGATTCTTTTCAGATTGTCTGGTTTGCAAAGCTTACTCTTCAGCGAGGAAGGGAAGGTAAACCGCCTTACTCCTTGTTTTACTTAGTAAAGCCTCCAGAGGTTCAAACCAGCCTTTCGGCTGGTGACCTAAACAGTTCCAAAATCAATAGAGGTTAAATACTTAGGAGTTGTATTTGGCAGATACTTAACGTAGTCAAAACTATGGAGTACTAGTTTGTTACTTAAATTAAAGCAAAATATCTCAAATTTTTTGTTTTTATTACTAAAATTATATTTGACGACCAATACTTTTCAGTTAATTTTCGAACACAAAAATAGTTTTATATCCTATCTAAGCAGGAGTTCCACATTTTATTACACAGCCAGATCCTGAGGTAAATGAATGAGGTGTCATTTGTATTGTGAAAAGTAGATGCTTTTCAGAGGGCCTAGAATGCTGATAAGCATACTTTTCCACTCAGTGAGGAAGGCATTAGTAAACCACCTCACTCTTCGTTTTATTTAGTAAAACCTCTAGAGGTTCACACTAGCCATTCGGTTGATGACCGAAACAATAATGTTATTTAAAGTCATTTAACGGGCGGTGCAAAATTTTACTGTTAGGAGAAGAGGTACCCATTCTAATAATGTAATTAAATTTTATGTTCTATTAATTAAGGATGAATTTCAACTCGTATAATTATGTCAATGAACGTGTGTTAGAGTAAATAGTTCGTGTCGGTATGCCAAGATTGTGAAGAAGAAGAAAATAAATGATTTCTTGGAAAATGCATTTGATAGAGTAATCTAACTTATCCTCTGAAAGATTTTAAACTAGAAGAAAATGATTGACTTCTTGAAAAATGCATTTGATAGAGTAATCGAACTAATCCTCTAAACGATTTTAAACTAGAAGAAAATGATCGACTTCTTAGAAAATGCATTTGATAGAGTAATCCAAATAATCCTCTGAACGATTTTAAACTAGAAGATAATGATCGACTTCTGTTAATATCTAATAGGGAGTATTATCCATTAGGCGGTGTATTTCTCCCTCGGTGTTTTGGGTCTATTTTCCACCTGCCAACTTCCAGCCAATCATTGGGATGGTTTTCCTTCCTTTTAGCCTTCCAGGTTGGTTGAACGGGATTGCTAGAAGAGGGGGTCTTGTCGACCAGAGGTTTCCTGATTTCGGAGATCGGAGACCGAAATTACTTTTATTGGGACTTCAGATTGGAACAGTAGGTTAACAAGGAGAAAGTATTTGAAGAAATGGCCAGGAAAACGAGAAGAAGATGAAAGAGAAGAAATATTTAGTTTGAGGTAAATTCACTTCGTACATATTAAGGGGTTTTTAAGTTTTGTTTTTTTATTAAAGTTGCGGCAGAGAAAGCTAATATTTTAAATAGGTTAGGGTAATTTAAGGATAAATTTGTTAATATTTGATTCATTAAATATTTATTTTAATGCAAAGAAACATAGCTTTATTTATTTAATTTTCTTATGCTTCATTGATAAAGCTGACGCTCATTTTTTTGTTAGCCTATTCGTTGTTTCTAAATCCTTGTTAAAGTATTTGCTCACCGGTCAAGATTTGAGGTGGTTCACCTTCTTCATTACTTACGTTTAATCTCAGTGCAAATTTTTAATTTTTTATCTAATAATACGGTTTTAATTATGTTTACATATTTTTTTTCATTTTAATAAATACTTTTTTCTACCCATAACAGACAGATGGAGTGTCAAATTGTTTATACTCAATCTGTTCGTTGCAGGGCAAAAATAAATAGTTCTGTTTCTTATTACATGGTTAGCCAATTAAACGACTGAATCATTTCAGAACAGAAGAGGTAGAGGTGTAAAAGACACTAATCAGAGTTGTCTCCTCTGAAAGTAATGAATTTCATTATACAGCCAGACCCTGTGGTGAAAGAAGTGAAAGTGTCATTTGCAGAGTGGAAAATATGCACTTTTCAGAGGTCCCGGCATGCTGATAAGCGTATTTTTCCATTCAGTAAGGAAGACCATGGTTAACCACCTCATTCCTCGTTTTACTTAGTAAAACCTCTACTGGTTCAAACCAGCCTTTCAGCTGATGACCTAAACAACACAAATACTTTTTTAACCTAGAAAAATCAAAAATTAAATCCGATATTCTAATTTCAGTGACTATGAAATATTTTCTTTATTATGTAAGTATTCAAAACATAATAAATTTTGGGAGAGTCATGTGACATTTTGAGTAGGAATACAAACCTAAAACAACATTATTTAATAAAATTTAATGGACGTGACATTTTTGAGGTAATAAATATGAAGAGTATTAAAGAATGTTATAATGTCGTTCAGAGAAGGACATGTAAAGAGATACGGGGACAAACAATATAGTAAGAAAGATAAGGATTAACAACAGAAAGAGGTGAAATAAAGTAAAACAAAATAAGAAAGAGAAGAAAGATATAAGAACAAGGTAAAATAAGGAGGATAAAGAAGAAGCAATGATATAACCGGGGGATTGAGCCAATCCATCACGGTCCGTTCTCACCACAGCTATTTCTAGAGCTCCTCACCAACCTCACAACTCCAACTCCTAACTGATATCTATAAATTTTGGCATCTGTCGCGCTCAAAATAACATCATAACTCTGTCTGCTCTCAACTGGGAACATTCTTACCGCTTTGTTTGGACGTTTTCTTGGCTTTCCCTTCACTATCCTTCATTCCAATTCTCCTTCATTTCATTCAATCTTACTCTTCTACGCCACCAATTTTATTAAAACGGTAACTCTGAAAATAATCCCTATAAATATATGTCGTTACCAAGTCATCATCGCTTCCATCATCATCATCATCATCTTCATATTTATTGCGAAGGATTATCCTTACCCATAAAGATTGTTTAACCTAAATCTATACAAATTTTATAATAAAGTAAATTATAAAAATCTGGTGTGTAACACTCACATGATTCTCTTACAATCACCCATTTTTTACAATTACTTTTTAGCACAGCCTCCTTAAGAATTTCAGCCACCTATTTGGCTTTTACCTTTTTTATTGTAGGGAATAAAAATGTAGTAAATGAAGCGGTTTTAAAAATAATTGTAGGATCCGCTTTAGAGAATATATAAAAGTGAAAAAAATCACCAATAAATTATTATTTTTGGTTCCCCCATTCTATGAAATGTTTGTTGGATGCTCTTGCGGCACCTAATATACGAGGTGTGGCTATTAAATAATGAAACTGACGTTGTAAAATATTCTATTTTAATTTTATACATAATCACTTATTGTCACCTTCAATATACACTCCTTCTCTATCCCTACAACGCTCTATGCGAATTTTCCGTTGTTGGAAACAGTGCTGGAAGTCATCTTCTGTCAGCTCCTTCAGGACACGTGCGCCGCTTTTTCTTTCACAGCTTCCACATACTCAAATCTTGTCCCTTTTAATGCAGATTTCACCTTAGCGAACAGGTAGAAGTCACATGGTGCAAGATCTAGTGAATAAGGTGGATGTTCTAACACTGAGTTGCTGTACTTGGCTAGGAACCTCTTGACAGATAACACGGAATAAGCTGGCGCATTGTCTTGGTGGAAAACCCATGATTTGCTTTTCCACATTTCCGGGCGTTTGACATAGTTTAGAAAGTACCTCAACGTAGTAATATTGATTAACTGTTTGACCTTCAGGAACCCAGTGAAGGTACACAATCCCATGGATATCAAAAAATACAATCATCATTGCTTTAAATTTTGACTTGCTCATTCGAGCATTTTTGGCTCTCGGTGAAGTTTGACTCTTCCAGTGCATGGATTGGCGCTTCGTTTCCAAATCATAAGTAAAAACCACGTTTCATCACATGTTGTTATCTTCTACCTGTTCCCTAAGGTGAAATCGGTATTAAAAAGGACAAGATTTGAGTCTGTGGAAGCTGTAAAAGAGAAAGCAGCACGTGTCCTAAAGGGACTGCCAGAAGATGACTTCCAGCACTGTTTCCAACAACGGAAAATTCGCATAGAGCGTTGTAGGGATAGAGAAGGAGTGTATATTGAAGGTGACAATAAGTGATTATGTATAAAATAAAAATAAAATTTTTTACAACGTCAGTCTCGTTATTTAATAGCCATACCTCGTAAGTTCCAAGTGTCATTTCGTACTTTGTTCCATTCATGAGATATTTTGTTCACACATATACACAGACCAATCGATAAAAAACATATTTTTTTATGGGTTGAAGGGGGCCTGAAAAAGTTTATTTCCGGTGAAAACTCGATTTCGAAAAATAAAGATGAAAACAATACTTTATGTACTTCTTAGCCTATTCATGTACCGTAGGTTAAGAGAAAGTAAAAAGATTAATAAAAGTTTGATCGTTTCTCTCGAAGAACAGACTCAGGCCAACCATTCCTGAGAAAGTATGGTTAATTAAACGCCAACCAACAAAGTACACCGGTAACCGCTGTCTAATATCCAAATCCGTATAAAAGCAACTATATTTTATACGGATTTGAATACTACAGAACAGAACCTGTATCTGGTAATTTGTATTGAATTAGTTTTTGTATAATATTTACTTGTCCTAGTAAAGGTTTCGCACAGTTTTTTTTTACCAATCCAACCGAATACTGGTTAGCTTCCTATTTCCTTTTCATGCAGTAGGATTATCAGTCTAACTTTAAGTTTTTTATAAATAAGTTATATTATTTTACGCCCTAATAACGTTTATTTATTTGTTTTAAATGTACTTATGTATACTCATTAATCGCTGAAATTTTAACAGGAATGTTTCATTGATTTTTATATATGAACGTTTCTATAGCTTGTAAATTAGTACTCCGTATATCAAGATGATAAATATAATGAGGTAAAAATGAAGAGAATTTTAAATTATTCTTAAATGTAACAAAACATAATGATTACAGTTTACTGTAGGTCTACCATCAAACATAAATAACTTCTTGTAGTTCAATGAAGAAGATAGGGGGAAGTTTTTTTGGAAATAAAGGGCTTTTTAGACTAAGAAAAAGGGTGGTTTGGTAAATTATAGACAATGTGAAGGTAACGGAGGCCCATATAATGTGTTTTCTTCAGTCCAATGTTCAATGTTAGGTGTTCAGTTTGGGAGATAGTAGAGCACTAAGTCAAGTAGAGATGTCCTTTTGCTGGATTAGGGTACAGAGTTATGAAGACGAAGGTGAAGCACAAGCCAAAGGTCGGTTGTAGACCAGCCCTTATTCTGGCGTTCTCTGCTGATACAGTACTACCCTCGTCTACCATCGTGCCACCATTCACTAATAGAACCTCACAGAACACCTAATATCTCTTCTTGTGCCTTCATCCTTATTACACCACCGATTTATATCTTAGGCAACGTACTTATCTTATTATATAATTACTATTTAATACCAATAAAGCAAGCAAATTTCACCTCTTGAAACAAAAAATTTGTTCTGTAATTTTTAATTATTATCCGTGTTTTTTAATTTCTGTAATCTTCTTTATTTAAAATATATGAATACCAGTAAATTTCAAGAAATTCACGTTAACTTTGATTGGAACTTCACTTAAAATTCAAGTTATTCCTCCGATTGAAATTCCACCAAAAAGCTGAACGAAAATTTCAATTTCTTGCAGTTGTCAATATAAATAGTAAAAATATTAATTGAACCACTTTTTACTTCGATAATCAGCCTTTATAAATATAATAATAATAATTTTTATCCGATTTGAACTCCTAACGAATTTACAAACTAGTAGAGTGGTCTATTTTTTTTACCCGTCTTCTTGGAATAAAACATGATTTCTTAGAAATAAATTGGTACCAGTTCTTCTAAAAAGCATCTCCTTTTTCACTGTGCAGTTGAAATTATCACTTAATTTAAACTATCTTGCTATGTAATTAAGCCCATTATTTTTATAATATTCAGTATTTTTAAAAATTTCTAATATGTTTACGTTGTAATCTGTTTAATTCAGAACAATAAGCAACTCCCATGATCCAATGATACGAGGAAGATGTTTCGTGTGATGTTTAGTATGAGTTTTAGTTTATCAAACTCGGGATCTTTCACTTAGCTGTCGAACACTGGCTGCTCACCGAAGTGATTTATAAACACTTTATTTTTCTATTGATCTACATTCTACTATGGATGTATGTTGAAATAAAACAAATTTATTTAATTTTCTTAGATACAAAAAATAAATGATTTAATGTATCACTGTATTAGGTTCCTTTATTTTGAACGGTTTTTTAAGGTCACATAGACTTTTAATATTGTTGTTTACAGTACAATAAATCTGATAAAAAAGATAGATTTCTTTGTTTTTACAAAAAAAACTTCATCATTCTGTTTTCTTTCTCATATTTTAGTCACCAATTTTCTACCCATTTATTCATTTTCTTTCCACAAATATTTCAACAGTTTACTCTCAGTTTCTATTTTGATCTATTTATTTATCAGTGTAGGCCTGATCATCAATTACTTTATTTTTTTGCATTATTCCCATAAGTGTATTCTGGATTTTCTCCGGGGGTGGGAAAAATAAAATAAAAAATTTTCTTTCAAAAATGTTTTTATTTGAACATTTTATAACGCTAAAAGTAATTAGTTGTAATCCTATTTGAATCTATTTAAATCTTATTTTTCATCACTAGTCTACTGGATTTCTGGCTAAATCTTGACAAAATTTCTTTCACAAATTTATTTTTAGCTTACAGAACCCTCTTTTTATGTACACTGATTATACAAACACCGTCCAGCTGATTTTCTGTCATTGATGATGGAAATCAAATTTTTAGCTTGCGTAAAGTGCTGAAGGATCTTTGCATAGTGCACATTGAGCAGGCCTGTGCAAGGGAGATAAGTAGTCTCTCTTTTATCGATGGATAGTTGCGGTTCTTTAACTAGATACCTAATTATATCTCCTCCAGTTTGGCATTTCCCACATATTTTCCTTTCCGTTGGTTGAACCAAACTTCAGCTTCAGAACTGGCTTACTTTCTGATTGCAGCGCTTAAACATGGAACACAAATAGTGTGTCACGTGTTCTAAAATTGTTTCTATACGAAGAAATGTAAGTTTCATAGAAAAAACCTGAGCAGTTTTAAAATGGGTATGAGTCATAATTACCAATTTTCTTTTCCAAAGTAATATCAGGTTATTTTTGGTATAAAAATGTTACATTATTCAATGAATTACTTCAGTTGTATATTGAGTCATGGTTCCTAACAGACAACCTTACCAAGCACCTGGATGCTTTTGAAGTGTTGTGTTTCCGACGAAAGCTGAGACTCTACTAGATCATAATGTAACTAACAAAGAAATATTAATTGAAATGAAGAAATTGAGGTTTCTTCATTCTGAAGACTGGCAAGAGTAGAAAAATTCTTATTTTGTCCATAATCATGAGAGGGGTTGGAAAATATGAGTTGTTGAGACTGGCGATGGAGAGAAAAACTGAAGAGAGAAGAACTCTAGCCGACCACGAACATTCTGGCACAAAAATCTAAGACATTCAACTGGTTTCACTTCAATGAACCTTTTTTGATTTACAGTAGATAGGATTAGATAGACCATAATAATCACTAACGTCCACTGAAGTTATAACATTAGAAGAAGATTACGAAATACTGTAAGTGAATTCATTTTTGTAGATTTTTCGACTCTTAAGTCAAAATTTTCAGGTTTCATTCCTTGTGTGAAACAATTCAATTTCCTTTTTTCCGACATTCCAAACACATTACTATATTATTGGGATTAAAATTTATATTCTGGTCGAAGAAGACAGGCTCTAATATGCCATTTACAAGTTGCACAACATTAGTCCAGAGTTTGGCATGAAGAATATTGGCGCAAAAATCAAAGATTTTGCCATTCAAGGGAAGATGACCGGTGCACTCAAAAATTATATTTGGCAACCGAACTACAGAACAAGTTCGAGATTTTAAATAGTTAGGATGCAAGATTTCCTATGACAAAAATGATAACGTGAATGAAAAAGTGGCAAAATTCAGCGCTGTATGCGGTTCTATTCGCAGGATAATAGGAAAAAAAACGAGAAAGGACACCCAAATGAAATTTTAGAGAGCAATGGCTGTACCACTCATACTTATGGGAGTGAAACATGGGTATTATTTCAGAGGAATGAATCTCGTATCCAGGCTGTTGAAATTAGATTTTTGCGGGGAATTTAAGGTAGTACCCGGTTAGATAGAGTACGTAACGAAAAACAGATGAGATGGGTGCCGGAATAGGCCATTGAGCCTAATACTAGACAGAGATGATAATGATTAAAGTTCATATGTATAAATTTAATAAAATATTTTCAAAATATAGAATTTTACCATAATTCGTGTACGTTACAATCTCTTTAGTTTAAAAACAATACGCAAACCCATGATCCAAAGAGATGAGGATGACAGGTATGACGTGTAAATGAGGTGTACTCTTGCAAAGGATCAGGATGACCATTCCTGAGAGAGTATGATTAAATTAAACCCCAAACATCAAAATACACCGGTAACAATCGTCTAGTGTTCATATAAAAGTAGCTACCTTCATAACGATTTGAACCAGGAACCTTCATCTCCGAAAATCAGCCGTACTTGCGGTGACGGCTATTCCTCTTTTGTATCAATTTCAGTTGATTTACAAAATAATTATTTAAAATCTTTTAAAAATAAATCATAAGCCTACTGAGTTTTTTATTGATTGTAATATTTTTTAAATTTCATAATTGAATAGATAATTTGATTCAGATAGGGAAAATACCGGGATGACATAAATTAAAATTACTGTTTGTTTTAATGAATGCATTACACACTGCACTTGATGTTTTATCGTCACAAAAATCACAAATTTCTAGCAGCGAAATTTCAATCATGATGCAAATTCATTGACACAGAGAAAATATGTCGCATACATGAGTATGCAAGAGTTCGAGATGAACGATCGACTAACTATTTTGTGATAGTAATCATGTGAAATGTAACCAAACGAGTCAGTCGCCGTTAATCAATGTTGGTGCTATTAAATGAATACATCACTATTTTTGGATGATTGAACTGAAAATTATACTTTTCAATTAAATCAAACAAGTATAAAATAGTACAACTGACAAATTTTTATACGAAATATTTCATTCATATTTTGAACCAATCAATAAAAATAATAAAAAATGTTGTTCGTTTTATTTAAATAAACTATTGTTTATAAGAAAGTATGCTTGCCTATAACAGACAGATGGGTTGTCAAATTATTTACACTCAATCTGTTCGTTGCAGGACTACAAAAATGGTTCTGTTTCTTATTACATGGTCAGCCAATCAAATGACTGAAAGAGTTAATACAGAAGAGGCAGAGGTGTAAAAGACATTAACCAGAGTTATCTTCTCTGAAAGTAATGAATTTCATTATACAGCCAGACCCTATGTTGAATGACGTGAAGGTGTCATTTGGAGAGTGGAAAATATGTGCTTTTCAGAAGGCCCGAAATGCTGATAAGCGGACTTTTCCACTCAGTGAGGAAGGCTATAGTAAACCACTTCACTCCTCGTTTTTACTTAGTAAAACCTCTAGAGCTTCAAACCAGCCTTTCGGCTGTTGACCTAAACATAATTCCTAAGAATGCAAAAATGTTTTTCGGAGTATTTCATAAATATATAATTTTATGCAATAAATATTAAATTATTTGAAGAGACATCACAATTGTATAAGTTAAGATTTAAAAGACATTGTACCATTGTATAATTTAAAGAGAGTTTGTGGATAGGTGGATAAGGAAAAGTGATGAGGTGGCGACGATGGGTGGAGGAGTAGAAAAGAAGTCTTGTCCACATAAAAAAACCACCACACATTTCTCGAATTCTCGATTGTATTTTATCGTGGAACGTCTTCGTATCGAAGTTGCAGTAAAGCGGTCTTAAGTAAATATGTGTTAAGTATTTGTGTGTTAGTATTAGTAAGAAGACCGGGGACCACTTGATTTAGTGTTAAATCAATAACTATCTGTCTTAGAAGACTGTACCATACACAGAGGCCATCCATTTTGCTCACAGAATTCTTCTGTCCCTTCTTCTTCTTCTTTTCTTTCTCCTTCTTACTTAGTTATTGTCGTGTCTTGTGTATCTCAGACAGACGACAACAACGAGCGATCTGTTGTGGTGGTTAAAAAGAGAGAAAAAATTTTAATAAAAATAGTAAACATTACAACTTCTCGGCCTTGTGTCACCGGTTGCAGGTACCTCATTACATCGATCGAAGACACCAATAGCTAACACCCTCTTGTAAACTCTTATAAGTACTGGGTGTTAAAAAATCAAAACAACTCGTTTTAACACCTTACTTTAAAGACTAATATTATTAATTTTTTCGCGTTATCATATATTTGAAACATTAAACTGCTGCAATGTATTTTAAATGGAAATTATCTTCATTCATACATAGAATTTATACCGAACGGGTTTAAAAAAAATTATATTATTGTAAAGAGGACACTTTTTGTATTTCTGCAAAAATCCCAAAATAAATATTGGTAAATGCCGTAACGAAATATTTCGAAAAAAATAATAAAAAAAATTTAATTAAAATTTAGATGGTGCTACTATTCTGACGGCGATGTTGCAGAGTTCAATTTGTTTTTAAGGGTCGTTATGATGACGTAAATGTTTTATTTAGTTGAATTATTAATTTCATCCTCTATTATTATTTATTTCATTATTATGGAAACCATTTTCCGGAAGCAGTTAAAATGGTTTGGCCATTTGCAGAGGTAATGGATGATAGGTGGCCAAAGAGGGTATGGGAGTGCACGCCAGCCGGTAGAAGAAGGAGGGGAAGGCCGGAAGTGATATGGTTGGATGGTGTGCAGGAGGCAATGTCTTTGCGACGGCTCTCCTATGGGGACTGGCGAGACGGAGAGAGGTGGTGCTTAGAAAGGGAGATACGGCTGGGGCTGTATCCTCGCATGATTATATTTATTTTATGATTATATATATTTATTTCATATATCAAAACTACTACAATTGCTGCTACAGTTTCATCTTTTTTCAATTCATCGACGACCCCACAAGAAAGAACGTACGAACGTAACAGCCCACTCTCGAGAGCGATGCCCACAGCGGTTCTTCAAACGAGCATTGCACCCACCGGGTCCGGAGAAGCAGCCACGATGCGCCACTGCAAGGGAAGAAGATGACATCAGCGCTGTATGACGAGACATCGTGTCGTCCATCTCCTCCACCGTTCTGAAAACTACTACCGCCAGGGCCGCCCACCTACCATCAACTCTTCCCACCTAAACTCACATACTTAAACGACCGTTTTCAACGTCTCCAAATATTTAAGGTTTTTCTACATTAATCATGATAGCCATCCGGTGACACATAATTCCCACTGATACAAAACATTGCGAAATAAAATTATAAGTGTTAATGTAATATTGTGAAAATATATATTGGTTAAGAATAAATTATTAATATATTATTGTCCAAATCGATTCGGGGCCAGTTAGTAGTCAGATTAATCTTGTTAAATGTTTCTTTTTAAATTTTAATTTATTTTAATTTACAACAGATCTACCCAACTTTAAAACGTTTTTACAATAATTTGTTTTATACTTTAACACTTCTGCTCAGATCACCGCTTATTAGAAGGACTCTCTTGTTACAATGTTTATGTATAATTTATTGTTAAATTAATAAGCGATATCTTTAAGTTTTACAAGATTAGATGTTAAATTATTAAAAATATATTGACAATCTTCAAAAATTACAAAATAAAATAAAAACGTTAGAAAGGTTATTGAGAAAACCGGAATAAAAATTTTCTACCGTATTGTAATGTTTATTCCAGGTTCTTTCGGGATTTTATTTGTTTATAATAAAAAGAACATCTTTTTAAATTCATAACAAGTATTTATTAACAAATTAATAAATTATTACGGTTGTAACTACTGGTAAATTACTATTTTATAGCAAACTAAATTGATTACAAAATTTTATTTAAAGCTTAAGACTTAAACTAAACGTAACTAAAAGAAATACGGCAATTTACAATAAAAAAATTAGTTAACGTTTACTTACAAGGCAACAATAACCTACAATTTATAAAAGAAATCGTCGTCATCATTGATTAGGCTGTAATTGAGTCTATTTTGACGTCCATCACTTCCTCAGTCTCCCCGTTCCTCTTGTACCAGTAAATCCATCCATTCTCATGAAGCCATGCATTTTCATAAGGTCAGTCTTGTGACATTCTAAATAAATTATCTGTTCATTGTCCTTTACATTTTCTTCTACGAAAGAAATCAGGATGTTGAGAAAACCGGAATAAACCGAGAAAACTAACTGTACCGAACCAAATCATGAATAGCAGAATTCATTCTATGAAAAGAAGAAAGAGAATACTGGGTGGACAAAAGAAAGGAAAAAATCCTACAGTGAGTGAAAGCTGAGAATGGGAGCTGCAAAAAAGCTTCCAGAAACGTCTAAAGTCATTTGACGTGGTCAAAAATTGACCATGTTCGAGAAAAAAATTACAAAATAAAATACATTTTAACAGGGTATGTTTTTCAATCAGTTTTTAAATTTTTAAATATAAACTTTATCAAAAAATTATAAAAGTCGGAATTATAAAATTTTATGAACAAACAATAACACTAAGTTGGCCCTAGTGTGTTTTGAAAATAACCTCTAAAGAATTTTCATTTTAAACTAAACTTAACTCAAAAATTTGCATAGATAGTTATTTTGAAACTTGAAGTACATGAAATTGAGAATGAAGATGATTATGATGAAGATAAAAATCAGTTTTTGAAAACAATTTGTAATTACTGAGAACAATAAAATAATCACTAAATTTATCGCAAATTACAGTTGAGCCGAGAATTGGGGTTACTTGGTTATCCCAATTTTGGTTATCTTATTTAAATGGATGACAACGATGATCAAAGAGTGTTAAAATTTGGCCGCGGTAAATGATCTTGATTACTGTGATACATCAGTAAATTGACAAATCTGACAGTTTTGAAATCGCAGCTCATGTTCATGTGATTTGTGTTATAGTAGCATCGGTAACACGCAAAGAATAAATTGATTTCAAACAGTAAATGTGAAAACCTTTTCTAATTCTGGCCGTAAAAATCAAACTAAGTACTCTTAGTGTATGAGGGTGGTATCGAATGAGCTAACAAAGTAGTTAATAAAATTTTAATCACCCAGTACTTCTTCAAATTCTTCGTTTAATTTTACAACCTCGATCAAGCACTGCATCGACCGGAAATTCTCTTCAATACTGACTCATTGTAGCATTTGTTGATGTCCTTCTCACCTACATCTATCAGATGCTTTAATTATACAACAAACCTGCCGCATTTGACTGGACAGTTGACTGGACGACAAGTCACCCGTAAAACAGAATTTTCTACTTAAACTTCTTTCTCATTAGAAAAAATAAATAAAAAACTTTAATAAAAGAAATAACGCCTGTAAATTAACCGCAAACGATTCCAATAGAAACATCGTCGTAAATCTCCATCAGCTACAACATAGAGCTACTGCAACTGTCCTCGTGTATAATTTGTAATTCATGGAATTGTAATAAATTAACTAAACAAATTCAGACTATACAAATAGTATTAGGCTTAAAATGAAAATCATTAGAGAATAAATTACACTTTTTTGTTCAACATTTAATACACTTTTTTTAACTTTCTTACATTGCAGTAAGATAAACTACTGGAATTTTTTTTTTTTTTGATTAAAACTGGTATAAAATACCAACCCATAATTTTTCGTTTATATTATGTTAAAAAAAACGGAGTAATCTCGCTGATTTTCTTCGAGGAAACGAATTACATAACGAATATCAAAACAGCCCCGCGTCATTTGAAGAGACAATACGGAAAAATTGAAAAGTTGATAGCTTCAACCTCGGGAGATAATAGGTACAACCTAAGACCAGTAAAAAGGAAGCGAACAAAAACAGACAAGGAAAGATGACCGGTGCAATCCGAGGAACTCACTACCTGTATAAAAAAAAATTATCCAAAGATCTTATGATATCATGATCTCTCAAGACAAACCAAGAATAGAAATTATAATACTGTGATAAAACCTGCGTTTCTGTACGCAAGTGATTGCCTTAGAATGACTAGGAAGGCTGGTTTAAGAGAAGCAGAGAAATTTAAGAGAAAGATGCTCCGCAAGATTATTGGTCCGAAGATAGTAGACGAACAATATAAGTTACAGATAGGTTAGGGTAGGTTAGGTTAGGTATCAGCGATGCTGCGAGATGAGGAGAGCTGGAAGTTGGTCGCTTAGTTTGCGGAGAGGGTGGTCGGGAGACTGCGGAGGGAGGAGACATATGGAGATCAGCGGAATCGCCCTCTCCCATGGTGAATCAATCCTGTCCCGATCTCAGTAGGTAAAGTAGGCGCACTAATTTCCTGAGCTGGTGATGAAAGAGATGAACGAAATTGAGAGAGTGAGTGTTGGTCAGTGACAGTGAGAAGGGGAATTAGGCTACGGTTCCCTTCCACGCCCCGCTGACAGTATGTACATATTTTAACCCGACATTTCCCTTGTAGTATTATATAAACAGTTCCGAGGGAGGTGAAAGGTTGTTTGCTGATGTCAGATCAAGTGGTCAGGCGGCGGGTTTTTGGTTGGTAAGGCGGATGCGGCCTACTAGGGGCTGGACGAGGACGCCTCAATTGAGTCCAACACTACTTTTCCATCGTGAGCGAGTGAACATGAGTTTCTTTTGTCGCCTCGGATAAAAAAAATTAGGTATGATTGTGGATGAAATGACATGACATGAACGTGCATGGATAGCACTATCCACTGAAAGGTCTCCGACATTTTTAAAATTTTATTCTTACTAATTTTTTTATTTATTTATTAAAGATATTTATAATAGTTCCTAAAACAGCAGATCCCTGTTCTACTTCCTCCAATTGCCTTTCAACGTTTTTCAATAAATGACAGGAAGAAATTTTGCGTGTCAGTCAGTTGTGATGAGTGAAAAGGCTGTTGTGGAAGTTTCGATAAACCTGAGTGAAAACGTCTGTTGCCACAGAAATGTTGAGGTGTTGATGTAAGGTAGCGTTAGAGACGTAAGAGGATCGCTTCTAACCGGAACTGAAAATGGGCAAGTACTTTTCAAATCGCGTCCCATGTTTTTCGGTAATCATAAGTTATTACAGAGAACAAAGTTTTTGAGTGTCAAGAGAGAAGAAAGCCAAACATTTGTGAAATTAAAATTATATCAGTTTGTATGTTTATATCAGGATGATATATTTATATTTTTTGGAATTGCGTTTCGTAATAGGGTAGATTTTGACTTTTTTAACAAAGTTTAATTCTTTTCCAGTCAGTTTGAAAAATATATACATATAGAATTAAAGCAAAGAAAATGTATAGTATAATAATATTCTTAGAATGAAAATACAATACGCATTCAGTAGTGTGTTTTAAAAGAGATAAAACTTTGAACAAAAACAAAACTTAACGTGCCTCTGAACTGTGTATTATTGTCTTGGAACATGAAGTTGTTAAAGGTGAAAAAGGCGATGACCATGATGGAATTGATCATGAAGCCGATTAAGAGATGACGATATTAGTTGTGTAAGTAGAAAAAAATAAACGAATAAAATAATTGTTAAAACAATTGGTAAAATAAGTCAAATGTTTTAAAAACATTTATTGAATTTGAAAACAAAATTTCATAAATAAAAATGTAAGTTTTGGCTGTAAAAAAAACTGCATACTAATCTCATTTTAATTTTTATATAGGTGGTGAGTTTGATTTCTATCTACTAATAATATAGGTATTACAAATACATTTACGTTAGAAGTATAAATAGGTTTATTTAGTACTTGTTTGTATTGGAGGAAAAATTCATAACTGTAATTACACTTGCCATGTTGCATGAATAGAGTTACGAAAATAAAATACAATATTATGACAAGTCCTTGTCAACAATGTTAAAGCAAGAACTAAATCGATCAGCGCATAATGACGTTAAAAATTTTCTACCGTATTGTAATGTTTATTCCGGGTTCTTTCGGGATTTTGTTTGTTTATAATAAATATAACATCATTTTAAATTCATAACAAGTATTTATTAACAAATTAATAAATTATTACGGTTGTAACAACTGGTAAATTACTATTTTATAGCAAACTAAATTGATTACAAAATTTTATTTAAATATTAAGATTTAAAATAAAATTAACTGAAAGAAATACAGCAATTTACAATAAAAAAATTATTAACGTTTACTTATAAAGCAGCAATTACTCTTACAACTTACAAAAGAAGTCGTCGTCGTCATCATTGATTAGGCTATAATTAAGCCTGTTTCGACGTCCATCTCTTCCTGGATCTCCCATTCGTCTTGCACCAGTAAATCCATTCAACCTCATAAACCCATGCATTTTCATGAAGTCGGTCCTGTGACATTCTAAATAAATGAGCTGTCCATTGTCCTTTATATTTTCTTTTATTACCCTACAGAATATTAGAATAATCCTATAAAATATTAGAAATTTAAAAACATTAATCGCAACAAAACATAACCTTATTTTAATCATGAGTGAATAGTGCAAAATTAAAATCAACCTGTTTGGCTTAATAACACGAAAAATCACCCTTTTACGCTAAACTTCTGTAGAGAAAAATGCGATAAATAAAATTGTAGATCTTCTATAAATTTTATATACACTTTTGTCGTAAAATGCATACTAAGGCCGAAATCTTAAAAAATTCAATTTTTACAGATTTTAATGAAAAACACAGAAAGTCAATAATTACCGCTAAAATAAGCGTTATTTTATGTAGGCAAAGAAATGGTAAGGATTAAAATTTGTGGGTGTTTTAATTGTCTACAACTTTTATTATATACACTTTTGCGCTAAAATGCATATTAAAGTCAGAATCGTAAAGAAAACTTTTTCACGAGAGAACAGCCTCCCCAAGAATGTCAAATTTCAGCAGACATGGCACCTATGCTATCTTGTAGTGCATAAAAAATTTAGTAATGAGGCGATTTTGAAAAAAAAATCGCAAAAAGAGAAAAATGACACGAATAAATTACTACTTCCGATTGTCCGATTTTTATAAAAATGTTTGTGTCAGGTTTTCGAGTGGGATCTAACTTAATTTTCAAGTTTTAACTCTGTACGATGTTACATTCTCGAGATATTCTAGTCATACCGACACACACACACACACACACACACGCACACACACACACACACACACACACACAATACTTTTTCATATGAACAAGAGAAGGTAAAAATAATAATATGTATAGGCCCTTCAGGCTTAATATAAGTAGTAATATTTTGATCCCAGTGTATTCGCGTCGGGTTCCGCTCAAATAATGCAATTAAGTTTTATTCTGGTATAGGTTACAGCTAGTTCATCAAATTTAGAAATACTGCAGCGCTTTCAATCAAAATGCCTGAGATTATTCACTGCAGCCCCATGATACGTAACCAATGAAATAGTACACAATGACCTAAACCTGCCCTTCATATAAGAAGAAATTAAACAATATAGCGAAAAACATTTACAACTAGAAGACCATCAGAATCCATTAGCGATTAACCTCCTCGACAACAGCCAAGATAATCACAGACTGAAACGTTTTAAACCATTGGACTTACCTATACGATTTTGTTAATCATAAACATTTTTTTTTATCTTTTCTGCTTTAACTCCTAATCATTGTCATCTCATAATCGGTGTCGTTTTCATCTCTATCATCGTCATCGGCATCTCCAACTTGACCAACTTTGTGTTTCAATATTTTGATTCAAAATTCATCAAGTTTAATTTTGAATAAGCCTATATATTTTTTCTTTACAGTTTGGTTTCTTTGAAACACACTACTGAGTGTAGTTTATATTACAATTCTAAGGACATTACTCAGATTTTCTCTTATTTGCTTAAAGTTATTGTATTTATTAACTGATTGAAAAAGAGATACTAGTGTTACAAAAAAAAGTTCTGTTCTGTTACTCAGTGGTCCCCCGACCCGACGACACTTGGACCAAAATAGTACTACTGTACTTATACAGGGTGATTCACGAAGATATGCAGAAACTTTGGGAGCCCATTGTACATGTAAAAATAATGAAAAAAGTTTATCTAAACATGTGTCCGGAAATGCTTCGTTACCGAGTTACGGCTAGCGAAAGATTTCGCCCGGATTTCAGCTAACCAGATGAAATGAGGTCTTCCTGAAATTCTGGTAAGATAGATTAAGGGGCGAATTCAATCGTTTCTTATGGTTTTTGACTTGATAAATTGAATAAAACAGGTCGCAGAACTGTAAGTTAAATAGTTTTTGAGAAAACCAGTGTCAAATGCAAAAAATGGAGTGAAAAAACACATTTTTTCATCTTAGTTTTTCCGGTTAATTTTACTTTGTACTCTTATGAATAAAAATTAATTTAATCAAACATCTATTCGCTTTCTGTGTACTTAATTTACACCGGTTTGTTCAGGATAAAATTTTCTACATGTTTTATTCAAAAATCTTTACTGTTTCTTGGTGAAATAACAAAGTTATTGTTGCCCAAAGATGAAAAAATGTGTTTTTCACTCCATTTTTTTTGCATTTGACACTGCTTTTCTTAAAAACTATTTAACTTACAGTTCTGGGACCTGTTTTATTCAATTTATCAGATTAAAAACCATAAGAAATGATTGAATTCGCTCCTTAATCTACCTTTCCAAAATTTCAGGAAGACCTCATTTCACCTGGTGAGCGGAAATCCGGGCGAAACTTTCGCTAGCCGTAACTCGGAAACGAAGCATTTCCGGACACATATTTATTTAAACTTTTTTCATTATTTTTACATGTACAATGAGCTCCTAAAGTTTCTTCATACCTTCGTGAATCACCCTGTATTAATAGACCTAAAGAGCACTATACATATTATTTTTTACTTTATAGATTTTTTAAATATAAATTTAAACCCAAATACTCAGTGCACCGAAATCACTTAATATCAATAACAGGATAATTGAACAGAAAACTAGATTTAAGGACTCAATAAAAAATAACAGAACGAAAATTATAAAAGTAAAACAAAATGAATTAAGATTTAATGTTCTCTAAGGATTGAGAAGTTGAGAAGAAAACAAAAAAGTTGATTTATAAACTTATATAAAAAAAACAAATTGATTAATGTACATTGTTATTTCAGCTGTAATTGGCCTTGCGGTTGTCAATAAATATACTCTGCTACTTTTTGCATACGTACGTCTGTATGTGGCACTGGGTATTCTAAAAGTTAACAATGAAGTAAAATTAAATCAAAATTTATTATAAAAATAACAAAATTCATCCGTTCTCTGAAAAAGATATGTTGAGAATGTATTGATTTAAAATTTCAATTTTAAGTAAACTCGGATTGGGGGTAAATTCTAATTTCCAAAATTAAAGAGTCATTTGTCCATCGGTAACATTAAATAAAACTATAATATTAAAAGATACAAAAGTAAAATACTTGATAATCTCATCTCATCGTCATTTCATTCAGAAAATTCATATAATAATAATAACAATAATAATAATAAAAAACAAAAACAAATTGAGCTGCCCTTACGTAAATTAGAGTGGTGCTTTTGAAAACATTCACAATTTTCAAGTGAATCAAAAATTTCTTAGCCGGCCGCATTGGCGTAGTTGATAACATGCTCGCCTCTCTTGATAACTTGCGGTCGTGGGTTCGAATCCCACTCAGGCATAGAATATTTTCATACGTTAAAAAAAATAATTTCATCCTCCATTGTAAACCGTAACACCCCAACGTCGTCGCTAATGACCGTTTAAGTTGATGGGACTTTAAATAAATAAATAAAAACAAAGAGCAATACGAATTCCATGGTTCACAAAACCGTCTTTATTAATTCTGATCATAACATCGAAACTGGCAAGCAAGTTTCCTTCTTCTTCTCTTTACGGGTTAGGCATTTCCACCTGTTTCAGCTCCCATCTTTTCTTCGGCCGGCCAACGTCTCTGATTCCTACCGATCTGTATCTTCTTGCTAAATTAGTTAAGCGGCTTTCTACGATTCTATTTAAATATTTGACCCATGGGGCAAGATGAACTTTGCCTATGGTGTTGAATAATACCACCGGTTGCAAGCCCGAGGCTCCATCTCTCAAGCGATAGGGAAGGAGGCGCTGGAGGATTTCCAACCTCATTAAAACATATGGTTCCGGATGGTATTACCTTGTTGTAGGGCCCCTACCTAGGGTTACTGGGCAAAGATGGTCAACGGTCTTGAAGGCGGGTACGGAAGAAATTCCAAACGTCGGGGAGGGTCTTTACGCGGTAAAAAGTTTGATGGCAAAACGGTCAAAACACGTACGATTTAAACGGCAACGTATAGATTTCTGCTCTGCGCGAATCAGAAATCTGTGTCTAAATGGTTTTGGAACTAGGATGAAAAGGGCTGTAATTTTCACTGTTTTTGAATAAATCGGTTTTCTCCACATGAATTTGTTTCGTTAATTATAAAACATCATTCGTATTATCTTCAAAATAGTATTCTAAAAATTATATTTAACAAAACTAACAATTTATTTTTTCATAATATTATTATTATTTTTTTTGTAATCCCTAATTTCTGTACGTTGCAATCTGTTCAATTCAGAACAATAAGCAACCCCATGACCCAATGAGATGAGGATGATGCGTATGACGTGTAAATGAGGTGTAGTCTTGTACAGACTCAGGTCAACCATTCCTGAGCGAGTATGGTTAATAGAACCCCAACCATCAAAGTACACCGGTAACCACTGTCTAGCATTCAAATCCGTATAAAAGTAACTACCTTTACTAGGATTTGAACCAAGAACCTTCGTCTCCGAAAATCAGCTGTTAAACAGCTGATTTTGGTGACGACTTTACCTCTAGACCAACCCGGTGGGTTTGTAATATTATTAATTACTGAAATGGTTACAACAGCGGATATTTATGGAGAGAAACAAAATTACTATCCCAATTGAATGATTTTATCATTTAATCAATAATTTATAACTTAATCCGTATAAATGTTTGGAACACCGGGTATTATTATTTCCATCATTGTACTCCTATGTTAAAAGTAAAGAATGCAGTCGACAGTGTGCGGTTGGTTACTGATGCAGATTCGCAATCATTCGGCCGGTCAACACGACATGTCTACACAAGTGGAAATGCTAACAGACAGACGTGGCGTCCATAGTTTATTTGTAGTAAAAGTAACAAATACAAGAAAGAAGCACAAATAAATAAATAAATACATTGTATGTCTCAATAATTCAGTACTAATGCCCACTCATCAATATCGGCAAAACTAAATCTTTCATACGTTTTATGAATAAATAAAATAATAATAAAATACTTATTCTTGTGCAAACATTTCCACATTGCAATTTTTATATTACGGCAATAAAAAAAAATCATTTTATTTATATTTTAAGAGTAATAAATTCTGATGAATTATACATTTGAAATAAATAAAATATATTGTCTGTCTGAAAAAATAAATGTTCAAAATATATAAATAAGTTTATATACAATTTTTTTAACGAGGTATAATTCTTTTGCAATCAGTTTTTTAAATGTGAATGTAAATTTTAAGCAAAGACGATAAAAATCTGGATTATAACGTTCTTGAATGAAAAAAACTTACTCAGAAGTGTTTTTCATGGTTCAGTGGTAAACCCGGTCTAATGGTAAAGTCCTCGTCGCGAGTCAGCTGTTTAACAGTTGATTCTCGTAGACGAAGTTTCCTGGTTTAAAGCCTAGTAAAGATTACTAGTATACGGATTTGCATATTAGAAAGTGTGTACCGGTGTACTTTGATGGCTGGGGTTCAATTAACCATACTATCTCAGGAATTTCGGTCTACAAGATTATATCTCATTTATACGTCATACACATCAACTTTATCTCATTGGGTAGGTTATATTAGACAGGTTAACACATTACAGAAAAAGTCTGGTGTGAAACACACAACTTTCTCTTGCCAATGCAAATAATTAACAATATACCTTAACATTAGTAATAAAACATTAGAAATAAATAAAAAAATCTGGTGTGAAACACTCACACAACTTTCTCTTGCCAATGCAAATAATTAATAATAAACCTAACATTATTAATAAAATATTAGAAATAAACAAAAACTAACCTCAAAAACATAACCTTATTTTAATCATGAGTGAATGACGCAAAATGACAATCGAACTCAGTTTGGCTTAAAAATACGGAAAATCACGCTTTCACGCTAAACTAGGCTCTGTAGAGACAAATGCTTTAAACAAAAGTTGTAGATCTTTTAATTTTCTATAAATTTAATTATATACACTTTTGTCGTAAAATGCATACTAAGACCGAAATGTTAAAAAAATCGATTTTTCTCACGTTTTCGTGAGAAAAAAAACAGAAAATCGCAAATTACCGCTAAACTAAGCGTTATACAAAAAAATATTTCAAATAAAAGTTGTAGAATTTTACATTCTCTACAACGTTTATTATATAACGTTTTGCGCTAAAATGCATATTAAAGCCGTAATCTTAAAAAGAAAATGTTTTTACGTAAAAACAGCCTCAAGCAGAATTTCAGCAAACATGGCGCCTACCCTATATTGTAGAGCATAAAAAATGTAGTAAACCAGGCGATTTAAAAAAAAAATCGTAGGACTAGTTTTTGAGAAAATCGCAAAAAAGTGAAAAATTATACGAATAAACTTCTACTTCCGGTTGACCGATTTTGATGAAAATGTTCGTGTCGGGTCCGGTAGTGATATGTAACTTAAGTTTCAAGTTTCAAGTTCGTACGATGTTCCGTTCTTGAGATATTCTGTTCACACACACACGCACGCACACACACACACACACACACACACACACATACACACACACACACACACACACACACACACACAGACCAATCGCTAAAAACAAGTTTTTTGGGTTCAGAGGGTCTGAAAACGTATAGATCCGGTGAAAACTCGATTTCGAAAAATCGACATGAAAACAATACTTTCCTTCCTATATATTCATATAGGCAAGAGAAAGTAAAACTAATCTCAATAAACATAATCTAATTTTAATCATGAGTGAAAAACGCAAAATTAAAATCAATCTCAGTTTGGCTTAAAAATACGGAAAATCACTGTTTTACGATAAAATAAGCTCTGCCTATATATTCATATAGGCAAGAGAAAGTAAAAATTAATCTGTTAATGATAATTAGAAAATCGCTCCCCTTATTAGAATAGCACCCACTTTATTTAACTTAAATGAATCAGATTTTCCGCCAATGGAAAAACAACATAAATTCGGGAATCAGGTTGAACAAAGACGTTTACCTGAATGCTTTACTGTTTGTTGATGGTTTGTGGATTGTGTAAGAGAGTGAGGATGAACTTCACAGATCGGTGTTTGTTTTAAATGAATTATATAAAAAAAATATAATTTCAACGTTTCAAAAATTTTAACGAGAAATAGTCCAAGTAATGGCATTTACTAATAAATACCCTACCAGGTCTAAAATTGTGTGTAGGTCATAAATTGGTGTGGTGCTCGAACAAGTATTATAATGAATTTTTACTTTCTCTTGCCTATATGAATATATAGGAAGGAAAGTATTGTTTTCATGTCGATTTTTCGAAATCGAGTTTTCACCGGATCTATACGTTTTCAGACCCCCTGAACCCAAAAAACATGTTTTTAGCGATTGGTCTGTGTGTGAGTGTGTGTGTGTGTGTGTGTGTATGTGTGTGTGTGTGTGTGTGTGAGTGTGTGTGTGTGTGTGTGTGTGCGTGCGTGTGTGTGTGAACAGAATATCTCAAGAACGGAACATCGTACGAACTTGAAACTTAAGTTACATATCACTACCGGACCCGACACGAACATTTTCATCAAAATCGGTCAACCGGAAGTAGTAGTTTATTCGTATAATTTTTCACTTTTTTGCGATTTTCTCAAAAACTAGTCCTACGATTTTTTTTTTAAATCGCCTGGTTTACTACATTTTTTATGCTCTACAATATAGGGTAGGCGCCATGTTTGCTGAAATTCTGCTTGAGGCTGTTTTTACGTAAAAACATTTTCTTTTTAAGATTACGGCTTTAATATGCATTTTAGCGCAAAACGTTATATAATAAACGTTGTAGAGAATGTAAAATTCTACAACTTTTATTTGAAATATTTTTTTGTATAACGCTTAGTTTAGCGGTAATTTGCGATTTTCTGTTTTTTTTCTCACGAAAACGTGAGAAAAATCGATTTTTTTAACATTTCGGTCTTAGTATGCATTTTACGACAAAAGTGTATATAATTAAATTTATAGAAAATTAAAAGATCTACAACTTTTGTTTAGAGCATTTTTCTTTACAGAGCCTAGTTTAGCGTGAAAGCGTGATATTCCGTATTTTTAAGCCAAACTGAGTTCGATTGTCATTTTGCGTCATTCACTCATGATTAAAATAAGGTTATGTTTTTGAGGTTAGTTTTTGTTTATTTCTAATATTTTATTAATAATGTTAGGTTTATTATTAATTATTTGCATTGGCAAGAGAAAGTTGTGTGAGTGTTTCACACCAGATTTTTTAGGTTGTGATATTGGGTTTGATCAAGATTTGGACATACCGAAGAAAGTTGGCAAATTCCAAGCAGTGTGAGGCAATATTATCAGAACCCTAGGCAGGAAAATAAGAAAAGAAACTCAGATAAAATTTTACAAGATGATGACTACCCTGTCCCACTTTATTGAAATGAGTCTTCGATAAGTACCAAACCACATGAGAGTACAAAAAGTACAGGCGGCGGCGATGTGATTCCTTCGAAAAAAGGGTTGCAATCGTAGGAACCAATTAAGAAATGAAGAGATTAGAACGGAACTGGATGTTTACAACCTGAATGGGAAAGTTGCAGGTTATCGAAATCGATGGAGGGAGAACGTTAAGAGAATGCCTGAGGGAAGGATCCTTCTCAATGTTATGTAATACAGACCGGAGGGGAGAAGAGATGTTGGGAGGCCACACAAGAGATGGCAATAATTTAACAGTTTTGTCGCTGTTGTGAATTGGAACTGGCGGAAGCCTAATCCTTGATTGAAAAGAAGAAGAAGATAATTAGAAAATTTGAACACAAAAGTAAAATGTTTTTAATAGACTTGTTAGTGCCGACATCGCTGCAGTATTCACAGTAGTTTCTTTGGAGAAGGTCTCTTGAACTTCCCAAACTTTCTTAAACCAAACAAATAAATAAAAGACAACTTTATTTTAATAATCACAACTGTTTTTTCAAAATTTTTAAAATACATAATGCCACGTAGCTTATATTTCTCAAGATGTAGGGTTTTCAACAGTGGAAGAGTTTTTGAAATCGTTTAGATAGTTTCTGAAATTATCTCATACAAAAGAAAAGCCAACAGAATAAACAAATGTTTCTTCTTTATAATATTTGTACACATTAAGGTAATCCAAATTCTTATGAGCTGTACTCTATGGTGAAGAGAAAGCTACTAGGTTTAATTCTAGGGTGTGGTCTCAAAAAGATTTTTACAATACACATATGTGTTTATTAATTTCTACGGAAGATTGATAATACTAAATAAAAAAAGAATTTCATTGATTGATGAAAGTAGAATGAAAACAATGATAGTAGTTATTTTGTTGTCAGTTGTGTAAGAAGGGAAGACTGACATGTAGACAGACAGACAAGACACTAGACTGACGGTTGAGTGACAGAAAACTTGATGACGTCACTGCAGGGCAGCTGCATCAGCGTTGTATCGATCCAAGGCCTACAGGGTTCCTATACCCCCTTCCCGACACCGCTCCTTGTCTCAAATCTCGTCACCGTCACTCCGCGTCGCGGCGCGCGGCGTCGGCCAGTCCACCGGGATGGAAGAGGGGATTCCCTACTTCGCACCCCCACACTCTTATCCCATCCCACCCTGTTCACCTCTTTCCGACCTAGTTACGTCTATTCAACCTCTATTAACTCGACTTCTCTGCTCTATCATTTTAAGAAAAAAATATTCAAAATTAATACACGGTTTCCGTTGAAATCTTATGTCACAAATAATAAAAAAAATTATTTCAGTTAATCCTACAAAATAAAACTAAACATTAGGAAAATATAAACAAAGAAAGATTTCCACAAAACAGCAAAAGAACGACGAATATAAAAATCAAGTATATAAAAATTATAAATTTTACATACGGATGCAGAATCCTTCACTGATCGACTAACTGACTGACTTACTAATAATAAAAATATTTTTATTATTTTCTGTTGATTAAAACTGGTCTAATTAGACAAAAATTAATTTTTCTTTATTAGTATCTTAAAAGTAGTTATTTAAACGAAATAGTTCATCCATACAAATGTTCTAAGCAGTATAACTTAATATCAAGCACTAAACACTAAACTTAATAATAAAGAACAAAAAAAAATGAAACTTTAGATCTGTCCAATAATAAACAGGTGGAGTATTAATTATTTGCTCTCTATCTGTTAGTTCCAGGGCTACAAAAAATAATTCTGATTCTTATCACATGGTCAGACAATTAAATGACTGAATCATTTAAGAACAGAAGAGGCAGAGGTGTAAAAGACACTAATCAGAGTTATCTCTTCTGAAAGTAATGAATTTCATTATAAAGCCAAACCCTGTGGTGAATGAAGTGAAGGTGTCATTTGTAAAGTGGAAAATATGTGCTTTTCCGAGCGCCTGGGATGCTGATAAGCATACTTTTCACCTCAGTGAGGAAGTACTCCTCGTTTTTACTAAGTAAAAACTCTAGAAGTTCAAATCAGCCTTTCGGCTGATGACCTAAACAACAAACTTAATAACTTAATTCTAAACTTAAAACTTGTTTAACACTAAACAGTATAACCTTAATTCACTACTTATCGCACTTTGCAGTGTTCTACTTTAATACATCACTCATCACTTTCACACTAGTTTGAAAGGCTTAACCCTCTTAAGCCTTCAAGGAACATTTTCACTATAGAGAATTTGAACCGACTTCATGATTTATATCACCTTGTAAACGAAGAAAGAAGTATTTAATTGGTCAAAAGTAATGGTAATACTTCTGAGCAGATCGTTATATAAACCTATCATACCAAGGATTATTAACAACAGCTCTAAGAATTTTGTTCTAAATCGTCTTTTTAATTTTTGTCCGACTTTCTCTGACGCAACCTCACAGATGTATTAAAATAATAAATCCCAGAAGGTTTAAAAATTTGGTTATAGATTGTTACTTTATTATCGAAAGGCAACTGTGACTGATACCTCAGTAACCAATATATATTTTTATATTTATCTGAACCTCACATCAGTTTGTTTTATCTTTACGTACTACTACCATTTTTATTTGTCTAGTATCATTTCTAAATATTTTATTTATTGTTTTGTGAATTTTTTACAGCCCTGTCCATACCTTGCGTCCAAATGCCATTTCTCTCTATTCATCCAGACCTCACACAAATTACTGGACAATGATTTCGGAGGTCTACCACATCTTTTACGCTGTCTTGGGTTCAAATTTCTTATTTTCTATGACTATTTTTCGTTCTTGATTTTTTTTTGTGCACGATATAACTGATTCAGACGTTTCTTCTAAATTTTCTCCAATGTTGAGTTGGGTTTTCCTTTGGTAACTCTTATTTCTGCATTCCTGATTCGCTCCATCCTAGAGATATTAAAAATCCCGCTTAAGTAGTCCATTTCCACCAGAATTTCTCTTGTCTATATTTCTTGTCATCTATAATACATTAGAGCTTTACAGCAGAGTGCTCTGAACAACTGTCTGACATATCCTAATTTTTGTACCATTTTTTTTTTACTTTCGGACCAATTCAAGAAATTCAGTACAGTATTGCTTGTCTCGCATGCTCAACCCTGTTGGAGATGTACTTCCTTGAATTTCACTCCTGAATCAACAAACTTCTTAGATATCTGTATTCTTCACATTCCCTGACAATATTTCTTCCAATCTTCAGATCCCTTACCTTATAACCAACCACTAGATATTTTTCCTTCAGATAATCTGTAATGATAAATTATTATTATTATTATTGTTATTTATTTACCATTTTCCTATTCTAAAATCATTCTTAACCGATCGTTTTTTCCAAGTGAAATTTGATGATGAGTTATCGACCTTGCACCTAATTCGTTCAGGTGTACCCCAAAGTAGCATTTTAAGTCCTTTTCTATACACGCTATTTACAGCAGATATTCCTGTAAATGAACATGTAACAACAGCAACTTTTGCCGATGACACTGCTATTATTGCATCTGATGCCTCCCCAGTCCACGCTTCTGAAAAACTACAGCAACATCTAAATGCCATTCAAGACTGGTGCCAAAAATGGAGGATCAAAGTAAATGAACAGAAGTCTGCACACGTAACCTTTACGATGAAACGAGAATCATGTTCACCAGTAACGTTTCGCAACAACGTAATTCCACATTCAGATGATGTGAGATACTTGGGCATCTATCTAGACAGGCGATTGACGTGGAGAAAACATATATGGACCAAACGGAAACAACTTGGACTCAAATTACGACAACTATATTGGCTTGTTGGGAGGCGATCACAGTTGTCTTTGGAAAATAAATTGACACTGTACAAGGTGATGATAAAACCAGTTTGGAGTTATGGAATTGAACTCTGGGGCACAGCAAGTACATCTAATGTAGAAATATTACAGAGATTCCAATCGAAGTTTCTTCGACTTATATGCTGTGCACCTTGGTATGTGCCTAATGAAGTACTCCATCATGACCTGGGCATACCTACGGTGGGAGAAGAAATTAGCAGTCGGAGTGAAAAGTATTTAACCAAGTTGGACACTCATTCCAATCATTTGGCTATAAATCTTCTTGATGACAATATTGAACATCAAAGGCTCAAGAAGGCGAGAATATTAGATCTTCCATTCCGTTTCACCTGATCAAAAATGTTTAACCATCCTTTGAAGATCAAAAACACAAAATTATATGGCGGTTGTCAACTCTTATTTATTAATAAACTAAATCTTGCTAACTCTCATTAATCTAAAATTAATCATCTAATGAATTTTCTACCATCAGTATCACGTCTTCATTCGCTCCTTTTCACACCTTCATTCACTTCATCCGTATAAAAAAAAAAAAAAAAATTGTACGTCACCAGGACCAAGAAGAAACCCTTCATCAACTATAACCAAACGATGACATGGAAGCAACGCTGCTGAGTGCTGTCTTCTTCAAGTTTTATTCATCATCAACACATTTACTGAAAGTTTTTGTTAAACTGTTTGTAAATAATTCTTACTGTTAAAAAAAAAAAAAAAATTTATTTACCATTAACAAATATACACAATCATAACAACGAACAATTAAGTAAAATTGTTTCAATAGAATTTTTGTTTTCTTAACCTTTCTTTTATTCCTACAATACTTAGAAGTTTGACCTTCCTAGTTGTCTAAATCACTAACCATCAGTAATTCTCTATTTTTCCGATTACTTAAATTTGGCACATTTGTTCTTGAGGGCTTGAATAAAAAATAAAAGTATTTGCATTTGACCACATGTGGCCTAATAGGTAGAAATCTAATGTGAAAAACTCACAAAACTTTCCCTTGCCAATGCAAATAATAAACAATATAACCTAATATTATTAATAAAACATTAGAAATAAACAAAACACTAACCTCAAAAAACAAAACATTTTTTTTTTTTATATATAATTGGTTTATTGTGGTCGCATCAACATTCTATGTTTTTACCGACCCCATTACATAAAAAACACTAATTTCATAACATAAGGTTATAACACTAGGTTTACAATGATGTTTTTCAGTTAGAAAAAAAAATTTACACTTTAACAGATGTATCTTACACTTTTAAATTATAAATTATTTTGTATGGATTGCACTTTTATTTGCACTAAAATTGTCGTTGAATATTTAAAAATTGTATAAAGTCCAGTGTCTTTGTGTACTGTGTGTGGTTAACGCAGTCTTTGTAATTGTCCGGTAAGTGAAATTGTTTCCGTATAGTGTTCAAGGTAGGACATTCCACAAGAATATGTTTGACAGTTAATTTCGTGTTGCAGTGTCTGCAGTAAACAGAGTCTTGTTTCGTCATGAGGTGACTGTGTGTCAGTTTAGTGTGACCAATTCGTAGTCGTGTAAGAGTCACTTGGTCAAGTCTGTTTTTAAAAATTTCTGGTTGTAAGTCTCGAATGTCAGTCCGTACTGTGTGTAGGTTAGTCCTTAAAGTCTTCCACCACTCGTTCCAAATTATTTCAAATTTGTGTCTGAACATTTTCTGCAGATCTCGATGGGAAGACTTGTTTATCCTATTGGAGCATGTAGTGGCGCGTTTGGCTGCTCGATCGGCTGTCTCGTTCCCTTTGATACCTAGGTGGGAAGGAATCCACAGAAGAACTATTGTTTTGTCGTTGTTAGTTATTTTGTGATTGACGTTAATGATCTCTTGAAGTATCGGTTCATCCTGTTCGATACTCCTAAGGGAATCTAAAACACTTCTTGAATCTGACAAGATCACAAATTTTTTACGATTGGATAAAGCTATGGCTTCAAATGCTTTTTTTATTGCATATGCCTCACAATAGAATACTAAGGAACAATCTTGTAATTTAAATAAAGACTCTTTATTTAACATTACCACGGCACACCCACTTCCAGCAGACTTTTTGAGCCATCAGTGTAAATTTTCTCAAAACTTTCAAATTTATTTAGGTATTCAAGACAGAGAGTATAAAAGATGGTTGGACTTGTTTCATGTTTCTTGTATTTTGTTAGGCTTAGATCTACAATAGGATTTTTCATCAGCCAAGGCGGGTCTTCATATAAAGTTGATGGGATAATGGTTGGCGGTAAAAAACAGATATTTGTGAAAAATTTTGATATTCTTACGCGCAGAGGCTTCGGCAAGGAATTGCGAGTTTGTTATAAATTTGTGTACCGACCTGTAAAAACGTTATCTCTCGAAGGGTTATCTAAAGACGAGGCAATTTTGAATACATAAGATAAACTCAGTTTTTCTCTTCTGAGATCAAGAGGCATCTCACCGGATTCTGCCAGAATACTTGTTACTGAGCTTGTACGGTATGCCCCTATAGCTAGTCTAAGACCGGCATAATGAACAGAGTCTAATAATTTGAGAGTACTGATCGTTGCTGAGTTATAAACCAGCGCACCATAGTCCAGTTTTGATCGTATTAGTGCCTGGTAAGTATTAAGCAAAGTCTTCTTATCTGATCCCCAGTTGCTAGACGCTATAGATTTTATTACATTCATTCTTTGCATGCAATCCGCTTTAAGTTTGTGTATTTGTGGTCTCCATGTAAGCCTTCGTCAAATATTAGACCCAGAATTTTTATTTCTTTGCATTGTTTTATTTGAAAAGAACCAATAGTCAAAGTTGAACTAAAGTGAGATCGCACATTTCTAGAGAACACTATGTAGTTGCTCTTAGTCTTTGAAAAAGAGAAACCAGTAGAAGATGCGAGAGTGGTTAAATCATTTAAAGTTTGTTGCATTAATTTTTGTGTGGTCTGGATATTTTTGCCACTACAAAGTAAAGTTATATCATCAGCATAAGCCAGCGTGACTATAGGTTTCGAATTTGACAGAATTAAACCATTTATTGCAATTAAAAACAGAGTTACACTTAGAACAGATCCTTGTGGAACTCCATTTTCTATCTGTAATGTTTTTGAGAAGGTTCCGTTAGCCCTTACACAGATGTATCTAGTTTTAAGAAAATTGGCTATGAAGTTCAGCATTCGTCCATTGACGCCGATATCTAATAGAATACGAACAATTCTTGTCTCGCCACACCATGTCGTACGCCTTTTCTATATCTAAACTGTCTGCTATAAGATGCTCATTCTTCACAATAGCATCACTCACTTTAGCTTCAATATTAACTAGATGATCACTGGTATATGCAAAATAAAAATTGACCTAAGTTTGGCTTAAAAATACGGAAAATCACTCTTTAACGCTAAACTAGGCACTGTAGAGAAAAATGCTCTAAACGAAAGTTGTAGATCTCGTAATTTCCTATAAATTTTATTACACTTTTGTCGTAAAACAAATATAGTCAACCAAATATATGACTCAAGTATTTAAGAACAGAAAAGGTAGAGGTGTAAAAGACACTAATCAGAGTCATCTCTGAGAGCCATGAATTTCATTATTATACAGCCAGACCCTGTGGTTAACGAAGTGAAGGTGTCATTTTCAGGGTGGAAACTAGATACTTTTCAGAGGGCCTGACAAACCCACAAGCATACTTTTCCGCTCACTGAAGAAGGTAATGGTAACCCAAATTACCCCTCGTTTTACTTATTAAAGCCTCTAGAAGTTTAAACAAGTCTTTCAACTGATGATCTAAAGAACACAGTATGTTAAATTACCCTGATTCTAACCGGGAATTGAACTCATAATATTTTGTTTTTTAAACAGGCATAGTAACCACTGGGCGGTCCTTTTTCATTTTTGACAATATTGTTAATATTTAATTTTTCCATAAAAGGAAGGTGAATATTAAATTATTTGCTCTCGATCTGCTAGTTCCAAGGCCATAAAAAATTGTTCTATTTCTTATCACATGGTCAGCCCATTAAATGACTGAACTATTTAAGAACAGAAGAAGTAGAGGTGTTAATGACACTAGTCCGAGTTATCTCCTCTGGAAGTAATGAATTTCATTGTTAAGCCAGACCCTGTGATGAATGAAGTGAAGGTGTTATTCGCAGGGTGCAGAGTAGATGTTTTTCAGAGTGCATGGAATGCTGATAAGCATAGGTTACTTTTGTACTCAGCGAGGAAGGCAATTGTAAACCACCTCACTCCTCATTTTACTTAGTAAAACCTCTAGAGGTTCAAACCAGCTTTTTGGCTGTTGACCTAAACATCAATATTAAATATTATTTATATATTTAATACTATTTTTAACATTGTATATTTGACAATAATTGACTAGGTGTAATTACTAGAATAACTATAATAACAATTAAAAACTTATTCTACATTAAATGTAAAAACTTGAGCAAAAATTACATTTATAGGAGACAAAAAAAGCATTAATCTATACTAATATAATAAAGAAGAAACGTTTGTTTGTTTGTATGAGGTAATCTCAGAAACTACTGAACTGATTTTAAAAAATCTTTCACTGTTGTATAGCTTAGCCTTAGAGCATGCTGATCAATATAGGCTATTTTTCAACTTTAAGTAACTCTAATAATTAAGTGAGTTAAGTAATTTAAACTGTGACGATGTCGCTTGTTTTAGTCCATCGGTTGCATAGCACAAGTCCTCTGGATGGTGTATATTTTGGGCTAGAAGCACGATTCAACTTTTATATTCCATAGAAAAATTTGAAAAATAACATTCGATTCCAAAGACATTAAACGTTTGGAAATATTCAACATTTTTATTTTTTTACTGTATTTTATGTATTTGTTTTCATTCGACAGGTGAATTGAGTCATATATTATTTCCAGTTACTCTGCGTACTGCACCCACGTATTACTGTCTTTTATCTCAGCTACTATCAACCGTCTCTTTTTTTCTATCGGTATTCTTTTATCCATTCTATTCAGTTCTGTTTAATTGCAGGGACAAACATTTAAAACGGTAGGCATCGATTTGAGATGAGAGTGCTTCACTCATGGACGACTATATGTCGGATTTTCTAAAGCTGGAATTGCAAAAAAACAATTTATTTTGCTACCACAGAGCAACAAAACCACAAATATTGTATATAGAGAGGTTTTAAAATAATTTAATGAGGCCTATATTAGCTGCTGTGAAGCGTAGCGAGCGGGGATTGCTAGTAATATAATAAAATAGTTCTATATATAACTGTATACCCACCGGGTTGGTCTAGAGGTAAAGTCGTCGCCAAAATCAGCTGTTTAACAGCTGATTTTCTGAGACGAAGGTTCCTGGTTCAAACCCTAGTAAAGGTTAACATTCGATTCCAAAGCATCATGTTATGATCATGTTAATGATGTGTCTCCACATCATTGTTGATTAGCTTCCTCTAACTTTTTATCAATTAATTTCTATGACGTCTGTATGACTGATTGAATATTGTACGGGCCTTTTTTTAAAGTAGTTCTCGGTCACACATTATACGTATTATACTTACTATAAATATTATTACAAAATGTCTGCTATTGTAAAATCAAAGACATCAACTTTTATACGGATTTGAATACTAGACAGTGGTTACCGGTGAACTTTGAATGAATGTACTTGAATGAATGGTGTACTCTCATGAATGGTCGGCCTGGGTCTGTACAAGCCTACACCTCATTTACATGTCATACACATCATCCTCATCTCATTGGGTCATGGGGTTGCTTATTGTTCTAAATTGAACAGATTGCAACGTACACAAATTTGGAATAAAAAAGTTATAAAAAGTTATATATTATAACTGTCACGTAGTTGCATATCTATTATTTTTAAGGCGCATGTTAGTCAGTAAAGTGAGGAGTTACAGTAGTGCTTTGTATATTTAAATGGCCATTGAAAATACAGTGAGTTCATCCCAGTGTTTATCATTAATTTGATGGATTAATATGTACATACATCAGTCGTCTCAGTAATGACGTGATGCCGTCCATCCAAATACACGCACCGTACCCCCTGCTGACATTGACTCCCGCTTGAACCATTCCGTGTTGGACGTAAAGGGTGATGAGGAGAGCAGTGAGGTAGCCACCCACCACGTAACAGGCATTATAAATTGCGTTTTAATTTTATTTCCTGCTTCATCTCTCCACATCATTGTTGATTAGCTTCCTCTAACTTTTTATCAATTAATTTCTATGACGTCTGTATGACTAATTGAATATTGTACGGGCCTTTTTTTAAAGTAGTTCTCGGTCGCACATTATACGTATTGTACTATAAATATTATTACAAAATGTCTGCTATTGTAAAATCAAAGACATCATATAAAGTTTTAAAAATAAAATTTATTATAAAATAATCAAAACAAAAATCCAAAACTACTCGTCTTGAACAAAGAATATGATTCATTTACACAAAAAACAATTAAATCTTTAAACATTAATGTAAGTTAAAATTTATATTCAACTAATTTGTTAATTACTAGCGCGGCTTTGCACGCGAAACTCGTGAAGGGCTTAATCATTTTTTTAAAAATAAATATGTAACAAAAATTGTGTAGCTGCTAGATCGACTGTACAATCCAACGTACGTTCCCGCACGCACCCACGCACACACAAACACATACGTACATATTATATAGCTACATCACACACAACGTTTTGATAAACTCCCCCACGTACGCACTCGATAGCCTTTATACGCACACGGTCTTCAACAGTAGTACACACACACACACAAAACGACGTTTTGATAATTTCTTCCGCGTACGTCTCTCACCATCATCAAACCCCTCATCTACCTTGACAACAAGCAATACGTACTCACATGTACACACACACACACACACACACACACACACACACACACGCACGCACGCACGCACGCACGCACGCATACACACACTTTCATGGAAAATTTCATTTGGGCGTTTAGGGTTATTATTTTTGAAAAATTAATAATAAAATGTTATTGTGGATATAAATATGAATATGCTAATCATAATTTCATGAAAATTTATTCAGTATTTTTGGAAATTAGCCTGCACAAAAGAACACGCTTTGTCTTTATAATATTAATATAGATTTTCTCTTCACTTTGCAAAACTGAGGTCAATGATCCTGTATCGAGATCCAACTCTTCAAATGTCAGCTGAAGAAAAGAATACTGTACTTTGAGATGGTAAAAGAATCAAGGGCACACCAGGAGTGATATGGATGGGTTCAGTTATAAATAAAGGAGATGGAATGTCAAGTGAGCAATGAGAGAGAGAGATAGGTTTTTGCTCTCCGAGGCTTCCTTATGGGCTAGAATCTCTGTCAGTGAATGAGTAAGTGTCACTGAAGCGTTATATGAGTATTTCGATTAAATTGATTACAAAATGCGAGTTTGATTGTTGTTAAATAGTTAATACTTAGCCAAATTAAAACCATCATATGAAAAACGGCCGCTGATACAGCTGGTCTTAGAGTTCAAGAATTGCAAAGAATGTACAATATAAATAAATACATTAAAGAACCCCAGAACAAATAAAAAGAGAAATGAGATAATAACCTTATGGATGACAGTAGCTTCATCAGAAGAACAAATATTATTTCAATAATATAACAATTTTATTATTACTTCCAGTAATTGGGTAAAAACCCATTCAATAATTATGAGGGAAAACCCTGTAGTTTGAATTAATTACATATATTAGCGTAGTACATAGAAAGGAGGTACTAAATATAGTCAATTGTTAATCATCAGGTACGTGGGTTGTATTCTTTAGGTGGGTGTACATCCCATCTTTGTATTTTCGGGCCCTTCTTTTGCCTTCCAATTTTCAGCCAATCATCGGAGTGGTTCTCCTTCCGTTCGGCCTTCCAGGTTGTTTAAACGGTTTTCGTGAGGTTAGAGGCTATTCAACCAGAGGTTTCAAGGTTTTGGGATCAGGTACATCAGGTCCATTTGGAATTTAGCTTCATAAGGTCGTTCTTGCCCATAACAGACAGGTGGAGTGTCAAATTATTTACACTCATTCTGTTAGTTGCAGGGCTAAAATAAATAGTTCTGTTTCTTATCACATGGTCAGCCAATTAAATGACTGAATCATTTAAGAACAGAAGAGGTAGAGGTGTAAAGGACACTAATCAGAGTTATCTCGTCTGAAAGTAATGGATTTCATTATACAGCCAGACCCTGTGGTGAATAAAGTGAAAGTGTCATTTGCAGAGTGGAAAATATATGCTTTTCAGAGGGCCCGGCATGCTGATAAGTGTACTTTTCCACTCAGTGAGGAAGGCAATGGTAAACCACCTCACTCCTCGATTTACTTAGTAAAACCTCTACAGGTTCAAACCAGCCTTTTGGCTGATGACCTAAACAACAACAAGGTCGTTCAAGAAGCAGGAGATAGTAACTACCGTGAGAGGTGACTACGAGTATAAGGTCGAGAAGGTGAAAAAGAAATAATTGTTTCAAAGTATTTAATAGCGAATCTTAATTTTGTTGATCATAACGAATTAATAATATTGTTTTGTCACTCTTCACAAAACTAAAGGTTGGAGATGATTGATTTTTTATCTAAATAGGTTAGCATTAGATAAGAAAATAAAACAGTAGATTTTTTATTTATTAAATACTCTAGTTAAAAATCAAAGACGTATATTTTTAAATTATCAATTCGTTTAGTTAATTACATGATTTATTGATAGAGCTTGAAGAATAGAAGTCTATGCTCCAGAATATCATTAATAATAATAATAAGTCATTGATAATTAATAAGTTAATTTTTAAAAAATTCAACAAAATCATTTTAAATAATCATAATTAATTACCAAAATAAATAATTTCTAATTAAATTAAAAAACTATAAACCAAAATTAAATATATCAAGCTAAATTGTAAGAAGAAAATATAAAAATTATAAATAAATATTTCAGAAGTCAAAGATCCAAATTTTATTAAAGATGAAGCAATAAAACATAAGAAAGTATAGTTTTAAACAAGTAATTTGAACCAAATAACTAATAATTAAAAGAAAATAGAAGAACAACAAGATTTATTTTAATTATGCCACCAACTGCAACAATTTGATGATTTTAAAGTAAGCAGATAAAAATATAAAAGAATTTGTAAATACTGTAAAACCGATTGCAACAATGCATCAATGCCCCAAATGATTCCCAATCGATGGATGGACTAGAAGCCAACTAGAAGACTGCAAGAATTCAATAATAAAATCATAACAATAAACTCTTAACTTGTAATTATTGTGCTCATTAAACATTATTAATAAAATTCAAATAGTTTCAGATCAATATATATATTGCAATATTTTACACAAGTAATGTAGTTAACGTAATTAGAATTATATTTACTGTGTCATCAATAGTTACAAAACTAATTAAAAAATCAATTTTTATTTAATTTCATTTATAGTTTTTGTTTCAATATATTACATTTACTTTCACTCTTTCAATTCTTTCTCATTATTCCACATTTCAAACTTTACATGCTGGCGTCCAACAGAATTTGAATTTTATAATTCAAGAAATAAAACACATTATAAATAAAACACACCATTGAAGTAAATTTGAGTTCGAATAAAGCACCAGGTTTTGACCTCATCACGGGGAAAATTTTGAAAGAACTTCCTGACAAGGCCCTTAGGCTGATTACAATAATTTTTAATGCAATATTACGTCTGGAGTACTTTCCTTCTTACTGGAAAGTTGCTCAAATTATAATTATCCTAAAACCTGGGAAACCACCGCACGAAATATCGTCTTACAGACCAATAAGTTTGTTGCCAATTCTTTCAAAAGTATTTGAAAAATTATTGCTTCAGAGATTACGCCCAGTACTGGATACCATAAATCTCATTCCGAATTGCCAGTTTGGTTTCAGAGAAGGTCATGGCACGATTGAGCAAATTCACAGAGTTGTAAACAACATCTACAAAGCACTTGAAGAAAAGAAATATTGCTCCACGGCATTTCTTGACATCAAGCAAGCCTTTGACAAAGTGTGGCATGCGGGTCTTCTTTTTAAGATTAAACAAAATCTTCCCCATCAGTATTACTCAATTATTGCATCTTATTTGGAGGACCGATACTTTACAGTGAAATATAAGGACGAACAATCATCTCTAAAATTAATTGAAGTTGGTGTTCCTCAAGGAAGCGTGCTGTCTCCTGTTTTGTACACCATTTACACTTCTGATCTTCCACAAAATGACAACACTACAGTGGCAACATTTGCCGACGACACAGCCATTCAGGCAATACACGAAGATGCACAAATTGCATCTCATAACTTGCAGCAACACTTAGACAGCGTACAAAATTGGCAAAAAAGTGGCGTATAAAAACAAATGAACACAAGAGTCTGCACGTCACATTTACACTAAAACGGGAAACATGTTCACCAGTGTTTTTTAACAACGTACAAATTCCACAATCCGATACGGCAAAATATCTTGGCCTCCACCTGGACAGGCGTCTAACATGGAGGACTCACATATGGAACAAACGAAAACAGTTAAATCTTAAATACCAACAGCTGTATTGGATGCTTAATGGAAAATCCAAATTATCGGCACAAAACAAATTGTTAATTTATAAAACTGTACTTAAACCTGTGTGCAGCAGCAAGAGTGGTTTAGAAGAGATGGGAAATTTAAAAGTAGGCAACGAAAACATACAGGAAGTTGGGGAATTCTGCTATCTAGGGAGTAAAATAACAAAGGATGGTAGAAGCACGAGTGATATCAAGAGTAGAATTGCTCAAGCTAGAAAAGCCTTTGAAATGAAAAACAGCTTACTGACTACAAACATTGATTTACATATTAGGAAAAATTTCTTAAAACATTATGTTTGGAGTGTAGCATTATACGGAAGTGAAACGTGGGTGATAGGGGCTGTAGAACGGAAGAGGATAGAAGCTTTTGAAATGTGGTGTTATAGGAAAATGTTAAAGATTAGGTGGGTGGACAAAATAAGTAATTTAGAGGTTCTTAGGCGAGTGGATGAAAAAAGAAGTATATGGAAGCATCTTACCAAAAGAAGGGATAGGCTAGTGGGGCATATCCTAAGACATCCAGGTATTGGGCTATCAATAATGGAGGGTAACATTGAGGGAGTAAATTGTAGAGGGAGGCAAAGATTAGAATATATAAAGCAAATTACAAAAGATGTAGGGTGTTACAGGTATGTAGATATGAAACGACTTGCGCAAGATAGAAAAGGTTGGAGAACTGCATCAAACCAGTCGAGAGACTGATGACAAAAAAAAAAAAAAAAAAAAAAAAACCTGTGTGGACATATGGGATACAACTCTGGGGCACAGCAAGTCACAGTAACATTGAAATAATTCAACGGTTTCAGTCAAAAATACTTCGAAACATCATGGACTCACCTTGGTACATATCCAACACTATATTGCACAGAGACACGAACACTCCCACGGTACACAAAGCTATACAGAAATTTTGCACCAGTTACCAAACAAGACTTGAAAATCACCAGAATCCAGAAGCCATTAATCTCCTAGACAACAGTGGAACACACAGAAGACTACGCAGACTACACCCTACAGATTTATTTTAATATGTGATTGTGTAATTTATTTTACGATCGCAAGATCACTTCAACAAAATGGTAAATTTTATAGAGTAATACCAAGGGGTATTACTTACTCAAGATTTATACTAACAACACATCTACTCATTGTTCTATGAGAGCAGATCGTAGATTTACAGTTATTCAAAAAAAAAAAATTCAAGAATGTACACACCGAACAATTTACGGTGGTTCAAAATACAAACATTAAATTTCATTATCATAATGATTTTTGCTTATGTGAATAAGAGATTGCAAATAAGTTTGCATGATATGCAAACTATAACTGCAATAAAGATTAGTTCGTGTTAAAATTAAGTTGTAATAAAGTTCGTGTGAAATGGTGAACCTACAATAATATTAGACACATCACATCAGGAAGTGAAGTGTTCACTTCATTGGGTTAAAGTTATAGAGAGTTTTAGAATAGTAAGGGGGTGAAAAAGGGGATGAAGCTGTTAGGTAGTTGAAGAGGAAGGGCTAGTCGGTGGAAAGGGTTGAAGGTGGTTAGAGAGAAATTATTAATGAAGTGCGGTGCATCTGATGTCGTCAAAGGGTGTCGAAGGGCCTAACCTAACCGCGAGTTTACATTATTCAAGACCCAGGAGTGCATTTTTCACCCCCGTAGCAGTACCAGAGTAGTAGATGTCGGCTGGTAGTTTGGGGTATCTAGTACAGGCTATCTAGAAAGAACAACTACCACCACATACATGAGTGAGAGGTTAGAAGATAACGACACAAACTATCATACTTTTAAAAATGCTGGTCTCAATATTTTAACACATTTCTTTAACTGTAAAACATAGTTCTTATGTATTTTTGCCACAATGTAATATGAAGCATAAATATACTTTTAAGAACATATTTTAATTATTCATTAAAAAATGATTAAATCAAAATGATTTTTTCTTCTTTTTTATAACTTCTGCCTACTAAAGACGACATTCAATGATTTTTCTCACGCATGATGATTTCTTTTTTAATTTATTCCTATTCTTCGTCTTTCCCAGACTGTTTACGAATATAATTTTCATCACACGCTTTCTTTCTTAAGTTTACAGACCCAAAAACCCGAATGTAGGTTTATGTTGATTTTTTGTTATTTGAGGCAACTAAGGTAATCTTGCTAGTTCCATTTATATATCGTATTGAAAGGAAATAATTATTAAATAATGGTAGATTCATTGTTATATCAATCAGAAATTATAACAACAGTAGTAAACTGTTGAAGACTTGAATTTATTCAACATACTGATTTAAATTAAAAAAAAAAAGAATTAACGTTACATGTGAGAGTTAAATTTCTTTACTCTTCCTCATTTTCTTCTTCTCCTCCTTTCTAACTTCTATCTCACCTATTATTAATTTTTACGATGAGTCCCTTATCAAGATATATGACTGATTCATTTTGCTTTCCTTTCCTCAAAAAAATTCAATTTTTTCTTAAACCCTGAACGCCGTTACAAATGCTTACAGAACAGTCAGGTAACTGAAGAAAACCCATTAAGAATATTATAAGTCCTAAATCGACATAAAAATTGTTATACAACGGCCTCTCGAAGAATTTCAGCAGACATAGCGCCTACCCTATTATATAGGACATTAATAATGTAGTATATGAGACGATTTAAAAATAAATCTTAGGAGCCGTTTTTGAGAAATCGCAATAAAGTGAAAAATTATACGAATAAATTTTTACTTCCGGTTGTCCGATTTTTATGAAAATGTTCGTGTCGGGTCTGCTTGTAGTACTAAATTAAGTTTCAAGTTTCAACTTTGTACAATGTTCTGTTCTTGAGATTTGTTGTCCATATACACACAAACCAATCACTAAAACATTTTTTTGGATTCTGGGGTTCTGAAAACGTGTATATCCGATGACAACTCGATTTCGAAAAATTTACATGAAAACAATATTTTCCTTCCAATATATTCATATAGGTAAGAGAAAGTAAAAATTAGATAGATTAAATTATGTGTTTTTTTTAATATTCATGTTCCAATGTTCTAAAACAATCAGATGAAAAGGATGTCATAAATATTGTCCTCTGAAATGTTTATTTTTTCAAAATAATCACGATAAAATATATAAGTATTACGTGTCTGTAACGTTAATTCAATGTAAAAAAACAAGTAGAATTTGATTAAAATATAATATGAAAGTTAATTCCTTTGTGATAACAGAACAGACGTTTATTTTATAAAGAGGTTGGTACAAAATATACAACCAGATAGATAGAACACGTTGTACTATCACTCAATCCGAACAGCGTAACGTTAAGTTCAAACATTAAACAAAATTATTTATCCAAGGTTTGAATTAATTAACGAAAATAATTGAGATATTTCTTGCGATGCATTATACATATGTGTAATATGTACCCTCTTGTCTGTCCAACTGATATAATAAACAGGAACGCAAATATCAAGGGATTACTTATAAAAGACGCGTGTTACATCAGGTTGTGTAATGCTCATTTCATTTCGACTTGTTAATATTGTACCGTTTATATCTGCTAACGTATCCGTTTGCAAATCAAAAACCATCTGTTAGTGACTTCATCGTTCTAATCCCGTATTGCTTCTGCTTATTCTACCTGTTTTCTGAATGCATAAGTCGAATATCTGATTGTGTTGTTATTATTATTTTTTTGTTTCGTTTCAGACTTGATTTCAATCATTTAATTAATTGTTACCGTATTTTCTCATTCGTAATCATTTCTTTTAGTTTTTGTTTTTGTTGTTCAAACTTTTTTCTGTTCAATTTTATCCAATAAGCTTTTTCTCACATAGAGTTTCTATTTTTTTGATAAACTGTCTAATTTTATAATGTAGCTATCATTTTGTTTTTGTTTTCTGTCTGTTTGTTATTTCAATTTTTATGTTTTTATCTGTACAAGTTAACTTTGTTTTATAAAATGTAGAAGTTTTAAGAATTATATTTCTGAAGCTGTCAATTTTCTCGATATCAAATGAATAATAATTTTTATGTTTTTTAACAATAATAGGATTTAATTTGTTAATTTTTGAGTTTAGAAAATAAAAACCAAAACTACTGGCTTTAATTTATCATTATATATTTTAAATGACAGAGTAATTTACTAGTAAATATCTACCACTTGAACAAGGCCAAAAAATTAATTACTGCCCCTATATAAGGGTGAGGGTGGAAAAGCAGGTTTTTACGGGAAACCAAATATCTCAGGAATCGAGAAAGACATCAACATGATTATTATGCTAAAAAATACAGAAAATTGCTGTCTATTATCTGTTGTATGCTCTTGTATGTATATTTTCTTACAATAAATTAATTGAAGAAAAACCATATTTTCAAAAACAGTTATTTTATGTATTCACAAATTATTGTTTAACTAAATACCTATTAAGTTTTTTGTAATAATCATTCGTCAGATAATAAAGCAAAAAATTATGAACATTTGAAAAAAATTCATCCAAATATCTCCAATACAAACCAAAATATTTAATTCTCAAGAATGTACAATCATGCAAAACACATTTCCGGAAAGCTTAAAATTTAAGGAATAATTTCAGTCGCCTTGCTAGTGAGCTTTATTTTAAACAGATGTTTTTATAACTTCTTGTCAACGTACAAACAAACACAAGCTGTGATTCAGAAAATTTTAAACTTCAAATAAATACAAAAAAAACCCAAAATATTTTTTTTAAAAATCATCTTCTTAAGATGACTACCCCCTTAATTAACGTCCCTTCTAATAACAAATAATGAAGTAAAAAATGAATATTCTAATTAATTTGAATTACTTCTCTGGTTACTTAAGTTATTACAATGAATAAATCTGAAGGACCGATGACCAGTGTCTAAGAAAAGAAAGGAAAATTTCTAAAAAGAAATGTTTTGCAATCATCCAAGTTTATTTTTAGAGACAATATTGTAGGATAACTTAATAATGATTAAAGGTCGGTTAAATACGTGATATAATAGTATACAAACGCACAGATATTTTAGGTTGATGTCAGAGAAATTCTTATACGTCACCTACAGCATCACAAGTACATTATATTTTGGAAAAGTGAGAGAGATGGAGATGTAAGGAGAGTGTGTTACGTAGAATGAGAGGGATGATCGGGAAAATATAAAGAGAGAGTGAAAACCATCCTCGCGTCAAATTCACTCCTCCTTTGGGGTTTTGTTATTCCTGAACCAGCCGACGTACCCTTCTACGTTAATAATTCCTTTGGGAACCCCCTTTTCAAATCCTGTTAGCCCTCTCCTCCGTACGTCTGACAATGTCTTTCATTCCTTCGTCTGACCGAACATCATCCATCCGGTTTTTGTTCTGCACCGTACTACGTTTCTACTAGAGTAACTTGCGATTTAAGATATAATAAAAATAAATGAAATCGCAAAAGTAATATTCCGTTTCTTTTTCTACTTGATGCTTGATTCTTCTTCACAATTCATGCCTTGATTACTAAATATATACTTTTTCTAACCATCATTCTCAAGATTTCTCTTATTTTTTCATTTATTTCGAGATGAGAGAACAAAGTAACGTCAGGATATCTTTCAAATCAGACTGAAACACATGTTTAGAAATTAAATTAAGATACATTTTACAAAATTATTATGTAGTATACCGAAATATTATAAGATTACCTAGACGATATCTACAATCCATCCTTTTTATAAAATACGAGGGTCATTCGTAAAATAAGGTTCCCATGATTTTTAAAAAAAGACAGCTATATTTTTTATCCTAGGGTTATATATCAATTTAAAGCTTAAAACTTACGAAATTTATAACTTAAAGCTTACTTAACTTAAAGCTTATTTATCTCTTGTGTATACAGGAGGTGGAAAATCAATATACGAGGTTTGATCAAAAAATAACGGAAATTTTTTAATTTCGCGGGTTTTGTAAATCCGATTTCCAAAATATTGTTTTTACCTTGTTAAAACATTGTTTCTAACTAATGTTTACATTTGCAGCCATTTTGAATGTACATTTTATTGTTAGTAGTTGAAGCCAGTACACGTGTTTGCATTTGCTCGGCGATTTGTTACTTCCGAAATATAGTTCAAAGATTTTGCATTAAATTTGTGAGAAAAATAATATTAATTGTAGTACCGCGATCGAATTTTTACAGTGGCTTTTGGTGAATCTACTGTGAGTAAAATAAGAGTTTACGAGTGATACAAACGGTTCAAAGATGGCTGTGAAAACGTAGAAAATGACGACCGCCCTGGACGCCCTAGCACATCAATAACCAACGACAGCGTCGAAGAAGTAAAGAAAATGATTCTAAAAGATTGCAGAATCACTATCAGAGAGATTGCTGATGAGGTTGGTATATCATTTGGATTATGACAAGCAATTTTTTTGGATGCTTTGGTCATGAAACGCGTGGCAGCAAAGTTTGTTCCAAAATTACCGAATTTCGAACAAAAAGAACGTCGAGTGAATTTCGCCCAAGAATTATTGTTAAATAAAGTCAATACTAATCCAGAATTTTTGCAAGTGCTTAATAGATTGGAAAAAGCGCTGGCACAAGTGTATTATATCTGAGCGGGATTATTTTGAAGTGGACAAAACTGATATAGATGAATAAATAATATTTTTTTTAAGAAAAACTAAAATTCCCGTTATTTTCTGATCAAATCTCGTATACTACTATGATTTCCCATGTCCTAGGGCAGTTGTCTTTAATTAAATTTCATCTAGTTCTGTCTAAAAATTTTATGAGGTTACCACGGTTTGGCTAACTTTCTAGTTAGATATCTACTTTACCGATTGTGACCATGGTCATCATGTTAAATCTTAATATTAATTGTTTATTTTGAAAGCTTTGAGCAATAGAATGTAACAACAATTTAAAACTACTGGAGGATCGTGTACAAAAGTTGTAGTTTAGTGTCTTATAGCGTGGCGCTATCAAAAGTTGTTTTCAGCCTGTTTACAGCCGTAAACTTGTCCACCGAGCATCAACTCTCTTTAGAGGAACTTAGGTTTTGGGTAGCGGTAAATTACCTAGTGCTGTAGAACAGCCGTTATAATTATAATAAAAAAATATTTCTTCTGTAAAATTTTGTTATAGTAAATGGATTAATTATTAACAGTTAGGGTGACATTGCTTTAAACTACATTATATTAACTAGTTTCAACAATTGTGTAAAACCCATTTAATATAATTAATGTGAAATTAATTGCAATATTATTTTGTACGTAGGACTATTTGTATGTAAGTAACCCCTTTTAGCAAGTCAAAATGGAAACGACGAAGAATAAAATAAATGGAAAAAATAACTTTGAAGTTTTTAAAAGGTAGCGTCGGTGGAATTACGTTAAAATTGGTGGGGGGAGGGGGTTAAAAGGAGCAGGTAAAAAGCAGTCAGTGTATGTAGTGCTGGTAATTTTCAATCTTGGCTGTGTACAAGGTACGACTACAAGGCAGTGGGTAGCGGACACAGAAAGCTGGCTCGGGGAATGACGGGGTGGGTGGCGTCGGGAGGGTGTGATGTAAAGAGAATGGAGAGAAAGAGAGCAAGTGTGAGATCGGTAAGTGGGAGAAAGGAAGAGAGACGGAAAGGGTGGTTTGAGCGGACCATTTTCACCCTTATAATAATATTACTGGGAGGAGTCCACATACACACCCCCTCACCATCGGCCGATAAGCCGGTCTTCTCCCGCACCCCCTGCACAAAGGCCTAATTAGCCATAAACTGGCTGATTTATAACGGCACAGAAAATGCAAATATGAAATATGAAAATGAAGATGGGTATAATAAAAGTGATATACGGGACTCGGCAGAGCCATTCTGTAAAGGCGCCATGAGTCACTCGTCAGTTTTATGTGAGGACGTCCATCATTCCGTTGACAGGCTTCATTGCCGGGTGCGAGAAAGAGCGCCCACTATAACCCCCCGCCAAGAAAGAGACAGGAAAACAACTTTTAAGGGATGCTATTTTCTTTTTTCCACCCGTACTGCCTCCCTTTCCCCCGAACCATCCCGTACAACAACCGGGCCCGACGCCATGATGAAAACACTATAATGCTATAAATCTAATAGGGAAAACGACGCGGCCGCCGACATGGTAATGAAGAAAAACCTTCTTCTTTCAAAACTTTGTTTCATTAAGCTTTACCGACTCAACTTAGTCACTCACTACTTAGGTTCGGTCCACATTACATTAACTCGCATTACATTGCATTACATACATTACCCATAACTTATATCTTAACGTACAGCTTACACCTCCCATTCCGACCGTAGGGCCGTAAATTATAACAACAGAGTCGTCTCTCACCTGTACCGTATAACTATATTTAGACATCAAACTTATACACAAACACACATGCATAAAACTCGGCCTACAGTACGTTAAACATCCCACTCTTTCCGCCGACAGTAAAAAAATGAATTATAACTAGAAAGACGTTAAGTGAATTATTACTTACCGTAACCTATTTAAATTACTGTATAACCGTGTTCTAACCGTTAAATTATTTACGGGTACGCTTTATATCACGATCCATTAATAAATCAAAATTTATTATTTTCTGAGTCAATATCCGGTGACTTAATCACGATATTAAACAACTAATTGCACATTTTATTACTCACTTGTAAGATATAATCCAATTACTCAAGTTTTAAACTTTGAAATAAAAACAAACTAAAACGTAGTACCCAACCAACTTTATTTACTTTTATTTTTAAATTTAATCCGCAATGATTACCTACACATAATTAATGTACATTATGACATTTGGTTTACAAAATTTTGTAGAATATGAAAATTAAAAACAAAATAAAGTTTTATCATTGACTAATTTGCCCTTAACAGAAAGGTTGAAAGTTAAATTATTTACACTCAATCTGATAGTTCCACGGCTACAAAAAATATCGATGTTTCTTATCGCATAGTCAATCTGCGAGTGGATTAAAATTGCAAAAGCACGGATTTCACCAAAGTTAGTTTCAATAAGCTTTTTGAAATGCAACGTTTCTAATGCGCTCGATGACTCAGAAGATTACACACTTTGGGACGAAAATCCAGACGTGGGTTCGGATAGGGACGTATTGTCGAAGACCGCGACGGCAATACCGATGACAGAGTAACTTTTTATAGGCCATTTAATTTCTTCGTTCTATTTATTCGAAAGTAATTTTTTTATAGTTGAGAAGTTATTTTAGTTCATTGTGATACGTACAAAGAGAATTTATCTATTTTCGCTAGTTGATTATTTAAAATTATGAAGATGTATCAATGTGTACAAATGAATTGGTAAATTTACATTTTCATTTTATTTTTGACAGTTTTAAGTTTATCTGAAAGTATCTTAAAAAATGGGAGGCGCGGTACATTTAAGGGGGTGGTATATTTGAGAAAGTACGGTAATTTATAATGGTATGTCATATAAGTTAGGTCTGTGACATATGGTAAATATAAGTCGATGTATTCAAATTTATGTCATAAAATGTGTATCCGATTATCTTCAAACGTTTGAATGGGTATATTTTATACAGAATGTATTAAAAAGGTAAATAAAAATTCTAGAAAGAGATTTTATAATAAAATAAATGAAAAAATATTTATATAAATATGAATCCGGAAAAGCTTCTTTAGCCAGTTACCGTTGGCGAAAAATATCGCCTGAAATTCAGTTACTCCGGTGATATGAAACCACACTAAGACTTTAATTTAAAGCCAAATGTTGTGATTTCTAATGGGTTTCAACCAGAAAAATCTAATAAAAGAGATCACAAAACTGTATCTCCAGTAGTTTTTGTTCATAGTTTACCAATAGTACCATCAAGACTTTTATTGTAATTCTGAAAAAAATAAAGAGATTATATTATAAGTATAAAGGTGTTCTTTATTAGCTATAAATTTGCTCGAAATGGCATCTGTTTTTTTTTAATGCACAATTTTGCTTAACGAGTTCATATTTTTCTATAGCGAATCATAACGGTAGGAATATTCTTAACAAATAACTACAGCACGTTTGACTTCCTAACAATATAATAATCTATACTATTTTAACGTGACTAGAGTATTTTTTTGTCTATTTATCAAATAAGAAGACTTTATAATTACAGTATGTTGTTGTTCAGATCATCGGCCGAAAGACCGGTTTAAAACTCTAGAGGTTTTACTAAGTAAAACGTTGAGTGTGTTGGTTTACCATTGCCTTCCTTACTGAAAGGAAAATCATGCTTATTAGCACGCCAGGACCTCTGAAAAGCCTCTACTTGTAACTCAAATAGTTTAGATAATTTTTTTTTAGCTTTTTATTTGATATCGGGAACTGTACATTGTTGACAACTACCCAATTTGATCGCTGCTTTTTGCTGTATTTTTTGACGTGGATTAGACATGAGTTTGAACAGGGATCCCCAGTAGAGTTTGTTCATGGATGGCTGTCAACTGGTCACCATACAAAGTCGCTTGCCTAACCGGTGTTACTTGACAAATAATAGCGACTTTATACCAGCTGACTGACTGGGCTGGCCCGAAGGCCTTATATAAACTTAAATTTAAAATTTAATTGAACGAATAAATGAAACAAAAGTTAAAAATAAAATAAAATTGATTTTAACGAATTGAACTTTGAAATTAAACTAAAAACAAAATGATTTTACAAAAAATAAATATTGGTTTTCTTGATATAGTTTGATATTTTTTGATGACACTTTTATATATAATTTTACCTATGTTAAGACTTTAAATTGAATATAAATTATTGCAATATTGAAAATATATTGACATGAAAATGTTTTAATTACCTAATTATTAATATTAAATGAGCTCAAAATTAGTTAATGTATTTTGTACAGAATGTATTAAAAAGGTAAAGCCAATTCTAGAAAGAGATTTTATAACAAAATAAATGAAAAAATATTTGTATAAATATGAGTCCGGAAAAGCTTCTTTAGCGAGTTACGGCTGGCGAAAAATATCGCCTGAAGTTCAGTTACTCCGGTCTTATAAAACCACACTAAGACACACTAAGATAGTTACGATATTTATTTTTGTATTTACCTGTCTACCAGTTGAGTTCTTGTCCATCAATCGATTGGGAACCAAATGGGGCATCGAGATATTGCTGCCATCGGTTTTCTAGTAGCAATCTGATTCTCTTAATATTTTATCTGCTTGTTTCAAAAATCGTTAAGTTGTTTTATAATTCAAATGGATTTTGATGATCTTGATTTGTTAAACCGTTTAAATTATTTGTTCAAAATTAGGCCATACCTTTTTTTGTTTAATGACTTCATCTCTAATTTTATTAACTTGAATCTTTGACTTGAATAATTATTTATACTTCTTATATTTTCTACTTTAAATTTAATTTAATATAATATTTTAATTTTAATTTAAAATATGTTGATATTAATTGCAAATTATTTATTTTGATGATTATTTTAAATGATTTAGTTAAATTCTTTAACAGTTGGATTATAATCTTGACCTTCAATCAATGATATTATCAGGCATAGACTGCTTTTCTACATACTTTTCACCCTGTAAAAATGACACGTTCATTTTATTCACATCAGGGTATGCCTGTATAATGAAATTAATTAGTATCAGAGAAGATAACTCTGACTCGTGTATTTTACACCTATACCTTTTCTATCGTAAATACTTCTGTCAAATAATTGGCTGACCATGTGATGAGAAACAGAACTAATTTTTGTAGCCCTGGAACTATGAGATCCAGTGCAAATAATTTACCACTTCACCTGCCTGTTATTGAAAAAAATACAGTGTAATTGAGGAATATATTTTTTAGAATAAATTTTTACCTTCTTTTGAAATTATTGGAAAAACTTATAAAAAACACAAACGGTAATATACAAATTTGAATGAAGATTTAAGCAGGTACCTCTATCAGTACGTAACAGAATTGATGGTCATTTCACGAATTCGATACAAACCACATTGATTTCAGGAGATGTTAAAATTGACAGCGCTGTTTAGAGTCACTGCATTAACCAATCAACTGATATAATATATTTGAATCATAAATTCCTGGAAAACACTTTGATATATATTTAATGCTGGCAAGTATTACAAAAGACTGAAACAAAAAGTAAAATCAATTAATATAAACATAAAAATTAATAATTCAAAATTCAAAGAATTTTTTATAATAAAAAATATTAAAAATAATGTTGGATAATATGTCAAAGCATCCACGTAGAGCTGGGAAAATATGTTTTCCTCATAGGCATGTATTAGTGGCTATTTGATAGAGCTAATGATTACAATAACAGCTGTTAATTAGTTATCTTTACAAACTACTGCCCAAATTGACGTACCTTAACTAATGTAATATCATGTTGAATATAACCTACTCCTGTCTAAAAGATATATTTAATTTCTTGTTGATATTACATCACGTTACATTATAGTGTACATACATGTCGGCAAATCCTAGTATTTTGTTGTATGATATTCTTTAATTTTTCTCTTTTACTTTAACGGCCACATGGAACCTCTTAAAATCAATCTTTGGAGTTCTATTTCTCAGTTGTTTTTCTATTTTCCCAGTATCTTTTCATATTTTCAGATCTTGCTTTTCATTCCACATCTAAATAAATCCTCTTTCCTCTTGTTTCCTCTTTAAATTTAAATCTTGTATTTTTATCGTTATCGATTCTAATTTATCTTGTTTTATTTCTGAGATCTTCTTCCGTTATTTCTAATTCCTGCATATCTTCTTTTATTTCGTTTACCCAATTTGGTAGGTTGTTAGTATGCTTTGCTTATATTTTTATGAGTTTAAAATTCGTGTTTTCGGTCTTCTTAATTAATAACCGTAGAAAATGACACTCTCTTTTTTCATCACGTCTGTTATTGAGTCAATATCTTTACAATTCTTAAAATATTATATAGCTCAAAATTATTAATTATTCAAAATGAATAAAATTTTACCAGCTGACATGTATTTTTTTACAGAAAGGACGAAAGGAAATCCACAAAATTGATCAAACTTGCAATTTTCAATTATGATATAAGCTACTACTACAATATTTTTTGCCATAATTTTTTTTTCTTTGTTTATTTAATGTTGCAACAGCTACAATGGTCATTAGCGACGACGTTGGGTTGTGACTGTGAAGGATGAAATGATTTTTTGTAACGTATGAAAATATGCCGGCATATTTTCCCAAGACCAAACCCAAGACCCCACCACGAGAGGCCAGCGAGTTGCCAACTACGCCAATGCGGCCAGCACCATAGTTTTGTTCATCCATCGAGTTACTTTAGAGGTAAAGTCATCGCTACAGCCAGCTGTTTTATAGCTACTTTTGCAGACGAAGGTTCCTGGTTCAAATTCTAGTAAATATAGTTACTTTTATACGAATTTGAATACTAGGCAGTAATTACCGGTATACTTAGATGATTGGGGTTCAATTTAAACCATACACTCTTAGGAATGGTCGGCCTGGGTTTGTACAAGACTACAACTCATTGACACATCAATTACATCATCTGAGGATGATGATCTCATTGAGTCATGTACTTTGTTTTATTTCTGGATTGAACAGATTGCAACGTATAAGCACTAGGGATAAAAACCAACATTGTTAGCTTTTTACAGATCTGTCAGTTCCGTTTGTAAACAGTATGAGTTTGTATCGTGTGAACTTTTAATTAGTCTTATTAAGGTAGATGTCTTTTACTGACTTTAAACGTAAATTCCCGTAAGTTTAACTTTTGTAAGTATATGCATTTTTCTCAGCCCCCACAAAAGTTAGAAGGTTAAAAATTTTTATAGGTTATACAGCTTATCCAGCAATTTAAGTTCAACATGTGGTTTTAAAAAATAATATTGATTATGAATGTAGAATAAAATGTTCACTTGAATCACTTTAAAGAAAATTTGAAAATCGAAATATTTGACCAAAAGAAATGTTATACATTAAAAGTTGCATCAGAGTGATCTTCAATTTTTTGGAATATCTGTTTCGGTTGCTGAGAAAAATGTACCAACGTTAACATTGAGTAAGATAGGTGCACCAACTTTCCTTAAGTTATAAGAACCAGTAAAAAAAACAGACAAGAAATTAAAATGATGGTACTAATATTTCAATCTAACACAAAATACAACATGTTGTTGAACGCAATAAAATATTTTCCAAAATAATTATAAAATGAATGATTAAATTAATTATTATTTGTATAATAAAAATCCTCACTTCAATTTCACATGTTTTATTTATATAAATATAAATCCATTAACGAACAAACGTTTCAAACAAAACATAAACAATACATTTATGATTGCAAACGAAACAAATTATATTTTAATAAGTGAAATGTTGTGATGAATTAAATAAACATGTATAATAATAAAATTTTAAACGTATATCCGTTTGTTGAATTTGTAAAATGTGTATCTATTAAATCCTTTAATAAAACTCAAAATTAAATTATAATTAATTAGGAAATTACTTTAAATTATTTTTGTTTAATTGAATCACTTTTGAATCATTTGTTTCGAATATGTCTCTATTTAATTATGACAGTAACATGTTTTATAATATCCATAAAAATCAAGATTTATTACTTTCTTCTAGAAATTAAATATATATTTTTTAAATCCTAATATGTGTACGTTGGGATCTGTTCAATTTCCAATGAGACGATGATAATACGAGGTTGTGGCTATTAAATGACTAGACTGACGTTGTAAAAAATTTTATTTTAATTTTATACATAATCACCTGCATATTGTCACCTTCAATAAACACTCCTTCCCTATCCCTACAACGCTCCATGCAAATTTTCCATTGTTGGAAACAGTGCTGGAAGTCAGCTTCGATCAGCTCTTTCAGGACAGGTGCAACTTTCTTTTTTACAGCCTCCACAGACTCAAATCTTGTCCCTTTTAATGGCGATTTCACCTAAGGGAACAGGTAGAAGATAATAACATGTAATGAAATGTGGTTTTTACTTATGATCCGGAAAAAAAGCGCCAATCCATGCACTGGAAGAGCCAAACTTCACCGAGAGCCAAAAATGCTCGAATGAGCAAGTCAAAATTTAAAGCAATGATGATTGTCTTTTTTATATTCCTGGGATTGTGTACCTTGACTGGGTTTCTAAAGGTCAATTAATCAATATTACTACCTTGAGGTACTTTCTAAACTAAGTCAAAGAGTAAGGAAAAAACACCCCGAAATGTGGAAGGACAAATCATTGGTTCTCCACCAAGACAATGCGCCAGCTCATTCCACGTTATCTGTGAAGAGGTTCCTAACCAAGTACAGCATCTCAGTGTTAAAATATCCATCTTATTCACCATATCTTGCACCATGTGACTTCTACCTGTTCTTTAAAGTGAAATCTGCATGAAAACGGACAAGATTTGAGTCTGTGGAAGCTGTGAAAGAAAAAGCGGTACGTGTCCTGAAGGAGCTGACAGAAAATGACTTCCAGCACTGTTTCCAACAACGGAAAATTCACATGGAGCGTTGTAGGGATAGAGAAGGAGTGTATATTGAAGGTGACAATAAGTGATTATGTATAAAATAAAAATAATTTTTTTTTACGTCAGTCTTGTTATTCAATAGCCACACTTCGTACGAGGTGGAGTCTTGTATAGACTCAGGCTGACTATTCCTGAGAAAGTATTGATAATTGAACCTCAACTACTTAAGTACACCGGTAAACACTGCCTAGTATTTAAATCCATATAAAAGCAACTGCCTTTACTAGGATTTGAACCACGATTTGAAGACATATCATTTAGGAGTAACGTTACCAACAGAGGCTAATCCATCGTCCAAATTGCCTGGCTCGTAATTTATTAAATAATCAAGACTCCAAATATAAAATTTATTGTGTGTTAGTTATCGTATAGGTTTTAGACTTCGTTCTTTATTTTTTTTGTTTGTGTATTGTTCAGGTCATCAACCGAAAGGTTAGTTTGAACCTGTAGAGGTTTTACTAAGTAAAACGAGGAGTGATTTCGTTTACAATTGCCTTCCTCACTATGTGAAAAGTACGCTTATCAGCATGCCGAGCCCTCTGAAAAGCACAAATTTTCCACCCTGCAAATGACACCTTCACCACGAGGTCTGGCTGTATAAAAAATATATTTTAAAGTAGTTTTAGTTATTAAAAAATAAGTTTTTTTTCTATTAATACAATTGTACATAATCTAAGGTCATTTTTAAAAAAAATTATTGTTACCTATTAAATAATTATTATTATTATTGATATTTTTTATATAAATTTAATGGTATTTAAAATTTATTTTTAATGCTTTTAACAAAACTGTTTAATGTATTTCTTGTACCATTTTTAGATTTAATAATATTATTTTTATAGTAGTTATTGTTTTTATAAATTTGTTTAAATAATTTTTTTCGTTTACTCCTATGCGTGGACAGAACTCTTCATGAAGAACAATTTTTGCGTATAAGTACATTTAGTTTAAAATATTGTTTATAGCTTAGTAGGCTATAGTAATAACTGTATAATCTTTAACTAAATAAAACAAATAAATAAAATAAATAAATAATGAAATTCATTACTTTGAGAGGAGATAACTCTGATTAGTGTCTTTTCCACCTCTACCTCTTCTGTTCTTAAATGATTAAGTCATTTAATTGGCTGACTATGTAATAAGAAAGAGAACTATTTTATTTTAGCTCTGTAACAAACAGAATGAGTGATTTTTTTTGTTTAAGATTATAAATTATTCACAATTTTTTATCAGTTGGATCAGTTCAATGAACTTCTGATTCTATTAATGTAAGTTCCTGTTGTAAGAAAAATTACTCATAGTTCTCATGTTTTATAGAACAGCTTGTAATTGTCGTAGGTTTGTTTTAAATAAAAAAATTTATTGCGGCATATTAAAGCCGCAATGTTAAAAAAAACAATTTTTCTTGCGAGAAAACAGCCTTTCCAAGAATTTCAGCAGACATGGCTCCTACCCTATCTTGTAGAGGATAAAACTTTTAGTAAATGTGGCGATTTTTAAAAAAAATCGTAGGAGCCGTTTTTGAGAAACTCGCCAAAAAGTTAAAAATTACACGAATAACCTACTACTTCCGGTTGACTGATTTTGATGAAAATGTTCGTGTCGGATCCGGTAGTAGGCCTAGTATCTAACTTACTATGCAAGTTTCAAGTTCGTACAATATTTCTTTCTTGAGATATTTTGTTCACACCCACACACAGACCAATCGCTAAAAAACATGATTTTGGGTTCAGGTGGTCTGAAAACGTGTATTTCCGGTGAAAACTTGATTTCGAAAAATCAACATGAAAACAATATTTTCCTTCCTATACATTCATAAGGCAAGAAAAAGGAATAGTTAAGTATAATTGAATTTGATACGTACGGTGCACTAACTACGACATAAAATTAATAAAAAAATAAAATTTTATAATTATATAGGTAAATTAATGATAATATCTTTATTACATAAAAAAGAAAGACACTATTGGAAACAGCATATGAAATAATATCATTCAGATAAAGTTATGTTTTTACAGTGTCTGTAATAAAAGCTACAGATAACCTAATAGCTATTATAAATCATTGAATACGTTGTTTTCTGTTTTGTCTTTTTTATGGATGCAAAGGCTTTAAAAACAGATTAAAAGATATAGAAAATGGATGAAAAGTACTAGAGTGGATGCCAATCTGTAAAATATATGGAATCAAAAAACTGACATGTAAGTGGGATGGTTGTGGAAGAGAGGGTTAAGTTAGGTGTGGTGATACAGAGAGAAAAAAACAGTTCGTTCAGGTATACAGATGAGGTTAGGGGTGAGAATTTGAGTCACAGGATATGTATACATTCGTATGTAGTAGAATTGGTCACCTGTCAATACAGAGACAACAAATAAACCGACTCTGTTCGCTTTGACTTCTGATGGTGGTTAATATATGAACCACACTGTAGGGATTTCCCTGAAGCATTAATAAGTGATCTCAGTTTTAATGGTTATCAATCAGTTTTTGCATTTGTGTGCCTGTATTTGTATTGTATGTGTTTTGACGATGAAAGATAATTCACCTCACCAGGTTGTCATTTGATAGGTTAGATTCGTAAGTTCGTCCAACCGTACGTTTGTGACTACTCATCAATAGGATTCTGAATCTATTGGACCGTGTCATTTGTACAGGGTATTCCAAAAACAAATTTATTTTGTACAATCAAAAATAATATTTATTATTTATATATTTCTTCATTCGATCTGTAAGTTGCAGGGCTAAAATAAATAGTTTTGTTTCTTATCACATGGCCAGCCAATTAAATTACTGAATCATTTAAGAACAGAAGAGACAGACGTGTAAAAGACACTAATCAGAGTTATCTCCTCTGAAAGTAATGAATTTCATTATACAGCCAGACCCTGTGGTGATCGAAGTGAAAGTGTAATTTGCAGTGGAAGATTTTTTGCTTTTCAGAGGGCCCGGCAAGCTGAAAAGCGTACTTTTTTACTCAGTTAGGAAGACAATGGTAAACCACCTCACTTTTCGTTTTACTTAGAAAAACCTCTACAGGTTCAAACCAGCCTTTTTTCTGATGACCAAAACAAATAAACAAATATATATTTCTTATTCATCTTCTCTTCATGGCATGTGCTATCTAGCCTGTTTCGGATACAATATATTTTATTTTGCATTACAGGGATCTTCTTCGTTTTCTTTTTCACTTCATGGATAAGGCAGTACTGCCTATTTTGGAAACCACCTTCCCCTCGAACGACCAACACCTCTTCTACCATTTGGCTTATAATTCATTAACGATCCAGGCAAACGGCTTCCCTTCATTCGTTCCAAATAACTACTCTAACTGATTCTACACTCTTTGATCTTTTTCTCCAGGTAAAATATCTGTAACTCTTATAACGCCTTTTCTTATCTTGTCCTGAAGAGTGCAGCCCTTTACTGCCCGAAGAAATTTCATTTCCACAGTTCTGACTTGGCTTCGTTTCTTTTTGTGAAATCACCCAGGCCTCAGCGCCATACATTTTAACTAGCACCACAATAGTTTTGAACTTAGTTCCAAACTGTTTTTTCGTTTCCTTTCTTGTTATGTGCTTACAGAGATGTAATTAAAATAAATTACATCCAGCGTTTTAGAGGTAGTCCTAAGGTTTATCTTCTTCTTCCCTCAGGCCTGGATTTTAGAACCCATTTCATAATTCTATCTCCCTTCATTTCTTGAAGATACTCCATTGATTTAATATGATAGTAATTCATTCTCTCATTTACACCTGTTTATAACTCTTTCCTCGCAATTGGAGTCCTTTCTTCCCTTGTACTTCGTAACTTCGTAGATAACGCATTTCAGCAGCATAAATTTCTATTTTTTTCTTCCAGTTAGTTCCAAAGTTTTGCTATTTTACAAGAGAAGGAGAACTGCCATTGCATATACAAAATGTCACCAAAGTATGTTTGTTAACCTTGTTCTGCAATCAAATTGTAATCGTTCTACAAGGTCCTCTGAAAACGATTTACTTATTCGTCAAGATTGCTCTCTCCTACAAAACGAATTTGGAAATCCAAGTAATTAATATTGTTTTGACCTGACAATAAGACTTTTATTAATGACAATCATGGATGTTACAGGGTTCTTTCCTACAAAACTGATTACATACTTTAGGTGCTTTACTAGATATGCACAAATTTGAACATACTCTGTAGCTTCTTCTGGAAAAGAAATATGACTCTTTTGTGCTTTTCTTTCGACTCGAACGACTGACTTAAAAATGTTTCATTAGGTTAGTTCGTTTTTTTTATTATTAAAATACATATTTAAAGTTGATTAAACTGATTTTAAATAAACTTGGTTGACAAAAAAAAGTTGTACCTGCCTGCTATTCTGCAGGAAAGATGTCAAAATTTTATTAAGGTTTAAAAATAGAGTTCTATTAAAAAAGAAATATGCTTTGAACACATGATGGGAGGTTAGAAGTAGATTATTATCGAATAGGTACCATGCAAGGTAAAATATTGGGTACGCATGATCCATATTGAAGAAAATGTTGTGGCTAAAGCAACCTAAAGAACTGATATGATGTAGATACAAGTGTGCTTTTTACACTGGTTGCCAAGAAAGTGTGAATTGCTTGTACGGTTACCAAAGTTTTAGAAGAACATTGTACATAAAGAAGAAATATTGATTTTAAGCTCCAATAAAAAAATTAAGTTTTGGAAACATTTTTCAAATTTATTATTATGCTGAAGCGCTGAAAATCATCGACAACTCAGATTTTAAGATAAGACTGAAGCGCTAGAAAACCTTCGAATTATTTGATTTAGAAGATCTTATATTAGTATTTTTTTATGATCACCTTCTTCTACTTTTTGCAATCAAGGGTTAGGCATAAACCGGTTCCGAACTCACAAACCATCCTGTACTTATACATAAAGACGAGATATTCCAACCCGTCCATCTCGACTACTTCCACCTTCTTCGAGGTCTTCCCACCTTCTTTCTTCGAACTGGAACATATTCCGTCACTTTTAAGGGTATTCTCTCCTCTGGCATCCGTTTTGAATGTTACCTCCATTCGGTACTCCTCCACTTTTTCATTCAGGCTAAATAAACCCAACTCAGATTTAATTTCCTCGTTATGTATTAGATCTAGCCTCGAGTAGCCCTTGACCCTTCTTGAGACCTCATTTCAGCTGTTTGGAACCTACTTTCTTGGCGTTTCGTAGTAACCCATGACTGCCATAAATCAGGACTGGGGCTGTCATTTCATTTTCTGTAATAACTTGAAGTTATCAAAATTGTAATAAATAATTATCCTGCAACTCAATTTGCAAAAACTATCTTGTAAAATCCTATACTTTTTATATATAAAAACATTTTATTTTGCAAAATAAGTGTAGACGTCATGTTAGATAATAAGAAATATGTAACTTATTTAGAAAATAATATTACCAATATTGTTGTTCAGTAATTTATATTGTACATTTCTCAACAATATAATGAATCAATTATAAATAAATTTTGTCTATTTCTTTATCACGTGTAAGTATATGTTATAAGCAAAGTAGCTATAAAGCTAAACTTAGGTAAATTTAACAAAATATAAATAAATAAAAAGTAAGAATAAGAATAAGAAATACTACCTAATCGTAAGAGTAACTTTAGAGCTTTACATCTTAAAATATTGTTTTTGTTAAAAAATAAAGTTCATTGCGTTTTATTTCTCTTATTGTAACGTAAAATCTTCAGGTAGATGCTAAATAAAATTGTTCGTTAGTCTAAGACTAGTTACAATAAAAAAACCACAATAGAAAAAAAATTACATTGCCAAAATTTTGTTATCTATTTATTTATTTAGATAACTATTAAAGTCACATCGACAGCTTTGGTTATTTACGACTGTTGATTTGCGGTACAGAATCGGAGGGTATTATCGTGTAATAATTCCAGACCCTAGCCAGGAATCGAACCCGGGACCTTCCGCTTTCCAACGTTTACAGCAGTGATCTAACCCCTGGAGGTGGTCAAACCGTTTCATTAAACGGTTCTAAACGTTTAACAAAAATCTGATTTTCAAAATAATGTTTCCGTTAGAATATCTTGTTATCATTGGACTATTCTTATCAGTCAATTATAAAGTCACTTTCAATTGTAAAGTAACATCAGTTGGGTTAGTGACTTTATGAGATAACCAAATTTTTTTTAAAGAAATACATAATTTTTTTGGGAGCACCCAGTGACGTAATACGTAGATATATGTATTGTAGTACAAGAGTTACGTTATTCGATCAGTCAGAAAAAAACGTCCGAAATACCACCAGGACTGATGACGTCACGTATGATGATATGATGCGGTACGGTCCACGGCCATCTCGATTAGATCTCTCTCATCAGATATGATCATCTGACACTAGGTAGCCTATATTCGTGTGAATGTGTGTGTGTGTGTGTTTGTGGATGATGGTTTTAAAAAGCTCCCTTTACTATCTGTCTCTTCTCATTCAAACCCTATCTCTTGCATACCAAAACCCCTCCCAATTCTACATAATCTCTCTCTCCTTGTCGATTTTTTATCTCTTTTTAAACCACTACCAAACCAACCCTTTCCTCACCACCACACTCTGACAAACAGCAAATCCTGCGGATTTTTCACTTTAATTCGCAATCCCGCGTGACTTTGCAATAATGCATTTCACCTTCAATAATTCAGTTTTTAACCGATATCAAAAACGGAAAATATGCATCTGATATTTTGTTGATGGACATGATTTTGGAAGTTTTATTATTTCATTTTTATCACTACGTCCAATAAGCTTACATATTTATTCTGTTTTGTTACTTGATGTTCATTTCGAATTCATTATTATTTCTTTATTCTATCTAAAAAAAATTATTAATAACTATTATGTCCTACGGTTTAGTATATTGCGGTGTTACGTATTAATTTTCTATTCAGCCTTTAACAGTTACTCACAAGATTTATATTAAACTTATCTCAAATCAGCCTCGTATATCACAGCCTCTTCCAATTTTTGTTATTATTAGTTAAATTAGTTAAATTTTTGTTAATATTTAATTTAAAAAGAAAAAGTTTAATGGATCTTCTTCCCTGATGAACAAATTAAATTGGCAGCTTATGGAATTATGTATTTTGTATACATTATAATATTAATGTTTGGCCTTATTCTCTGATTTTTATTTTTATTTTATTTTTTTATGAAACCAAATTTAAATATTCAGTGTGTTAAACCTATTAATTCAATCTGGTTTTTTAAACCTTAAAGATACCTAATTTTGACATCAGGTTTAAGTTTATTTTATACTACTATTATTATTATTGAGTATTTTAATAAATTTATTTAAGTACTGTAAATAGTAAGTAATCTTTGTGGTGATATTGTGACACTTTCTCTAAGGTCCGTTTTGGAATCTGGGTAAATTAAATAATTAACACACTAAAGTTTAAAATTACAAGTATATATTACAAATAAATACTACAATTAAATAAGTGACTAAAATTTACAAGTAATTTACAGTTAAATTACTCAGTAAATAACAAACTAATTTCCGTTCACTAATACAATAAAAAAATTAACCAATTTATAAATACCACTTACAAAAACTAAACAGAATAATTAAAAGTTTAACAATAACAGTGATTTACAGTAACGTTGGTCTTTTCTAACGTACTGGTAAAATTCACTCACTGGTTCACAGACAAAACGAAACTAAACTTGACCGCAAACAAATTGGCTGCTTATATAAGTGGGCTAATTGAGATTTCGTGAAAAACAGAGAATTTCGACATAACAATAAAAATGCAAAATTTTTATGACGGCTTCTGGATAAATCTTAACAACTGTAAACAAATTAGTATTGAATAGAAGATGTTAAAAACAGGCTAATTATCTAAATAGGTACCCGCTTTTTCACAATACCTGAACAACAAAAGCCAGGTAAAAAATAATTCAATTGAATCATAAAATGCAATTAAAAGTGCATTGATATTTTTTATTATACCTTAACTACCTAGAGACTGGAGATGAAGGCGGAGCATAGTGACCTAGATCACAGCACAGAGGCAATAATTGACTTTCGTTAATCGTATCCTGCGTTGTCACATTGTGGCCCTGCTATGATTGACAGCCTAACAAAAAGTCAGCAGGAGTTCGGTGGAACAGAGTGTGGCTTTACGAAGGGGCAATCTTACACCTGGCCTTGGCTGTTATTGGCTAGATTTCATCTGCAGTCTTTAGTTCGTTGGGGTATAGTCAACTTGTCTGTGGAATGCAACCGAGTATGTTCATAAATCGAAGCGACTACCATAAGATTAAGAGCATAAATTTATCTTCCATAGTGCTCTTATTCAAAATTAAATTTTGAAGTTATCAGTGAACATACACTTTGGATTTTACGTCAGGTGAAATAGTTGAATATTTTTGTAAGACAGAATTAATTTGAACTGCAAGTGATTTGGTTGAATATAATTTGATTCGAGTTTCCTTGAACGGATGTTTTATAACATGTAATAATAGGGTTATAAGTAACAAGATTAATGTCGGGGTAGTTATTTTAATGCAAAACAATTAGTGCAGTATGAAATAGAAGTTTTAGGTGACTTAGGTTACGCAAGGCGTTACTTAGGTTACACGTCATAAGTAGTAGGGTCGAGTGAGTGGGTGGGAAAGTGGATGGCGGGCGACGAGGATGATATCTGAGTCAGTACAGAAGCCCAGTCGGTTTTTCCTCGTTTCTCTACCGCTGCCACTAGTTCATTTGCACGCAGAAATTATTCTAGTCGACGTCAGATTCATACGGCCCGGCTGAAATATGCCCTCGTTGGCCGTCTATAAATTGTGACTCGGGACATCCCCCTTATCCGTCCTTTATTGCTTTTATGGGCAAGAGCTGTCGGCTCGGAGAAGGACGGGGGATGCTTTAAATTTCATCAGCGTAGGAAAAACACAAAGCAACCCCCCTTTCATCCTATATATCCACCGTGCCACCCTCGCTCCTCATCTTATCTTAACAATGCACCGGCTCCAAGCACCGGAGCTATGGCCTGGCTTCAGTGGCATCGCCGTAGCATAGCCATCTCCTCCTGCTACGGGCTCGTCCGTCTGTCTCGTAACTCATTCTGCTAAGGTATGACTGAATTAAACCATTCATTATATGGGTACCAGACGAACCAGGATTGCTGCTACTGCAGCTTCTCCTTCTTCCTTCTCTCTCTCATACACACACTTCATCTATACATCCATCTTTCCTCTTTATCCCATAATCCCATTCTCTACAACACCTTCTCCCTTCTTCAATATAACAAACACTATCTCCATACTGAGATATATATAATTCTTCTTCTTCGTCTACCACCTCCAACATTATTTCATGTTAAATTCAACAAAAGTACCTTAACAGCCAACAACAGAACTATAAATAAAATTTATTTGTACTTAAATTAAGTGAAACAAACAAAACAACTACCTAGAAATATTTTTAATTTATTTATAACGCTAAAATATTATAACTCTTTTGTAAATTGTTTCTCCTGATACTTTCACATAAATTGAATAGTATAATTCCATTTTATTATTCGTTTTTTTATGTTGAAAAATAATAATTAGCATTTTCTAAATCTACTGACAAATCTTAAAATACTCTACCAATAAATTTTATTAAGATTTCATCATAAAGAAATTTGTAATTTAGTAATTTCAATGTTTCAAGACATTTTTTAAAATCTGAGTTTATTTACAATCAATTTAAAAACAATCAAAAAGACGATCGTTCATCTTGATCGATTGGAATTCTACTTAGAGCTACTCGGGACGAGCAGTTTAAGGAGGAAAACAGTGCGACAAATTAGTACAGTTGTGTTTTGTCAATAGCGGTCAGATCTCATTTAATTGTTACCTCTCTGAAACAGGGTAGAAAAGTTAAAAAAAATTTAACTATTATTATTATTATTTTTATATTTTGTTCATTTTTTTAGTTCTATTACATCTTTCATTATTTGTCTTTTGATTCTATAATTATTGTTGGTTAAATTTAATGAGCGTTAGTACATCTACAGCCGCTTTCTTTGCCGGGTCAGTTGGCAATAGATTAGTGCAAAATAAAGTATTCAGTTCATAGGTAGATAGGTTGCAAAGTGAATCAAAATTACAATGTGTGTCAACTGTAAGAACTGGTTGGACATGTTTAGGTAAGGGTTCTTTAGAAACGGGAAATAGTGGTACTATTGTTAAATCTGTATAAAACTGTAAGTTAATAATTTATTTTATTGTAATTTACCATATTTCATTTTATTTCTTTGTTAAGTTTAATACGTCTTAAATTTTAATAACATTTTGTAATGAATTTAGTCTACTATTAAGTTAATAAAATAATTTAATTTTCTAATTAATTAATTTCGACTTACTCTATATGAATATAAAGAAAATTAAACAATTATTGTTTTCATGTAGATTTTTTTAAATCGAGTTTTCACCGGAATTACACGTTTTCAGCCACTCTGAACACAAAAACATGCCTGTAGCGATTGGTTTGCGGGTGTGTGAAAAAATCTCAAAAAAAGATTTGCATACAAAGTTGAAACTAGGACTTAAATTTGGTATCACAAGAGGACCCAACAAGAACATTTTCATGAAAATCGGTATTCGTACGATTTTTTCAAAAACGGCTCCTAAAATTTTCTTTGAAATCAACTTTGTTACTACATTTGTTTGCTCTAAAAAAATAGGTTAAGCACCATGTGTACTGAAATTCTTCGGGATGGCTGTGCTCTCTCGATAGAAGGTTGAAGAAAATCTGATTTACATCTTTTCTCCCGAGTACCCAGAACCCACTAACATACAGCAATACTGGAACAGCCAAAATCTTGTAAATCTTCAACCGGGTTTTTTCCGAACTAAAAGAGTTCAGAAACCAGTGATCGTGCTATTGTCCCACATGTAGGACCAACGTACGATCAAATCATCAAAACCATCGATCAAATTTGGATTTCTAGCAAAGTTAAATCATATCCCAGGAATTAAGAATATTGTACCTGCTCTATCAGGGACCCAATAATAACTATTTTTGTTTGCATACGATTCCCCCCCCCTAGAAAACTATCGATTTATTGTAGCAGATGATATATCAAAGCTTTACCCATAACAGACAGATGGAGTGTTAAATTATATGCACTCGATCTGCTAGTTCTAGGGCTACAAAAAATAGTTTTGTTTCTTAACACATGGTCAACCAATTGTATATGGCCGAAACATTAAAAAACAGAAGAAGTATAGTTTTAAAAAACACTAGTCAGAGTTATCTTCCTTAATGGTAATTAAATTCATAACTATACAGCCAGACCTTGCGTTGAATGAAGTAAAGGCTTTAAGAGTAGAAAGTATATGCTTTTCGCAGGGTCTGGCGTCCTGATAAGCACAGTTTTACACTCAGTGGGGAAGGCGATAAACCACTTCACTCCTCGTTTTACTGAGTAAAGGCCTTTACTCAGTAAAGAGGTTCGAACCAGCCTTTTGGCTGATGACCAAAACAACATATCAAAGTTATACACATGAAATATTTTACTTAAATTATAAATCCCTTTCTGCAAATCATTGTCAGACTCTCCAATCAGAACCTGATCATTTGTAGATAATAGCATATTTAAGTAGCTCCCTTTTCCTTTTTTAATACCCTTAGAACTAACTGTTTACCATACCCGAAGAGCGTCATCGATAGATAACAGTACAATGAAACGGTGATAAATTATATCCTTGTCTTACATTTACATTTTTAGAATCTCCTCTCATAGAGTGCTGGATTTAAAGTAATAAGCTAAATATAGAAATAAGAAATATAAAGTTATTGAATAATAATAATAATAATTTATCATGATGCAACAGGCGTTAGACAAGGCGACGGCATCTCTCCATTAATGTTCAACTGCGCACTGGAGAAAGTCATGCGCGAATGGAATAAGAAAGCTCCGAGAGGAGTTAAAGTTGGAACAGCGATAAAAGTCAACGCGTTAGCATTCGCAGACGACATCGCACTGATAGCAGACACGGTCAAAGACGCTGCAGAACAAGTACGACTACTGGAGGAAGAAGCGGGAAAGATCGGCTTGAAGATCTCTAAAAACAAAACCCAATTCATGTCCAACGAAAAAGACACACCTAAGTTCCTGATAGAGGACGAAATTTCACGTGTTGAATCATTTAAATATCTTGGCGAGATCATAACGCTGGACAACTCTGGCAAACTTGCGATTCAAGCAAAAGCTACAAAGCTAGCACAAGCACACGGTCTCACCAAGAACGTTTATAATAAGAGATCAATTTCGCGTAATGCCAAGATAAGACACTACCAGACGGTTGCCAGACCGGAGGTGCTGTACGCGGCGGAAACCCACCACTTGAAATCTAACATCCACCTGCGCTCGATAGAAATTACCGAGAGGAAAATCATCAGAAGAATCATCGGGCCGACTCAAAATAAAGAGGGAGAGTACAGGCTCAGAAGTAACGAAGAAGTATATTCCTTCACCACACCCATAAGAGAAGTCATCCAGCAGAGACGACTGGCATTCTTCGGCCACATAGCGAGGATGCACGACTCCAGACTAACGAAGCAGTTATAGAAGTACTGGGAGGGCAGGAAAACTACAACGAGATGGCACAAGGAGATCCACGAGACGATGCTGATGAATGACATTACGGGCGAAACACTTCTCAATAGAACAGAAATGAAGCAGAAAATTGAGAATCTAAAGTGCTTGGGAGGGCCGAGGAGAACGGGAACAGCCTGGACGGAGGAGCGGAAAAGATCACATGCAGAAAAAATGAAGGCAGCATGGGCCATCCGGAAACTGGCTGGAACTAAGAGAAATGCATCCCTAGTAGGATCTAACAAGAAATAATAATAATAATAATAATAATAATAATAATTTAAATCGTAGAAGGAATGTAAATTCCGGTTGTATTTATGAGAATATATTTGACTATAACAAACAATACGTGTCAAATATTGTAATACAGTATTTATGTATTGGAAATATAATATTCAAAATATTGACAATTATTAGTAGTGTAGCTATATCAGTAGTAAAATAACAAGAGCAGAAATATTGCCGGTACTAATACTCTGACAAAATTATAATACATGATATCGTTTCAATCAATGTCGAATACACACACACACACACACACCAACACATCAGAGGTATAACCATCTCGCTTTGCAACAATAGTAACAGCATAATATAATTTCGTTCATAAATAACCAGAGTTGAGTTGGAACATTCAAAATGGTATACTGGAAGGGGGTGGAGGTGTTAGTGAAGGAGGAGGAGGAAGAGAAGTACATAAACAAGTGAGATATTATGAGTAGAAGGTCTGCCGGGGTGGCAGGGAGCGGGTTTGGAACTGTAGGAAACAATATGACAAACATGGCGTATAAATTATGATTATTATTTGAAACATTGGAGTGAGACATGTCAAAAATGCTCTGGGGAAATCGGTCCTGAGTTGACGATTTATGAGATATTTGGAAAATGTGTCTAGTGAGGTCGAGAGACGCGAATGTGGTATTATACTGATTTACGGGCGCACTCTCATTTCGCGTTTAATGACGGATGCGCTTCTCTGTTTAAACATGTCTAACTCATACAAACACACTCATGTAATCGTTTCTAGAACAAATACATATATATACAAACTATAACAATGTCGTCATATTACAACAGTTTCTCTAACAATTACAATTTACAATTGTTATAACCTTGTTTGTTACTAACCTGATGACGCACACCCAACTGGTAAACCGGGCCAACTAAATCTAGAATACTGATGATGACATTGTAAAGGTAAATCTCCCAAACCGTCCGAATACCTCCTGATGTTCAATCTCATAACTCTCTCACATATCCTCTCCTGTACTTACAAAATATGTTCACTTCCAAAACAACTACTGCCAACGCATACTTTGATCTATCCCGTCATATTAACACAACCACAATGAGTGTTGCACAAACTACTGAAATATTGCAATCCATTTATCTCAGTCGTTTTAAATTATGTGATGGTTTTGTAACAACTTTATTATGTTGTTTCATACAATAAATCTGTGTTTAAAAATATAATTTCTTTATATGAATTTTCAAATTCGTGCTTTCATAAAACAATCTAGTTTGAAACATTCATGCGACTTTTCTTGCCAATGTTTTTTTCTTCTCGTATAGTGCAGATTTTAGATCACAAAAGGTGACTTTAGACGTTTCTGGAAGCCCTTTTGCAGCCCACATTCTCAGCATTCGCTCACGGTAGCCTTTTCTTCTTACTTCTGTATACTCGGTGTTCTGTGTTTGCTGTTCATCGAAACCCTTAAAGCCCGTAATTAGTTGTATGAATTTGGTTTGCTTTCAGTAAGTTTTCTCAGTTTATTCCGGTTTTCTCAATATCATTTCTAACTTCTTTAAATAATTTATCCGACACCTTAGGTTTATCGTTTAGTGTCTTAAAAAATTTGTTTTTTCAATCGGTTGTCATCCATTCTATACAGGTGTCCGTAAATTATTTTTCGTTCATTTTCCTTATACAATTCACCTGAAGAGTAAAAATTGTGTGATAAACTCGCTCTAGCCGATTTAGAACTACGGTTGTTAGCCGTAGGCTCTCCTTTTCAGTTCAGCAGAGCCGATGACTCTACACAATATGTAGATAAAATATCTAAGTACATATTAAATCATATAGCCTATATCTAGGACGATATATAATAATCTCGGTGTATATCCAGATGTAGATAATAATATCTAAGGCCAACAGGTGGAGATTGCACCTCAAAATCTGGATCTTGCCGACCACCCCAAGTAAAGGATTTTGCCGGTTTTGATCGCTGAAAACTATTCGGTGCAGAAGAATGATCCCCTTTTCTTGTCAATGTAAATAATTGAAAATATATAACCTAAGTTAAACTATTAGACAATGATGTAAAATTTGAACACAACCTCTTTTTAATGAGAAATACACGGCTGATAGCTCTTTGGAAAGAAATAAAAATATTTGTGTTCATGTCTTTAAAGCGAATGTTATTGAAATTCAAAATCTCAGTCCTCTAAAAAAAAAAACATTTGCTGTGAAACAATCACATGACTTTCTCTTGCCAATTTAAATGGTGCAAAATGTTACGTATGTTTAATCATGAGTGAATTTTGTAAAATTAAAAACATAACCTAATTTTAATCATGGGTGAAAAACGCTGAAGGAAATATGGAAAACCATTAATTGACGCAACAAAGCTATATAAAAGAAAATGCCTTCATTAAAAATTGTAGAATTTTAATTTTTTATAATTTTGGTTACATTTTTTACAATCAAAACTCCGTTTTCACCGATTTCAATGAGTAAATACAGAAAATCACTAATTGACGCTAGACTAGGCGCTTTTGAAAAGAAAATTTTTAAGTAATAGCTCTAGATTTTTTAATTTTGTGAAACTTTGATAGACACACTTTTCCCCTGAAATTTGTACGTATTTATACCTAAAGTATAAGACAGCACAATCTTAACAGCAGCAATCTTAAAAGAACCGATTTTACTACAACAACAACCATATAATGAATTTCAGCACATATTCCGCTTATCCTACCTTGTAGAGCACAAAAAATCCTATCTTGTGGAGTCGGTTTTTTTTTTAAAAAACATTGCCAAAAATTGAAAAACGAATGAACTACTACTTCTAGTTGACAGTTTTTATAAAATTATTCGTGTTGAGTCATCTAGTGGTACCAAACTTAAATTTAAATTTTAAAAGTCCTATAATTATTCAGGTTCTGAGATATTTTGTTTCAACACACATGCGCGTGCGTACACACACACACACCCACAGGTAAAAACATTGTGGTTCAGGGCACCTAAAAATAAGAATTTCCGGTGAAAACTCGATTCCGAAAAATCGATATGGAAACAATACTTTCCTTCCCTATATTTTATTACGATGTAGTAAAATAGATATAATTAGTTTGAACTATCACGTTTCAAAGTTTACGTTCAAAATAACCGATTAAGAAAATTACATTTAATGAAAAGCAAAATAAATATTTTTAAGAAAATCTAGGAAACTCCCACGTATGTTATCATCGGCGAATTAAACTAAAAATCAAACGATAGAACAAATTGGATGTGTTTTTCCATTCATTCAATAGTGAAGAATGAGGATTTGATTGTACATTTTAAGAAGGGATTGAAGAAAAAGAAGAAGAAAATTAAGAAGGGACGAGTAGATGACACAAGCGGAAGAATGATAAAGTCATTACCTCTTTTATTACCGTGACAAGAATGGAAGAAAAAATAAGAAAAGAAATAAAATTATTACTTAAAGGGATCACACTTAACACTTGAGATATTTTGTTGAAGTTGAAGTCGGTCGTTAGATGAATCACCCAAGTGACCCACGCATGGGAAACTTGGCGGTGTCTATTGATATTCTATACAGATCACTTTTAAAAAGGATAATATGGAGAGGACATTGTACAATAATGTACATTCCTGTGTCACTCAATTACTTCTTTATAATTTTTCTTTTTATTTTGGTCGATCTGTCTCGGGTACTCTTTGCTTCATATCCCGTTTTTGCTGGCTAATATAATTTGTTGTAGTTTTTATTCCATTGATAAATTTACCAGCGTTTCTGATTGTTTGTCTGGGAATAAAATACAAAAAGAACGATTATTGAAGTGTGGGAGTCAATTTTTTATCACTTTAACAGCAGCTGTTTGGAATTACGTCAAGGTTTAAATGTCACAGATTTTGCAAAATTATTTTTACTTTTATTAATAGGAAGGCAATATAGTAACGACACGGAACTAATACTTAACGATTTGACCTACCGAATATATTCGGGGTAATTGTCATGCTGAAAACCTAATATTCTTGTATTTAAATCTACACCACTGTAAAATTTCCTAAGATATACCTTCTTGATTCAGCTCTCTGGGATGATATATAATAGCTCACTACTCTTATTATATTTTCAACGATTACAGTGGACTCTGATCAAAATTTTTGAAAATATTGAGACACTTATCGCTAAGGTCTAATCAGGATATGGGTAAAATAAATAATTTAAAAGTAATTGAACAAATCAATTCAAAACGCCCATTAGTCAAAATTTTACATTTTTTCTTTAGTATATTTTAGGACTAACTGTAAACACTTAATGTAAACACAGTATCCCTAGAAAAATCACATAAGTTAGAATATATAAAGAAAATTATAAAATTTGTAGGGTGTTACAGGTATGTAGATATGAAACGACTTGAGCAAGATAGAACAGCTTTTTTATCCGAGACGGCGAGAAAAACTCATGTTCACTCCCTTACGATGGGAAGTAGTGTTGGACTCAATTGAGGCGTCCTCGTCCAGCCCTAAGGAGACCGCAACCGCCTTACCAACCAAAACCCGCCGCCTGGCCACTTGATCCAACCATCAGCAAACAACCCTCTACCTACCTTGGAACTTTTTATATAATAATACAAGGGATAGAACAAATTGGAGAACTGCATCATACCAGACGAGAGACTGACAAAAAAATTTTTTTGCCCTTAACAGGTAGATGGAGTGTTACATTACATGCGCTTGATCTACTAGTTCCAGGACTAAAAAATAGTTCTGTTTCTTATCACATGGCCAACAAATTTTATGGCTGAAATATTTAAGCACAGAAAAAGTAGAGGTGTAGAAGACACTAGTCATAGTTATCTCCTCTAAGAGTAATGAATTTCATTGTACAGCTAGACTCTGTGGTAAATGAAGTGAAGGTGTTATTTGGAGGGTGAAAAATATATGCTTTTCAGAAGGCCGAGCGAGCTCATAAACACACTTTTCCATTAAGTGTAGAAGTTAATAGTAAACTACCTCACTGCTCGTTTTACTTAGTAAAGCCTCTAGAGGTTCAAACCAGCCTTTCAGCTGATGACCTAAACAACAACCCAAAATTATTTTACGTAACAATTAAGATAATTATTGTAAGATGAAGAATAAATATTTTACTTGTATAAAATCGTTTAAATGAAAGTATACTAATAATTAGAAATCACAATTTTCTAAAGAATGTGTGTTTACGTGGGGATGAAGAACTATTACAAGTTAGATTTTGGTGGTGAGAGAATTATGGGGTGGGAGAGAAGTATGTGGAGTGTTGACAGGATACAATAATTTCAAATGTAATATACGATATCAGTATTATTGTTATTATTATTAAACTGGTAGCCAATTTCATTCTTTGCTTCATTCAAAATGTTTTATGTTTGGAAAATATGTAGGACATTGCGTTGGAGGAACATGGATAGACTGGGCGGTGGTTATCCATGGTATGGATGGATCAGACCTGGCACGGTTGATGTTAAGCGACTGTTCACTCATCGGTAGCTCTCTCTTTCATGTGATTGATGTGCAACTCGTGTGATGGTCTGACATATTTATGGGTTTTATTAGTGTCCCATTCATCATAATTGTATCGTGAATGTATACCGAAACAGCCAATCCGGAGTGACGGCTGTGTGACGGATCACACAGCACAAAACGACATATATATGTATTTATTACTCCGTCGACAAGCATATGAGTGCAATAAATTTATTTTATGACTACAACACTGTTTGAATGATGTTACAAAACACTCATGACATTCCCGATTCATAACCTCCCTTTAAATTTTAAATATCTCTCTCATTTTCCATTTTCTAATTATTATAAGCAACCTCCAAAACAAAAAATGTACCCTATTTTTCAATATGATTTATCAAATCAGTATTTCCTATCGTGTATCACAATATCAGTGATTGTGATTAGCTGTAATTATTACCATTGTTCCGTTTCTTTTTTAACTGAATTTTCCTGTGACAACTCCACCTCTGAATTTAGATCATATTTGATATCGAATGACCATAACTGCCTCGTATCTCACTCATATCAATTTAATTTTCTCTCTCTGAAAAAAACCTGTCCAATATTTTTTGATGTACATTCGCAAAAGTCAATCAAAACACCGTCAGTCTGTCTATCGGTTTATATCTCTTCATGAAATTTATGTGACCTGATCAAAAATTTATGCGTAGCTCTTTTTAACATTTATGTGTATAGTAATGTGAGTTTAATTTTTTTAAACTTTGAAATTTATTGTTTTAATTATGTAGATTATTCTTTCTCATAAACCGGTACTTTAAATTTTTTAGTTACTCTTGCCCATATAAATATTTAGGACGGAAAGTATTGTTTTCATGTCGATTTTTCAAAATTGAGTTTTTATAGGATATACACGTTTTCAGACCCCCTGAACACAAAAACCATGTTTTAGCGATTGGTCTGTAAACAAAATATCTCAAGAACGGAACGTTACACAAAGTTCAAACTTGAAACTTAAGTTAGCTAATACAAGAGGACCCGATACGAATATTTTTATTAAAATCGATCAACCGAAAGTTTTAGTTTATTCGTGTAATTTTTAACTTTTCTGCGATTTCCTCTGAATGGCTTCTACGATTTTTTTTAAAAATTACATTATTTAGTAAATTTTTTATGCTCTAGATGATAGAGTAGGAGCCATGTGTGCTTAAATTCTTGGGGAGACTGCGCTCTTATAGAAAAAAGTAATTTTGCAAGATTGCGGTCTTAATAAGTTATGCATTTTTAATAGGCATATTTTCATACGTTACAAATAATCATTTCATCCTTCACCATCTGCATTAGCAGTAATTGCAGAACAGTCGGACGTTTAACCAAAAATAAAATGCATTTTAGGGCAAAAGTGTGTATCAAAGTTTTAGAAAATTTAAAAACCTACACCTTTTTTTCAAAGACTTCTTTTTATAACGCCTAATTTAGCGGTAATTAGTGATTTTCTGTTATTCTTTTCACGAATATCTGTAAAAAATGATTTTTAAAGATTTCTACCTTAATATGCATCTTACGACAAAAATGTATAAATTTAAATTATAGGAAATTTAAAGTTTTACAACTTTTTTCTTTATTATTTCTTTACAAAGCTTAGTTTACTGTCAAATTTTCCGAATTTTTAGCCAAACTAAGGTTGGTTTTCATTTTTCATCATTCACTCATGATTAATATAAGGTTACGTGTTTTGCTTTATTTCTAACGTTTTATTACTAATGTTAGATTATATTGTTCATTATTTGCATTGGCAAAAGAAAGTTTTGGTAGTGTTTCACACCAAATTTTTTAATAAACTTTATTCCATATTCATTATCCGAATCTATTGCATTGATTAATCAAACAGCAGATGTCACTTGGATAATTTATGCTTCTTGGCAGTGTTAAATTCACCAAATATAAGTCCCGTTCTCTTAGCTCCTACGAGGATAACGTTCTTGAAATTTCACACAGTTCATTTAAGTAATTTTTTGTAGCTACTGAGTTTTAGTTTACATAATATTGGTTGTTTGATCCTATTTCATTAACTTAGAAAACAGAACAAGATTGTAGTTCATGAAAAGTAAATTTAGAATATTTCTTGTGTAAAAATAAGGTAAAACAAATTATATGATGAATGAAAATTAATTAAATTATTTTTTTAAAGGACTTTAAAGCTGTAAAAGTTAAGGGTCAACCAAGTTAGTCAGTTTCGTATCAAACTATGTTTAATCTCAAAGAAATGTTCTGCAATGATATGAGCGAGAATGAATACTTCCTTCTGATTGGTCAGTTCGAAGAGTGGGAATTTTTATCCCAACCTTATAATGGAGAAAAGTTGTTTTGATTCTAACTGTTTTTAAACAAGAAAAATATGACTGATTCTTGGTTTTTCTGATCGAAAACTGTATTACTGCTTAAAACAGCAATGAATTTACTTCAAGATAACACTGATAACTAATTTTCACCAAAAAGTGGAGATTGGTTGTTTTGATACTAACGGTCTTATATGTAACTATTTCCAAAAACAAATTATTTATTTTATTTTTATGTTTTGTAAATGTAGTTCCTCCTTAAATTTAGACTGATTAGTTTTTTAAATTACGTAATAAAACTTATGTAAAAATTTTATTCCTGAGGATAATGGGACAAACATATTATATATCTAAAAAAAAAAATATTTTTTGTGACCGTCAACTCATGATAGTACAGACTGTCATCCTCGGTTTCTAGGGCTTTCCTTATCACAGATTTATTTCTGTAAACCTTTTTTTGTTCGGTTTTTTAATCCGGTTTTTATCAAAATATCTATTATTGACGTGCCATGGAACTTAAAAATATTTATAAGATGGTTTACATTTGGAAACGCTCAAGTATTTTTCTATATTTGAAATGCCATCTGTTCCCCAGAGTTCTATTATTTCGTTCACACTGGTTTCAATACAGACCTATAGAGGGTCAATTTAGAAAAAGAAGATTTACTTGTAGCAGTTAAGTTTTACTTGCTGACATTTAAAACAGCTGATTAATCAAATCAGATGTTAATTTTAAAATGTATGGTTTCAAAATTTTACAGTTTGAATAAATTTTTATATATTTTCCAAATTCTTCTTTTATGTGTAAAACAAAAATATTTCATATTTAAAGTAAACATTTTTTAATTAACTCAATTTGCTAGATATTACTAATTTTTCTTTGTTAATTTAAAAATAATCTTTCATTCTATTAATTTATTTGTGAAAAATATGGATTTGATACAGAAGGTGAAGGATAAGGTTTTTGTAACAGCAAAAATGTAAATTATAATTGGTAGGTATTAGAATACCAAACCTACCACATGAACTGTAAAGAATTTGTTAAATATTTTATTTTATCAACATCATTATCAAACATTTCATCATCATCGGTGGTAAGGTGTTTCTTTTATGTGAACAAAATATAACTTTTTTTTATCAAAATTTGAATTCTTAAAATTTATTTTTTAATACAGATTCAATCATTTTCATTTAAAGAACAATATTTTAATAAAATTAATTTCGTTCCCTTTGACATTTTGATTTCTTTATTTGTAGTGACAGTTTTCAGTAGTAATTTAAATTTATTAAATAGTTTTTTATTTAAGGGGAGTCGGAACTTCTATCTTAGCCCATGTTAATGTTTGACCCATTTTCTCCGTTACCTGTGGCCAGAAAATCTTCAAATTTTAACCAGTTGATATGTTCTGTTGAATTGATAAGTTCCTGACAGATAAATGGAGTCATTTTAAAATATATAGATTATTAATTTTCGCCTTATAAAAAGTTCGTCGTCTAAGAATAAACGTCATTTCTTGCGATTTGTTAAAACCTGAAAATCGATATTTTTTATTTTTTTGAGTCCGACTCCCCTTAATTTAAACGTTTACCACGCAGCTGAGTTTAGCCGGACAACGCTCGTTGGTTAACGATAAACTGAATTGCAAACTGATAACTATTATAAATAGAGCAAAGTACAGCCTCATTAATAGAACATTTTTTAGACATAATAAAATCTGTAACACGTGACAAAAATCTCTACATTTTCTTAGTATAAATCTACGAGGTTTCGTTGTACAGAATATAGCAGCAAATTTTAAAATATACGGAAAAATTAATAAATATTTTATTAATAGTGCAATAAAAAAGGCAACAAATTGGTATTGAATTTTTATTGTGCAAGTATAAAGTTTATTATAAAAGTAACGATACAAATTACAGAAGATTAACTTAACAATTTATGCGGAATCATGAAAAAAATGTTAATAATAACCATAAACTTAGAGATTTTTTTGTAAATTATGGTGGAGGAGCGCGGTATGAAAAAGGAAGAAGAGTATTGTCAGGGGTGGGAACTGTTTCTTCTCAGTTAAAGCCGATAAAAGTTTCCCCTCCGAAATGAAAGAACATTAGCTGAAAGAGAAGGAGCGAATATTTGTTACGTTATCAACTGACACGAACAAGAAAAGGACGGTTATGGTTGAGCGAGGGTGAGTAAACGAGAAAATAAAAGAAGACGGAATTATCGGGACTGATGAGGGAATGACAGAGAGGGAGATGAGAATATTCGGATGGCAATTAGCTATGCGAAGGCATCACAGCAACACATATCGCTTAATTGACACGATAAATCACAATAAACTCGGACAGGGTTTGGACCAGGATGCCGTTTCATCAAGCCGTAAATAGGGCGTCTAATCCCTCAAGCGCAATTACAACTCAGATCTTAGAGCCATGAATATGGAGATGTATAATTAAAGTAACAGTCGGCTAAACCCAGTTTATATGTGACGTCCCTAAGTCATAACACCTTAGAGATAAGCTTCTCTTAACCCCCTCCCTTCCCTCTTTACACCCTCCGACAATCCCGTTCTACTCCTCCCACATAATGTTACACAAACCCCTTTCACTCCCGCCTTACGAACTGCACCAGATATAGATACACTTCTCTCAATTTTAAACCCCCCTCGTCTACAAAATACTTGCACTATATATTCCTAAAGTATCCAAATAACTAATGTGCGCGCTCGTACGCGTACACAAACAAACTTAAACAGAAACAGTACTAATGACTGCATAACTTAAACCGTTCCAATTTTAATTTCAACTCTAATTATTAAGTCACTTGCTCAAGACAATTCTGTTATCCCGTTTAACTTTTGAAATATTTTAACCAGTTTGATAAACCAAATAATAATTTAGTTTTGTATTTTAGTTTCCATATGATATTTAAGCAAATTATCTAAAAGAAATAATAAATGTTTTTGAGAAATGTTGTATTGTTTTAAATATCCATTCTATATATCAACAATTTCAGCTATTTTATTATTGCATGATACATCTTGGGAAGTACGAGGAATATCCTGTGGCAAAAAACCCATAAGAAATTCCATAAGAAATCTGGAACACTAAAACCTACCGTAGGGCCAGAAGCATGTGTGTGAGTGAGTGTGGGGGGGGGTATGGATCATCTTTAAATTTTTATCAAATTAATCAAATTTCTTCAAAAAATACAATTTTTCTTATTTACCGCCCTAACAAGTTTTATACCTACTTAGCAGTGAATTTTCCAATCGCAATTGAGTGATTTTTTTTTAAAATGTGAAAGAATTTAAAAAAAAAATACATTTATAAAACTACATAGTCAGAAAATACATAAACGAGAAAAACATAGTAGAAGGACAGTGGAGGATAATCTTAAATGAAAAACGTATATAAGATTATAACCCCGGTAACAAATTCCTTCCGGAAAAACAATTTCATTCTTGGGGAACCTACTAAGAGCAGAAGTCACCAGACTTGTTAGCCAAATAGTTAAATATTTCTGAGAAAGAACAACAAAACCGAAATGGAATAGGAAGTCCAACAGGATCTGGAAGAATTGAGAATTTCATGGAAGGATCTGATTACAATATTTGGGAAATACGACAAGCCAATTAAAACTAACATAATAACATTTGAGCTAAAATAGGAAGGAATCGAACAGAATGTAATCGGATGAGGACAAGCACCGAAGGTTGGAACGCCTCAAAAAGATGTGGACGAAAAGGAAAGAAGCAAGAACAACTTACACGCTTCGAGGAATAAGAACAACCCATTACAGAAAGGACTGGGCCAGAAATGGCACTGAAATGATCCTACGAGTTAGTGAAAGTAAACAAAAAAAAAAAAAATCAGAAAACTACATTCCGGGACTAAAAAGCGTCCAAAAATAGTTATTCCGGACGCTTTCAATTATAGTGAAAAACTGGAACAATAGTTAGCTCTTAACTATTATTCACCTTCAAAAGTCACACAAAATTGACATGAAAGCAATACATTCCTTCCTTATATATTCGTATAGGGCAAGAGAGAGTAAAATGTACAAAAGACTTACCAAATATTTTAAAATTTGATAGTTTACTAAAACAACCCAAAATGGTTCGAAGAAACTAATAGCCTAATATCTAATAACCGTAAACATTTACGAAGCTGTAATCTCCTTCTTAGAGTGTCAAATTTATAACTGAATATTGGGTAAAACTCTGGTAAATTATTAACGTAAACCAGTCTCAAAAGGTGGTGTGTACTCATATTATTTGTTTAGTCTCTAATATTCTTATATCATGAGAATTTTAAGTCAAAATGTCTCTTTCTTTTGCTTTAATTCATTTTTGGACAAATTGAATGTAAACACACATTCCCTACAAAAGTCGCATAAGACTGGCTTTCTTCGATTAATATAATGCTAACAAGACGTATTTTAAGGTTTTTCATTTAATTTAAGAAAAAATTTGATGTTATTTTGACGCGTACTTACATTTTAGAGGAAGAGGAGGGAGAATTTTTCTATGCAAAAATTTTGTTTTTGGGAGATAATCACTGTTGGTAACAATGTGGTAGAACGTGGAAGTTTTCGAAACTAACATTTTTTTTGAAAGTCAAAGTCTTGTGAAAAGCTTTCTTAAGTCATTCATATAAACTAGTGTGATAAATGTTAATTTATGTTATTGTACAATATATTTTTGTGTTTTTTTAACAACCAATTTTGTGCAGAAATAACATACGAGGTCATTAATTCAATCATTTTTATTTCAAGAACACCACTAGTCAAAATTTTCAATTTTTTACTTATGTGGCTTATTTAGGGAGAAAAACTAAAGTATACATACTGTATTTAAGCGAATAGACCCCTACTCAAATTATATTTTAATAATTTTTCAGTAAAAAGATGAATGAATAGTTTTTTAAAGTCTAAAAAACCTTTTGACTTATGGGCTTTCTGAAATCACCGATTCATTTGTACTCTTTCTAAACTAATATTATAAAGACAAATCGTGTTTTTTTTTTGGCAGGCTAATTTTCAAAACAACTCAACGGATTTTCATGAAATTTTGACAGTATATTAGTATTTATATCACAGCAACATTTTATTTTAAAATGTTCAGAAATGATAACCCTAAGAGCCCTAATGTAGATTTTCATAAATATATGTATGTGTGTGTACATGTGAATAGGTACTAATGAAGTAGATGAAGGAAGGGGTTTGATGATAACGAGAGACGTACGCCGGGGAAATACCAAAACGTCGTGTATGTGTGTGTGTGTGTGTGTACGTTGGAGTATATATACATTCGATCTAGCAGCTAGATAATTTCTGTTATTACATATTTATTTAAAAAAATTGATTAGGTCCTACACATGTTTCGCGCGCGAAGCCGCACGGGCAAAGCTAATTGTTAATAAATTAATGTTATAAACCAATACAAATTATTATTAAAATACATAAAAAACTAAAAGATTTATAAAAAATATGAAAAAATCAGTGTATCCATCATTCACGGAACAACAACGGCTACAACAATAAAGTGTCGATGTCAGTGTCAAGTGTAATCATTCGGCAACGTAGAATAATATTTTTTTTATAAATATGAAGATAAAAGAAGAGGAAAGTGTGTCAAAAGGATGACAATAAAATTTAAAATGAATGAGTGAATGAATGAAAATTAGATGATAGCTTCGTGTGGAGAATGAAGGGGATAGAAAAAGAGGTACGATACGATATGAGAGACGAGGTGCTGAGGTAGACAATGCAAATCAAAGTGTGGAAATTGATTCCGACAATTATTATTGTTGAGAATTTGACAGACATACCGGCATCGGTAGCATCAGCAACCTAACAGTAGAAGAGCAGGCAGGTATAGAAGTGTAGTGGTAAAGGGTTACGCGGTAGAGAGGTGTGGAAGAGCGGGGTCATCATCATCATCATCATCATAAGAGAGCAACCAACATTATACAGAGAGAGGTACCACCGTTTCAATCTATACGGTGCCATCATGCCATGGCATGTCAATTCAATGTTAATTTATCAAATGCCGGTAATGGTTCTCTTCCTGAAGGAAATGCTGACAGTCCAGGACAGGATGATGATAATTTTCCGACCTGATCCAGCCGTCGCCGGATTCTCCACGCCTGCCTCACCATCATCTCCACTGTACTAATTCGTCATCCTATTTTACCCTACCTTTCCACCACCCATCACCCCATCTATTCTCTCTCTCTCTCTCTCTCTCTCAATTATATTTTCCTACCTGTTTTATAATATATATACCACGTGACTTTATGATTGAAACGTTCAATTGAAATGCATTTACTACTCGACGACCGACATTACCTGTTTATAATTTGTAGTCCAAATAATTTAACATAAATTAACTGACGTTGAATGAAATTGTGGAAGTTTAGGATTAAGAATAATAAGCAAATAATAATTTTATTTAAATTTTGTTTTATGTTTCTTTATTTTAATTTTGTTTCTGGAGAGCTATCGCTGGGTGGTGTCCTCAAAGCGATTAACGCGGTTGATTTTTTTAAATATTTTTTGTTAATTTTTTTGTGAACGGTTTTGCTGGTTGTTCTTCTATTGTTCCAAAATAAATAAAGTAATAAAAAAAACATTTGTTTTATCCTTAATGTGTGTACGTTGCAATCTATTCAATTCAAAATATTAAGTAACCCCCAAAACCCAATGAGATGAGGATGATGTGTATAACGTGTATGTAAGGTGTAGTCTTGTACAGACCCAGGACTGTCTAGTATTCAAATCCGTACAAAAATAACTACCTTTTTTTAGCTTTTATTTGTTATTGGAAACTGAACATTATTGACAACTAACCAATTTGATCGCAGCTTTGCTGTATTATTTGACGTGAATAAGGCATGAGTTTGAACGGGGACCCCCAGTAGAGTTTTTTCACGGATGGCTGTCAGCTGGTCACCATACAAAGTCACTTGTTCAACCGGTGTTACTTAACAAATAATAGCGACTGACTACCAGCTGACTGACTGGGCTGGCCCGGAGGCCTTACTAGGATTTTAATCAGGAAACTTCATCTTCGAAAATCAGCTGTTAAACAGCTGACTCGCGGCGATGCCTTTACCTCTAGAACAATAATTTGATGGGGTCTATTTAAAAATTATGAATTATTTTTTATTTGTTGACGTTAATAACACTTATGATTCAGTTGCCTATTAAAGGCACCATTAATATAGTAAAATGAATTTTAATAAAATTAATGAAAAAAAATACTAAAAGAAAAAAATCAAGTAAAACTAGACGTAAGTGTAATGTTTGAAAATACGATGAAATTTCACAAGTAAAACAATTCAAGAAACCTACAGAAAAGATTGGTTTCAAAGAAAACCAAATTCCATCTTCTGAAAAGATAAGCTGGGTGATTGTCGGTGAAAAATCTGACGTGAATGACTTAAAGGAGAACAGTACTCAGTTTTGCCTATTACGGGCAGGTGGAGTGTTAAATTGATTACACTCGATCTGTTGGTTCCAGGGCTACAAAAAACAGTTCTGCTTCTTATCACATGGTCAGCCAATTATAGGACTGAAGCATTTAAGAACAGAAGAGGTAGAGATGTAAAAAGATACTAGTCAGAGTTATCTCCTCTGACAGTAATGAATTCCAAATACAGCCAAACTCTGTGGTGAATAAAAGGAAGGTGTCGTTTGCAGGGTGGAAAGTGGGTGCTTTTCGGAGGACCTGGTATGCTGATAAGTGTACTCTTTCAACTCAGTGAGGAAGACATTAGTAAACCACCTCACTCCTCGATTTTACTTAGTAAAACGTCTACAGATTCAAACCAGTGTTTCTGCTGTTGATCTAAATAACAACTCAGTTGTAAGGCTCCCGCGGGTAACTTTTAAATATTTTACAGGATGTCTTGACTTCATCTTCTATGAAGTCTGCGTGAGGGATTCCCATGTAAATTTGGCATGTAGAGGTTTCATATGAGCTGGTTTTAAAATTCAGAAAGTTTCCATTTAAAACTTTTGTAAGTTTGATAAGGTGTTTTCAACGTATGGTGTATGTTTGTCGTTATGTAATGTTTAGTTAGTTTGTGGAAAAAAATTAAAAATAGTTTTGCAGAAGTGAATGATATTTTTCAGTCTATTGTTACAGTTTCAAAGACAGACATCATTCTCATATCCCTACAATTTTACTCAACGCAAATTTTAAAATTCTATCCTCAAACTTTTTATGATTCCATATTTTGTACATCGAGAACGGAACAACTATTCAAACAATTTTAAAGTAACCACATGACCAGGATTTTACAGATGAAGTAGTATCCGTTTAATACGCTCACGGCTAAAACGATTCTCTGCTTAAAACGCCGTTTTCATGAAGTCCCTTGATTAATAAAGTAAAACACATGTACATGTTTTCGCTTAAAACGCATTCAATCCCGCCTAATACGCGCTCAAAATTGATGACTATTTTAAAAATAAGTAATGGAAATTTCGTTATTAGTTACAATATTTATGTACACATGTGTGTATCAGTGGTGTTATTTTTGTGGTTTTTTTTAAATTAAACGTGACGTTCAAATAAAGGTACCCATGTATCTTTACGTTTGTTTATGTAGTACATAGAACCTATATATTCATTTATATATAACATATATGTAAATACTGTTATTAATATTTTCTCATATAACAGAATGTTAAAACATTAATAATGTAATGAAGGTCTGCCTTCAATAATAATTTCTTTAAAAAGGACTCTAAGATTGTCTTGGCCGTTTCTCGGCTTAGACGATTTTCCGTCTAAGACGTTAATTTGTGTCGGATTCATGAAAATCGTACTAAGCGAATTATACTGTATATTCAATCATTTATAGCAGTAATATAATTCTTATTTATACAATCAACGCTAGAGGATAACAAAGTTTTTGGGTAGAGATCTTTTTTGAAATACCTGATTTTTGTTCGGTTACTAATGAGTGACTTCTTCCGTAGTAATTATCGTAAAACTTAAATTTACAGCTAATAAAACAATTAAATAAATAGATATCAATAATAGTAAATAAAAAAATTATATCCCAAGTTTTAATAATAGCTCCAAAAATTTTTTTTTACCAGAAGACCTTTTCAACCAATTATGCAACTCATTTACCATTGAATACCATGCTATAAAATTTTAATTCAATTTTTTTTGGTTTACGTCTGACTATTTTCAAATTTCTTCTAATGCAGACGGTGGAGAATGATGATGTATGAACATGAGTGATAAAAAAATGCCAGATCTGCCCGGGAATCGAACCCGGGACCCCGGTGTACAAGGCAGTTGCGCTAACCCCTACTCCAACGGGCCGGCCGAATTTTAATTTAATTAATGAAATTATTTCGTTAGATCCATTTCACCAGAGTCGAGCCTCGTTTAGGCTATCAAGCTCCAACGCTTTAGAAATTATTTTATTTACCCGATATTTTTGCTATTTATATGTAAAGAGTTTTTTATGTATTAAGGTTTGTTTCTTGGAACCGTACTTTATCTTCGAATTGAAGTTTGATTTTAACACTCTCTACACAATTGAGTTACTTTCCTCTCTTATTATTATTGTTTATTTTTAGACTCTTTGTTGTTTAGGTCATCAGCCAAAAGGCTGGTTTGAACCTCTAGAGGTTTTACTAAGTAAAACGAGGAGTGAGGTGGTTTACAATTGCCTTCCTCACTGAGTGGAAAAGTACGCTTATCAGCGTGCCGGGCCTTTTGAAAAGCACATATTTTCCATTCTGCAAATGATACCTTCACTTCATTCGCCACAGGGTCTGGCTGTATAATGAAATTCATTACTTTCAGAGGAGATAACTCTGATTAGTGTCTTTTACACCTCTAAATCCTGTGTTCTTAAATGATTCAGTCATTTAATTGGCTGACCGTGTGATAAGAAACAGAACTATTTATTTCAGCCCTGCAACTAACAGATCGAGTGTAAATAATTTGACACTTCACCTGTCTGTTATGGGCAGAATTTTTAGACTATTGTTTGTAATTAAATTATAATTATATTAATTTACATGTGAAATCGTGAATTTGTTTGTAATACTGTTTATTTTGTGTGTAATATTGTTTCTAAATTGAAAATATATCTTTATTTTTCGGTGCCCCTTTGGAAATAGACTTTGTCAAAAGCAATATTTACTGATGTGAAATACTCAAACAATTTTCTCTTGCTGATGAAAAAAATTTACAGCATATTTTTGTATTTATATTCAGAACAAAATTTTATTTTTTAAATTTTCATAAATTATAATGCTAGGGCCCTAATAAAGATTTTCATAAATATGTATGTGTGAGTGCAATATATGTGTGTACATGTGTATTGCTGTTGAAATAGATGAAAGGGTTTGATGATGGTAAGAGACGTACGCGGGGGAATTTATCAAAACGCTGTATGAATGTGTGTGTATACGTTTCAATATACGGTCAACTGGCTACACAATTTCTGTTACATATTTATTTTTTTAAAATTGATTAGAACTACAAATGTTTAGCGTACGATGCCGCGTAGGGTATGCTAGTATAAAATAAAACCATGACAATTTTAAACATGAGTGAATGACGTGAAATGAAAATTAATAACTGTAGAAAAAAATAGAAAAATTCGCTTATCGAGACTTAAGTAAGCGCTTTAGGAAAATATTATTGAAATAATATAATCTCCTAATTTACCGATTTCAATGAACAAAATACGAAAAAATCATCAACTGAAACTAAACTTAGTTAGGTAGAAAAAATATATTTGGAGTGAGACTTGTAGGTTTTTTAATTTTCTATAACTTGAATTATTACGCTCTTGTCTTAAAATGCGTATTAAAGCCGCAATCTTAGAAAACCGTTTTACCATGAAAGCACAGCCCCTACGAATTGCAACTCTCTTTTATAAAAAGAGTTATTCTGCACTTATCTATTCACGTCGGAGTTCTGTCACAGGACTGTGTCTCCACTCACGTTTTTTTTATAATGTTAATTTTTTCGTATTTTGTTATCACATTCACTGATTGTATCTAACAGATTGTGAATTTCTTGAACAAAATATAAAAAATTTACCGATAAAAAACTTTAACTGGTAACAAATTTAATGATTTTTTTTAAATTAAAAATGCAAAAAGAATTTAAAAAAATTCCTGGTGACAACTTTAAGTTCTGTGTTTCTCGATTTGGAATTCACTACGACTACTAGTTTTGTAATTGTGGTGAATTCGTTTTTTTAATAAACAGTTCTTTTCACAAATTTTTAAGTATTTTTAGTTTAAACTGTTTTTGTTTCTCTTTGATCGCCTACAAAGAATTTTTCACTCTTTGTTTATTTCACTTCCAACAACAGTATAAAAATACATGCCGAACCGGACCGGAAATTGAATTTGAGACCCTTGGACTAGAAGACAGATGCACTGCCAGTACACCAAGAGCTGGGTATCACTGAAATACTTCAATAGCAAAATTACTACTATTGACGAAATTTTATTTTCTTCCTGCCTAGTTTTGGTTTTTTAAATCCATTAATTTTATATGAAAATAAATTATTTTGTTTTTCTTAGTACAGTGGTCTCATTTTAGGTAAAGGCATGTATCCTAGTATTAATTTATATTTCTTCAGAAGAATTCTGACCTCATTGAAAACTGTATCTGAATCTTGGTGTATATGAGCTGTGCCTCACTAACCAATACTCCATCGAATTGTCAAATCATATTGATTTGACCTTTTATCGTATAAATAAATGTTAGTGGGCATAAGTACAATGTTTAGTATCTTAAATAGAAGTCAACTTCAAAATTACACTCGTGTCAATGTCAAAAACTAATTCATTTTACAGGTAAGCTGACTTACATTTGATATAAATATAAAATGATTAAATAGTTTTCTATTACTTTTTATTATTTCATAATTTTTTAATAGCAGTAAAACAAATTTTTATTATTTTGAATAGAATGCATAATATTAAAGGAACTGTTATCAAAATTTTTAAATGCTACGAATATCATAATTTAGGTTTTCTATTGTAAAAATTGAAAATCTAACGTACATACCTATTGCTAAATAAAAAAATCGGTGGGAAACACTCACACGACTTTCTGTTGCAAATGTAAAAAATTAAAAATTTAATCTATCCATGAGTAAACAATGTAAAATGAACAACGTATTTATCTTGATATTAATCATGAATGAATGATGCAAAATGAAAACCAACCTTTCAAACTTTAAAATCTGGTGTGAATCAAACACACAACTTTCTCTTGCCAATGCAAATAATGAACAATATGGCCTAATATTAGTAATAAAACATTAGAAATATAAAAAACCTAACCTCAAAAATCATTACCTTATTAGTACATTTCGTAGTAAATATTGTTTAAAAATGAAAACCCGTTGTTCGACCGGAAACTGCACAAAATTTTGCACAGCTCAAAGAGAATCAACCCACACTAGCCTATCTATACCGGTTGAGTAGGGCTACCAACTTCGTGTTACAAACAAAATTTCTCTTCCTTTGAAAAAAATTACTAGACATTACCATTTGGGTAACAGGACTAAAAAATCACTTTGTAGTAACTAGCAACGTTTCAAAACGTTCACATTGAGCTAGTTTACTAGCGCTAGGTGTTCGTAACCTTTTCTCCCCTACTAGCGCTAGTAAAATCAAACATGTTCAAAGTCACTAGCGCGCTAGTGAATATTAGCGCTTTATTAAACTAGCTGCAAGTTGTTCGTTCCCATTGCAGTATTATACTAATTGCTAGTCAACTATCATCCAGTACTAGCGTCGTCGGAACATGCCTGAAGAGTGCCTTGGTAAGATGACCAGATGATATCGTCTATCAATAAATACACACTATAGAAAGTCCATAATGAAATTCAAACCGGCACAAAACAAGAATCCATGGATATCAGCTAACACATTAGGTGACTATCACTTGTGTACAGTTCTTTATAAGAATTAAAGCCTAAAGAAACTAATAATAACTTATTATAATTACTATACATTATTAAAAAGAATCATTAAAGTAAATTATTCTTACAATAGGTTAGGTAAAATATATTTACAACCAGTACACATATCAAGTAACACACGCACGTTTTCAAGCAAGATAATCAAGTAAGCGGTTATGAAGTGTAAACTGAACACAAAGAAACCATTTATTAGCACCTAAGACTTGTTTCACGGTACATTTAATTTACACTTAAAGATCAACTACTATAGAACAGAGAGTGACCTATCACGTGATCTCTTATGCTGTATGAGTTGTAATAGTAAAGTATGCTCCTTGTAAAGTTAACAGCAAATGACAGCGAGAAATTACAGACACTGGTAACGCATAGTACTTAGGTTGAAAATTTCAGAGCACAAAATAAATTAAAACAACTATGTGTAAAAGAAGCATTAAAAACTCAATTTTATTGGTCATAAATTTATTTTTACTTTATTTAGCTAGTTCATCGAATATACAAATACTAAAACATTTTCAATCAAAATTCTTGAGACTAATCACTGCAAACCCGTGGTATGTAACCAATGAAATATAATACACAACAATTTGAACCTGCCCTTCGTAAAAATAAACAATTAAATAACGTAGCGTAAAAAACTTTTAAAAAATAATTTAGAAAATATAAAAATCCTTTCGCAGTTAGTCTCTTCGACAACAGCGAAGATATTCACAGAAAAAAATGTTAAAACACTGTACTTACCTTCATGATTCTGTTAATCATTTAATTAATATATACTTACCAGAATAGGTCAACGGAAAAACGTTGCAAGTAACAAAAACAAATTTTTACAGAAAGTGAAAGATACCATCTGATTCTTAGATTTATAACAATTTAACACTGAATGGCGATTTCGTTTCAAGAATTTCCGAGATTTAAGTTACAATGCTACCCATTAGAATTCACTATTATGATCAAATAGAGGATTTACAGAACGTATTCTACTAAAACCTCACTTTTATCAATTTTGTCACCTGCAACGTTTTTCTGTTGAGCCATTTAAGTGAGAAGTCAATCAGGAGAAAATGGAGGAATTAAAGATTCTCCGTGGAGTCCGGAAAGGATGTATCTGATCACCTCTTATATTCAATTTGTATTGGCAACAACTTTTCGGAATTCTCTTGAACGGTGAACAATTGAACAATTCTGGTTAGCTGATGAGACCATCATTTTTGCCTACACTGCGCAAGGACTGCAACTGTTGCTTGATAAAATATTTGAAAGTATTAAGAAATATGGCCTGGAAGTTAACACGAGTAAAACAATAGTTATGGTAATAAGCAATGAGAGAGTTGATAAGGTGCAACTTACCATTGATGGGAATTTGGTGGAACGATTGTCAACGTACACATAACTTGCACAGTGTTAAATGAACAATGGGACAATTCTCAGGACATAAAAGCTAAAAGTTAAACATCAAGGACAACGTTCAGGCAATTTCCAAACTGTTCAGAACTTATCATTTTAATTTGAAGTTGAAAATCAGACTCCTCCAATGTTACATATTGGCCATTTAATTGTATGGAGTGGAATCTTGGACCTTAACGAAAGCAACAACGTAGAGACTGGAAGCGTTCGAGTTATGAACTTACAGAAGATTCTTAAAATATCGTAGATGGATGATATATTAAACATCAGTGTATTTCAAACACTTGATAATGAAAAGGAAATAATGTGCATAGTAAAAGTAAGGAAATTAGAATATTTAGGACACATCATGAATATCCTGGCTAAGTTCGTCAATCTTATTAGGTAACAATTAACCTCACTTTTAATACCGCTGATCACTTTATCACGTCTCTCAGTTTCGGCATCATTTTCTTTTATGTACATACCACAGACCTTTTTACTTTCTCTTGTCTATATGAATATATAGGAAGGAAAGTATTGTTTTCATGTCGATTTTAAGAAAAAATCGAGTTTTCACCGGATATATACGTTTTCAGACCCCCTGAACCCAAAAAACATGTTTTTAGCGATTGGTCTCTGTGTGTGTGTGTGTACGTGTGCGTATGCGTGCGTGCGTGTGTGTGTGTGTGTGTACAAAATATCTCAAGAACGGAACATCGCACGAACTTGAAACTTGAAACTTAAGTTACATACCACTACCGGACCCGACACGAACATTTTCATCAAAATCGGTCAACCGGAAGTAGTAGTTTATTCGTGTAATTTTTCACTTTTTTGCAATTTTCTCAAAAACTGGTCCTACGATTTTTTTAAAAATCGCCTCATTTACTAAACTTTTTATACTCTACAAGATAAATTAGGCGTCATGTTTGCTGAAATTTTTGGTAAGGCTGTTTTCACGTAAAAACATTTTCTTTTTAAGATTTCGGCTTTAATATGCATTTTAGCGAAAAATGTTATATAATAAAAGTTGTAGAGAATGTAAAATTCTACAACTTTTATTTCTAACATTGTTTTTGTGAAACGCTTACTTTAGCGGTAATTAGCGATTTTCTGTTTTTTTCTCACGAAAACGTGTGAAAAATTGATTTTTTAAAGATTTCGGCCTTGGTATGCATTTTACGACAAAAGTGTATTTAACCAAATTTATACGAAATTAAAAGATCTACAACTTTTATTGAAAGCGTTTTTCTCTACAGAGCCTAGTTTAGCGTGAAAGAGTGATTTTCCGTATTTTGAAGCCCAACAGGTCGATTTTCATTTTCCGTCACTCACTCATGATTAAAATAAGGTTATGTTTTTAGAGGTTAGTTTTTTGTTTATTTCTAATGTTTTATTACAAATGTTAGGTTATATTGTTAATCATTTGCATTGGCAAGATAAAGTTGTGTGAGTGTTTCACACCAGATTTTTTTAATGTTTGAAAGTTTCAGGTCAAACTTTCACACCCAGGGCTGGCAGAAACTAGGGCGTAGAACAATATGGTTGTGATATTGAATCATTTCCTGTCTACATATTTCACAAATTCTTTGTCTAGCGACATCATATGGTGAAAAACCAACTTCTGCCTCCATCGCTATGAGATCTTCATTAACAAAAAACCAATGGATGTTTATCACTTTCAATAACCTCTTCGATGTCTCTTAATTCGCGTATATCTTTAGTTACATATTTTAACGCGTAACTTTGAAACCAGAGCCGCGTATATTTAAGGAAGAATCCTAAAATGACAAGTACGTAACTTTAAAATTGTTCAAATCAAAATACGTAATTTTAAAAGATGCCTGTACTTCGTATAACCTCTAGGTTTAAACCAGTCTTTTGGGTGATGACCTAAACAACATATTAATACAGGAAAAGATAAATTGTTTTAAAACAGTGTTCTTTTATGCAATCAGTTTTTTATAAATATATTTATAAACATTAAGCAAACATGAGAAAATCTGAGTATTGTCTTTAGAATTAAAATATAAACCACACTCAGTAGTGTGTTTCAAACATACTAAACTGTGAAGAAAAAAAAATTATACAAACTAAACTTGATGAACTGTGAATCAACATCTTGAAACACAAAGTTGTTGAAGTTGGAGATGACGATGATAGAGATAAAAATGATGCCGATTATTAGATTACGATGATTAGAAGTAGAAGTATAAAAGAAAAAGAAAAAAATGTTTAAATGGTTAAAAAAATCTTAAAGGTAAGTCTAATGTTTTAAAATTTTTCAGTCTGTGAGTATCTTTGCTGTTGTCGAGGAGAATAATTGCTAATGGATGTTGATAGTCTTCTAGCCTAGTTTCTGTAAATATTTTTCGCTATGTTGTTTAATTTCTTCTTTTATGAAGGGCAGGTTAAATCGTTGTGTAATATTTCATGTTTACGTACCATGGAATTTTGATTGAAAGCGCTGCAGTATTTCTATATTTGATGAACCACCTATACCCCATATTAAAAATGAAATTTAGAAATATTATAAATGAATAATCTTTTGATGCAGGAGATTGAGGATGATCTCCAAATCTCTTCATGCTCCATAAATTCTACAAAGAATATAAGTTGACAGTTTCAACAAATAAGACAAGGGTAATGGCATTCAGGTGGAAGGAGCCAATCAGAAGCGAAATTGTTATAGGGAATAATATAATTGAACAAATATCCCACTTTCAGTATCTAGGTTGCAACATTTCATACCAACAGACTAAAGATGTACCAATTTCAGCAAATGCGAAACTATTTATACCAAACTTTAAAAAATAGCACCAGCAAAAACACAAGGTTGAGGTTTTATAAAACAATAGCAATACCGACCCCATTCTGTGGCAGTGAAACTTGGGTGCTATCAAAGCGAGAGAAGAGTAGATTCCAAACATTTGAAATGACTTAGGTATAACGTACGTGTATGGGAGTAGTAGAGAAGATCGTTACACGAATACCAAAATAAGGAAAGAACTCATCTATTCTTTATAAACGACAGGGTATCTCAGAACAGAATGCAGTGGTTGAAGCATGTGAGCCAAATGAGGGAGGATAGGATATCTAAGCTAACACTAGGCTATAAACCGGAAGGAAAAGAGAACGAGGACGCCCGAGGAAGAGATGAATTTGAGAGGTTCGGAACAGGCAGAGATGCGTAATCCTTGAAAGGCAGAAGAAGAACAACAATTATTTTAATTGTTTATTTAATACAATACGCAATTTAGAAAATAAACAGTTGGGTTTATATATATGAAACATGTAGTATAAGGCAAAGAAGGTATTAGTAAACTGGTAAAAACGGCTGTATGAAAGAATGACAAATATTTGTAAAAATTGTTCTAGCGATTTGACAAGTTTAATTTTTAGCAACAAGAAACGGTTCTGAAACTTTGAGAAGTTGTATTTATAAAAAAGAAGAAAACTGTGGGTAGAAGGAGAGAGAATGAGTACGAGAAATGGAATTGTTTAAGTGGAGGGGGTAAGCGGGCGGTAAGAAGGAACTAAACGATATAACGGTAGCATGCCATCTCGCGCGATTTATGAATGGACGGTTGTTACTATGGCAACAGGATAAGTATAGCGTAATAGTTGTTCGTATAGCAACTGCTACGCTATCTATCGGTCAAACAGTGTACTGTTTTTACTACACTGTCACGTGGTTACGCAACTCATACCCTCGGATATCTTTACAATCTTTACAATATCCCTTCACTCATGCTCGGTTTTACTTCTTCCCCTTCAAATGCTACACCAGCTAGATTCTTTTTTTATGATCCACTCACTTCGGGTGAGAGAATTTCCCACGGAAAAAACCCAAATTAGATTTTACCCACTTCATTCGTTTTGCAAATGTTTTTTCTCTTTATCAAGTCACTCACACTGGATCTCATCCTTTATAAGATTTTTTGCATGTTGGGGTGGTTAAATGCTTCACAAATTTACTAACTATTGTTTAAGAATAAATCAGATTTTGAACTGTGTTTACACAAGTAAAATATCAAAATCTATCTCAAATCTTAGTTAAATGAAATATCTCAAGAACGGAATGTAGTACGAGATTGAAACTTGGAACTTAAGTTCGGTATCACTACCGGACCCGAAACAAATATTTTCATTAAAATTGGTCAACCGCAATTAGTAATTTATTCTTGCGATTTTTCACGTTTCGCAATTTTCTCAAAAACGGCTCTTACTAGTTTTTTTTTAAAAATCACCTTGTTAACAACATTGCTTATGTTGTGCTTTTCATGGCAAAAATGTCTTCTGTGTGTTTCACTGTTGTATAGAAAGTTGATGGCTTCTGTGTTCTGATGGTTTTCAAATCGGTTTGGTAACTGGTGTAAAACTTCTGAATTTCTTCTTGTTCTGCGGGAGTATTCGCTTCTCTTTGTGTTATAGTACAAAAAATAATAAAAATTTACAATAAATTTAGATACATTTTTAAATATTTATTTACCATAAATATTGTAGAACAAGTGATAATATTTTTGATTCTGTTGATTAAAATAAACTGGATAGATACAATTTCTTTTATCTAAAACTAGCACTGCATTATTTTATTTGTTTGATTTTTTTACCTTACGTTCATTATGGATCACGTTTAACAGGTTTTTAAATCTGAATTGATGTTGTTTTTGATTTTCCAATACTTCTTCATCCTTTCCGACTGTTGTTTCCTTTCTTCTTGTGTTCTAGTTCTTGGCCCGCGTTGTCTTGATTCTCGTACCTTGAAATTATCAAATTTATTGATTTTATTGCTAAATGTTTACGTATATTGTGCCTCTGCTGTTTCTACTTTAATTTCTTTTATATCTTTCGCTGTTATAACTTTAGTAACAATATAAGTTTGTATAACTATACAGTTGGTATTAGACAATGTGTTAACGTTGTTTAATTCAAAGTTTTAGTTTAAAATCGATATTTTCAGGACGAAACTATCGTACTACTGTGCTTTAGTCGTTACTCACCGTTTTTCTAAGAACGGTTAAAGTTTGTTGTTTACTTAAAATGATATGGTTTGAAACTCAAGAACATTGTGCGAAAAAACTTTGCACAGGTCCTCTACGGTAGTTAGTATTTATTAGCCTGCGGGTAATGATTAAAGCACAGTTGTACGATAGTTTCGTCCTGAAAAGAACAATTTTAAACTAAAACTTTGAATAAAACAACGTTAACACAATGTCTAATACCAACTGAGTGTGTTGTGAGGTAAGAAGATAGATGACCCATATCGTGTATGCACATGAAATATAGCTATGGAGGGGGGAAATATGGGAAACCACATTACATTACACTGTATAAAGGTAACGTTGTAAACGAAATTAACTCTTTTTCATTTCGTAAAATGAAGCTCATTTTAGTATGAATTTCAAGTTTAAAACTTTTGGACAAATCAGGAAAGTAAACTCTTTAAAACCATGTTGTTGTTGTTTAGGTCAACAGCCGAAAGGCTGGTTTGAACCTCTTGAGGTTTTACTAAGTAAAACAAAGAGTGAAGTGGTTTACCATACATTCCTCACTGAGTACAAAAGTAGCCTATGCTTATCAGCATTCCACACCCTCCGAAAATCATTTTTACTTTGCATCCTGAAAATGACACCTTCACTTCATTCACCACAGGGTCTAGCTGTATAATGAAATTCATTACTTTCAGAGGAGATAACTCTGACTTGTGTCTTTTATACTTCTACCTCTTCCGTTCTGAAAAAGTTCGGTCATGTAATTAGCTGACCACGTGGTTAGAAACAGAACTATTTTTTTGTAGCCCCGGAACTAGCAGATAGAGTGCAAATAATTTAACACTCCATATCTCCGTAATGGGCATTTAAAATCATGCAAAAATTATTAAAATCCGTTCAGTGGAACTCTATATTTAGGTGTTAATAGTATTCCCATTTAATATACATTGAAAGCGACTTTGCGTTTTAAATCTATAGATAGAATCTCTTAATAGGAACTGCCTTGGAGGCCCTGTTTTTCCATGTAGTGGAATTAGTTTGTACTGTCTTTTTCATTCAGAATTAGTGATTTCTTTTATTGGTAAGTTGCGAAATAATTCAGCCTGACAAGTATAGACTACTTTATTAATTTATTATTATTTCATTTATTCATTTACTTATTATTCATTTATTATGAACTATTTTCTTTCATTTGTTAAGTTTTTGGGTTGTTTATATTGTTAAAATAAGAATATATTTCATTAATCTTTTATATGTTTTATCAAACCTTTGAATTGAAAAACAACTTACACAACATTGATTTACAGAATAGAAAAAAATTCTTAAATCACTATGTTTGGAGTATAGTATTCATTATACGAGAGTTAAACATTGTTGAAAGGGGCTGTAGAAAGGAAGAAGTCAGAAGTTTTTGAAATTTGATATTATAGGAAAATGTTAAAGATTAGATGGGTGGACAAAATAAGATTTTTAGAGGTTCTTAGACAAGTGGATAAAAGAAGAAGGATATTTTAATTTTATTTCCCTTTGCTTGTTGTTGTTGTTTAGGTCATCAACCAAGAGGCTGGTTTGAACCTGTAGAGGTTTTACTAAGTAAAACGAGGAGTAAGGTGGTTTACCATGCCTTCCTTACTGAGTGGATAAGTATGCTTATCAGCATGCCGGGCCCTCTGAAAAGCACATATTTTCCACTCTGGAGAACACACGTTCACTTCATTCACCAATGGATCTGGCTGTTTAATGAATGTCAATACTTTCAGATGAGATAACTCTAATTAGTCTCTTTTTCACCTCTGTCTCTTCTGTTCTAAAATGATTCAGGTGTATAATTGGCTGACCATGCAATAAGAAACAGGACTATTTATTTTAGCCCTGCAACTAACAGATCGAGTGCAAATAATTTGACACTCCACCTTACTGTTATGGGCAGTTGTTGTTTTGGTCAACAGCCAAAAGGCTGGTTTGAACCTCTAGAGGTTTTACTAAGTAAAAACGAGGAGTGGGGTAGTTTACTATTGCCTTACTCACTGAGTTCAAAGAGTATGCTTATCAGCATGCCAGGTTCTCCGAAAAGCACCCACTTTCCGCTCTGCAAATGACACCTTCACTTTATTCACCATAGGGTCTGGCTGTATAGTGAAATTCATTACTCTCAGAGGAGATAACTCTGACCAAAGTCTTTTATACCTCTACCTCTTCTGTTCTTAAATAGTTCAGTCATACAATTGGCTGACTACGTGATAAGAAATAGATCTATTTTTTTAGCCCTGGAACCAACAGATCAAGTGCTAATAATTTAACACTCCACCTGCCCGTTATGGGCAATTTCGTTTTACTTACAAAAAATATCATTAAAATATAAATGTTAATTTCCTTAACTATACTTTGTCAGACATGATCAAATGATGGAGATCCTCAAACAAACTGGACTGGATGGGAAGGATTTGAAGCTGATCGCCAACTTGTATTGGAATCAGTCAGCAGTGCTGAGAGTGGAAGAAGACCATACAGAACAGGTCGAAATACGACGTGGGGTTAGACAGGGCTGTATTCTTTCGCCAATACTTTTCAACGTCTACTCAGAGCACATCTTCAAGGAGGCCATGCAGGATGTGGAAGAGGGTATCTCAGTGAACGGTGTCAAACTGAATAATCTACGATATGCAGATGACACGATTGTATTCGCTGATACAATAGAGGGACTGCAAAGACTGATGAACAGGATAACAGAAGTGAGCGAGAAGTATGGCCTGGACATCAACATCGTGAAAACCAAATTAATGGTAATTAGCAGGGGACCGATAACTGGTGTAGACCTATATATAAAACATGCAAGAATTGAGCGTGTAGCATGGTATCCGTATTTGGGCACTATTATCAATGAAGCCTGGGAAAACTCACAAGAGATCAAGTGCCGTATTGGTAAGGCAAGGAGTGTTTTCAACGCAATGAGCTCGGCGTTTAAGAGTCATGATCTCACTATGGGCACTAAGTTGCGACTCTTGCGGTGTTACGTGTTTTCCGTTCTTCTGTACGGAGTAGAGTCTTGGACGTTGACGAGGGCGACCACTACTAAACTTGAAGCCTTCGAACTTTGGGTATACAGAAGAATGCTGAGGATACCATGGACAGATAGGGTGACCAACATTGAGGTACTGCGTCGGATGAACAAGGAACCAGAGGTAATAAACACCATTAAGTGTCGCAAGTTGCAATACCTCGGTCATATTATGAGGAACCACGGTAGATACGAACTGTTGCAGCGCATCCTGCAGGGAAGATTGGATGGTAGAAGACAGCCAGGCCGAAGAAGAATATCCTGGCTTGCTAACCTGAGAGACTGGTATGGGAAAAGCTCGGCCCAACTGTTCCGCATTGCAGATGACAAGACCAAGATAGCCATGATGACAGCCAGCGTTCGAACCGGACAGGCACGCTAAGAAGAAGATACTTTGAAAATCTAAAACTATTTAAATTAATTGGTGGTGGGAAAACTAATCCACCCAAATATGGTTTCCCATGTTCAAGAGTAGATTAATTCAGTGCTTCTTTGTTCATGACACTACTGCAACTACTACGGTAATCTTTTAGTTTGTTAGTAATTACAACTACTTAAATACTACAACTTAAATACTAATTAAACTACTAATACTTTTTATTAAATAGTTTGCTATTATATAATTATATACAAATGAAGAAAAGAAACAACAAAATATGCAAAACAAAAGAATTTATTTACAAATAGAAAACTAATTATAAAAATCGGTAGACGAGCTCAAAAATATGGAAACGTCTTACCAGAAGAAGGGGTAGGCGAGTAGGGTATATTTTAAGACATCCAGGTATTGCTTTACGATCAATAATGAAGGGTAATATTGGGGGAGTAAATTGTAGGGAGGCAAAGGTTAGAATATTTAAAGCAAATTACAAAAGACGTAGGGTGTTGCAGGTATGTTGATATGAAACAACTTTCGCAAGATAGAACAGCTTGGAGAACTGCATCAAACCAATGAAGAGACGTGACAAAAAATAAATGTTTTATTTAAAGTAATTTTCTACAACTTGTGAAATAAATCTTATTCTTGTAGTGTTGGATATATACCAAAGTGAGTTTGTGATGTTTCAAAGTATTTTTGATTGAATGTCCCTGTGACTTTTGTACGCCAGAGTTATTATCCTGTAGATAAAATTTGTAGTAAAATATTTTATTTTTACAATAAGCTTTTGATAATTACCACAACTTTACCCAGTCTCCATTAACACAAATAATTTTGTCAAAAAAATACCAAATGGTGTTAATTCGGAATTTCAAATTAAAATTTCTATCACCAAAAAAATACAATTAATTTTCACCGAGCACTTTAGAAAATGGAATAAAATTAAAGCGGTATCATAATGTAATAAAATCAGATAGAAGATAAAAATCTAGAATTAAATTAGTTCAGAGCAACAGACAGCCATTTTAAAACGATAAATTTGCTTTAATGTGTGATAGTGTAATATTGCCTTAACAAAATGAAATATAAATCAAATTAATCATTGTTTAGATAAATAATAAGCGTTATCAGATAATAGACTGCGTTACACCTAATTAACTTTGTTTCGTTATATCGCGATCTATCTCGCGTATACGCGAGGATTATTTAAGTGTATACGTCGGATATTACGAAACATACACACTTGTATAATATTAGCGAATACACACATCTAAATATCATGTTTGTGTGCGTGAATAAACTCATTCATAGGTACAGCCAGCTAGGTTGTGTTAAATAACTTAGTTTGCCTTATTTATGAATTAAATTTCTAATTCTACCCTTCTTTATTTATTATCCAGGCGTAGTGTTTGTTACAACAGTAGTAGATTAACAAATTTTATTTTAAAAATCTGGTGTGAAACACTCACACAACTTTCTCTTGCCAATGCAAATGATTAATAATAAACCTAACATTATTAATAAAATATTAGAAATAAACAAAAACTAACCTCAAAAACATAACCTTATTTTAATCATGAGTGAATAACGCAAAATGACAATCGAACTCAGTTTGGCTTAAAAATACGGAAAATCACGCTTTCACGCTAAACTAGGCTCTGTGGAGAAAAATGCTCTAAATAAAAGTTGTAGATCTTTTAATTTTCTATAACTTTTATTATATACACTTTTGTCGTAAAATGCATACTAAGACCGAAATGTTAAAAAAATAGATTTTTCTCACGTTTTCGTGAGAAAAAAAACAGAAAATTGCAAATTACCGCTAAACTAAGCGTTATACAAAAAAATGTTTGAAACAGAAGTTGTAGGTTTTTAAATTCTCTACAACTTTTATTATATAAGTTTTTGCGCTAAAATTTATATTAAAGCCGTAATCTTAAAAAAACAACGTTTTTACGTGAAAACAGCCTCACCAAGAATTTCAGCAAACATGGCGCCTACCCTATCTTGTAGAGAATAAAAAATTGAGTAAAATAGGCGATTTTAAAAAAAATCGTAGGACCAGTTTTTGAGAAAATCGCAAAAAACTGAAAAATTATACGAATAAACTACTACTTCCGGTTGACCGATTTTGATGAAAATGTTCGTGTCGCGTCCGGTAGTGGTATGTAACTTAAGTTTCAAGTTTCAAGTTCGTACGATGTTCCGTTCTTGAGATATTCTGTTCACACACACACACACAGACAGACACACACACACACACACACACACACACACAGACACACACACAGACCAATCGCTAAAAACATGTTTTTTGGGTTCAGGGGGTCTGAAAACGTATAGATCCGGTGAAAACTCGATTTCGAAAAATCGACATGAAAACAATACTTTCCTTCCTATATATTCATATAGGCAAGAGAAAGTAAAAATTAAGTCCTTTAAAGTATTTATCCAAATAAGGCATAAAAATTTGTTTTGAATTATCTTCATCGAACAAAAGTGCATTCATACAATAAATATTCTTTTACTAATAATTTTAACCTACTGGATTAATCTGGTGGTAAAGTTATCGCCGTAAATCAGCTGTTTAACACCGGATTCTTGTAGACAAAGGTTCCTAGTTTAAAGGAGTACTTCCTAAAAAGTAAAGATTTTTCACCTTAGTAGTTACAGATAATATTTTATTACAGATTAACTAAGCTTAAATTAATTAAATAATTTTTCTTAAAAAATGTTCACAAAATGTTAAAAACAACCCTTAAAAGCAGGGTTGGAGTAAAAAATTAGACTGTTTTGAGTCTAATCCTTGGAAGCCTAATCCTTGATTGTCAGAAGAAGAAGAAGAAGAAGAAGTAGAAAAAGAAGATAAAAGAAAAACGTTTATTGCGTGATTCTGTTGTATTTCAGTTTCTTAAATTTTGACTTAAAAATACATATATATATTAAAATTTACAGTGCCGGCCGCATTGGCGTAGTTGGTAACGTGCTCGCCTCTCATCATGCGGTCCTGGGTTCGAATCCCACTCAGGCACGGCATATTTTCATACGTTACAAAAAATCATTTCATCATCATTACGTACAGTTACCCCCCAACGTCGTCGCTAATGACCTTGCAGTTGATACGACGTTAAATAAATAAATAAAAAAACCAAATTTATAGTTTTTAACTTCATGTATTTTTAACAAATTTGGCATTCGTTTTTGCAGAAAACTAAATACTCCATATCACAGATCTAGATTTCCTACTTAAGTTTAAAAAATGTAAGAAATTATGTGAATTTAACTAAAGGTTTTTACTTTCTAATGCTAGCATATTTAAAAAATTAAATTTGCGGAAAACTCAAGTTATATTGTACAATATCCACAACGCACTTTCTTTCCCTACATTAAACAGCTAAAACCCTTTATAAAAACTATGCACAATCACACGTAATAACAATAGTGAAGCAATTAGTAAAATTTTACTTTTGACATAATGATTAACAAAATCCAATTATCTTAGTTATTACATGACGTTTTTTGAATATAAAATAATTATGCCCATAACAGAAAGGTGGAGTGTCAAATTATTTACACTCAATCTGTTCGTTGCAGGGCTAAAATAAATAGTTCTGTTTCTTATCACATGGTCAGCCAATTAAATGACTGAATCATTTAAGAACAGAAGAGGTAGAGGTGTAAAAGACACTAATCAGAGTTACCTTCTCTGAAAGTAATGAATTTCATTATACAGCCAGACCCTGTGGTGAATGAAGTGAAAGTGTCATTTGCAGAGTGGAAAATATATGCTTTTCAGAGGGCCTGGCATGCTGATAAGTGTACTTTTCCACTCGGTGAGGAAGGCAATGGTAAACCACCTCACTCCTCGATTTACTTAGTAAAACCTCTACAGGTTCAAACCAGCCTTTTGCCTGATGACCTAAACAACAACAAAATAATTATGAAATTCATAACATTTTAATCTATCAGAAATGGCAAAAGAATTTTTTTTACCATTTTTGGTGAGGGAGTATTCCTTTAAATCTAAGTAAAGGTGGTTACTTTCATACGGATTTTGAGTACTAGAGAGTGGTTACCGGTGCAGGCTACTTTGATAGTTGGAGTTCAGTTAACCATACTGTCTTAAGAATGGTTGGCCTGAGTCTGTATAAGACTACACCTCATTACACGTCATACATAAATTTTCATCCTCACCTCATTGAGTCATAGGGTTGCTTATTCTTAAATTGAACAGATTTTAACGTACACATATTAGGGATTAAAAACAGTTTTATAATTGTCGCATTAATATTTTTAGTTTTCTGAAATTCCATTACATAACAAAAACAAGCTAACATAACAAAGGATACAGTGATGTACAACAGATTAAAAAAAATATTAAACGATTATATTAGAATTTTTACAATATTCTACATAAATTTTATTTCTTCTTCTTTTAAAATTGACTTCGAATATATAATCTTTTTATAAATTTTGGTGTTATGTAGTGAAGTAATTTTCTCCGTATAGTAATAAAGATACGGCATTTCCCAAGGAGGTGTTATACAGTTAAATTTGTGTTGCAGTGGGCCACTTCCGGTCAAAACCAGAACTTTAAACCCAATTTAGTCCCACTAACTTCTTTAGACAACGAAACTGAAAACCATTTGTTGCTATCTCTTATAGTTTTTGATATTAGGGTGTGCGGACAGACGGATAAAACAAAATGATAGATGACAATTTTAAATTACAAAAAACTGAAAAGTAGAATATTCTGCAACTACACGACTAATGTTAAAAATTTTCCTCGCAAAACGTGGGTATAATTTTCTGATAATAAATTTATCATACCTATCCATATTTAACATATATCCCAAAAGGTATTATAGATATTTATCACTTTATTTAAAATAATAAAATCTATATTATTGAAATTACTATTAATGGAAATCTCAAGTGTAATATTTAACAAATAGGGATTACATATAAAATATTGTAATAAAACAATAATGTAACAAACGAAATATAAAGTGACAATTTTTGAACGCCACAATAAATTCAAAATATAATACCCGAAATAAAGTTACATCTGGAAAATCCCATTTGTGTGTGCGGATGAATGTGACAACATAAACATGGTTATATGAAAGTTAATATTTGTAAACAATAAAGTTAATGAGTGCCAAATATGCGGAACAAGTTATAAATATTTAATAAATAGGCCACAAGATAATACTATAGAAATTTAAATCATTCCTATGAAACCCCGTGCAGTGAATACATATTTTTAGTGGAAATAGACTACACAACTCACTGTAGAATTGAATGTTAAAATATTACCAAGCGCTGTCTAAAGTAATTAATACATCTGTAAAAGGATCGTGTATTGGAATTTATCAGTAGATTTCACTCAAATGTTAAAGTTCTGGATTTAATTCTAAAATTGTCTATAGATCTAATTAGACATTATTAAACAAAAAATTTTTTTCAAAATTTAAACGAAAACTTGATGTGTAAAACTCATATGGCTTTCTTTCGCAAATGTAAATTTTGAAAAGTTTTCAAAACTTTAGAGTGTGAAAATGTAAAATGAAACACAACCTAATTTTAATTATGAGTGAATGATGAAAATGTCCTCTCCCCACTCCTGTTCAACTTGTATTCAGAAAGCATTTTCCAAGAAGCACTCGAAGGACAACAGTTGGGCATCAAAGTGAACGGCACATGGATCAACAATGTACGGTATGCGGATGACACGGTTCTTGTGGCGGATAACATGTTCAACATCTCCTCAACACAGTTGCAGTGCATAGCAAGGGTATGGGAATAGATATCAACGTAAGAAAGACAAAGTTCTTAATAATTACTCGCAAACCAGATGAGTTTCAGAATTCAAAGCTAAAGCTCAACAATGAAGACATAGAGCGTGTGAAGAAGTTCAACTATTTAGGAACTTGGTTATGTGAAGACTGGACATCAGATGTGGAAATCAAGTGTCGAATAGAGAAGGCACGGAGTGCATTTATAAGGTGCAGAAGCATCCTCACAAACACGGAATTTGACCTCAACCTTAAAATACGATTCACAAAATGCTATGTATGGTCTGTACTTTTCTATGGCATGGAGGGTTGGACGCTGAAGGTTAACACCATGAACAGGATGGAAGCATTTGAAATGCGGATCTACCGAAGAATCCTGAAGGTTCCATGGACAGCAAAAAGAACCAATGAGGAGATTCTGGAGAGGATAGGAAGGAAACGGGAACTGATGAGCACCATAAAAAGAAGGAAGACCGCTTATCTGGGACATGTGATGCGCAATGAGAGGTACCATCTGCTGCAGCTGATAATTGAGGGGAAGATAGAGGGACGGAGAGGAGTAGGCAGAAGGAGGATGTCGTGGCTGCAGAATATCAAGCAGTGGACAGGGATGGAGGCCGCAGGAGACATAATACACACGTGTGGTGACAGGGAAAAATGGTCAGCGGTGATGGCAAACATCCATTAATGGATAGCAGACAAAGAAGAAGAAGAAGATGCAAAATGAAATATCACTGACGTTAAACTAGGCTGTTTTTGTTTAGATCATCAGCTGAAAGGGTGTTTTTAACCTCTAGAGGCTTTACTAAGTAAAACTAGGAGTGAGGAGCATTACCAGTAACTTTCTCACTGAGTGGAAAACTAAGCTTATCAGCAAGCCACGCCTTCTGAAATACATTTCTTTTTCACCCTACAAATGACACCTTCACTTTATTCACCACAAGGTCTGGCTGTATAATGTAATTCATTACTACATGTCTAGTTTCTTTTACACCTCTACCTCTTCTGTTCATAAATGCTTCAGTCATATAGTTGGCTGACCATGGGATAAGAAACAGAACTATTTTTTTAGCCCTGAAATTAGCAGATCGTATGAAAAAAAATTAAACATTCCACCTGGCTATTAAGGGCAGGCGGAAGATTAAACTTCGCTATAAAGAAAAATTCTTTAAATAATAGTTTTAGGTTTTAATTTCCGAAAACTTTTATTGCATACACTTTTGTGGTAAAATACATTCAGACATGGAAATTTTAATAAACCCCATTCGTACAGAAAGTGTTGCAGAAAACAATATTTAAAATAAAATTTGTAGGTTTCTTAAATTCCTACAACTGTAATACTTAAACTTTTGCTCTAAAATGCATATTAACCCCTTAACGGTTAACTTTTTTAAACCCAAAGTAATGGTATTTGCTTAATTTTTTCCCACTAAATTATTTTTACTTTCTCTTGCCTATATGAATATATAGGAAGGAAAGTATTGTTTTCATGTCGATTTTTCGAAACCGAGTTTTCACCGGATCTATACGTTTTCAAACCCCCTGAACCCAAAAAACATGTTTTTAGCGATTGATCTGTATGTCTGTGTGTCTGTGTGTCTGTGTGTGTGTGTGTGTATACAAAATATCTCAAGAACGGAACATCATACAAACTTTAAACTTGAAACTTAAGTTACATACCCTTACCGGACCCGACACGAACATTTTCATCAAAATCGGTCAACCGGAAGTAGTAGTTTATTCGTATAATTTTTCACTTTTTTGCGATTTTCTCAAAAACTGGTCCTACGATTTTTCTTAAAATCGCCTGGTTTACTTAATTTTTTATTCTCTACAAGATAGAGTAGGCGCCATGTTTGCTGAAATTCTCGGTAAGGCTTTTTTCACGTAAAAACATTGTTTTTTCAAGATCGCGGCTTTATTATGCATTTTACCGCAAAAATGTATATAATAAAAGTTGTAGAGAATTTAAAATTCTACAACTTTTATTTCAAACAATTTTTTGTATAATGCTTAGTTTAGCGGTAATTAGCGATTTTGTGTTTTTTTCTCACGAAAACGTGTGAAAAATCGATTTTTTAAAGATTTCGGCCTTAGTATGCATTTTACGACATAAGTGTATATAATCAAATTTATAGAAAACTAAAAGCTCTACAACTTTTATTTTGAGCATTTTTCTCTACAGAGCCTAGTTTAGCGTGAAAGAGTGATTTTCTGTATTTTTAAGCCAAACAGGTCTATTTTCATTTTGCGTCTTTCATTCATGATTAAAATAAGGTTATATTTTTGAGGTTAGTTTTTTGTTTATTTCCAATGTTTTATTACTAATGTTAGGTTTATTGTTAATTATTTGCATTGGCAAGAAAAAGTTGTGTGAGTGTTTCACACCAGATTTTTTTATTTATTTAGTATTATATAACTTATTTTTGTATTATTTATTTCATTTATGTATGTTTTATGTGTTATGTATTTATTTTATTTATTTTTTTACTACAAAAGACTGGTATGCATTACCGGCTATTAGCGATGAAATATTACTTTCTAAAGCAAAAATAAGTTCGTGTTTTGACAGAAACGTAATGTTACGTCACTGGTACTTTTCGTATACATTGATTCCGACGTAATACTTCGTCAAAAACCTTTAAGGGGTTAAGCTCGTATTCTTAAAAACTAATTTTTTACCACGAGAGCACAGCTCCCCCCAAGATTTTCATCCGACCTATTACTTACTCTCCCTTGTAGAGCATAAAAAATGTAGTAAATGAGGTGATTTAAAAAAATCGTATGAGCCGTTTGTGAGAAAATTGCAAAAATTAAAAATACATTTTCCGGTTGACCGGTTTTGATAAAATTTTCCGTGTTGGATCCCCTTGTACCTAATTTAAGTTGCAAATTTCAACTTTTTACGCTATTCTGTTTTTGAGATAAGCTCTTCACACAGACACAAACACACACATAATCTAATCGTTAAAAACATGGTTTTTATGGTTCAAGGATCACAAAACGTTTTTTCTGGTGAAAACTCGATTTTTAAAAATCGCCATGAAAATAATATTTTCCTTCCCTGTGTATTCATACAGGGCAAGAGAAAGTAATAAGAAAATTGTTTGTATTACAAACATATTTTCAAAAAATTATTATTTTAACATAGTTTTTCTTTTCCAGTAAAATGAAGCTCTACTAAAATTTTTGGAATAAAAATTATGAGGAAAATTGTGTAGCTTTATGTAATTTTTGATCTCGTATATTTAAAAATATTTCCAGAAATTATCTCTAGTAGTTTCTAAGAAAAACAGAAAACAAGTCCAATGAATCAATTTTTTGGGCAATTCTTTGCTTCATATTACAGAGAGAGAGAGAGAGAGAGAGAGAGAGTAAATAAAACCAAGTGTTTATTTACTTTTGCCTAATAATGAGGACAATTTTGAATAAACTGATCATATATCATTGCTTATTTGTCGGCTCAGAATATTTTAATACAAAAAGAATTAAAACTTTATAAACTTATGATTAAATTTTAATAAAAATGTAATAAAAACAAATATGAAAACTTTATAATTTACTACACCAATGATGATTAGTTTTGAGATAAAATGGAGTTTATTGGATACGTTTTGAGGGTTGTGATAACTGAAGTTGGGTCCCAAACACCGGTTTAATTTGTTGTTTACTTTATTATTTAGCCTATCATTATCATTATTTTTCTTTTAATGAATGAATATTTGTTATTTTATCTTTGTTTTATAATGATATAACCCAAGTGGCATTTGACGACTCCCATGCGATCCATTGGATTTAGCGCTAATGATAACTACAAAAACACCCCAACGCCCTCTCTATATCTATCCCCACTTAATTTTTAAATGTAATCTACGCGTCTACAATATTGCAATACAATTTGCTATCCATATAAAAATATCACGGTCATTTCCGAAAATGTCAGCACATTTGTCCGTGAAGCTTATTATATTAACTGTACGATACTAAGAAATCGACAATAAAAAAATTATTTAGTCACTAGTGTTTTTGACTGCTACGGTAATTTATTACTGTGTTAGTAATTACAAACTATATTTATTAGAGTAGATTAAATGCTAATTAAACTACTAAAAAGGTCAGTAATATAGTGTGCTTTTAGTACATGTATACACAAAAACAAAACAAAAATAAACATATTCAATATAAAAGAATTTATTTACTACTAGAAAACTAATCCTCGGACCGGTAGGCGAGCTCACAAAATTATGATAAGTTATCCTGGTGTAACCATTCTTTCTACTGCTTCTCTCCTACTTCCATTAGTTATATGGTTATTGATTTCATATACTTTATGATATCCGATATATTTTTAAATTATAAGGGAAGCAGATTGAGTAGTGTCACCGACGACACGTGGTAAAACCTTGCTTGCGACATTAGGGGCCCTGAAAAGAGCCGTTTAATTGGTTGGGGGTCCTGAGAAGGACCGTTTGAGTTTTTATAGCGACCCTGAAAAGGACCGTTATTGGTGGTTGGAAGCGGCGAGCCGGGTTATAGAGAGCGGAGCCCGAAGAGTGACGGCTCGGTTACTGAGTTCAGGCCTAGCTCTTCTCAGTGGTAGTTGGGGTTCCCCACTGCAGTGTGTCAGTGGTGGTCCCCAGAGCCCCGCAGTGTCGGGTCGGCGTGTCGGTCGATAGCGTGACCGAGGCGGTACTCACCGGTCCCGCGCTGAACTCTATCTTCACCGTAGCGTCATCAGGTATGCACGGGCTTCCTTCGGCAGCCAGGTAGGAGAAGGCTGACCTATGCGGAAATGGTGCGTAAAGGGATGGTGCGTCTGGTCTCGGCTGTGCTCTTCTTCTTTTTTGCTAGCTCTTTTTTCTTGTTCTTCCCAATTCGGGAGCTGCATGGCGAGTGCGTCTCGCAGGCCAGTGCGGCCGCTAAAATCTCGTCCGGCAAATCACTGTACGGTGGAGGGGAGGCGCTGCTGGCTCCACGTCATAGCGCTCCCTGCGGCAGGTTCTGGAACCGTATATGCAGGGCTGATAATAATGGGGGCGTCGCGTTGGCGACAGTAGCTAGGGTGCTAGGTAGCAGAAATGCCTTTGGTATAAAGTTTTAAGGCCTTATGTAAAAGTAAGAAATCCCTGTTTCTTGTAATATAATGGTAGGTTAATGTAGAAAATTTTATATTTTTAGAAGAGTTAATAAGAGTTTCCATTGCACATATTTGGCGGATAACAAGTAGGTTGAGGTCTTGAAAAATCTGTTCCGATGGATACTTGTTTGTTTTTGCTATTAAATTACTTGTAAAATTAGCTTCTTAAATTTTTTAGAGAAAATATGTCAAAGAAGAGGTTTAGTACCACCCCACCGTATTATATCGTACAACAGTACTGACTGGACGATGGATAAGTGAACAGTTTAAAAAAATAATATGACATATTTTGCTTATAACAGGCAGGTGGAGTGTTAAATTATTTGCACTCGATCTGCTAGTTCTTGGACTAAAAAAAAATAGTTTTATTTCTTATCATATGGTCAAAAAATAGCATTTGACTGAAGCATTTAAGACACTAATCAGAGTTATCTCCTCTGAGATTAATTAATTTCATCATTAAACAGCCAGTGAATAAAGTGAAAGCATCATTTTCAGGATGAAAAGTAGATGCTTTACAGAACGCCTGGCATGCTAATAAGTACACTTTTCCACTCAGTGATGAAGGCATGGTAAACCACCTCACTCCTTGTTTTACTTAGTAAAGTCTCTAGAGGTACAAACCAGCGTTTCCGCTGATGACATAAACAACATGACATATTTGATGATATATTACAGAGATAACCAACTAGTTTTCCACAAAAAAGAAACCAACAGAATCAATTAATAAAAATAATGAAAAACCACATTACATATCACGTTGAAATACAAAAATGTTATAAATCTGATACAGAAATTAATTAAATACTACATTTGATTGTATGAGACGTACATTGGTTGTAAAAGTATATGGTTAGTTTATTTATAGAGATGACTAGATAAATGTTTTCCAACTCCCGATGGTTTTTCACAATAACAATAATAATGACTTAATATTATCATCATACCATTGGGTGAAATAAATCATAATGATCGAATGATGGTGATAATAATGGGTTGGATATTTTAACGATTTATGGATCGTTAATTTGTATGTGAGATATTGACACATTAACGAGTGTGAAGTATTAGTGATATGTTCTCATTTTCATTTTCGTTCCATGTTATGTTGTTGGGGCTGTTATAAAATTATTAATTTTCATATGTGTGTATGTGTGTTGGTTATTTACACGCATAATTTATGCCTCTATTCTCATATTTATAGTCATTTCTCTTCTCTTACGCCATACTGTAATATTTCTATACCCGTAGTCCTGTTCACTAACACTACATCTCCTGTCAACCTATTTCATAATTTTCCTCCTCCTTTCCTCTTTCAATATACCACTTTATTTCACTCTCAAAAACAGTGCATAACATCTATTGTTATTAGTATTAATTATAATTCGATCATATATTGGAAAGTGTGTTTTGCTAATGTTTTTAATGCTCTTTTAGTACAACTGCTACATTTTAAACTGGCAATGGAGGATGTATTGGTTTACTGGGAGTCCATAAGTTTGTAAATAATTTTTTGTTTACAGATTCATTTTATTATCTACTAGAAACCCCCGCTCGCTTCGCTTCACAGCAGCTAATGTAGGCCTCATTAAATTATTTTAAATCCTCTCTACATACATTATTTGTGGTTTTGTTGCCCTGTGGCAGCAAAATAAATTGTTTTTCTGCACTTCCAGCTCTAAAAAGTCCGACATTTAGTCGTACATGAGTGAAGGAAGCACTCTTGTCTCAAATCAATGCCCACCGTTTTATTTGTTTGTTCCTGCGATTTAACAGAATTGAATAGAATGCAAAGAAGAATACTGATGGAAAAGAAAGCGACAGTTGATATGTGAGCGAGATAAGAGACACTAATACGTGGGTCCAGTACGCAGAGTAACTAAAAATATATGACACATTCACTTCCTGTCGAATGAAAACAAATATTTATGAAATACAGTACAAAAATAAAAATTTCGAATATTTCCGAATTTTTAATGTTTTTGGAATCGAATGTTATTCTTTACATTTTTCTATGAAAATATAAAAGTTGAATCGTGTTTCTAGCCCAAAAAAATACACCACCCAGAGGACTTAAAAAAATTAAATATGCTACAAACCCGATGAACTAAAACATGCAACATCGTCACAGTTTAAGTTGCTTAACTCACTTAATTAAAGTTACTTAAAGCTGCGAAATAGCCTATATTGATCAAGAAGCTCTAAACTACGTAACAATGAAAGATTTTTAAAAATCAGTTTAGTACTTTCCGAGATTACCCCATACAAACAAATAGACGTTTCTTCTTTATCTTTATTGTATTAGTATAGATAAGATTTTTTATTTTTATTGAGTGATGAAGCCTACATAAGCCTTGGGCTTGTGCCCAATAAATGTAAATGGCAGTAAATGGCGGTAAATGGCAGTCGCCAGTCACTAGTTTTTATAAGAGTTCTTAGGAAAGACATCGGATCTATTCTTTCGGGCGACCAATTGGCGAGTAGGTGGCGGGAGAAATGCCATCAAACCATTACCACATTCTGTTATGTACAGGACAATAAAAAGATTGGTAAACGCTAATTTTGTTCATAAAATGTTATACCTAATGAATATACATTCAAAAATGACTGACGTCCTGAGTTTGATATTTATTACAGGTATATAATGATAATAATAGCTTCAAAGAATGAACATGGAGAGTATAGGTTGCACTGTTGCAATGTTAAACAGTTTTAACAATAAACTACGAGGAATTTAAATAATAATTAATGAAGAGAAAAATGGTTTATTTAAATACATTAAAACATTTTGAAGTTGGTAACCTTGGGAAAAATATTAATTAGCTGTTTTATCATATTTAATATAGTTATGTAATCCAATAATTCAATAATTTTGATCTAGGGATCAAGGGATCTTGAAATAATTGTAGGAGCTCGTTTGTCGGTTCGAGGATTAGTTTTTCTAGTTGTAAATAATGTTTTTTTTGATTTGTATACTTACATATTATTTTATTTGTGGTCATTGTTATGTTTCGTAGAAGCTTAACTAGCGTTTAAGTACCTAACTAATAGTTTTTAATTACTAACACACTAATACATTACTGTAGTAGAAGAAAATAAAGGCATAATTACTAATTGATCTACTCTTGAACATGGAAAATTATATAGTTGGGTAGATTAATTTTCCCACCACCAGTTGATATAAATAGTTTTAAGTGATCTGGAAAATTAGAACCACTAAAATAGCGAAAGCCCAGCAACTTACCAAGAACACAAACAACAAAAAAGACTTATCTAAACTGCAACACTATAAAACGGTAGTACAACCCGAAACCACCTATTGCTGCAAAATTATTTCTGATTTCAAAACTAAAACGAGAATGAGAGAGATTCTTGGGATAGAAAGTAGAATCCTTAGGACTTGCATAAACAAAAACGGAAATTCAACGATATCTGGAGTTTAATGTCTAATTTTGAACTCTACCATGAAATTGAGCCAATCACTGACATCATGCGGAAGAAACGAATTTCTTTTTTCAGGCATTTACTTAGAATACCGGACAATCGAGTAACTAAACAACTCATTTCTATAATTACTTGTGGAAAAATCCTTCAAGGTGGTTGGCTAAAATACAGTAATATATGCAAGAACTTAACTTTGCAGAACAAGATCTTTTACAAAAATATGAGCAGCTTAAGTTACTTAAAAATAGACACAAGATTCGTCGAAAAACCTCGAGCTCCGTCGTGAATGATTTGTGCAGATAAAATCAGACAGATCAGATCCCAAAGTATGATGAATTATTGGGAAAAGTATAAGAATCCGAAAACCGAACCAAAAAGGATTTCTAAATTTGATTCAAGTAGTCCAATTAGGCCGTAAAAGCAAAAAAAATAGTTTTAAATTTTTAAAGTTCTATTAAAGGAAATTAACCTTTTACCATAATAGTTAAATAAATAAATGATTATAACTTCATTTATTAATTTCAAAATATTAGCTTTGGTTGAAACGTGTACGCCGGAAGAGCAACGTTCTGTGACAAGATTTTTGATAACTAAAGTTGGAAAACCGGCGGAAATTGACTTAAGAATGTTTAAAGAATATCAAAAACCGCGGAACCAAGTATAAGAAGGGGAACCAGTTTAATTCGGGCAGAAATAATTTATTCTACCATTAAAATAAATTAAAAACCTATGCATCAGCCGATACATTGATTTTGAAGATCTTCTAGGACTCACAAAACCCACAATAAGTACTATTTTAATACGTCCAACAAAAAGTGACACTCGAGATAATGCGAAAACTTAAGCGCCCTCTCTCAAAAGATTTGATTATCTTGTATGATAACGCGCGTCATCGAAAAACATAAGAAGTTTGGTTGAGATATGCTGCCACATTCTCTTTACAGCTCACACGTCAACCCGACCAACTGTTATTTTTTCTCGTAGCTCAAAGACTTTTTACGAGGCAAGAAGTTCGATGATGAAGTGGTTGAAAAAGTAGTACACTAATACTTGAAACAGCACAGTAAAGACTTTTACGCTGTGGAAATCAGAAAGTTAATGGAACGGTGGAACAAGTGTCTATATATATTCCTGGAGACCATGTTGAAAAAATCTGTGAGTTTTATTATCATTACCTTTTTTCTCTTTATCAACTTTTCTCGTTAATAATTGAATGCCCCTAGAAATTTGGTAAACTTTTATTTCCAAAATTCAAGTTTTATGTAAAACCAAACTAACATTGATGGAGGAATAATCTGTAACGTTTAGAATAAGGAATATTAATATATACTTCAACAATAGATGGAACTACCAACTAGCGAACTACCAAGTGTTGTACTTTATTATGACTGATGTATTTTGCCACCTGCCTATCCTCTAATGTCTCAATTTCGCCTGCCAATTTTTGACAGATCGGGAATTGTTTTTCATTTGTCAGGACTCCAGTTTAGTTAAATCTTGTACGGTAGGGTTTCGGCTGATCAGTTGCTAGTGCATAAAATAGGAGTTTAAGTTCATGTCTGGTCAAGTCATTCTCTTCAGGATTCAGCAAAGGAAGAACAATATTGGAGATTTGGAACAATTTTAAGGAGCTTGTATTATCAGCAGTAGCAACATCGGGAGACCACGAGCACGAAAAACAGGCAAATATGGTACGTAATTTACAACATTTACATAGAATTGTTAACAGGAACTCTGTATCACGAAAACATTTATTTTTAGGTATCAACTTTATTTAGAACTGCGTGTACTTTTGATCCTATGCCACAACATTTTGTACAAGCCATAGTTTCTAAATTTTAGTTATTTCCCTCACCATTGGTTCTACTCATTACACCAATATTACAGTTATTATTTCACTCTTTTCACATTACATTTCTATCCGTATTAAACTCCATCAAAACCTCGCTTCTCTCACTCATTTAATTATTTAATCAGTCGAGGTGTTTCAAATTTTAAATTATTAGAAACAAATGGATTGCTTTGTTAAATGAATGTATGTATGTCTGTGTTTAATACGTACATAATATTTATTCCGTTGCAGCCGATGCAAGTACATTACATACTAAAATATTCTGTGGTACATGTACGCGTAGATTACTATAATATTTGACAAAGAGGAAGAGAGCATGAGGGGAAAGAGAGACTATCAATTAATCTGTTTATTTTGTCTGTCCATTTTATAATCATACAGAGAAAACTACTTTTAATATGCTCATTCATTTTTCACTCCATTTTCATGATTATTATAAAATAAAGATTTTATAAACACAGTTAGTTTTACCAATACATATAACTCTTACTTTCTTTATTATTAATTATCTATTTTTGACTTAATTTCCGATGAAATTGTTTATATAAATACAATATAATTTTTACTATCTAGTGCTGCATATTCTAACAAAACAAACCAATTTTGTAATTTTATTGAACTTTCATGGAAACCGTTTTCTATTTCTGTACACCGGAGGTAAAGGGCACCAAGTCACACTTATCTAATTTTACAGCAGAGCTAAATGAATATTTTTCCATGTTTGTTTATCTACCATTTTTTTAATGAATTTATTTTAAACTTAATTTATGGGATTTTATTAATAATTTAAGGCTCTTTAATACCAATTTCACAAATTTTTAAATTTTTTTCATAGTTTTTGAATTACTGGACTTTGTGCCTTTTACTTATGCAATATTTTTTTAAAAATTATTCATGCCTTTAAGGCAAAACACTATGTTCACAATTCTATGAGATGTTTCGTGGAATAATACCACAATGTAGGAGGTGAAAAGCACTATGGACATGGTGCTTGTGAAAGTCTAATAACATCAGGTATCATTTTACAATATCAGAGGTATAAAGCACTATGTGGACATAGTGCCTGAGAAATTAATAATAATGCTAAGTAAACAGCTACATGTCCATATAGCTTTACCTTGGTACTATAATAGGACTTGGTGCCCTTTCCTTCCAACTAAAGCATGTGTTATTAGGTGTAGAATACCTCTGAAAAGAGCACAAAAAGTTACATAGAACAATGTAAAAAAGTCATTTTAGAAAAAATGGACTTAGTGCCCTTTACCTCCAGTGTACAGATTTAAAACTAAGTGTTTATATTAATATCAAACTAACCGACACCTGGACCCCCAGGTCTGTGAGTAGTATGATTCTTATCCCTTATTGGGTCAATGGAAAAGTTACTACCTCGGTCAACCCTGCCACTAAGAGGCGAAACACAAATGAGTGGGTGCGAATTAAGGCCCTGAAGGGGAGATGGCAAGATGGTTTAAACCCAAAATTTCGATTTTTTATTTCTTATGTTTTTCCATAGTTTAGGCGTAAATCTACCAGAAAAACAATAAATTACATTAAAAAAAATGTTTTTAACGAAAAAATTAAGTTTTTATCAAGTTTACACAGAAAAGATATCATGTTACTAGGAACAAAATATTTTTCATAATTTTATACTGCTCGTTTCAGTGGAAAGAGAATTTTAGTTTTTAAATATCTTCATCACTGTTTTTTGTATTCTCAGCTGTTGGTTCAGCTTTCTAAACAAAACTGTTGATGGGAAATTTACTTGTTTGTGTAAATTTTGTTTTTGATTTATGCCGTTTTGTTTCTTGCGTTTCCCCGTAAATTTAGATTTTTAACACTACGTACATTTTTCTCAGAAACCAATATACCTACCAGGCTGAAATTTTTTACCAGTTATTTATCTCTTACATGCACATGTACCGACATTTTATGACATCCTCAGGTCCTCCAAAAATTAGTAATACGCAAAAAACTTAGAAATCAATTTGTACAAATTTAATGTTATTCATTATGAATCACCTACAATATGAAATCACCTCTTAAATCAAAATAAGGACCATCTCTTAAATCAAAATATGCATAACTTTTTCAAGAACATGCTCTTATTTCAAAATAAGGACCACTTTTACTCTCGTACACGACTAAACACAATTAAAAGGACCTCTTAAATCAAAATAAGGACCATCCGCTAAATCGAAATACAAAAATGAGAAAACACTTGGCACGTATATATACGCGCCAATCCTAAACTCCACTAAAATCCTTTTTAAAGGGCCAAAGCCCTTTAAAAATACAGTTATCTTTTAATATCTAATATCCATATGGTAGCGTATCAATTATTCCATCTTCTTCTTCCAATATAACTCTCTTATCATAGTCAAACTGGAATTTTTTGGTAATTGGTTTATTAACTAGTTTCTTAGTTTCAACATCTCTAACTATCTGATTATAATCAGTTTCTATAGTCTTAACAGAACCTTCTAATACTTTCCTCAAACAGATCAAAAAATGCTACACCATCTAGAAAACAGGTAGCTGAAAAATATATAAGGAAAAGTGTAAGTAAAACAAGTGAAAAATAAAAAGTGGCCGTTATTTTCTTATAGCGTGTGGTTGTAGTCCGGATTAAATCTAGGTAAAAAACAAGAAAAAATAAAAATACCCCATTATTTTCTTATAGCGCCCGGGTAGCCGAATTATATTTTGAGGTAGTAAGGAAATAAGACCCTGTTTTTAAGCCCCACACGAGAATGGATCCACACGTCCACAGAGAAAAAAAAAGCCAACATGAATTTTTTCTTCGAAAAACCCCGTGAGAATCCCAATCAAGGTAGCCGAAAAATTGATCCTATATTTAAAAAATAGCGACAAGAATTTCCATATTGATGGACGACAACAATAAAATAATAAAAGATTTATTTTGGAAAAATTTACTAAAGGTTTCCCCGATGAATTTACTTAACAAATTTTGTACGGAAAACATCGGAACGTTATTTACGGACATCGGAAACTTAAACTACACGGAAAATTACACGAGCAGTACAGAAGATTTTTTCCAGCCAATTTGTAGTATGTTTTGTGACAACATAATGATAGTAAAAATTCTGGGAAGACAACACATGGACAAAGATAAACCCAGTTTCGTACACCCGGATATCTGTGGGTCTTGCAACAAATATTTGCGAGGGATGTTCGCCAAGTATCCTCTAGCTAAACACGGAGTGAAAGCAAAAATACCCGGTGTCCACAGGCTATCTAATTTACCTAGAAAAATACGCGATATTATCTCCGATGATTTCGAGAAGATTAAAGCCAGATAAAAAGAATAAATCGTAGTTTTCCCGTATAAAATAGAACTCGCTGACGTATCTGTGAAAAAATTATTACTAGAATTACCTAAGATTTTAAACGAAATCCAGGCTGATATGTACTACCTCCAGGATTTAGATATTACGCAGGATTTACTGGTATATTTTGCAAGGAAGAAATGAGTAAACATCTCGTAGAAAATTTCGGGTTTAGATCTCCTACAAAACACGACAGATGTGACCACGCCAACTAAAATATTTTTATAGTAGACAACGACAAAGACGTTGGAAGAGACTGCCTGTCCTGGGGTGTCTAATAATATTTGCGCTAAAATTTACAATAAATTTGTCTGCCAGATGAGTTCTCCTGGCGTAAACAAAAGAATCGGACACCACATATTAGACTACCTGAATTGCCCTGATAAACGCCTAAAACAGACGTTTTCCGATCCGAAAGCACAGAATTACGGAATAACACGCTTGGAAGTAACAATCTACAACTATTCCATTCTAGAGCTAGAATCTAGAATGGACCCGATTGCTGATTGTACCCAGGTACTCTACGAGTCCTGACAGTATTTCGAAAAAGCGCCTTTCTACGGAGTTCCTCTGCAAAACCAGTGGGAAAAGATCTGCGAAAGTTTACACAGCAGCTGTCTAGTGATCTACAGGAATTTTCTGTACTACTGTCTGTGGGGCAACAAACTTACTGGAAAAATAACTGGATACACAATGGAAATTAACCAGAAGAAGAAAAACCTAGAAGATTCCAACCAAGAGAAAAGAAAGAAGAAAGCCGTAGACGTAGAATTACTCGAAAGATATATTACCAGTAACTTCTCTTTTAATCGACTTCCCATACACGTTGTTAAATTTCTGAGAGGACCGTCCGCACTGGAATTCGAACACAAAACGTTTGTAAAATGTGGAAAAACGTACTTTACAAATCCCTGTAGTCTGTTTTCTACACTACCAAAACATATTATACCAGAAGACCTCGGCATCGTAGAAACCACGTGATTCCGTGTTTCTTACATAATAAACAAGCGCTGTCTAAAAATTTAGTCGAATACAACGTGCAGGAAATTCTCTCGGATGTTTTTCCCAAATTAACATGTGTGGAAAAACAAGAGGTATACGAAGAAGCCGTTTTTAATATGTGGGATTAAAGAGGATTTCGAAAAATCGGAAAAACTACGGGGGAAGAACGAAGCGATAGAATTTTTAAAAATTCGCAACGGAAACGAGAGAAAAATCACAGAAATTAAAATAAAGTTAAAATGTAGCTGATTGGAACTGCCTTTGAATTCTGTAGTAGACGTCTACGGAATTACGGTAAACAATAGAGTAAATTTCCCAGTTGTTGCTGTGTACGGAAGTACCGTCGGAGGATCCACCGGTGTTTTCTACCGTCGGTGGATCCTACATACGGTACACGACTAAACACAATTAAAAGGACCTCTTAAATCAAAATAAGGTACTCGTGTACGAGAGTAAAAGTGGTCTTTATTTTGAAATAAGAGCATGTTTTTGAAAAAGTGATGCTTATTTTGATTTAAGAGGTGATTTCGAAAAAGTGGTTCTTTTTTTGATTTAAGGGGTGGTCCTAATTTTGATTTAAAGGGTGATTATGAATAGTGGTTCTTATTTGATTTAAGAGATGGTTTTAATTTCATAAAAGTGGTCCTTATTTTGATTTAAGGGGTGTTAGTCCTCTACGTACCCATATACTTCTTGTTTGTGTGTGTGTAAACAAACCATCTCAGAAACGGAATGTCGTTCGAGATTGAAACTTGAAATTTAAGTTAGGTACTATTAGTACCAACAGGTACCATATTTACATCAAATCGGTCAACCGAAATTGTAGTTTATTCGTGCAATTTTTCACTTTTTTGGAATTTTTACAAAAACAGCTCCAACAATTTTTTTAATAAATAGCCTCATTTACTTCATTTGTTATACTCTACAAGATAGGGTAAAATGCCGGCTGCATTGGTGTAGTTGGTAACGTGCTTGCCTCTCATCATGCGGTCTTGGGTTAGAATCTCGCTCAGGCACGGCATATTTTCATACGTTACAAAAATAATTCATCCATCATTATACACAGTAAGTTACAACGCAACAACGTCGCTAATGACCATTGTAGTTAATGCAACGTTAAATAAATATTAAAAAATAGGGTATGTGCCATGTCTGCTGAAATTCTTGGAGGAAGCCTGTGCTCCCGATGAAAAAGTGTTTTTTTTTTAAGATTGTGCTCTTAATATGCATTTTAACATGTTTTTTCTGCAATACGCTTTTTCGTGCGATTTTAACTTTTATCCAATTATCTCAAAAATGACCTATACAATTTTTTTACCTTTCTACATTTAAGTGTCACGTCTACTGAAATTATTGGGTTTTGCTCTTGTGGTATAATAGCTTATTGTTTTTTTTTTTTTTTAAATTGCGGCGTTAATATGAATTTTACTGCAAAGCGTATAACGTTGCAGGATTTTACAGATCCTGTAGTTTTTATTTCAAACAAATTCTTCTAAACGGTTAGTTTACCGGCAAGTAATGATATTTTGTACTTTCCTCATTAAAATCTGATTTTTTTAAAGGTTGCGGCCTTATTTTACAAAAAAAGTGTATAAAATAAGTTGCAGAAAATTAAAAAACCGGTAATTTTTATTTTAGAATTTTTTTTTGCAGAATCTTGATTAGGGCAACCAGTGATTTTTAGTATAAGTCGTACAAAAATTGATTTTCATGTAGGGTTCATTCACTCATGATTAAAATTAGGATGTTTTCAATTTGCATTGTTTACTCATGGTAAACATGATTTATGTGTTTCATTATTTACAATGGCTAGAGAAAGTTGTGTGAGTGTGTGTTATTCCTTTAGCTTTTGTTGCTCAAGTATTTTCTATTTACTTTTTTTATGGAGTTATCGTTTTTTTCATTTTTCTTCAATAATTTTGTACATAATTTTTTTTCTATTGTAAGTAGAGTTCTTAACTTTTCCTCTGAAAAACCTTCATCTTCTTCAATTGTTTTTGAATTAATTTATATTTCTTATTACATCGTTTACATCGTTATCTTTGTTTAACAACATTTTTTTTAACAATTTAGTTTGTTTTAAAGGTTTGTAGCTTTTCAAATATTTTGTTTGAACGTCTCTCTTAGTTCGTACTTTTCTTATGTCCGTAGAATCTCGTTTTTCTCTTTCTTATGTAATCCAACATGTTTTAAATTCTTTTAAATATCTCCTTACTTGAGGGATGGAAGTGAACAGATTTAATTTTCTGAGTTCTAAAAAGAACTTCCTAAACTATTTTACCTTATTAGAAGCGGTCATTAAAGACCTTATATTATAAACATAAAAATGTATTGTTAAATTGTGAAGTTGCTTTAAATATAATTAATAAACATTTATATTGATACATTTTTCAAACACAAATACATTAAATATTCTGATATCTTTTAAATTTTAAATAAATTAATTGATATTTGTAAGCAAGTAGGTACAAAATTATCCCGCAACCCGAACAGTATTTTCAACTTTATAAATTGTACATTTCATAAATACATGAACGTAGCGAGTACACTATGTATAAATAAATATAAATAAATAAATAAATAACATATGTATAAAAAAACTGGGATAGCATTACTGATATTAAATTTCGATTTGCTGAGGGCAATTTTATTGTTTTTAACCGCAGCATATATTTATTTATTTATTTAATACTGTAGGCTTGTGTTTTGTTCCAGGTTTTCCCTTTATTTTTCCACCCTTTTCCACCCCTTCAATTACCATTATTTTATACTCTTTGCACCATTACCCTAGTAGTCACTCAATTGGTTTTTTCTTCTTTGTTTATAAATCACCTATGTATTTTTACAACCCTTTTTGTATATGATACAACGCTGACAAATTTAAAATAACTTACCTATATTTTATGATTATTTATTTATTTTTTGTTTTAGTGTTTGTTTGTCTGGTTTACTAATTAATCTATTTTCATTAAAACATTTTATTATTTATTTATTTATTAATTAAAAATTTTACAATCTATTATATTCTATTCGTTACTTATTTATTTAACCATGTTTTATTAATAAAATAATAATAAAACATCATATACGGTAATGAATTTTCAGTTCAATAAAATAATATAATAATAAATTATTAACGGTCGTTTAAAAAAATATTAAAGAATTTTCTTCTATTTTATGTATTTATTATATTTTTTGCAATAATTATTAAAAAGTTTATTAATATTTTAGATCTTTTTATCTCTATTGAAAATTAATATTAATTAATTAGTTTTACATAATTTCTTCAACATAAAAAATAATTTTAATTTTTTTATTTTTATTATTTTTATTTTTATCTTGCTTGTCAATATGTTAATTTTTATTATTTTTTTTGTGAAACATTATATTTATTTACAATCAGTTATCTAAGTAACTATAAGTAAATGATTAGAATTAAGTATGACAAGAGAGAAGGCCACCCAGTGATGGTCCTCCTCAAAAATATTCTAACATTGAAGTTTTGATAACAGTACTTACACAAATTAAAAAGTTAATAAAAGTATATACATTGACTTAACTTAAATACAAAACTGAACGATTTTAAAACATTAAAAGTTATAAAGTGAAAACAAATTGAAAAAAAAATATTGATACATTTAAGCTTATTTACATTAACAGAATAAAGGAAATTTTTATAAATTTATAATAACTATATAATTTAGAAGAAAAATTATTTACAAATCTAAAACATGGATTCTTTTGAGGCGTCTGGTTGTCTGACTATTGTCCAAGAGGTTAATTGCTAAAATGTTTTTATGATAATTTAGACGTTTTTGGTACATCATACTAAACCGTTGTATTTCATCACGAACTTGGGGTACGTCGAGATATTCATGAATTTCATTATTCCTTATATACCATGCTGCATTCACTATATTTCTAAGTACTTTGTTCTGGAATCTCTGCATTACTTCTACATTACTCTTACTCGCTGTACCCCATAACTGAATTATTATTAATTATTAATTATTATTATTATTTTATTATTGAAATTATTTAAATATATTTCACTATTATTATGGCGTTTTTTTTTCAAAAAAGAATAAATTTTAAAGTTTTGTGGGTATGCACTTCAAAACAATTGTGAATAGAGAAAGCCATTCTCAAAATTGTTTGAACCTAAATTATTCAGATATGGGACGCATCCAGTAACTAAAAATTAAACGATTCGGCGTTTTTAATCAAAAGTCCTGGGAACACTAACAGCTAAAATAACAAAAATCACATTCACAAAAGATTTATTTATTTCAACAGTCAATAAATAAATTTCAAAATTTAATGTATTGAACATTAAACAGCTTAAATCGCACGAAAATTATTAGGCAATCAGTTTTATTAGGAAATAGTGGTACAACACAAATGCTAAAAAGGAGGCACCTAAAAGACTCATTTGTTTAGTATTTTAAATTATTTTTTATTTTAAAAATCTAGCTTCATTGTATTTGTAATATTTTTTTTTTTTTTTTTTTTTTTTTTTTTTTTTTAACTTTAATAACTTTATTTGCAACTATATACTACGATACAACGAGCAAATTAGATGACAGTAAACAAAGGATGACAAGGAAAAAAAAATTAAAAAAAAATAAATAAATGAAAAAGAACAGTGATACCCATTGGTATATGTTCTATGAAATAAAGTTCATGATACATGAATGATAAATAACAACATAAGAAAAAAAGAAGAAAGAAAAATAAAATAAATCACTTTATAGAAGATCTCTGGCCCATTGACGTTCCAACCTGCGCTGCGGATTTCCTGGTAGTGATGCATCCGATAGTTTGGTGATTAATTCGTTGGAGTGATCATGCAATTTTCTGTGAAAAACACTGTAGCTGGACTTAACTACTTCACTTATGAACGGAATATTAAGGTCGTCATGTAGAATTTTGTTGTTGACATAAAAAGGTGCGCAGGTGATTAAACGTAGGCATTTTGACTGAAAGGCTTGTAATTTTTGTAGATTGCTCGGTTTAGCTGTGCCATAAATTTGTAGTCCATAGGTCCATATTGGTTTGAGATAAACTTTGTATAGTAATAGTTTAGATTTTAGAGTCAGTGAAGAGCGGCGTCCAAGAAGTCGAAATAGTTCTTTCAATTTGGAGTTCAAAGTCAGTCTTTTGGTTTTTATATGAGTCGCCCAGGTGAGTCTCTTGTCAAGGTGAAGTCCAAGGTATTTAACTTTTTGTCGTTGTGGTATCGGTTTATTGTCGAGGAATAGTTGAGGACATTCGCCTTTCCGGAGAGAAAAGGTGACATGCACTGATTTTGAAGCGTTGAATTGGATCCTCCAGATTTTTAACCAATAATTTAAAAAGTTAATGTGACTTTGTAAATTATTACTTGCTGCTTCTGGCTTTACATCAGAAGAAAGGATGACTGTATCGTCAGCATAAGTCGCTAAGGTGGTGTTAGCAGATGCAGGTAGATCTGATGCATAGATGCTGTAAAGCAGTGGCGACAAGATTGATCCTTGTGGAACACCAGCGACGATTTGTTTGTAGTCAGACAGAGCCGTGTTATGTTTTACTTGAAAAAATCTGTCCGTCAAAAAGGAGCTGATGATTAAGAAATAGGCATCTGGCAAGAATTTTCTTAATTTATATTGCAGACCTTGATGCCAAACTTTATCAAACGCTGCGCAAACATCAAAGAAGACGGCACTTACATATTTTTTTTGTTCAAAGCCAGAGGCAATTTGATCAACGATTCTGTGTAGTTGATGAATTGTGCTGTGCCGTCGACGGAACCCAAATTGATGATTAGGGATTATACCTTGGTCTTCTACAAATATAAGCAGTCTTGGGAGTAAAAGTTTTTCGAATAATTTTGAAACTGTTGAAAGTAAACTGATGGGCCTGTAAGAAGATGGTTCGTGGATTGGTTTATTTTCTTTATGAAACATGATAACTTGTGAAAATTTCCACTGTATAGGAAAGTAGGTGGTCCGCAAAATAGCATTAAAAATTTGCGTAATTAGAGTTATTCCTGCTTGTGGCAGTTCACGTAGTACTTCAGCCGTTATCAAATCATATCCAGGAGATTTTTTTAGTGGCAATTGAGTAATTGCAGTCTTTATTTCTTGGTCAGTAAAATTGAGTGGAGGTAGACACAACTGTAAAGGTGAAGATACTTTATCTTCTATTAATTTTGTAAAAGCTGGTAAAGTATCACCATGTGGTTGGAACGTCTTTTTTAAGTGTTCAGCAAATAGGATGGCTTTTTCATTGTCAGATTTTGCCCATGTGTTGTCCAGTTTCCGAAAAGGAGGGCAGTGAGGAGTATAGCGTAGGAGTTTACCGGTTTCTTTCCATAGACTTCCATCTTTCGTATTCAGGTTCCTAACACGTAATAAATTAAAAAAATTAAATTAAATAAAACATTGTTTATTTTTTTAAAGTACCTTCATTGGTTATATATTTTCTTAATTTATTAACTTTTTAATAAGAATATTAATTGTTAGATTAAAAACAGATTGTATATCAATCTTTTAACAATAAAAAATTCATGATTAAAAATATGTTAAAAACTTGTTCCATTTCTGTTGTATTCGGTGATCAAAAATATGGTTTGATCATTTTTAAATCAAAGCTGTTGAGGTACTAGTGATTTACTACTTCTGAAAGTATCCTTAAGTGACAGTATCTTATTCATAACTGTTTAATTTTAAGCTTTAGGTTTTGCAAGTAATTGTAATTTGCTGGTTAGTGTAAGCATAATTAAGTGTGATTTGTAATTTTGTAAAAAAATAATTCTTATAAGTTTAAGAAAATCTGATTTATTATACCAAGATCCCGAACACACCTAGGCTTAGGTGTTACAATATTATTTTCTGATAAATGTTCTTAATTTTAAAACTATATGTCTTAAATGTTGGTAAACCGCAATCTGGTTTTTTAAACTTTAGAGATACCTTATTTTGTTATCATAATTATTTTATAGAAATCAATCCAGTGAAATTTTTTAGGTATCTTTTAATTTGTGAAAAGGCTACGAATACCATGCATTCATCAAACAATCTACTTCTTTTTCCTTGCTCAATTCTTTCATTAACTTTGGGTGTGCGCCCATCTTTTCTTTACACGCTCTGATATTTTACCGAGGGTTTTCCTAAATTTTTTGTGAGTAAAATATCGTTTTTCTAAATTTTCTTTGGTCTAACGAGTCTATCTTTCTTGATCCTTAGCCTGTTTTTTTCTTCCTTCTCTTTCCTTAGGATTCCTAGTATGGTATTAATTAAATCTATTTGGTTAAAAGTATTTTTTGTTCAATCTGTTTTCGTTCATTCTAACCATGTGTCTGTAAAATTTAGGTCAACTCTTAGTCATAGTTTCTTCACTAGTTAACAGATTAATTGTATTCCTTCGTAAACGTGGTTTTACCATATTTCCTTTAGAGGTCCGCCGACCCTTCTTAATTTGCTTTTTCTCGTAGTTTTTAGTTAATCTCTTCCTTACACCACTATCAACTTTACCAGTGTGCAAATACTCTAATATGAACTTATAAATAATTAATAAAAAATTGGGCGCCATTTCTATCAGCAGACCATGAGAAAAATAAACAAAAAATTATATCTCCTTGCTTTAAATTAAATATTTAATTAATAATAAACTAAAGAATACTGACATGCAACAACTAACAAAATTATCCTTAACCTATTATTTAAAAAACATAGCCAATCTTTCTTCTGCCGCGATTTTAATACAAAAACAACTTAACAAACTTTTATTAAAAATACGTATAAATTTACCTGCAATTAAATATGTTTCCCCATTTCTTCTTCTTCTTCTTTTTCTTGTTCTCCTAATAACTCATCGTTTTCCTAATCACTTCTTCAAATGCTGCTCCTTCTTAACTAACAGTTTCACTCTTTAAGTCCCGAGGAAACTGATTTTAATTTCCTGGATCCGAACCAGGAAACCTCTGATTGACAAGACTCTCTCCACCAATCGTTCAACCAATCTGAAGTGTCATCGGAAAGAAGAACATCCCCAGTGATTGGCTGCAAGTTGGTAGGTAGAAGAAAGGCCCAAAAACACAGAGGGAGAAATATATCCGTCTAAAGAATACCAGATGATTAACTGATTGTAATATTTACAACCTATTGTCTATAAACTACTATTCTAATGTAATTCTTATTCTAACAATGGGGGTTTTTCCAGTAACTTCAATTTTTTTTACAGCTGTACTTTTACAACGGTACACCCTCCTTTCTTGTAATGGTTGTGTTGAACTGTCTCTATCTCACAATTTGTTTTAAGACCTTTACTTTAGTTATCTTTTTTAAGTATTTATTCTAACTTTAAATACCAGATGAGGCGGATAAGAGTCCTAAATCGATTGCAGGAAAACGGAATGAGATAGAATGATACGGAAAAAATATTTTCTAATAAAACGACCATTAGCTATTTAATAAAAATATTTTCGTCTACTTCAAGTTTACAAGGTGTGCCGAAACTGAAGTACCGTGTTCGAATCTCGTAATTTTCAAATGTAAATATATATGTTTTCTGGCACAGTTTGAAAGATCTATAAGTTTTCATTTAATCTAGTAAAAGAAAATTCCAAATATCTTTATCCATTTCAAAATGGCAGCCAAAACTCCAAAAAATACGTTTTCACATTTTGGCCTTTACGGAAGCACATTGTAAACTTAATATTGTTAATTTTAAAGATAATTTACACAGTTTCGGCACACTCTGTACATTCAAAGTGGAGGAAAATATTTTTATTAAATAGCTAATGGTCTTTTTATTGGAAAATATTTTTTCCGTATCATTCTGTTTCTCAGTTTTCCTGCAATCAATTTGGAACACCTTATCTGCCTCACCCGGTATATGAAGAAATTGTTGAGTTGTTAGATAATGTTAATATGCTTGCATTACTGTTTATATAGTATTTGATGTTAATAAAAAAATTTATTTAATTATCATATCTTTTTTTTTTATTCCTTTTTTTATTTTTTTATTAAGGAAATTCACAATCTGTTGGAAACAATCAGTGAATATTATAACACAAAATTTGGGAAAAAATAACATGATAAATAAACGTGAGTGGAGACACAGTCCTGTGACAGAACTCCGACGTGAATAGATAAGTGTAGCATTAAGTGCAGCATTTAGAACACCGTAATGGATTGTCAATTACAGTACTACGTTAGTAGAAAAGGTCCCGGCTCCATCGACATTTTAGACGTCTTATTGGATTGTTTGGGAGAGTCTGCGTAGCCAGATTTGAGATCAATAGGTTATGGTGGTTCACGAGTTTCTACCTAAATTTTGTATATAGTTTTAAGAAAACGTCATTTATGTAGAGTACATTTAAATCTGAGTGTAACGTTTTATTGGTTACATAATAGGAGGAACTATCCTCCGTAAAAGCTTTGATTGGAAACGCTGAATTTTTGCTAATACTGATAGTTTTGCAAGCAGTAAAGCTGACTGGCATAGCTCCATATTAGTCAAAGGTAGGTAGTTGTAAATGGTTAATTTCGATGTGGTTGGTAACTTGGATTTGCGTGAAAAAATACTGTACAGCTGTTTGAACCTATCCTGGAGTGCCTTTCTCGTTTTATTCACGTGTACATTCCATGTAAGCCTCTTTCCTAGATATAAACCTAGATAACGGATAGATTCAGAAGTGTGAAGTTGAGTGTCATAAAGATACAAAGGAGGACAGACTCGTTTACGCAGGGTAAATTTATCATATTTGGATATCAATATTTAAGTTGCATATAAACTGTAAATAAAATTGTCATATTTTATTTAAATTTTAGTTTTATTAATAAAAACTAAAATACATTTATTAATGGTAACATTTTAGGAAGTAAACAACTAAATAGAAATTTGTAAACATTATGTAAAACAATTGTGTATATAAGTACATATTTTAGAAACGAAACACGAAAACAAATATTACAACATTTTAAAGCAAAGGACAAAAAGAAAAATGTACGTAGAGAGATACAAAATAAAAAAGTAAACTAAAAAGAAGAAAATAGTAAAGGTGGAAGAGAAAGAGAGCGAATCGAGAACCAATAGTTGTGTTTATTTTAGAAAATGAGAAATATGCGCTGATCAGCGCAATTGATGAAGGGGACGCCCTCTGGGGCTGAACTACGAGAGATAGAATAAAAGAAAATATAGCACAGTTAGTGGGTGACTGTTCACTTCGGCCACTACACCATCTATACTAAACTAAATGTGTATATATATATACACACTACCATAACGTAGTTGGATATAAGTCGTGAAGAGGTGGGGGGTGGTAAACACCCATTCTCCCGGGCAACCAAAACACCCCCTATTCTTGATGACACTATTGCTTCCTTATCTCTCTTTAATGATTTGTTGTAAATCTGTCAAGATTCCCCCCTTTGTACTCCTCTTCTTCTTTCTGTTAATACTATCTCATTCTTACAACTTTCCCCTTCCTACACCTTGTAGAATTTCCCACCCTACTTATCACTACGACATAATTTTGGCTTGCTGCCTGTAAAACTTAAAAAAATGTATACTAGAAATTTTCAAATTTTACAAAATTTTTAAAAATAATACTTCTTAAAATTTATGTTATTTTTAACGAAAACTTATCATCGTTACTGCTTGTGTAACTCTGTCGTTAGCATGACAAACTGCGTTACAGTATAGCGGAGATTGGTTAGACTTCGATTCCCATCTGAGCTTCAGAAATAAAATTGTGCAAGTTAAAATTCGCCATTTCTGTACCATTAAACAATGCATAACAGTTGATGCATTTTAAATTAAATGAAAGAAAAAAAGTCAATATTTTATTAGCTTTTTTTAAATTTTAACGGTCTTATCACTGGTGCAACATAAAATAGTTATTATTAATTTGGTTCTTAGTTGAGTATTCTCTATTTTATAGTTGTTTATATCGAAAATGTTTATGGTTGTGTATTTATGTATTTGTAGGATGGTGTTCCCTTCATAAATAATTTGGCTAGCGCGTGAATAGAAGTATGATGAAATATAACGATGACTAAATGCAAGACCTAACTGGGATTCATTAAAATTGAGTATTAGTTGGGGTGTAGTGTGTTGAACAAGGATAGCGAATTACGATGAATGAGAAGTTTTGAAAACGAATTCTAAGAAATCTAATTTGGTAGAAAAATTTGTTTTTTTTATTCCTTCTACGAGGAAAGTTCCAGAATAGCAATGAAGGGTTTTTTGGGAAACTATTAGACCCCAAATATAAAAGAGTTAGCACCTTTTTAGTGAGTAATCAATAGTGAACATATGAATGAAAATGTCGGACCGATCAAAATAGTGTCGTTACAGGACCGATTCTAAGTTATATTAATTCTGCGTGAGGATAATAGTAAGTGGTTGTGGTCAGGTAATCGTTTTATTTCTTAAGAACAGTAATCTATTGTCAGTTAATTTCGTTTAAGCTTAAGGTTTTGTAATTGATTCTTTTTATATATTGTACGACTTTTTTTGTTTTTTTTTTTTTTGTTTAACGTCCGACTGTTTTGCAAATTGCTGCTAATGCAGACGGTGAAGGATGAAATGAATTTTTTGTAACGTATGAAAACATGCCATGCCCGAGTGGGATTCGAACCCAAGACCGCGTGATGAGAGGCGAGCACGTTACCAACACCGCCAACGCAGCCGGCAATAAGACCCAGAAAAAAAACACCTGTTTTACAATTACCAGAAGGAAATTCACAACCCAATATATTCAACAACAAAAGGGGTACAAAGGTATTGTACGACCTTATAGATCGCTTTAGTCAGTCCATAATCCAAGTCTAACAGGACTGTCCAGGCCTTTCGGTTCTCCCAGTATCAATTCATACGCTCTGACCTTTGTACCCCTTCTGTTGTTGAATATTATTGTGTTGTGAATTTCCTTCTGGTAATTGTAAAACAGGTGTTTTTTCCTGGGTCTTATTGTCAATTTTTTTGTCTTCGGTGTCTTCTGGATCAATTCTTCTGGACCAATTTCCTTCAGATCATCTATTATTTCTCTGATCCAGCTGCTTTCTGTCGTTGTGTTTTTCGAGTTGAGATTGTACTGCACCAGTTGTTTCAAGAGTTTTGAATCTTGCATTCTCATGATGTAACCATTTATTTTATTGATTTTGTTTTCATCGCGGAAAGGCCTTCGAGGATCACGCACATATCACCTCTTGTAGCCTCCTTCTTTCTCCTCAATATATTCTTCATCCTCTCCGACTGTTCGGCTCTCCTGTCAATAGTCCATTTGCTTCTGTTGAGATTCCTCCCTTCATTCACAAGACCCAAACCAAAGACCCTCAGACCAAAGATTTGTCAGTATTCTTGTTGATCTAGGCAGTATTTTTCTGTAATGTTAAACGTCTTGAGTTCTCCCTTGTCCTCTGTTTAACACAGCCTACCTACTCCTTGTAGTTCCAGATTTTTTTAAAAATCTAATTGTTTGTTTCATTCGGTCCATACATGTCCAAAGAAATTCAATCATCGTTTTCTTATTGTTACTTCCATGTTTTCAATACTGTTGTACATTTATTTATTTGATCGTAGTCTGTAACCCTCCTATATTCTTTTCAAACCATAAATCTTTCTTAAAATTTTTCTCTCCATCTTAAATAAATTTTCCATTCCAGTTATACTTGCAGTTTCCGTGCCGTACAAGATGATTGGTTTTACTACTGTGCTATAATGCCTAAATTTCATTGTTTCATTTTGTTGTTTAGGTCATCAGCCGAAAGGTTGGTTTGAACCTGTAGAGGTTTTACTAAGTAAGACGAGAAGTGAAGTGGTTTACAATTGCCTTCCTCACTGAATGGAAAAGTACACTTATCAGCATGCCGGGCTCTCTGAAAAGCACATATTTTCCACTCTGCAAATGACACTTTTACTTCATTTGCCACAGGGTCTGCCTGTATAATGAAATTCATTCCTTTTAGAGGAGATAACTCTGATTAGTGTCTTTTACACATCTACCTATTCTGTTCTTAAATGATTCAGGTATATAATTGGCTGACCATGTGATAAGAAACAGAACTATTTATTTCAGCCATGCAACGAACCGATTGAATGTAAATAATTTGACACTTCACCTGTCTGTTATGGGCAGTGATTTATTTTATTATCTATTTAATTTATATAAATTTATTTGTTAGTAGCTTAAATTTAATCATTAAATTATAAATATTGATTTATTTTTTGTTTTTATTTTAGGAAATTCACAATCTGTTGGAAACAATCAATGAATGTGATAACATAAAATTTGGAAAAAATAACTTTATAAATAAATGTAAGAGGATACACAGTCCAGTGACAGAACTCCAACGTGAATAGCTAAGTGTAGCATTAAGTTTAAGTAAGTTTTAGCATAAGTGTAGCATTTAGAACATTGTAATGGACAGTCAATTACAGTACTACATTAATTGATGAGGTCCCGGTTCCATCGACGTTTTAGACGTCTAATTGGATTGTTTGGGGGAGTCTGCGTAGCCAGATTTTTTTTAATTTTTTTAAAGTAATAATTGTAATAAGTTGTTATACCTTGTTTATTATTTATTAAACCCAGGTTCTGAAGGAACCTTGGTTTTGGTGTTACAATAATATTAAGAATTGTAATCTAGAGTGTAAAATATAAATGATTAAATATCATATTTAGTTGCTTCAAATATTCAAATATTATAGATATTGTCCATGGGGACAAAGGAGTGATATGTAATTAGAGAAAGGATAGGTAAGTAGTTTTAGAGTAAACAACAGGGTAAGCAATAATAATGGTAAATGAACCCAAGTGGACCAGCCATTGGACAGTAGTGTATCGAAGGACGAAAAAGGATAGTGTACCAAAGGTTAGGTAAGTAAGGCTTCATCTAACTTCAATGTTATTTTGGTTTGCTATAAGGAGAGAGGAAGGGATAGTAGTTGGTTAGAAGCACACCTGAACAATAATTCAACCGTGTAACAACAATAATAGTACGAAAACGGTAGTAATAGTAGAAAAGGAAGAAATACTGGGTTTAGAGGGAGAGAGTAATAGTTTTTGGTGGATATAGAAGGTGTGATAGAAAGGGAAGGAGATATGTTTGAGGTAAGAGAAAAGCTGAGTACAATATCTGTAGTCTTATGACAAAGAGCGAGAATAAGAGGTCCCAAAGTGTATGTGTGTTGGTATATATATATATATATGTATAGATGAGGATAAGGTAAGGGAGATGAAGTTCTGAGGAGAAGAGGAGAAGGCTTATTGCTTCCCACGGGATGTTTAGATCACGGTTCCTGCTGGACACAGACTCTAAGCTATGACCGCTATTATTTCCCATGGAGGAAGGAGACTCAGGGAGGAATTCCCTGTAGGATGGCGACATCCCTTACAATATGGTCACCCGCTATCGCCCATCATTAAACAACAATACTCTATACCGTCCATGGATGAGAATTATTGGTGGCACATTTTACAGTTAACGTTGGAAGATGTAGAACCAATATATACCTCTACACACACACACACACACACACACATGGCTACGATATTACACAACGCTAGAGTCTTATTATCTTTATCATAGTATATTTTACACAAAGTAGAGTTCAAGAATAACGTTAGAAACTAGTATTATCTATCCATCGCAGAACATCTGCTTTAATATCAACAAAATTATTGTAGAAATTACACAATAGGAGGATAAATGGTTGACAAAACAAATTTTTTGAACACTTTAACCCTTTATAGAGCAATTCTACGGGGGAAAATATATATATTGTAAAATGCTAAATTTTGCTTTACCTGGATTTGAATAATGTATTTCTAGTGCCAGAACAGTAAGCTGATGACACAGTTCTGCTGGCAACGGACAGGGATGATTTGCAGGCGCTCCTACATTCAGTGACGGACCATAGCCAACAAATGGGTTTGAAAATAAACATAAAGAAAACCCAATGGATGGTGATCAGCAAGAACAAAAATATAGCTAATAACTTGGCAGATATTGTGATAGATGGGGACATAGTGCGAAGAGTGCAGGCATGCAAGTATTTGGGCTGCTGGGTGAACGAGGAGTGGGACTTGTCGCAGGAGATTAAATGCAGAATAGAGCAGGCGAGAACATCATTTAGGAAAATGCAAAGGGTACTAACAGGTAGAGAGTTAAAACTTGCGCTGCGAATACGCTTATTGCGCTGTTATGTGTTTAGCATTTTGTTCTATGGGATGGAAGCATGGACCCTCACAGAAGCAATGTGCAGGAGGATTGAGGCTTTCGAAATGTGGGCTTACCGCAGAATGTTGAGGATATCGTGGATGGACAGAGTGACGAATCAAGTGGTAATGCAGCGGCTAAACAAAGACAAAGAAGTGCTTAATATCATAAAAAGAAGGAAATTAGAGTACTTTGCCCACGTGATGAGAAATCCGAAATATGGAATGCTGCATGTGATCATCCAGGGGAAGATAGAGGGGACGCGCGGCCCCGGACGTAGGAGAACGTCCTGGCTTAGGAACCTTCGCCAGTGGTACGGGGTGAGCACCACGACACTATTTCGGTTGGCTGTGGACAGAGTGAAGGTCATGCGACTGATCGCCAATGTTCTAGGAGGACACGGCACTTAAAGAAGAAGAAGAACAGTAAGATATTTCTTTGTTATATGTGAAGCCCTGGTAAGTATACTTACCGAGGAACGTTTATTGAAATGGGAATCACATTATGTTTAGTGGTAAGAATGCTTATTAAAACAACTTGTAGTCCTATAATATAACAGAAAAATGTGTAGAATAACATATCTCAACTTTATATTAGCATGAATGCTTGCTTTTCCATAAAAAAACTGAATTTTCTAAGCACTGTACAAAAGTAACAACAAAACAACACGGTTGCGTACGCTGGTATGAATCTTTACCATAGTCGTGTAACTCATGAAGCAAATGGTCGCTGCGCATTAATTTCAAAATGTGGGTAGCCTACTAGGGTTAATAGATCTAAGGTTTTGTAAAATAGGATCAAAGAAGTCAGAAGGAGTACTACAAATTTGAATAAACCTTAAAAATATAAGAGACAGACTACTGATTCCAGTAGAGTTAATATTTTTAGTTTGTTTTTATTTCTTTAGGTGCTTATTCGTTATAAATGTTGGCGATTATCGTAGTTTTCCACTTTGTTTATTGCACCGTAGAGTAGGTCTTCTGAAATTTTCATACCAAATTCTCAGGTTTTTAAGCCACGACCCCCATCTTCTGCCAGGTTGTACATGTAAAGGATTGGCGTGATCTACAGAGTGAATGTAATCACATGTCGTGTGTGTGTGTGTGTGTGTGTGTGTGTGTGCGTCGTCTAAACTATTGATTATTAATTTTTTTTCTTTTATTAAGGTCAATGTTAGAACTCGTGATGTAATTTTTGAAGTTACTGGAAGCACTTTTTGTAGCTGACATTCTCAGCATTCGCTCACTGTAGGCTTATCTCCTTTCTTCTGTCCATCTGGTGTTCTGTTTTTGCTCTTCATGGAAGCCTTAATAATTAGTTATAAAAGAAGCCGTAATCATTTTTTTAAATTTGGTTTATTTTGATTTTTTTCAATATCCTCTCTGGCTTCTATAAACCATTTACCCGACACCTTAGGTCAATTTTTTAGTGTGTTAAAAATTTGTTTTGTCAAACTCTTGCCATCCGTTCTATACAGGTTTCCGTAGAATTTTAGTCTTCTTTCTCTAATAGTTGCCTTTAATCAATTATTAATATTTATAAATACGTATATATACGGTTTAATTTAGTATATTGGTAATCTTTAAAAATAGTTTTAGTTTAATTTTGTAAATTAAAAATATGTTTAGGATGTCAAAATTATTGAAATATTTTATTTTAACAGTTGTTTAAACATTTATATTCTTCTATGTACTCAAAAGTCTTGTTGGTTATTTAGTGGTGTTGAACCGGAAATAAAGAAGGTCGTTTTGCACCACCACACCATTATATCACCGTAAAAATATGATTATAAATTTTAATAAATAAAGAAATGTTTAAAGAGTTTAAAAAGAAATTACATTTATATTATTTATTGCAATGTAGCAAATGCTACAAGGTCTTCTCTTTCCGTACATTTTACCTGCCGAATTTTTTGAAATAACAAATATTTCGATTTATTCCTTGTGATATGTCCCAAGTGTTGGAGCTTTTTACACTTTGTATTTGTAGTGTAAATGATTTCTTGGTCTTCGTTTCTCCTCCTGACAACTTCTATATTTTTCATCCATCGTACAGGAGTCCATCGTACTCCCAGCATTTTCCTTAACAGTTACATTTGAAATACTTTCAGTTTCCTTGTAATGGCTTCACCGAAGGTCTAGGATTCTACATGATACTGGACATTCTATGCAACATCTATATAAATAAAATTGTGATATTGTCTGTAAAATTTTTCAAAAAGCCCAAAATTTTGTTTCTACGCCAAATCTACTAAGTAATCACCGAAAATAAGTTCAGCTGAATTTTCGTCTGTTTGTCTGTTCGTCTGTTTTTCTGTATGTCTGTTTGTATGTTACGGCATCACGCAAGAACCGCTGAACCAAATTGAATGAATTTCGGTATTTAGGTTCTGGACATTATCGAAATGAAAATAGGCTATAAATTTTTTTAATATCACAAAGGGATGGAAGAGTTCAGAGGGAAAGGTAAACCAAAAACTGTAAATATCTCCGTTAAAAGTCAATCTATCAAAAAAATATTATATGGTGTTCAAAATTACGAAACGTTTAAAGATAAATAAATTTTATTATATAAAGTTTTTCATTTTATGCATAATAACGGAGATTACCAATTTTATAAAAATAAACATAGCAATATTTTAGATAAAAAAATAAACAGAACAATAAACATAGGTCTACGCGCCGCTGTTATTCATTCCAAAGCTCTGTACCCTACCCCTTCCACCATTACCTAACCTTACACGACACACCCGTTCTCGGTCACATTGTCAAAAACGAAAGACAGTCAGTCACCTTAGTAGTTAACCATCGAGAAGTGTTCCAATTGTGATTTACCGTTCATTTCAATTTTTATTGCTCTAAAGCGAATAATTTAATTACCTACAATTACCTTACACAAAGATTTGAGTAACTTAAACTTCAAAAAATCAATTTTCATTTCTTTATATAAATAGTAAATTTATTTATTTATGTAAAATAATTAACTACACTTCTGAAAATAATAAAGCGCTGCGTAACTTGATTTAAAAACACCTAGATCTCGCTTTTATTTTACTTCCATTTATTTGGTTTTGTTTAATAATGTTGTTGTTTAATAATGTTTTGTTTTGGGCATTAATAAAATTCTGACGTTGAAAGGAGGTACGAATAGATAACAATGAATGATTTAAGAATATCAGACCTGAAGGGATCGAACTCGGTACACCAACAGACTGTACACAGCACCAAGAAAACCGTTCAAAAAACGGGCATTTTAGCTAGTATTATATAACATAGTCTTATACAGAGGAACATTAATGTTCCTCTTTTGTTTCAAGATTAAGGTTGTGGCTCTTAAGATCCGAAACCTTAATTTTGAAAGTATTGGGCATTTTCAAGAGGTAAGTGATTCAATCAATAAGATGGTGACATTATTGTCACCGTCTATCATTATTTTGTTATAAAGTATTTTAAAGATTACAGAAATGAGTAGAAGTTAAATTTTTTTCATTATAAAGATTTTATTGAAATTCAATTTCACAAAATGTCTTATGATAAAACAATAGTGGCAATTACCCAAAAATGTTCAAGTACAGTGCGTAGAGACCATTAAGAACTCTGCAATATTTCACATTTATAATTGAAACACATAACATGTATAAAATAGTAGGATCCTACAAGCTAAATTAAAGTAATAGATTAACAAAACATTGCCTGTACCATAAGTTTGGTAACAAAATTTGAATGAGAAATAATGGGTGGGGGTAATTTCCCGAAGTAAGTATGGTCGGATATAACTTAAAAGTTAGAAGAGGGGGTAGTAAGATCTGTTAATAACGAGGGGTAGGGGATGTCGGTAAGGGGTGAGTCTGTGTCACCACATCTTCTTATTAACCACATCTTAATAACATTTGACTGAGGTAGGTAAAGGATATAAAGAAGAAAGAGAAGGAGTGAATAAGAGGGAGGGTTGCCACCTCTTACCACCCCCTATCAGACTTCATCACCATCAACCCTTGTGACACTGCACAGTCTCCTCCGATATCTTTACCGTCACTGCAACTTGCTTGTTACAACATTCTAACGAACCCTATTCCTTGGCTTTATGCATTATGAGTTACTGCTTTCAAATAAACATAACCTATGTACATTATGGTAACCAATTTTCAAACAGCGTTAACCTACCCTTAACTGTATTATAATAAGGGATAAAAATGATTATATTTACTACCCCCTCTATATCACAATATTTTCATACAAAATCGCATTATCTTACAGTTCAAAACTTACAAAAATTAATATTATAAAATTTTCAACTAATAAATACCAGTTAAAAATATCTGACGTACATCTTCTGTATTATATATTTTTAAACTAATTTATTATGATATTTTTGGAAGCTTTAACCATTAAACATTGCTAGAAGAGTCTTTGTGATGGCTACCCTAGGCATTCCCCGACTTTAAATGTATATTTGTTCTTCCATTTATCACTGTTCTGTTTTTATTCATCAAGGAAGCTTTTCTGTACTTTCTTTAATCAATAATTTTTTATTTGATTTCGAGATTGTTAAAATCTTTTCTAAACACTTCAAAGTATTTATTAGAATTATTCCTAGGTGACTAAAGTTCTTGCAAAATATAAAAATACATATCTAAATTAATGTTTAAAACTTACATACATGTTTTAAAATATTAACAGCGTTATCACAGATGTGATATTTTAAAAGTTTTTTTTTGTTTTTTGTTTAATACATTACTGTTTGTTAATAACATTTATTTTATTGGAAAATATACTGTACAAATCTTAAAGATTGTCTGTCTAACAACAGACAAAAAAACTTTAAGGTTATGTCTATTATGGTGCAATTCTTGTTTTCTGTTTGTTTAAATAATGTAATTTATTTTTCTGTAAAACACAAATTTTTTGTATTATTTATATTATATTTTAAGGAAAAATATTGTAATATTTTAAGGAAAAATATTATAATAGCTCAATTGTAACGGAACAAAAATAAAATATAGACCTTTATTATTATATTTTAAATATAAAATTTTTATGCAGAATTAAGTATTTATTTTGAAACACTAAAGAAAGTTATCATTGATAATTTTATCATCTTTGCTTAAAGTTTTTATTTACTTTTCAAAAACCTGACTGCAAAAGAAATACATCTAATATAAAAAAAACAATTTTCTACGCACTGAATTAAAAGTAAAATAATGATTTATATAAGTATTTATGACGTATAAAAATTAATATAAACAAAACGTACCAGGCCGCCTCCGTAGCGTAGTGGTTAGCGCATTGGCCTGCCACGCGGAGGTCCCGGGTTCGATTCCCGGCGAGGGTCTGGAAATTTTCACATGTCAAATCCCAAAGTTAATGTTACACAATCCACCGTAGTCGCTAATGACCAAGTTGTTGATGCGACTCTAAATAAATAAAAAAAAAAAAAGTACCAAATGACCTTCGCCCTTCGTCGACAAACGTGTCCACAATTATTTTTTATTCAACCCAGTCTCTTCCGCAAACAAACAATATTTGATATCTTGGGCTATATTTAGACAGGTGGTTGACGTGGAACAAGCAGATGAACCAAAAGTGGCAACTTCTAAATAACAGACTGAAACAGTTTGTAAAGGCTATTAGCCAAGCGGTCAAAACTTTCCATGACTCCAAAACTCTAGACGTACAATGCGATGCTTCAACCAAACTGGATGTATGGTAGTCAAATTTATGGTCCAGCAAAGCCATCAGTAATTTCACGAATACAACGTTTAAAAAATAAATTCTTACGACTGATTACTAATTGCCCAAGTTACGAATTTAATAGAACACTACACGATGACTTCCTTACGCCAACCTTACGTCAACGACACATATCTGTACCGTAGTTTCAAAGAAAAACTTCAAAATCATAACAATTTCTTAATATGCAATATTAATTCTACAAACCCACCAGGAATTACACAAAGAAGACTGAAACGCCGATGGAATAGAGACATGATACATTAACGCAACTGTAATATTTATTACGTATACAAAATATAATTAAAAAATTAACACAGTTCTTCGTCCTATTTGGACCTACGGTTCAGTTATCTACGGATCAGCTAAAGCATCTTACACAAAACGTATTCAGACATTCCAGTACAAAACTTTACGCATCATCACAGGCTGTCTAACATATGTTAGTAACAAAACATTACATAGAGACGTTAACATCAAAACTGTAAAGAACCTATACAGACGTTTTCATAGAAAACTACACTATCACACTAATCCACAAATTCAGTCATTGTCCGCTCCTAACTTACCACACAACCCAAACAGAAAACTTAAAAGGCAATGGAATAGAGACCTTCTTTGAATCGTCTTAAGGGGTTGCTGGTGGGCAAGTAACTCACACAAATGATATCACTAGAAATTTATGTAAAACAAACTGACATTATAACTACTGGTTGGGTTAAACTGTTTCATAGTTGTAGTTTATTGTTCTCAAATAAAGTCAAAAAAATGAACATAATTATCGTTATCCGGGGAGCTATCACTGGGTGGTGTCCTCCTCAAAGCCATTAACGCGGTCAGTTTTTAATTTTTTTATTTGCAAACTTAATTGTAAACATTGTTCTTGTTGTTTCTATACTGTTGCATAATAAATAAAGTAAAAAAAATAATAAATTGGCTATTTATCACAGTTATTATAAGTATTGACTGTAATGTAATAAATGCTATTTTTTTAGCCAGAAAGTTTATTAGGAGTAAATTAGTTTATCTCTAAAGTAAATACCGTTGGGAAATTTTTCGCCTTCAGGTGAGTTAACCTGTGTGGTGGAAGGTTAGTCTCGTAATATACGCACTGCATTGTTTGTCAGTTGTCGCGTTATTGTAGCTTTATTTACGTTTGGTGTTACTGCGTTTTGAAACGTATCAGATAATTGATGTTGCCGCCGATTGTGAAATACGTGGAGTGATACGGTTTTTAAATTATTGAAACGTTAAACCGGTCGAAATTCTTTGGCAGTTTATTGCTGTGTACGATGATAATGTAATGAATGAAAGAAACGTTTGAAAATGGTGTGAAAGGTTTATAAATATGAGAGTTAATGTGTATGATGAAGAACGTTCGGGGAGTCCTCAATAATCAACGAGGACTTGTTGAAAAAAGCCGATGAAGAAATCAAAAACAGTCGTCGCGTAAAATATCTGAATTGGCCCCCAGTTTCCCTGATGTTTTAAGAGCTGTTATTGGTCACATTGTGGGTGACCATTTAGGCTTCAAAAAGGTTTGTGCGCGTTAGGTGCCGTACTTATTATCGGAACGGCACAAACAAATCCGAATGGGATCTGCGTTGAAATTTCTGATGTGCTATACAGAGTAAAATTTACTCTGTTACTACTATTAAATAACAACTATTGAAATAACAACTATTGAATACAACTATTGAAATAAGGAATTCATCACCATTTAATGGTGATGAATTCCTTATTTCAATAGTTACCGGCGATGAAACATGGATTTTTTATTACACGCCAGAAAGAAAACAGCAGTCATGTGAATGGCGTCATTCTCAGTCATCAACAAAACCGACAAAGATCAAGCCACTGCCGTTTGGAAGGAAATTGAAGGCCACGGTCTTTTGGGATCGATTTAGCATACTGTTGATTAACTTTAAGCCACGCGGAACGACTGTAAATGCAGATTATTACTGTGAAACTTTACGCAAGTTAAGACGTGACATTCAAAATCGGCGCCATGGATGGCTTACCGACGCCATCGTACTCTAGCTCGATAATGCACGTCCACATGAGGCAGGTAAGACGCTTAATTTACTGAGAAGATTAATTAATGGGAAATTCATTCACCCACCGTACAGTCCAGATTACGCGCCTTCAGATTACCATTTGTTTGGGAAATTGAAAGAATTTTTGGGTGGTAAGCAATTCGCAGTGACGACGAACTTAAACATGCTGTCAATCAGTGACCAAATAAACTGGTGGCAGAAGAATATGACGAGATATTGAAGCTGGTGAATCGCTATGACAAATGTCTTAATTCATATGGCGAATATATAGAGCATTAATGTAAGTTACATATTTTTATTCTCTATCACTTTGCTTTCACATATTTTTTTGTAAAAATTTTTTACAACAAAACGGTCTTTACCCTCGTAATTTATAGTAATTAATCAGTGACGAATGGCATTTATAAATGAGATAAAATTTGATTATTTGATGTAGTGAAAGTTTTGATTGTGTTAGTTAATGTAGATAACAATAATCTTAAATTTAGTTTAGAATTAATGTAGGAAAGTGTATTAAGGTGCACCTAGTAACATCTAAAAGCAAGAGTAGAATAGTGTTTGGTGAGGTTAAAGAGGGCCCAGCGGTTGGACTGTTTTCCTGATAACAGGACAATATCACGTCACGTCTGGTCGGCGACGGTCGGACTACTTGCCATTTAACTGATAACACTAACACAAAGATACGAATGTAAGAGAGACATGGAGAAATTTCCTGTGCTCGTTCCTTTGGGTCCTAGTACGGTTTCCTTCCACAGTTTTATTGCTATATCCTCTAACACACTCTAGAGGTGTGCTTATATTCGTACCGTTCTGAGTTTCCAACGGTATTTACGTTTTGCACTGAGAACAGTTGTACAGTATGTGCTTCTGTCGGATAGAATTATCTTACATATATACGCTTATAATTACTGTTTTAGCCTCTCCTTCATTCTCTGTTCTCTATTCTGTTTGAACCAACACACCACAAATACACATAAATGATTCCCACGGTCCTGGTTCGGGGTTACTTGGGAAGTACTTACGCTAACATATCTATGTTCACGTTATGTCACGTACATAACTGAAGCGGTACCATTAACCGAAATATACGTATAGATTGTGTTGTATGTTATTATACTCTACCTACTAACTACAATCTATAAACACTATCTTATAAACTTAACTACTTTACCAATTATTATTACTAAACTAAACTACAAATTGTTTACCCATATTTTCTTGAATATTCAGATATATTTTTCTTCAAAAAAAATCTACAATAGTGTGGAAATTAATTGGGACAAAGAAAAAACTAATAATGTGTGGGTGTGTGCTATGACCACACGATAGAAGTGAAAACTTATATGGTTTCATAATTTTAAAATATTGTGAAACTTATTTTAAATGTCTGTTTCTGGGTAAAATAAATAATAATTAACAAGTATTTTGAAAGTTTTTACACACTAAAAATTACATTGAATAATATTACTTAAATCTATAAATAAGTTACAATTATTACAATTAAATTAATAATTTTTTTGTGGTGAGGTCTTGGTTTAATGAACATACCGTAACTCTTAACGTAAAGAAAAGAATGTGTATGACCTTTTCTTCAAACGCTAGTGGTCAGCGGACCTAACCTAAATAACATACATTTTCATCCATTAAATTGTACAGATCAGTCAACTGTATCCTGCCAATGTCCTAAATTAGATATAGTAAATAAATTTAAATATCTAGGTCTTATTATTGATCCAAATTTACGATGGGATATGCATATAAGCTATTTATGTCACCGTATGAAATATTTAATACATAAATTTTATAAAATCAATAAATTAAAACACTGACACTATGCTTGGTTTAAATATTTTTAAAACTAAAACAGAAATTAAAAAATTCTTTCCAGAGCTCATATTTAAATCTTTACTGCTGAATCATAAACAAGTCTATAAAAAATTGCTCGTTACCTTACAAAATCATTAACATGTTGGCTTCTTAAAACGTTTTCTTTTTAGTTTAAGGGTGCATCCTTATACACTTATGTGACTTAAGGGAGTTATATCAAATGGGTTAGAGATTTATGCAAAAAAACAATAAATTAAACCAAAGGAATATAAAATCATGCTCATTGTTTTTGAGTGAAATTTTGTTTTTGGGTAAATTTTGTCAAGAACGCAAAAAATATTTTATCTCATAATCCGAATATAAAATTGCAGGGAGTAATATTAAAAAAGCACAGAAATTTTCTGACATATCTTGAAAATAATTAACATTTAGTTATTAAAAGTTAAATGATAAATAATTAGTAACAATTTTAACAGTAATAAAACACTTGCTATGTTAAAACTTATAAATCAACTAAGTGTACAACTATGTTCTACCAAACGAAACGCAAATTTAACTAACATCACTAAGATTTCAAGGATCATTTATCTTTTGCGTTCAAAACGGAGACATAAACTGTGATAAGACGCTGAGAATTAAGAGAATGTGAGAGAGAAAGATATATAAGGTCGGGAGAGGGAGAAAGAGAGATGAATGGATGTAAGAGTACGTTATGATTCGGGTGGAAGTTTGACGGAGGAAGCGCAGTAATAGTACAATAAATTTCGTATTGTAATATTAATAACAATAATAATAATTTTGTCAATTATAACTTGGGAAATTTATCACATTTCTCTTATCTAACATTAGTATTTTATCAACGATTCTGAAAATTAAATTACCTACGTTGCACTAATAATCCTGGTTACATTCGTTATATTTATGCATGTTGTTAACTTAAGTACGTCTTAAAATGGAGGACCGTTTTAAGACCCAAGATAATTACTTTTTTTATGGTAATATAAGAATTACAATAATGTAGTACTACCTACGATAGGTAGAATGGTAGAATGATGAAGTTAATTTTAACATTCTTATAATTATTATAAAAGTTAAAAATTGTTATAAAAAATTATCCCTAAATTTGTTTTTTTGAGTTGTCACCGGGACCCCTTCTAATTAATCATTTATTGTGTTGCCGGCCTTCAATAGTTCTCCCAGCCCTTCTCGGCGCGGTAAGCCCTTTGGCGGCGTACCGACAAACCTTTTTACTGCGTACCGGCAAAGGGCTTTGTCATCAAGGCCAATCCAGTAACCGCCTCCTACCACAGCGCTTGGGGCGACTATAAAAAGAGCCCTCCACTGAGCCAAGATTCAATTCCGATCCAGACACAGAGAGATTCAATTCCGATCCAGACAGCAGACAAGACGTCCACCACGGCACACGGCTACAGGACTCCAGCGAAGACTAATCGACGACCCCGCAAGAGAGAAGATGATGCTTCCTCTTGACGACCCGTCACCGCAGGCCGTCGACCGGACCGTCATCGCCCGCTAACGCGAGCGATGCCCACAGCCCTCAGATTGATGTCCCTCGACCGAGCCTTACACCCACCGGACCCGACGAAGCAGCCATCGACGCACTACTGCGAGGGAAGAAGATGCCGTTTCCACTGGACAACGGCACGCCGTATCGCCCAGCCTCCGACCGCCACGACGACTACGACCGACGCTTCTCCAAGAAGACCACCGCTTAAACGGCCCTTTTCAGGGCCACCAAAAATTAAAGGTTTTAATGCGCCACTTAATGTCACCTTTCGGTGACAGAGAGATCATAAATTTTGATATTAGAACTAAGAGAAAAAGCTACCAAAATAAAAAAATAAAAATTGTCCGACATATCTCATTTGTTGCCATACCATGGAACAAATTTGATTTTATAAAAAAAAACCTGTTGGTTTTATAGAAATTCCATGACTAACTCGTTTTAATAAGCACAGGAAAAAATTTCAGGCTGATTAAAAATTTTTTGAAGAACCAGATTCGATATTTTTAGTAAAAATTTTAGGTGATTTATCTCAGTTGCCGGTAATAAAAATTTTATTACCGGCAACTGAGATAAATCGTTTTTATTTAATAAAAACGGAACACACATTATTATTATTACAATAGCTGCTGGAGTAAGATAGGCATTCAGCGAAGAAGATAAGAACATTGCCCGGGGGCTGAATAGGGGTAAAGCGTTAAAAACAGTACCTTGTCACCAAATATTAGTTATCGCAGTTTGATATATTAAGTATTTTTTCATTAAAATTCTTTATTTCGTTAATAATATTGATTGTTACACTTAAGTACTACAATATCAACATTTCATGAACCAATAATCGAACTGCGAATTTAAAATTTAAGTTATACGTTTAAGAACTGAACCATCGAAATGGCTAAATATTTTTTAATTTTTCTAGTACATTATGCATGATTAAAATCTGTTCAAATGTGAACCATAATAAATTCAGCAATCTGCTATCTGCCCATAACGGACAGGTGGAGTGTCAAATTATTTACACTCACTCTGTTCGTTGCAGGGCTAAATTAAATAGTTCTGTTTCTTATCAAATGGTCAGCCAATGAAATGACTGAATCATTTAAGAACAGAGAGGTAGAGGTGTAAAAGACACTGATCAGAGTTATCTTCTCTGAAAGTAATGAATTTCACTATACAGCCAGACCCTGTGGTGAATGAAGTGAAGTTGTCATTTACAGAGTGGAAAATATGTGCTTTTCAGAGGGCCTGGCATGCTGATAAGCGTACTTTTCCACTCAGTGAGGAAGGCAATGGTAAACCACCTCACTCCTCGATTTACTTAGTAAAACCTCTACAGGTTCAAACCAGCTTTTTGGCTGATGACCTAAACAACAATAAATTCAGCTACATTTGAAATACAGCAAATAATTTTGTTTGCTAACTCATTGATTAGCACTTAAACATTATAAAAGTACGTAAAAAACCTACACACACACACACACAAAATAATAATAACTTAAACATATTTACATGCTATGAATACTTTAAATGAGGTTATATAAATTGAGATGGAGACTTGATAATTTATGAGATGTTTAAAATTTTTTATACCTTATATTCTTATATTCCATACGACAACCTATACAAACGCTTCACAAGTCAGAAGATCACGATAACTTACTTGTACGTTCACTTTTCATCTAATATCTACTCAGAAAACCCACAAGACAAATTAAATCCCGCTGAAGTAGAGACCTGTTAATCTAATAAAATAATCGTTATTAAAAATTCAAAAACAATTTAATGACAACTCTAGGGGAGGGGAATCAGTAGGGTCCTACCCCTCTCATACCTATCATATCATTTCAACACCATCATCTCATTAATTTATCATTTTTAAAATTGTAAATAAATCATTGGATTGTTAAAAAAATAATAAAATAAATGATTATTAGTTATATTTGTCTTGTAAGCTATTACCATCAAGGAAGTTCAAGGAAAAATGGTTAAAATATTATTCCGAGCGTTAACAGGAATTCATTTCTCATTTTATAAAATTTAGAAACTTTCAGTAAAGGCTAAACTGAATTTTATTTATTCACTACAGTAAAATTCTTATAACCTATTAAACATCTTGTTGACTAACATTATTAGGAAGTTATAATGGTAAACATTTTGTGCCTAATTATCATGTACTATCAAGTTACAGGCAATGATTGATTTAGCTTAGAAGTTGTTCATTGTGTTATCTATAACAAAAGGAAGGCATTACTTCACTGTTAACTGAATAATTAATTCACATGCCAGTAAACGACGGATGGACATTCGAGGGAAATTTAATGTGAAAGTGAGGATTTCAATGAGGACCTAAATTTATGGGTATGTATGAATGTGAGAAGATAGAGGAGAAGTGAGGAAAGATTGAAATGGAGTATTAGAGAGAAGAATGTTGTCCAGTTCAAGTCAAGACATTGTAACAATGGCGTGAGTACCTTGACAATATAATAGTAATGTATTTGAATTCCTCGACAATTAATTGTCTTTAGAATGTCCTCCCAGGTGACTTAATCCTCTCTTAGTTTATATTAGATTAGAAGGAGTTTGAGGTGATGAACGTATCTTCCTTGATCCGATTAACGTCATCGATTTGTAATGGGTTAATAAAATTTGGACTATTTAGAAAAAGGGATACACATATCTACTTTCAACGGCAATCTAAGGAATCGTAAAATCAAAGCTGCAAAAACTTTTAGTTATACTCCTGTCTTATGATTTTCACTAGAAACAAATAGATTGTCTTTTTTAATAAGTAATCTGAAACGTTATTCAAACAGACTTCTTCACACAGATCTATAGTTTTCCGACCCCTGAACCCAAAAAACATATTTTTATTGGTGTGTGTGTGTGTGAACAAAATATCTCAAAAACGGAACATCGTACGAATTTGAAGCTTGAAATCAAGTTAGATACTACCACCGGACCTTACACAAACATTTTCATTAAAATCGGGTCAACCGGAAGTAGGAGTTTATTCGTGTTATTTTTCACTTTTTTCGATTATCTTAAAAACCGCTCGTACGATTTTCTTAAAAATCGCCTCATTTACTATAATTTTTAAGTTTTACAAGATAGGGTAGGCGCCATGACGGTTAAAGTTCTTGGGGAGGCTGTTTTTTCGTAAAACATTTGTTTTATTAAGTCATACATTGTCCATCAATTTGTAATGGATTAATAACATTTTGTCTATTTAAAAAAGGGATACACATATCTATATACATAAAATGATTAAAAATTTAACGGCAACCTAAGGGATCGTAAAATAGAAGCTGCAGAAACTTTTCATAATACTCCTTCTGCCGTTATGATTTGCACTAGAAAAGAATAGATTGTCTCTTTTTAATAAGGTTATCTGAAACGTTATTCGAACGGACTTCTTGACAATATTTAGAGTTCATATTCACCTGGTTGCACCATTACTCAATAGTATGTTCAATAAAACTCGCAATACTAAACTCTGAAAAAAAATTGACTCTGAACTATGCATTAACACATTTCGTGCGGATGTGGTATACTTACTACGTAAGGATTTACGTGCGTAACGGACGTGGTAGGGATGCCACGGTAGTGCTTTCATAAACTCTCTATTGCTTACAACCCCAATTCGATGTATTACACCATGTTACGAGTCCAATTTTTTAAATAAAATGACACCGAGGTTTGACTGTTCACTAAACCTAAACAGAGTGGCATATTAAAGAACGGCTTCCACATTCAACTTGATACATTTTCTAACATTACTAAAATACGATTCTTAAAAATCAGATTTACCGACCCTACTGATGAAAATTTCGAATGATATTTTTGATATATCCATGAGGTAATCCCACCACATCCGTTGGTCACAAAAACCTCTGCGTGGTAGTCCTACCATGTCCGTCATTCAGTGAAGCCGCATTTCATCTAAATAAATTCACTTGTAGTCGGTAAATTGTCACGTATATTAACTCCGCACTGAATGTGTTAATATTAATTTGATACAAAAAGTAATTGAAGCTGAAGATGACGATTAGAAATAGAAGTAAAATAATTAAATGAGTAACAAAATTATCAAACTTAAATCCAATGTTTTAGAACGTTTCAATATTTCAGAATCTTTGCTGTTGTCGGGAAGGTTGATTAAGAAAGGATATTGATGCTCTTCTACTTTTTAAAAATGTTTTTCACTTCGTTCTTTAATTTTAATTTTCTCTTGCGTATATGAATATAGGCAACATGTCCAGTGGTCAGCTTGAACGGTACAGTAATCCCACAGAAGGATGAAGTTAAATATCTGGGTTTACATCTAGATCGAAGACTCACGTGGAGAAGTCATATATGGGCGAAACGAAAGCAACTTGGGCTGAAGTTACGTCAATTATTCTGGCTCTTAGGCAGTAGGTCTCAACTCTCCCTTGAAAATAAAGTACTCGTGTACAAAGTAATACTCAAACCAATTTGGACGTATGGGTTAGAGCTATGGGGTACAGCTAGTTCATCAAATATAGATATACTGCAGCGCTTTCAATCAAAATGCCTGAGACTGATCGCTGCAGCCCCATGGTACGTAACAAATGAAATACTACACAATGACCTAAACCTGCCCTTCATAAAAGAAGAAATTAAACAACATAGCAAAAAACATTTACAAAAACTAGAAGACCATCAGAATCCATTAGCCTCCTTGACAACAGCGAAGATACTCACAGACTGAAACGCTTTAAACCATTGGACTTACCTATACGATTTTGTTAGTCATTTAATTTTAATTTTTTTATTTTATTTTTTATATTTTCTACTTCAACTCCTAATCATCAGCATCTCATAATTGGCGTCGTTTTCATCTCTACCATCGTCATTGTCATCTCCAACTTCAACTCTTTGTGTTTCGGGATGTTGATTCACAGTTTATCAAGTTTGATTTTGTATAGATATATATATATATATTTTTTTGTTTCTTCACAGTTTGGCCTTTTCCAAACACACTACTGAGTGTCGATTGTGTTTTAATTCTAAGGACATTACTCAGATTTTCTCATATTTGCTTAAAGTTATTGTATTTATTAGCTGATTGCAAAAGAAAACTATACTGTTACAAAAAAAAAAAATATGAATATAAGTTATAGGAAGGAAAGAATTGTTTTCATGTCGATTTTTCGAAATCGAGTTTTCACCAGATCTACACGTTTTCAGACCCTCTGAACACAAAAAACATGTTTTTAGCGATTGGTCTGTGTCTGTGTGTACAAAATATCTCAATAACAGAACATCGTACGAAGTTGAAACTTGAAACTTTTTTTTTATTCCTAATTTGTGTACGTTGCAATCTGTTCAATTTAGAACAATAAGCAACCCCATGACGTAATGAGATGAGGATGATGTGTATGACGTGTAAATGAGGTGTAGTCTTGTACAGACCCAGGCTGACCATTCCTGAGAGAGTATGGTTAATTAAACCCCAACCATCAAAGTACACCGGTAACCACTGGCTAGTATTCAAATCCGTATAAAAGTAACTACCTTTACTAGGATTTGAACCGGGAACCGTCGTCTCCAACAATCAGCTGTTAAACAGCTGATTTTGGCGATGACTTTACCTCTAAACAAACCCGGTGGATTAACTTGAAACTTAAGTTACGTACTACTAGAGGATCCAACACAAACATTTTCATCAAAATCGGTCAACCGGAACAGTAGTTTATTCGTGTCATTTTTCACTTTTTTGCGATTTTCTCAAAATGCTCCTACGATTTTTTTAAAAATCGCCACATTTACAAAATTTTTTATGCTCTATAAGATAGGATTGGCGTTATGTCAGCTGACATTCTTCGGGAGGCTGTTTTCTTGTAAAAAATTGTTTTGTTTAGATTGTGGCTTTAATATGCATTTTAGCGCAAAAATGTGTATAATAAAAGTTGTAGACAATTTAAAAACGAACAACCTTCATTTATTTTGTATAACGCTCAGTTTAGCGGTAATTAGCGATTTTATCTTTTTTTAAGAGTGTGCAAAAAAAATAGATTTTTTAAAGATTTCAGACTTAGACTTATGCATTTTACGACAAAAATGTATAATCAAATTTATAGGAAATTAACAGATATACAACTTTTATCGTGCGAATTTTACTCTACAGAGCCTAGTGTACCGTGAATGAGTGATTTTCCGTATTTTTGAGTCAAACGGGTTGATTATCATTTTGCATCATTTACTCATGATTAAAACAAGGTTATGTTTTTGAGGTTATTTTTTTGTTTATTTCTAATGTTTTATTACAAATATTAGGTTATTTGTTCATTATTTGCATTGGTTGCTGAGAAAAAGTCGTGTGAGTGTTTACCTTCAGATTTTTACTCTTATAAATGGCAGGTTTATATCATTAAGCAATATTTCATTTGTTACCATGAAGCTGCAGTAATCAGTCTCAGGCATTTTTATTGAGTAGATACTTTTCTAATTTCCAAATTTGGCAAAATAGATTATTATGGCTGCCTAATTTCCTACATTTATAAGTAACAGATTGTATTTAACAAACATTCAAGGCTAATATGCTTAAATTAAATTTTTTAATAATCTGAACAATCAGTAGATTTTGAATCAAGCATCACTAATGAAAAACTGAAGTTGAATTTGTATGTATTTATTAAACACCATTAAATTAATAATAAACATTTAAATGGTAATACATAGCTTATGAGACATAAAGGAAAATAAAATACAATACTAATCTATTTGGAAATGCAGGTTGCAGCCCAACATAATGAAAGAAGGTGGAGAACCTTTCTACGAATGTACGATTCCCTTAGAACCCGCTTGGTCGACCGATGCAATCTCATGCTTCGTTTCGCCCCCTTTAACACTATTCTCCATGCCTAGACTTGTGACTGCACTCTGGAAATAGAACTCCAATCAGAGTTATCTCCCGGTTTTTATTTAGTAAGATTACTCAAGCATTTCCTAGTCGAAATAGGAAAATTAAAGATATATATCGCTTGGGTGTATTAAAATAGGTAGTATCATATACACTTTATATTTTTAACAAAATAAGAAGTTAGAATTATATACTCGGTGTCAATAGTAAATTTTTACATTAAAAACGTAAAATTTGATATTTAGGGACTTTACTTCATCATTTAGGAAGTGTAGTTTCATAATTTTATGTAAAATTTTCTAAATCTTTATAATAGGGTTAGGATTATAATTTTTTTTGTAGAATAAGTACGAGCCAAATTTAGGATTAGGAGTTAATTTTTATTTCAGGACAAGTTTTAATTATAAAATTGATATTAACTCATGTTATGCAAGGAAATGCTATTAGTATGCTTAGTTTAGAGTATTAATACAATTAGTTATAATATGAGTATTAGTACGTTAGTGACTGGCCTATGCGAATAAATTCGCTCAATAATTTTGATTGATTTGCTAAATTATTCATAACAACCAATTTTCCAATTGCAATGACACTTACAATGATTTTATTGAAATATTCTAGTATAATTTAAAATATTAAATTCTGCATTCGCCTCCATATCTCTACTGCTTTTGAGCTTGCTTTATTGCGTTTTCCTAAAATCCGTTTTCTCTTCTACAGAGTAAAACACTCCATATAGAACTTTTCAAAATTAATTCCGTATCTTGACGATTATATGATAATTCGCTATTAATTATCTTATTTTTATTCATCTTATTTTCATCTACGGATGGGAAAACACACTTGTTTTGGCTCACGTAGCCCAGAAAACCGAGTATGACTATCACCCCCAAGGCCTACTTAAGCCTTTTTTTTTTTGGTTTAACGTCCGACTGTTCTGCAATTACTGCTAATGCAGTAATTTCTTTCAAAAAAATTTTCTAGTATCATCCGATTAAATATGATCCGTCCAACTCCTGCAGTATTCACTGATTTTACCAATAGTGCTTGAACTCTTAGCCCTGATCGAATATCTTTATTATGAAGCCTTTCAAATCTGGAAAAATCTTTGAATCCAATTTTTCTAAACTCACAGCTTTCACTTTCATATACAAAAAGAGCCAATGCCTTAACAATATTTACTCCTTATCCATTCTTACCTTTTCTTATATATTACAGTATCTAATTCCACAAATTGCCTCAACCTTTTTGAGGCAATACTGATTGATACTAATATTTGATATAAGTAGTTCATTTTGATAAGCATTCTGCAACAAGTAAATGAGTAAGTTGAATGCGAGTATATAGTTGTCACATGACAAGTTGGGGAGCATAGGACCGCCCTTTTCTTCTACTCTTCTTCTATTTCTCCCACTCTAACTCTTCAAAGCTCACGTTGTTATCTGTTTATTGTCTGATATAAATACTAGTTAAATTATTAAAGTAAATACCTAAATTATATAATAAACTTCCTTAAAATTTTACTTAAGAAAGAATAGTACTCATATATTCAGTAAAACAGTTAAACAATTCCTAGAGAGATATAAAATTACAGAAGAACTTTGCCAAAACAGAGAAAAGTTTAGACAACACATTGAAAAAGTGGAAGTCTTTGAATGCGAAAAACCTAAAAGTAGACCGGGGACCAAATGGACCCAAGAAAGAAAAGAACAATTTGCTAGCCAAATGAAAGCCTACTGGCAGCCACGGAAAATGAAGAATATAAAAATAAACCTTCCTAATTAGTATTTGCGTAGTCCTTAGAAGGCTAGACCGCAAAAAAACTGGTTATAAAGAGCTGTAATGAAGTATAACAAAAATAAGTAAGAACATCTTTTACCGTTTTATTCGGTAGAATTCTAACTACAATATCACTGCCGCTCATGTAGAATACGCAAATCTACGCTTATTTCCGTACAATATTCGTTCTTAGGCTCACCAGCCCCAAAGGAAATCTCAGAGTAGTTACGAAAATGAACGACCTATACAAACATAAAAATTGTTCATTTTGATCCTAGTATCTCTTTTAGTATACTTGGGTGCGACTCAAATAACTCATAGCAGACATTTGCTCCTACACCAAACAGCGTAAAGCAAACGCCGAATAAGCTTGCCGGTTTTCTGAAGTGCGCAGAAGACTTATTTTGGTAATGGCGCGCTCGTCTGCCTTAGCGAGTGGTGGGGGTTAGTGCTGTACTAGCTGTGATTAGAGTCACTTCTCTCTCGCAACGTTATATATCAGCTAACCTGAAAACATTAGTTTGTAATTTGTTGTATGACGTAATGGGCGTTAATTGTTGTATGCAATGTTTACAACTAAATGTTTTTAACGTCACTAATAAATAATATGAACTGTTACTGATATGAAATGATATGAACGGTAGATATGAACTGTTGCAGCGCATCCTGCAGGGTAGATTGGATGGTGGAAGACGGCCAGGCCGAAGAAGAATATCCTGGCTTGCTAACCTGAGAGACTGGTATGGACAGAGCTCAGCCCAACTTTTCCGCATTGCAGAGGACAGGACCAAGATAGCTATGATGGCAGCCAACGTTCGAATCGGACAGGCACGTTAAGAAGAAGAATAAATGATAATTTACATCGTTTAGAAAAGGTGATTTAATTGGCAGGCGGTACTAAGACACAAAATCTATCAACTGAATTCAAACTATTCGCGCAGCTACACCGGCAAGCTTAGTTGGTGTCCGCTCTACTGTTATCTTGCCTTTTATAAAAAGTCTTACTGTACTTGTAGTCCACCACATTATTCACATTTTTCCATAGAATTCTTGCTTAGCTAAAGCTATTCGTCGCTTTATTTTTTTGCAACTTTCCGTTGTCATTATTTATGAAACTTTAAAAATTATAATAGGGTTACTTTGTCAGTAGAAAAATAAGTAATGAAATGTAGAATCGTAAATTAGTAAATTAGATTACCAGTGTTTTGATGTCGTATAATGGAGAATTGAAAACGGAGTGCAGTGCCAGAAAAAGAAGAAGGAAAGGAAGTGAAGAGAAAGGTTTTGCGATTTGATGACAATACAGCAAGGAACCGACAACCGAGAAACTAGTAGTTAGCAGAGTAGGTATAAGGGTAGAAGAGTTAGTTCAATTATCCGTTGACAGGTGGCGCTCCTTGTGATTGCACTGTTAATTAATTTGCCTTTTATCATCGGGTCGGACAATCAGTACGCTCTTTTGTTCCTTCTATAGTTGTGTGTATAAGTATAGAGCGGAACAGTGGAGACAGAGAAGAGTGGCAGGCAACGGCAGACAGAAGCCGAGTGGTTCTATTTATCCCTTTGAGTGACAACACGCTCTCTCATTGAAGAGCCAGGAGCAAACTGTGCTGTACAGACCTTTTCTTATCCTAATTAGTTCTGCTTCCTCTTCACCCTTTCCCGACGACGACGCCGCTTTCCTTTCCTTCTCTTTGGTCGGGAGGGAGGTTCGTTGGTTAGGTTGTTCCGGACGGAAGACGGACAGACGAGTGCTGGTGATTAGCAGAAACAAAGAGACACAGGACGGCCGTTCTCCTCACCCGCGCTCTGCCCTCGAGCCCTTTTGCTTTTTGACGGCTTCCTTCAACAAACCCGTCCCTATAAACTTCAACCCTCCCCCCAACCCCGACACCCGTACCACTCTTTAGTCACCTCAGGGCACCGCCTCACTTCTGTCTTTTGCAACCCTTTTCACCCACAAGCATAAATTCTAATAATTTCTGTGCCAATTTTTACTTATGAATAGAAATTATAATTTTCATATTATTTAAATACAAAAATATAATACTATAAAAGATTACTATAAGAAAACATAATGCAGACAAAGATATATATTCTGCACAAATGAAATATTTTTATAATTACAAATTACTTTAATTTACACATTTCTAAAATTCAGACCATCCTTATGTTAGTTTTGAAAAGTTTACCAATAATTTTGTTGAAATACTAAAAATAATTTTACATATTTACGTTACTTTGAAGTACGGCAAATACAATTATTTAAATAATTTATTATTAATTTTTTTTATTCCTAGTTATGTGTTTCATTACTATTATAATCTTCGTTTCAATATTTTCAACAACTGTCTAAAATTTACAAACTTATATCGGAAAGTAAAAGGATTTTTTTAAAAGCTTGCATTCTGTTCATATCAGAAAAAATTAAATGATCTTACAAAAAATTCTCTTCAAATGTTATCTGTGTAAAATTTAGACTTAAATAACGATGTAGTATGACACGTAAGCCTAGGTTTGTTAGGGAAATAGGTACAATGAATTACAAAAAGACTTTCTTAAACTTATAACAATTATTAATTACAATCAATTAAACTACTAACAGCTACAATTAGCCTATTTTTATTAAATCAATTACAAGACTTAAGCTTAAACTAAACTTGACTATAATTAAGACACTGTCAATTAACAATCTAAACGATTGATTAACCTAACCACAACCACTTGCAACAACTCGTATGCACTCGCACTATTAACGTAATTCTGAACCGGTCCCGTAACAACAATATTTCGATAACATTAATTTCATTCACATTCCAATATTGACTAACTCACTACAAAGGTGCAAACTGATTTTATACATGCGGTCTAATAGTTTCTCCAAACAATCGGGACCCTTATATTACATTCTTAATTTTATTGGAACATAAGTAGAAGTAATAAAAATAAAAACAAAAGTTCCTACTAGTTTCAATTTCCGAGAACTTCTACAAAAAATTCATCGAAATTCATTATCTTTGTTCAATACCCACAATCACATAAAATTCCCAATTTCTTACAGTACTGTAAACAATTCTTTCCTTCAAACATTTTTAGAATATCGCTGTACAATTTTCCAGTAGTTTGTATTGCAAAACTATAGTAGACCGAACTTTTATTAAAATTTAACTACAAGATCGTATAGTATATTATTTTCTTGAATGTATTAAACTGTAAATATTAGTATTTTAGTTATTGATTTTTATATAATATTTTATGTCGATATCTATTGCTGTATTTTGGTCGTTGACAAATAAAGATTTATTTATATATCACTGGGCAGTATGCACCTCTAAGCCTTTACCGCCATTTTATTTTAATTTAATTACGAATTTTTAACATTTTTTCTTGTTGTCTTTGTACAGTTACAAAATTGAAGAAAATCAAGTTAAAGTTAAGTTTCTGTGGTACAGATAAACAAATTACTTATAGAAATTTCTAAAGTTGTGAGTAGATTTAAAATCTTTATAATCATTTAATTAATTTTTTTATATACATTAGAGTCTCGGTTAACCAACCTTTGGTCATCCGACATCCGGATTATCCGACGTGGCTGACCGTCAGTTATTTAGATGAAGGAAATAATTTCACTGAAGCTTTGCGGAAAATCAGTATAAAAGATGTTATGTTCTGGATCGGTAACTGCTGGAACAATATTTCTCCTGATACGTTACCGAGATCGTGGAACATTTTACCATCAGATGACGAAGAAAACCAAGAAAACACGAATAAACAAAACAATCTAATTGACCTAATTCAAAAGATTCCTGGTTGTGTAAACGCTGACAATAACAATATTTAAGAATGGATAGCCAACGACAAACAATATGAGTTGACTGATGATGACATAATTACAATGGTAAATGGTCCCGACGTTGAAGAGGCCGAAGAATGTGATAATGAAAATCAACTAAATGATTAAGAGACAGTCCTTAAGCCATTCTAATGCAGTGACGATTGTTCAGTCAGTTTTAGTATAAATGTTGAAAGGCTCCACTCCGTCTGACATAATGGTGTTGCAACGCTGACTTGATATTTCCGGGAAGAAAAGGACAACTTTAGGCAGAAAAACGTCTATTCGGGATTTTTTCAAAAATTAATTTTTCTTTACAACATAAAAGTATTTATTATAATTTGTTTAAAATTCATCATTTGCTTAATGTAACTAGTTTTTAAATTCAGTAACAATTTTGTTTCTTTACATTTCTTTCAATTCCGTATCATCCGAAATTTCGGTTATCCGATTATCTTCCGGTCCCGTTTGTGTCGGATAGCCGGGACTCCACTGTATAAGAGGATAACTAGACCGTTAAAATTAAATATTAAATTACACTTTAAGTTATAAATCAAACATTTATTACCAATGAATTATTGTATTAACCATTTATGAAATATGATCTAATTAAAAGCGACGATACTGTTAGATTAGTTATCCAATTGTACTAATAATATATATTTGGCCATTGTTTTCATATGTGACTTAATATAATACAGTGATAGACTGTGCTTGTTTTAGAAGGGTGGATTTTATAAGGGAGGAATTGAAAGCAGATCGAGATCACAGTTAAGGGTTTGTTAGGAAAAGACGGGGGAAGATTTAGAACATAGTTGAATTTACAGTGGGAGGAATATTCATAGAACAAAGACTAAGTCGGTTATCGTGATTAAAGCACAGCTTTATGACAACAGTGTAGAGAGTTGACCATGTCCAGTCTCACCATTCATGTTGTACATTGCATTACAATGCGAACCAACCATTGTGTCTGGTACTTCCCATCTCTGTTTATTCCTCGGTTCCTCCTGTTTCATATCCCTTAAGTTAAAACCTGCTATATCTCCTTTATGACTCTTATGGTGATGTTGATGGTGATCGTCATCATGATTCTAGGTTATTCAAATGCAATTCAAAAGCTCAACTACTCGACTCAAATGTTTAAGTGCCAAGGGTAATTACTATTCTAATTCCTTTCAGCACCTTTAAAAGTCCATATCTATAAATACAACACCAATCGTACAACATCATTTTACACCAATAATTATTGGTGTATAGATTATAATCTATACTAATATAATAAAGAAGAAACGTCTGTTTGTTTGTTTGAATGAATGAGGTAATCTCAGAAACTACTGAACTGATTTTAAAAACTCTTTCATTGTTGCATAACTTAGAGCTTCCTGATCAATATAGGCTATTTTGCAACTTTAAGTAACTTTATTTAAGTGAGTAATAGAAAAAAACAAAATAGAAATTTTGTATATATCCGAATTTTTAATGTTTTTGGAATCGAATTTATCATTCACGTTTTTCTATGAAATATAAAAGTTAAATCGTGCTTCTAGCCCAAGAAATACACCATCTAGAGGACTTAGTAGAAAAAAAAGTGCTTTGCACCCGACGAACTAAAACATGCGATATCGTCACAGTTTAAGTTGCTTAACTCATTTAATTAGAATTACTTAAAGTTGAAAAAAAGCTTATATTGATCAGGAAGCTCTAAGCTATGAAACAATGAAAGATTTTTTAAAATCAATAATAATTAATTAATTAATAAATCCCAAATGGCATTCCAAATTAAATTCTTTAAAATTATTCAATAACTTATATTATTATTATTATTACTATATATATTATTCTTGTTGTTGAGGTCATAACCCGAAAGGCTGGTTTGAACCTTTACAGGCTTTACTAAGTAAAACGAAAAGTGAAATGGTTTACTTTTGCCTTCCTCAGTAAGTAGAAGTATGTTTATCAGCATGGCAGACCCTCTGAAAAGCATCTTCTTTCCACTCTGAAAATGACACATTCACTTCATTCACCATAGGGTCTGGATGTGTAATGAAATGCATTACTTTCAAAGGAGATAATTCTGACCAGTATTTTTTACACCTCCCTACCTCTTCTGTTCTTAAATGCTTCAGTCATGTAATTGGCTGATCATATGTGATAAGAAACAGAACTATTATTTGTAGCCCTAGAACTAGCAGATCGAGTGCAAATAATTTATCACTCTACCTGCGTAATATGGGTAAATGCTAAAATGAAACAATATAAATATAATTCACTTCATTCGTTTTGCATTGATATTTGAATCCCCTGTTAGTAGTACAGAAATTAATTTTTAAAGTTATACGTAGAAAACGGCTTCACTATCCATCACACCAACGTTTTGCAGAATTTCAATTGATGAATTTCAGGAAACTCTTTGTACAAGAGATCTTAAGAAATCTACTTTTTTTGTCATCAGTCTCTCGACTGCTTTGATGCAGTTCTCCAAGCTGTTCTATCTTGCACAAGTCATTTCATATCTACATATCTGTAACAAAATTTTTCGTATTTTGAAGTTCCCGAAGTTCTTGAAGTTTTCGAAGCTCTTGAAGACCTACCTGCATATGCTAAGTAAGCCTAACCAGAATCATACATGAAGGAGTTTCCTCTCGATAATTCTAGTCAGACAAAAAAAGCTGTAGTTTACTGTTGCTTTCAGCTTTTTGGTTGGCAGACTGAGTGCCCTAAGCCACCGTCTGCTAGGGTGGAATGGGCAGCCCTTTTAGTTCCGTTCACCATCAGACGGTCATCGTGCAGATGAGCGGTCAGCTGGTTACTAATATGCCACACAACGTGAATGTATGGATAGGACACTAGCCTTCTATCCCGGCCGGTTCCCTTAAGTCTTTTGTAAAAGGAATTAAGGGGTCTCCTTCCAGTTGACGACAGAAGCGCTAGAGTAAATTGAACTTTAACCTGTACAACATCGAAATAAATGGAGCCGAGTTTTGCTGACTCGTTGTCAAGGGAAAATGTGTGGTCGAGTCGGCAGACAGTCGGCGGAAAAGCCGCCGCAATGTCATTTGTGTGTAGTTCAATTGGAAAGTATAGTACCATTGCCGACTCGGCAGCCGACTCTACATAATGCTGATTCGTGTGTTTTAACTCTAAGTAAGTACAACAGTGTCAAATTATTTACACTCAATCTGTTCGTTGCAGGGCTAAAATAAATAGTTCTGTTTCTTATCAACTGGTCAGTCAATTAAATGACTGAATCATTTAAGAACAGAAGAGGTAGAGGTGTAAAAGACACTAATGAGAGTTATCTTCTATGAAAGTAATGAATTTCATTGTACAACCAGACCCTGTCGTGAATGAAGTGAAGTTGTCATTTACAGAGTGGAAAATATGTGCTTTTCAGAGAGCCCGGCATGCTGATAAGCGTACTTTTCCACTCAGTGAGGAAGGCAATTGTAAACCACCTCACTCCTCGTTTTACTTAGTAAAACGTCTAGAGGTTCAAACCAGCCTTTTGGCTGTTGACCTAAACAACAACAAGTACAACACAAGAAACTAACACCTACTTCTTTCAGATACAGCGAGAAATGCGCTGTATGAGCGACACTTCTATCACTTTGCCCCTAAATTTTGTAACCTGTTACCTAAACATATACTAAACAGAATGAAATACATAAATGGATACATTAATGTAGGAAGGCACAATGGAAGTAATAAAAACATAACCTAATTTTAATCATGAAATTTAAAATCATATATTGACACCAAACTTGGCACTGTACAAATAAACACTTGAAATAAATTTGAAGAGTTTATAATTTTGTATAACTTTAATTACAAATACATTTTCCCTTAAATTGATATTAAGACTGCAATCTTATAAAAGTTAATTTTTTATTACGAGAGAAGAACCCCTTCCAATTTCAGTAGCCATTCCACTTATTGCATCTTGTAGTACACAAAAAAAATGTAGTAAATGAGTTCATTTGAAACAAATTTGTAAGAGTTATTTTAGAAAATCAGAAATGAGTGAAAAATTGCACAAATAAACAACTTACTTAGGTTAAACTATAGTAAACATAAATTTAATATTGCACCATTTTACAGTGATATTCTAGAATAGCTAAGTGAATAAATTGTTCATTTTAAGAAAATGTGAATTCTATGAATTGTTGTGTCCTGAAGAAGGATAATGGATTGTAATGAATGAAATGTTTTCAATAGAAGTTCTCGGAAATCGAAACTAGTAAAAAGGTTTGTTTTTATTTTGATTCCAGTAAAATGAAGAGTGTTATAAGGTTCTGGATTGTTTGGAGAACTATCAGACAGCTGTTATATTAACAGTTAGCATTTTTGTAATGAGTTAGTCAGTACTGTGAATGTAAAGTGTTCTTGGGCCGTTCAAAATATTGCCGTTACTGAATCAATTCTGAATTAAGTTAATAGTGTGTGTATGCGTAAGAGTGTAGCAAGTGTTTGTAGACAGGTAAACCATTTTTTTTGATTGTGAAGTGACAAATTCTTAATAAAATTCACGTTTAGTTAGACTTTAGTCTTGTAATATTAATTTAGTTGAAGTAATCTAATTATGTTTGTTAGTAATCTGTGTTTAATAATTAATTTTTTCAATGTTAATAATTATTGTTATGAGTTTAAAACATTCTGTTTGTTGTATATTATGCCAGATTCTGAACGAACCTATTCTTAATTATTTCATACACTCATTTCCCATTCTGTACTTGTTACAGAAAAGTTTATATTTTTCAGGGTAAAAATTTTTCATCTTTCAAAATTTTTGTGTAATAATATTTTATCCATCCCATAGATTTAATATTTTTAAACCCAACATGGATGATTAATTTTTAATAAGATTAATTAGTTGAATAGATAATTTTTTCTTATTATTGACTAAAATAATTACAATGAGTTCTAATAGTTTGTAAAATAAGTAAATAAGAAAGCGGCCGCACAAAATTTGAGATTGTAAATTAGATTTAATTGGCGCTAATAAACTGTTTGAGGGGAAACAGTTTTAGTGGTTTGTTAGAGGAATAGGTTACAGAGAGTTGTAGAAAAGTGCGGAGTCTGCAGAGTAATATAAGCTTTTGCTCTCTTTACTCGGTGGCTGTTGTTGAGATAAGCAGAGTGACTGAAGGTGGTGGAGTCGGTGTTAGGACGGTGGAGAAAGGAGATTCGGTCGGTTAGACGAGGGGTGAAGTAGAAGAAGCAGAAGAAGGAAGGGTTGAAACGGTCTGTAGAGGGTGGAGGTGGTAAGTGTAGTACTGCGGCCCTGCAATAAGTAACCTTTATGTGTACAGAGAAAAGGAAGCGTCCAACACTCAGCACAATAATAATTGGAAAGGACCATAGAGGAACGAAGGGGGAGGTAAGAGAGAGAAATTCTCCCCCTCTTTACCTCTTTACCCCTCTCACGTTTTAATCCTGGCCATAAAGCGGCGGACGCCAACCTCGCAAGAAGAATGGCTCAAATAGGGGATTTGCATACGGTCGGTCCAGGATTTGCCACCCCGCGAAAAATAAAAAAGACCAACGGGTCTACGTACAACGCCGCATCACAAATCACTTTTAGTGTCTCTTGTGAATAATAGAATGAGTCCCCTCTTTCTCCTCCTCCTTCTCCGACATCGTCTCCATCGTGGGTTTGCAGACCACTTTGGCAACTCATTAGGACTGATACCGTACCATTGCCGTTACTTGTAGGCTTGCTATACCAACCATTCCATGTGTACCACAATCCATCCTGTCTCCATAACAATCCCACATACATACTTACTATACTGTAACATCACAAACACTACTTAATATATCTATTAAAATTATTAATTTTACCTTCCTACATCTTTTAAATCAAGAAAAAAACTTAATAATTTCACTAAATTTATTAATTATACAAATCAAATTTTTTATAAAATTATAATTTAATAAAAAATAAACATATTATGAAATTATATGAAAAAACTAGTCAGTGAAACCATCTTGCAAGAAACCTATTTTCTCTATATATTCAGAAAGCACTGCTAAAAATAAAAAAGAAACTTAAAATTGCAATGAAAAATAACTGCCATCATGATTCGTATAAAAATTTCTTATATACTGCTGGCAATCAGCTGATTGACAAAGATTCCTGGTTCAAATCCTAGTGAAGCCAGGGCCATTGAATAGGGATTCAACGGCCCTGAATAAAGACAGTACTTTTTTTTTTAATTCCTAATATGTGTACGTTGCAATCTGTTCAATTCAGAACAATAAGCAACCCCATGACCCAATGAGATGAGGATGATGTGTATGACGTGTAAATGAGGTGTAGTCTTGTACAGACTCAGGCCGACCATTCCTGAGAGAGTATGGTTAATTGAACCCCAACCATCAAAGTACACCGGTAACCACTGTCTAGTATTCAAATCCGTATAAAAGTAACTACCTTCACTAGGATTTGAACCAGGAACCGTCGTCTCCGAAAATCAGCTGTTAAACAGCTGATTTTGGCGACGACTTTACCTCTAGACCAACCCGGTAGGTTTAGAAGATTCCTGGTTAAAACTCTAGTGAAGCTAGGGCCATTGAATAGGGATTAAACGGCCCTGAATAAAGACAGTATGTTTATACGAATTTGAATATTAGGCAGTGGTTAATCACGGTGACGACTTTGCCTCTAGAGACAAAGTCGTCACCGTGATTCAGCTGGTTAACATCTAATTTACGGAGACGAAGGTTCCTGGTTCAAATCCTACTAAAGGTAGTTACTTTTAAATGGATTTGTATACTAGACAGTGGTTACCGGTGTACTTTGATGGTTGGGGTTCAATTAACCGTACTCTTTTAAGAGTAGTCTGCCTGAGTCTGTAAAAAACTACATACACATTATCTTCATCTCATTGGGTCACGGGTTACTTATCGTTTTTAAATTCAACAACGTACTCACAATAGGGATAAAAAAATATAAGACAACTTTAATGATTGGTATAAAAAAATATTCTGGCATAGTTTATATACAAAATTACAACAATGATGATATGAAAGGCAGTAAAAAGTGTTGAATCGTAAAAATACCGGCAGTTTACATACTAAAATTGAAAAGATAGGGTGATGATTGTGAAAAATTAAGGGATTATAGAGAAGGGAAAATAAAGGAACAGTTAAAAGATTAGTAAATTATGTGTGGGTAGGTATATAATGTTAAACCTATTCGTACCTAATATTAAATGACTGTACATTTTAACAAAAACTCATTTAAAAACTGATTTCATTTTAGTATCATTACTGTTGTTATTAGACTATTCAACACAATGATTTTGACTGGTTCACTCCTTTATAATATCACAACTGAACTTTAAAACGTTAGCTATTTATTTTTCTTCTTCTTTTTTGATTAATACAAAGTACTGTATGAAGGTACAGTATTTAGAAAAGGGAAAGATTATCAAAGTGAACCTCCAACACAGTTTACTTTCTGACCCTTTGTACATTTTTGTTGTACTTATAAACGAATATTACTGTAATAAATTAATTTCATTTAATCGTTTTAAAATTTAAATAGAAACGTTTATGTGTTTTTAGAAATCGTTATAAAAACATTATACTAAGTACAAAATGGACTTGATTCTCGGTTTTAGTTAATAAAGGAAAGTGGCTGACTATTGGATAAAAGAAACGTTATCCTTTTACTAAAGAATATTCATGTTTATAAAACGTGATGTTGTATTAGTAGCCTATATTTAAATTTGATTATGTTTCCTTTTTTTAAAGGATTAACATTAAACTTCAAAAATACTAAGTTTATATTAGTGTTTAATATTATTAAATTTCATATTGGTCTCAATATTGTAGAAAATATTCGTTGAATCTTCTAGAAAGTTTAGTTTATTTAATTTAAATATACCGGGTGGCCAATATGTCGGTTTCCCCATGAGATGGAACATTTAATTTTGATAAGTTGGTAATAATAGTATAATGTTGGCAGCATCACGTACAACATTCATTAGTTGTCTGTAAAAGTGGCTTGTGTGAGGTACTTTTACGTGTAGATACTATTTTTTTTCTTCGTAACGGTACTTTAAAAATGTTTAGAACTAGTTTATAGACTTCAGTTGTGATGGAAGCATCATAAAAGTACTGCTAAAGTACTAGAAGAATTTACTAATAAGTATCCAGGTGTGTCGTTACCGAAATAAATAAATAAGAAATTTGAAAATACAGGAAGGGTATTAAATGTCCCAAAGTGTGGTCATCCACGATCGATTTATAATGACGATAACCTACAAAAGATTGCTAAAGCGGTTGTATCTAGTCCTGGTAAATCAACTCGTAAGGCATTTTCTGAACTAAGATAATCACGAACTAACGTGCAAAAAATGATGAAAGAATTAAAATTGAAGCCATTTCGTCCATCTTCACTTTAAGCGTTTCATGAGGACGATATATAGTGACAGGCGGTTGTAATTCTGTGAAACAGTCGTTATTCGTGCAGAAGCCGATCCAAACTTTTTGCGATCAATTGTATGGTCTGATGAGGATGTTTAAAATTCAATGGACGTGTTAATCAACATAACTCCGTGTACTAGTTGGATATAAATTCTCATATTGTAATTCAAAAAGAGCTTAATGTGCCTGGTGTAATGGTATGGGGAGGTAATTCGAGTACTGCACTGACAGGTCCTTATTTTTTTGAGGGATATATGGGAAGTTGAATGCTCTAAGGGGAGATTTCACGATGGTTTTACTGAAAATTTTTGTTTTTGCGTTTTTTTTATGTTTTTCAATAGTTTAGGCTTAGATCTACCAGAAAAAAATTGAATTCCGTCAAAAAAAAATAGTTTTTTATTAGTTTTACCCAGAAAAATTATCATGTTACCAAGAACGAATAATTTTTCTGTTCGTTTTAGTGCAAAGGAAATTTTAGTTTTGTTTTAAATATCTGTATCACTGTTTTTAATATTCTCAGCGGTTGGCTTAGCTTTCTAAACAACTGTTGATGGAAATTTACTTGTCTGTGTACATTTTGTTTTTGATTTTTGTGTCATCTTGCATTTTGCTTTTTAATGTAAATTTAGATTTTTAACACTTAGGTACATTTTTCTCAGAAACCAATACATACCAGACTGAAATGTTTACCAGTTAAATATACTGACATTTTTATGACTTCCTTAGGTGGTCCAAAAAATTAGTAATACGCAAGAAACGTACAAAAAGATCTGTAAAAATTGTATGTTATTCTTTACTTTTTTTAAAATGTTATGGTCGAAATTATTAAATTGAAAACATGTCAGTAGTTAGAGATACACGACAACTATAAGTGTGTAAAGTTTCATTTCCCTATCTTTTACCAATTCTATGAACAATGTACCTAAAATGAGAAAATTTATCATTGGCGGGATTCAAAGTACAGTCTCCCCTTAAATATAGTTTCCTTTGAAGCGCATTGGGTCGGGTTTTCTAGTACTATATAAAGGAATGTCGTTTAAGGAAGCTGTTAGATTATTGTAAACTTTTAAAGAAGCACAGAGTATAGTGGTTTTTCTTATCCAATTGTTCTAGAGTGATGAATTTTTTGAAAAAATATTTGTGGTAAGCCTAACTAATATTCTATATTTGACAAAACTAAAACATATTATATTTTTAATGATTTAATCATAGAATAATAATTTGTTAATCAATTATCTTTCACTACATATAAGAAAGTAACTTTCAATGTTAATACAATATGAACACTGGTGCGTATGTGTGAGTGTGTTTATGAGTGTATGTGAGTGGTTTGTGTATGCCCGCACCCTATTGTGTACAATTTCATGTAGGGAATTCTCTCTTGACTCTAGTAAGAGGGAAGATCAAATTGCTGTTAAATCTTAGATGATCTTAGCTTTGTCTTAATCAAAACTTGGTGTGTGTATGTGTACATGACTTGTCTTTAAGTAAACTTGAAATGTCTTTACCTTATGATAGGGATCATCTTATACTGTAATTTGAATTTCTTGGACCATTGATAATGTTATTGTTATATTAATATTGCATGAACTGAATCTAACTCTTTGTCTGAATCTCTTACGTTTTGTTTGTCATATTGTCAGTGTTGTTAATTTGTAAGTTATGAATCCCTGATTGTTAACTTGTATTTCAAATAATTGAACTTCTAAAGGTATTATTCAATACTACTAATTAGATAATTTTAGTCATCCATAAATTGAGAAGCTTTATGGAATACGGGCGTAACCCATGTTCTGCCCTTTTTCCGTTCAACGCCTTCTTAAAATCTCCGTAGTTCATTTGGTACACCTGAAAATTTTTATTTCAATATCTTGTTTCTTTGTGGTGGTGGCATTCCTTTTTCTGAGGCTATGACAGCTGATTTTAAGCACCACAGTTGAGTGATGTTCTTTCGTTTTGTCGTATTATATGGGTATGTTTTGCTATTTTACTATAAAAACTTTATTTAATATTATAAAATAAACATGTGAAAACCGTAAATAATAAAAATGACATCATTTTTATTAGATTATACAGAATTGTTTTTGTTTAAAATCATTTCATTTAGGCTGTTACTATTGTTGTAAAGCTTACAGTACATTCTCACAAATGTAGTATAATAGAAATGCCCTTTTTCCATTCATTGGCTGTTAAATGGACGAAGGTCAGTATTGACCTGGTGAATGGAATATTATTAAACATTTTAATAATGAGTGAATGATGTAAAATGAAAATCAAACTCTGTAGAACTTTAAAAATATAGAAAATCACTCTTTGACGCTAAACTAGGCTCTGTAGAGAAAAATGCTTAAAATGAAAGCTGTACGAGTAGATAATTTAATTTCCTATAAATTTAATTATATATACTTTTATGTCGTTAAATTCGTACTAAGGCTGAAATCTTAAAAAAAATAATTTTTTACAGATTTTCATGAAAAGAAAAAGAGAAAATCAATAATTACCGCTAAACTAAGCGTTACACAAAGAAATATTTAAAATGGAAGTTGTAGGTTTTTAAATTTTCTACTGCTTTTATTATATACGCTTTTGCTCTAAAATGGATATTAAGGCCGCAATTTGAAAAAAAAAATTTTTTTCTACTAGAGCTCAGCCTCCCCAAGAATTTCACCAAACATTGCGCCTACCCTTTCTTGTAGAGCACAAAAAATGTAGTAAATCAGGCGATTTTAAAAAATATCGTATTTGTTTTTTGAGAAAATCACAAAAGGTGAAAAATTGCACGAATACTTCCGGTTGACCGATTTTGATGAAAATATTCGTGTCGCGTCCTCTAGTAGGCCCTAGGTCCTAACTTAAGTTTGAAGTTTCAACTTCTTACAATGTTCCGTTTTAGAGAAATTGTGTTCACACACACACAAAGAGAGAGAGAGAGAGACTAGTCGCTAAAAACTTTTTTTTTGGGTTCAGGGGGTCTGAAAACGTATATATCCGGTGAAAACTCAATTTTAAAAATTTGCATGAAAACATTACTTTCCTTCCTACATATTGTATCAATATCGAAAAGGAATGTGGTTCGAGAGGCTTCTAGAAGTTTATAAAGTGGTAAATATTTAATAATAGAGTGACAAAGTAACAATAGGGTTAGTTATAAAAGGATATTTAAAAAGGGCCGTGTATAGTAAGGTAGGGTCTTTGTTGTACAACTATTTGTGTAACTCCTTTTATTCTATTGTGACTTGTTTACACTAGCTGAGATTTCTCCACAACCAATAAAAACGATTTTTGGATTTTATTATTGCATCGAATCTCTTAGTTTTCTAGAAATCTCATAGACCCACCTATATAAATAGACCCCCAAGTGCGGTCGGAGTTAGTTAGTTAGTTAGCATTCGTTTGAGCTTTGACGAGTGTTTATTGCATGTGGTATCGGTGCGTTAGAAGAGATCGACGTTCCGGTCATTGTATTGGTCAACTATTGTTATTTTTTTATTTTATAATTAACTTATAATTTTTGTGTATGTGCATTCTGTATAATTTTTTGTAAGTAGTACTAAGTAAATTATTTTATTTATTTACTATATTACTTCTGTAAGAATTAAATTTACTCCCCGCAAGCTGGATGCCAAATTTGAAAATAAACTAAATTATTCCTTCATAGGAATTAGCCAAATTTGAAGAAAAACTATATTACCTCCACGAGGGTTTGCCAAATTTGTTGTGAAATAGTTATATTATATTATATTATATTGTATAGTTAAAACATTTATCATCATCATCATTCTTTTTGTTATGTAATAAAAAATCTTTGAACATTACTAAATGATCATCATGCAAACACGTATGTTATGTTTGTAGCGTAATTATTGAATCTCGTTTTAATTAACAATTATCATAAGTAATAATAATAATCACAGACAATTCATTTAAAAAATAGTTATTCTTATTTATTCTTCATCATATATATTTATATTTATTTTTAAACTTAAGAATGAATTATTGTTGTTGTTGTTTTTACTACGTCTGCTATTGAAAAGCTTCCAGATAATCACAGTTGTTTTAAATTAGAATGATTTGTGTCTCTTTTAGTATTATGAACCTTATATTCCTGATTATGTATTTATATTTACTATTAATTATATTTTACCACTATTTGTTAAGCACGAATGAGGGACCTACTCTCTTGGTTTGGCCTCCTGTCCCCCATTAAAATAATTTACAATTCTATCTTCTTCTTCTCAGTTGCCTAGTAACCATACTTTTGTTAATGAAATCAAATAATTTTTAAAATATTTATTTTAATCAGCTGGAAATATCTATTTTTATTTCAATAGACTCAAAAATAAACAACTCCAGGTGTGCATCAAATTTGTCATATTACACTTCATTATAATTAGTTTATTATTTACTTTGTAAATCTTTTAGTTGTAATAAATTCTTGTAATTTTAAACTTTAGTGTATTAATTATTTAATTACCTAGATCCCAAAACGGACCTTAGCGTTACAATATTCATATAGGCAAGAGAAAGTAAAAATATATGATTTAGTTCGGTTTTATAATATCCCAATGATACATTTTCTCTTATATCAAAACGAAATTACATTTATTTACAAATGAACATGAAATTAAGTAAAACCAACGAGAGCATTCGATAAAATATCCTTTTAAATTTATAGATATTGTCAATAGATACGTTTTGTTTGGTTACATTTAAATTAAATAATGATACAGTTAGGGTTAGAAAATTAATTGAATTTATTTGATTAATAAACCAACAAATAATAATAAGAGTAGTAGTAATAGGGGTTTGGTACATATCGTCGCATGGTTAGAAAACAAAACATGAAATATATAACAATAATATAAAAGGTATATGAAATATGTTTCCAGTAATGGGCTTGTGAATTTGAAACAGAGAAATGAAACGGCAGAAAAGAGTAGTTTCAGTAGCATACCGTTGGAAGAGGCGAAGCTAATTTAAATGTATTACTGTTTTGTAATGTTCCGAATGTCATAGAATACAGCCGGCGTGCAGTAGTACTCCGATGGAAATAATATAGCCAAAAATAATACCTTTGATTTAATGAGAGAACAAAAATGGTTGGGATAGAATAGTGCGGGAACGATTCCGAGAGAATCTGAAAGAGAAAGAGGGATGGAAATATATTATGAAAGGGTTTCGTGACTGACTGTGAATCGTAGACAAGAAAGAGAAAGATAATATTAGATAGAAATAGTGAATCTATATATAGAAGAAGAGGGTGAATAAGGTGCAGCACCTGTGCGCTGATATATCGTTATAGGTTGGTTTATAGTACACGGCAAATATCTGTTTAATTACACGGGGTATACGCCGGCTGCGACAAATGTTGATTTGTCCGACCACTTCGAGTGCATTTTAGGAGATCTCTCTTATTCTCTTTAAAAGTAAACTATCTTTTATCTTTTTCTATTTTCCATTACTCTTTCACCTTTTTAAAATATAATTTACATCCGTATATAATTCATTGTATATGTATAAACCATCACAAAAGCTATTACAACGGTTTTAAAACATATCAATAATTTTAATTATACCGTTTGTTAATGCCCAAAACGAGCAGGTGGAGTGTTATTTTAATTACACTCTATCTGTTTGATCCAGGGCTAAAAAAAAATAGTTCTGTTTCGTATCACATAGTCAGCCACTTATTTGACTGAACTATTTAAGAACAGAAGAGGTAGAGGTGTAAAAGACACTAGTCAGAGTTATCTCCTCTGAGAGTAATGAATTTCACTATGCAGCCAGACCCTGTGGTGAATGAAGTGAAGGTGTCATTTGCAGGGTGGAAAGTGAGTGCTTTTCGGAGGGCTCGGCATGCTGATAAGCATACTCTTTCAACTCAGTGAGGAAGGCAATGGTAAACCGTTACTCCTCGTTTTTACTTAGTAAAACCTCTAGAGGTTCAAACCAGCCTTTCGGCTGTTGACCTAAACAACAACAACCGTTTGTTAATACAACTAAATTTATTTACCCAATTTTATTTACTAGTTTTAAGAAAAACCTGTAAAAAATCTAATTACTTTTTATATTCTAGGGTGATTAGTTTCAATGGAGATCTAATTAGTTTCAATTGGGATTGATCTAATGCTGGAAATAGAAAAAATTTCTATCGTTGAAGACAAAGATTCTTAAGCTTCGAAGTTAATTTATACGTACAGTGACATCGGATACAATGACCTATCGGTTAGCGTAACCAATATTCGGTGGAAAGCTTGGTCCGCTATTACGCCCGTATAAAATATATCGTTTACAGTGACATCGGTTAAAATCACACACCGGTTTTTAGTGACAACTGTATGAATTTTCAACTATGCCGGTTATCTGTCAGCAGTTTGAGTCAGGTACTCTTTGTTTTGTCTAGTTTTTCTCCTAATGGCGTTAGCCTCAACATGCATTTACAGTAGTTTCTCTCGAAAGTTTGATTACTAATAGACCTTTCCTTTCTTTTTGTGTCTTAAATACAGCACTAATCTACTGTTTGATTTCCCTGTTTACTTAAGTTTAGTTCGTATCTTTTGTGCAAATGCGTCCGTCATTCGTAGTAGCGTCCGTTATTTTTGTGTTTTATACAATAAGTATGGCGTCATCGCATAGACATTTTACAGTGATGGAAAAAGTGCACATTATATTGTGTTTGGAAAACGATGAAACGAACGGGGATATAGCTGGGCAGTTAAACGTTGGACACTCCATAATTCCCGCAATTTGGAAAAACAGGGGAAAAATTCAGAATAGTTTTAATGAAGGTAAAGAAAAATTGAAAGTTTTTGAACTTAATCAAAAAAAGACGCAGAAGAAGCTCTTTTTGTAGTTTACTTCGCAAAGGGCAAACAACATGACCGTAACTGAACCTTTGCTATAAGAACAGGACATCGGTTACTGTGACCAGATAAAGCCGGTCCCTAGGAAGTCACGGCATTCGATAACTACTGTATTACTGTTTTGTAATGTCACTGTTACTGTTTTAAAATAATGTTACTATTTTAATAAATTTTTAATAAATAATGTTACTGTTTTGTAAATGGGACGACTATCGGTTTCATAATCATAGACATCTGAGTTTGAACCCTTGCATCTCCAAAACTATGTGTTGGATTTCAACATATTTTAGGGGAGAGCGGGGCTAGTTGATACACTTTTATGTTTTTTATTTTTCATATTTTTTAGAATATTTTTATTAAGTCAAGATTATGACTATATGTAAACCTAAACCATTATAAATTAATATATAATTATTTACTAAGCTAATTATTAACCTACCGACACAAAAACCAATTTTTGTAAAACATGTACAGTGTATCAATGTACCCCCGCTTGGGGCAAGTTGATACATAGAGGGGGCATGTTGATACATCATTAAATTTATTGGCACAAGGAGATTAAAACAAAGAAATTTCAAACAACATACAAAACTTTACTTATTTGAAAGTTTTTAATATTTACAATGCTGAAAATAATGATAGGCCTGAATAAAATATTGTACATTTTTTTTTTTAGCTTTTATTTGTTATTGGGAACTGTACATTATTGACAACTACCCAATTTGATCGCTCTATTTTAGAAGTAAATTAGACATGAGTTTGAACAGGGACTCCCAGTAGAGCTTGTTCATGGAAGGCTGTTAGCTGGTCACCATACAAAGTCGCTTGCCCAACCGGTGTTACTTAACAAATAATAGCGACTTTCTACCAGCTGACTGACTGGGCTGGCTTTCCGGGTAAGGACGAATTTCTTCCGGTGTTACAATTGCTGGAACTGCAGGCGCCTCTTTCAAGCTGGACCGAACATTTGCAGGGGTCTCGTTCCCTGTCGACGTGGAAGGTCCTTCTTCAAACGAACACTCTTTTGTTGGTGTTGACAACACATCATTTCCATTATTCCCCCCTTTTGAATTTTCTCTGTCGGTAACGGCTGAACAAAGAAAATCTTCGTCGGTAAATATATTTTCATTTAATGGCCAAATCCCTGTTGAACTGAAGCCTGCGGTTAGATTTGATGGTGTGGCTGCCTTCGGAAGAGAATCCTTTACTAATCCAGGTAGATCGTAAATCGTCATTGTCTTTCCTGGGTTCATCGTCATCCAGTTGTCAGCAGCTGCACAAAATAGTTTTTTAAATGGCCCATAAACAGATTTGTCTAAAGGCTGGAGTCGGTTTGTAGTGTGAGGTGGAAAAGATAATAATACCACACCGTTCTCTTTACAAAAGTCAATGACCGAAATTGACAAATGAGATACATGATTGTCTAGCAACAGAAGACAAGGATCCTCTTTCGTACAGCGAACATGAAAGACAAAATGTTTCATGTATTGTAAAACCAGAGCTGCTGTTACCCATCCTGATGGATGAGCTGCTCCAATACAACCTGGAGGTCCATTTACAGTGAAATGGTCTTTAAAGAACACCCTAGGAAAAATTAGGAGAGGTGGAATAGTGTTTCCAACAGCATTCCCTGCGAAAACTACTGTAACAGTTTCTCCCCTTTCCGCAGATGTTACTCTGCCAACTTGTTTTTTTCCTCTTAAAGCAACCACTTTATTTGGTCGATGTACTGTGGTTACGCCTGTTTCGTCGACGTTCCAAATATTGTGACACTTTATTTCAAAACGACTTACCACGGATTTCAAATTAGTGGAAAATATTCCTACACTATGTTTATTGAAACTTGATGTTCGCGGTAAACTAGTTGCTTCAGCTTCTCTCAGTGACAAAGTGGGATGACGGTGCATGAAACCGGTGAACCAATCCTTAGAAGCCATACTGCTGACATTCCAGTTTTCAGGAAAAGTTACATTATTTGCAACTGCATATTCGTAAGCCAAGACACGAATATTTTTAGGCGATAAACCATAATAAATATCGGAACAATGTAAAATATAAGAAGTTAACTTTTCTTCTTGCTCTAATGTAAAACCGAGCCTCGGCTTAACATATCCTACTGTCCGAGAATCAGAGGGCTTCTTTATGTATCTTCTCAGTGTGTTAAAATCTACTTTAAACATTTTAGCAGCATTTCTGAGTGACACGCCTTTCGCAACCTCTGTAGCAGCATTTTCGAATGCTTCCTGTGGTGCATTTCCCCTGTTTGTTTTTCTTGTGTATGTACGGACCATGACGAGCCTAAAATGAAATAAAACGTAATGTTTTACAAAAATGGGGTAAGTTGATACACTGTATCAACATGCCCCTTTTGTTCTGTATCAACTTGCCCCTCGTGTCGCCATAGCGATTAGATCGACAATTTACATTAATAAAACTTCCAATAGTTTAAATGAATAGATAATCTTAAAGACGAAAGTTTATTAAATACTATAAGCAAATGAACTTACTGTGAATCCAAATATAGCTTTTATTAGAGACAGTCAAACGGCGATGAAAAATATTACTTTCCACATTATAAACACAAAAGTAAAAAATGTGACCTTCCTGCAAACAGCACAGCACTCAAACTACATGAACACATGGCATAGAACCTAGGGAGAGGTGTGTATAGATTCAGAGGTGCTGCGGCCAGCAGACACGTGAAAAATTACATTGTATCAACATGCCCCCGTATCAACTTGCCCCGCTCTCCCCTATATCAAAATTTAGCTCATTTTACTCTGCGTTGACCTATAATAGCCCTATATTTTTAATTTTGTTTAAAAATTGCCATATTGAGGTTGGAAAACAAAAAGACCTGTTTTATTTGCTACCGCAACAAATTTCATGCGTTTAGAGGCGTGTAACTCGATAACTATTTGACCGAAAAGTTTGAAATTTTAACACAACATAGACAACTATAATCTTCCAGCGTGTACAAAATTTCAAATTTGTTTGTTATTTAAATTTTGATTTATTAACAATATTCTGAACCCTTGCTATCTCAGTAACCACTCGATCATTCGGCACGGGAAAACTATCGTTTTATTCAGCGTAAAACACTTTGTACAATTATGTTAATAGCATGAAATATTGATTGGCCAATTTTGTGGTAGAAATTTTAAAATTTTTAAAAATAGACTTGGTAATGCGGGGGCGGGCGCTACTAACCATGTTGCCTGAATTTGACTGTCTACCTGACTTGACAAAGCAGTCTGTCAATTTAGGTAGACAGTCCGACAGGATGTCACGTACTCAAACTGGCAACATGGGTAGTAGCGTCCCCCCCGCCGCATTACTAAGTCTATTTTCGAAATTTTAAAAACTCTACCACAACATTGGCCAATCAATATTTCATGTTTGTAACATATTTGTACTAAGTGTTTTACGCTGAATAAAACGATAGTTTGCCGGTGCTGAACGATCGAGCGGTTACCGAGATAGAAAGTTTTCAGAATATTGTTAATAAATAAAAATTTAAGTAACGTACAAATTTGAAATTTCGTACACAGTGTAAGAATATAATTATCTATGTCATGTTAAAATTTCAAACTTTTCGATTAAATGGTTATCGAGTTACACGCCTCTAAACGCATGAAATTTGTTGCGATAGCAAAAAAAAACGGGTCTTTTTGTCTTCCAACCTCGATATGGCAATTTTTAAACAATATTAAAAATATAGGTTTGTTATGGGTCAAAGCAAAATAAAATGAACTAAATTTTGATTTAAAGTATGCTAAAATCCGACACATAGTTTTGGAGATGCAAGGGTTCAAAGTCGGGGGGTGTCTATAATTATGAAACCTATAGTAGTACGCTGTTGTCTGTTGGATTTCATTCGATTTTTTACAATTCTTCAACTTTGTTCATACATTAATTTTGTTAAATAATTATTCTTACTTTATAAAAATTTATTTTATTGTAACTAGTCATAGGTAAAGAACAATTTTATTCAACCTTAAACTACCTAACGATTATGAGAAGGCTATTATAATAACAAAAACCCATGGACTGCTTACATTTTCACATTATTATTTCCTAATGCTATTTTTATTTTAACCGTATATATTCAATTTACTTGGGTGCAACATACAGTTACTTATGCATGTTATATATTATACATAAAACACTTGTTGTTTAAGTCATAAATGCCTTCCTCACTAAGTTGTAAAGTATGCTTATCAGCAAGCAGGGCCCTCTGAAAAGCATCTAATTTCCACCCTGCAAATGACACCTTCACTTCATTCACCATAGAGTGAGGTGTATAACGAAATTCATTACTCTCAGAAAAGATAACTATGACTAATGTCATTTACACCTACATTCTTAAATGCTTCAGTCATATAATTTGTTGACCATGTAAAAAGAAACAGAAATATTTTGTGTAGCCCTAGAATTAGCAGATTGAGAGCAAATAATTTAACACTCCACTTGCCTGTTAAGGAAAATCAAACACTTAAAAAATTGGTAAAATCCTCTTAAAGAAAAACATTATGGTTAATCTTATTTTCTAAAATAAAATATTCTCATTTACAAAATAAAACCTAATCAATTTTAAAACGTATTAACTATTGTGATTCAAAATTTCTAGTAACATTCTATCATGAAAATTCTATTAAACCGATGCCAGAGTTGTTTAAACCCTATAAATACATATATACAGAAAACAAATCTTTCGAATGTAACCCCTAAATTACTTCCCCTCCCCTTCTTCATTTATTGTTCAACTTCATATTACCCTTACCGAATCGTATTAAATCACTTTAATCACGCACAGATATTTGTGCGAGTCATTTTAGTAAACTTGAGAGATATAAATATCAATATTTCATTAATTAATTAAATTTATATATCCATAAAATTAATATGGTGCAAAATTTTATTAAGCAATAACTTATTCTTGTTTCATATGCCGGTACAATTTATGTGTAATAAATAAATAAAGTCATTAAAATCATAAGGTTTCATGGAGTAAGTCATTTGATTTCAGTAATTAAACTGACATAAAATTATATCTATAGTATAATATTTATGATAATAAATTTATTGTATTTTCTCAGAAGTCGGAATGTGTGATATTAGTGATTAGTAAAAGAAATATTATTGGATTTCTGAGGTGCGATAAAATTTTTTTGTTTACTTTTTGACAGCATTTATTGACAACTATAACTGTATATATGTTGTGCAGCCGGAGGAGTAGTTTAGAAGAGATGGTAAATTTAAAGTAGGCAACGAAAACATACAGGAAGTTCGGGAATTTTACTATCAAGGAAGTTAAATTACAAAGTATGGTAGGAGCACAATAATATCAAACGTAGGATTGCTCAAGCTAGAAAAGCCTTTGAAATAAAATATTTCCTAAAAACGTGAGTTTGTGCTCCATGAACATTGAGTTCAAGAGATGTTAAAAAGTGTATTTCTGGTGAAAACTCCATTTCGAAAAATCGACACGTAAACAATACTTTCCTTTCTTATAAATTATTTTAGAGCAAGAGAAAATAATAAAATAGATCTGTAGAAACAGAGGACTCACATGTAGGAAATTTTCATGACATGTGCCGATTCTTTAGACGTTAAAGGCAGACTGTCTGCCTAAAAAAAATAATTATTACTATTTTAATCAATAGGTTATTTACTGTATTTTCATTTATGAATTTCACGATTATTACACACAGGCTAGACCATTGCGTATTTTAAGAAAATTAATATACCAAATTTTGTAGAGAAAAGTTAAGAAAACCTTTTTTTAAACAGTGTAGTATTTCTTTTGCAATCAGTTAATAAATACAATACCTTTAAGCCAATATGAGAAAATCTGAGTAATGTCCTTAAAATTAAAACACAAACCACACTCAGTAATGTATTCGAAAAAAGACCAAATTGTGAAAAAACAAAATATATATATACAAAATCAAACTTGATGAACCGTGAATCAACATCCCGAAACACAAAGTTGTTGAAGTTGGAGATGACGATGACGATGATAGGGATGAAAACGACGCCGATTATGAGATAACGATGATTAGAAGTTGAAGTGCAAACGATAAAAAAAATTAAACGACTAACAAAATCGCAGAGGTAAGTCCAATGGTATAAAACGTTTCAGTCTGTGAGTATCTTCGCTGTTGTCAAGGAGGTTAATCGCTAATGGATTTTGATAATCTTCTAGTTTTTGTAAATGTTTTTCGCTATGTTGTTTAATTACATCTTATTTATGAAGGGCAGGTTTAAGTTATTGTGTATTATTTCATTGGTTACGTACCATGGGGCTGCAGTGATTAGTCTCAGGCATTTTGATTGAAAGCGCTACAGTATATTTTCTATTTCTATATTTGATGAACTAGCTATAGCCCATAGCTCTAATCCATACGTTCAAACTGGTTTGAGTATTACTTTGTATACGAGTACTTTATTTTCAAGGGAGAGTTGAGACCTACTTAAGTTGCTTAAGTTGAGAGAACTTAAAAAGGGGAAAAGTTTTAGATAATTTGTTTTCATTTTATGTGTAAACTCCCCCTTTCAATAAATGTAAAGTATGAAACGTTTTGTAGTATTAATGTCTAATATATTATTTGCAAGAATGACGTAAACACATCGTTGGGTAATAGTATTTGTATTGTTGATTTGCGGTTTTAAAGTAATGTTGTTTTTGGATATTAGTCGAATAGAAGTGTCGGTAATTCAGGTGAAAGATATTCACAATGTGATCGTTGTAATGATTGCCGCCGCATCCATATCTGTGGATGATGTTCCAGCCCGACCGCTACTACCCACTAGACCGAATGTAAATGGTGCGGAATATATTGCTTGAGACATATAGTGTTTGAGGCAGACAAAGTTTGAGTCCACTTGGAGGCATTTGGAACCCTTTCCCATACCATTTAGTGCCGTTTATTTTCAGTAATATCCCCTTCACTTAGCATCACGAACCATTTGCTACGCTTAATTAGTGTAATTTAGTGGTTGTGAAGGCTTATGTGGCGGTGAGAACATCGGTCCGGCCATCTGACCCGGACGACCGACTTGTCTCCAAACGTTGGTTACTTCAAGTTACTTGTTTGTTCAATTGTCTTACTATTATTACTATTGCTATTACAAAAACACTTCATACTTGACCAGACAAACACATTCATCAACATGACTGATTCTCCAACTCATATTGTTCCATCTTAATCACAATAAATCTTCCTTAATTAAAATCTAACTTAATATCCGTTTTAATCACTAAAACGATTTATTAAGATGCAAGGGCTAGATTGGAGATGAATTAAGTCAAATAATGTTAAAATACAAATATATTCATTTTTTTATTTATTTATTTGTTTAGACTATGCTTTTAACTTTAGTATTATCTAAACAGGGAATATACAGCTACTCTGTATACGAGAACTTCGAGCTACTCGTATATATCTAGAACTTTAAGTAGATAAGTTTTTTTGGACTGTCTTGAAGCAAATTAGAATACAGGATTTCTGAAGGAACAGTTGTACCGACACTAATCACATCAAGTAAAAATATGGTATAGCAAGTAATGGTACCAACCTAAATCATATGTGTGTGATATAATGATGTTTTAAGCTTGTTTCCTTGTCTATGATAAAAAAATTAAATTATGTAGATATTTTTAATGACTATTTAAATTTTTTATATATCTTTAAAACACAATGAACAGTAAATCTAAAGTTATAAAAATTAAATGAAGTAAATAGTGTAACTCAACTGTTGTTTGATTTCGGCTTCATGTTCAAAAAGGTTAAATAAAATAGTGTGGTTAAATTTCAACCAATGAGATTATAAGTAATAAATGTAAATGCGAGATTGAAAGAACAATGTAATATCAAAGGTTAATGGAATTGTTGAATATTTAAATCAACAATATCAATTTTTATTTGAGGATGGTCTCAGATCATCAAGAAGAGTACATGAACTAAGAACCTCAAACAAGTCAACAATTCCGACGATCAAAAGTGAACAGCATGGACAATCATTTTGGTAAAATATTTTAATTTTAAAATAAACGATAAATAAACTTTAATATCTGTTAAATCAATATTACTAAAAAAAAGAAAGGAATCAAATCATAAATCATTTTTAAAAAAAATTTAACGTATTACTAAGTAAACTCTCATTTTTGTATTTTATTTTAAATTCTATATGATTAAATTTTGTTTTTCTCAGCATAACCTTATAATTCTGTTTTTTTATTTAACTCCATTTTTAGCTAGCTTAAATTAAGGGCAGTTAATTATTAGGAACCGGGGCACATTACATGGTGGCCATTTTTTTAATTGTCATCTATCATTTGCCTGTATCCGTCCGTCCGTCGCACCCAGATGTCAGAAACTACAAGAGATAGCATCAAACAGTTTTCTGATTCGTAATTTACACAAAAATGTAGTGGGTCTTGGCTGGGTTTAAAGTTCCGGTTTTGACCGGAAGTGGCCCAAAACAAGAAGTCAAAAAGTCAAAGTCAGAAACTACATAGATAGCAAAAAATGGTTTTCTAATTCGTAATCTACACGCAAAGTTAGTAGGCCTTGGTTGGATTTAAATTTTCGGTTTTAACCAGAAGTGGTCAAAAACCGGAATTCAAGAAATCAAAGTCAAAATTTCGAAACACAAATAGTGTCATCCGATTCGATGAGTAAATACAGAAATCATTGGGTTTGAAGTTCCGATCTCGACTGGAAGTGGGACAGAAATGGTAGTTAAGAAATCGAGTAGGAATTTTGAAATAAAAATAGTGTCATTCGATTCCTCTTAAAGACTAAACATAGAAATCACTAATGGTTTTTGACATAAGTCAAAGATAAGCCTATTTAAAAATTACAACCAGATATGAGACACATCGCTTCATGAAGGGATTTCTCTTCTTGTCCTCCTGTGCAACTGAATGGCAAGAATATTCCGCAGGCCAGGGATGTAAAATATTTAGGAATGTACTTAGATAGAGGTCTGACTTGGCGCAAACACATTCAGATGAAAAGGAAACAGCTGGATTTAACATTTAGGAAGATGTATTGGCTCATTGGTAGGCGTTCCCAGCTTTCAATTGAGAACAAACTACTTTTGTACAAATCCATGCTGAAGCCGGTTTGGACCTACGGAATTCAGTTATGGGGGACAGCATCAACTTCAAACATCGAGATTCTGCAACGGTTTCAATCAAAAGTTCTGCGGACAATACTGAATGCACCGTGGTATATTACCAATGCCGATATACATCGCGATATGGATGTGCAGACGGTACGAGAAGAAATACGAAGTTTCAGTTGTAAATACATCGAACGTCTAAACAACCACGTAAATCACTTAGCACTGAATCTCTTAGACAACAGTAATGATGTCAATAGGCTAAAGCGTGCTACAGTACTGGATCTCCCAGGGCGATTCTAATAGTGTGATTTTAAAGTTGTAAATATTATAATGTTGGTATTCTGTAGATGACTGTCGTGTTTGAGTGTGTATGTTGTAAATAGCTGAATGAACGTTTTAAATTATCTCCAGAAAAGTTAGGTGTACATATATTTTGGAATCATGTGCTTATTATTTATTACTTCTTATTTGTTTTTTTCGTTTTAAAGGAGGTTTTTGTTATTTTTTATTTGTTTTTCTATTTTTCTTGTTTATTTTTATTTATTTATTTTAAAAATCACTATATAATTTTGATTGTTAATATTAATTAAGAACAGTATAATATGTTTTCATGTTATAATTTGTTAATTACACCAGTGGGTTGTAATTTTTTCATGAGTTGTATCTATTTGATAAGTTGCATTTATTGTTATTTATAACAGATTATGCATTTAAAAAGAGTTATATGAAAAAAAAAAATTTCTCTTCTTCTTCTTCCATCACTCATAGGCAAACATGCTTGTTTTTGGTTCACACTGATCAGAATACTGACTCGGATCATCTCCTTGAAGGCCTACTCACAACCATACTTTATTCAGTTCTATACCTCAGTGCTTCAAGAAAGATTATTCCTGGAAGTTGTACGGTATAAAATTTGGAAATACAAGCAAGAATGGTATAGTCATTAATTACTGCGGATAACAGATAATGAAACGCCCAAACAAGTGTTTTCTTACAAGCTCATGTGGTATTAAACGACCTTTTTTAAAATGTAGCAGATGACTTAAATTTAAAACTGGAACAGGTAAGGAGACCTAATCTTTATTGTTTACGATAATTTGGTTTTTAAAGTTTGTAATACTTGTTTAAGCCGAGTAAAGTAATTCTATCTCAAAATAAAAAACATAAAATAACCAGGTTGATTTTATGTGAATAATATGTCAATTAAAGAAATGTACATGAAATTATGTTTAATTTTTATTTCGATATGAAAATTTTAATTATTATTATTAGAAATTATTTTAATTTAAAACAGAACGCTGTATTATTTTATGAAACTCTAAAGAATCTATTAAAAAAGAAGATTGAATATTAATTTGTTAAGAAAATTTAAAATCTGAACAAAGATCCATCTAACACCAAACGAACTTGAAGTGTTTGTTATTGACAGCTCATCAAAACAACTGTTGATGACTTGAGATTAGCTTGCTTTATCGTTACTGAGCATCACTCAAAAGAATAAGTGAAAATGCCAAAAGCAAAAATTAAAATTCATCAGCAATTCATCATTCCTTCATCCTTGTAATTTTTGCTGTTTAACTTCTTAAATTAACCTATCAATTTCAAATGAAACAGCTTAAACAAAATTAAATTTAATAGAAATAATGAATATTTTTAAAAATACGGTATTTTTTAATTTATCTTATTCTGTATTAAGTTTTATTAGATTAAAATTTAGTTCCAAACTTATTTTTGCTTTCTCACCCCCTAAATAAATATATAGCGAAATAAAGTATTGCTTCATGTCGAATTTTTGAAATCAAGTTTTTACCGGAAATACACGTTTTTAGGCCCCCTAAACTCCGAAAAACATGTTTGTAACGATTGGTATGTGTTTGAAAAAAATATCTCAAGAACGGAATAGCGTACGAAGTAGAAACTTTTTACTTTAATTAGGTTCTACTACAAAGGAAACCAGAATAATTATTTTCATCAAATTCGATCAACCTGAAGCAGCAGTTTATTCGTGCAATTTTTCACTTTTTGCGATTTTTTCAAAAACGACTACTATGATAGTTTTTTAAAAAATCGCCTCATTTACTAAACTAAATATTTTATAACCTACAAGATCGAGTAATCCGCGTCTGCTCAAATTCTTGGGGCTGTGCTCTTGAAGTAAAAAATGTTTTTTTTAAGATTTCAGCATTAATTATTGTTATTATTATTATTTTAGGGTAAATATTATAATTGAGTTTATAGAAAATAAAAAAAACCAACAACTTTACAATCAATCATTTTTTCAACAGAGTCAAGTTTAGCGTCAACTAGTGATTTTCCGTATTTTTATCTGCTACAGAAGTTAATTTTTATTTTGCGTAATTTACCCTTGATTAAAATTTGGTTATCGTTTCCAGTTTACATTCTTTACTCATGATTAAAGTTAGGTTATATTTTTCGTTATTTACACGGGTAAGAGGAAGTCGAATGAGTATTTCACACCGGATTGTTTTTTGTTTATTTTTTCATTCTTAAGTAAGTTTGAATAGCTGACCGGTGCGAATTAATTCGAAAAATACTAAAAAAATAAGTTATTTTACAAATTACATTAAAATTTATTCTTATTTCTTGAACCAGTGTTTATGAAATAAGATAACAACTTAAATAATTCCAATCAACATAACGATAGTCAATAAAAACTGAAATTTACGATGAGTAGTAGTCTTGTACAGACTTAGACCAACTATTCCTGAGGAAGTATGGTTAATTGAACCTAACCATCAAAGTAAACCAGTAAATCCGTATAAAAGTAACTTTAACCTTTACTAGGATTTGAACCACGGAATCTTCGTCTCCGTACATTAACTGTCAAACAGCTAGTAGCTATACCACTAGACCAACCCCGTGGATTACAACCAAAAATATAACTCAAAACTTATCCTTACTAACTAAATTAAAACAGCTGTTAGAAATAAAAATAATAATATTCATAAATAATATTATTTAAATGTAAAAAAATAATATCTGTAAATAGTATAAATATTATTTTATTAGTATAATTATATTGCATACTATTATCATCATCATCTTCAGTTCAAGGATTAGGCTGGATTAAACCTGTTCCGATACCCATCTTTTCCTCGGTCTCCCTATATCCCGTTTTCCTATTGGCTTGTAATTCATAATTTCAAGCGGTAGTCTTCCTGGTTCCATTCTATTTAAATGACTGCACCAGCGTCTTCGATTGTGAATAATTTTTTCACGCAGGGGTGTGAAAAGGTATACTTTAAAAACTTCATTTTTGTTAATTGTCTTTACCTTTATGTTGACTTTCTTCCACTTAGTATATAACACAATCTTACCAACAACTAAGTAATGGTCTGAATATATGTCAAAACCACGGAGGACATTCACATCTGTTACTTGTTTTGCTATATTTCCATTAGCAATAATATAGTCAATTAATGATCTTGTACCTCGTGCCGCCCATGTGTATTTGTGTATTTCCTTTTTGCGAAAGAAAGTATTCATAATTTTCAGTTCATTGAAAGAAGCAAAATCTCTAAGGCTATCTCCATTTCTGTTCTTAGAATTTTCTCCAAAAGTGCCCACCACATTGTTGATTGGTTCTGCACCCACTCTTGCATTGAGATCTCCCATTATAAGTACATTGCACTTCTTATTGTATTTCTCTAATTCTTCCTGCAAAGTGCAATAAAACAAGGCTGTTTCTTCCTCTTTTCCTTCTTCGGGTGCATATACTCCAATTACAACCAGATGTCTTCTATCACATTTGAACTTAATGGTGATAATTCTTTCATTGATGAACTTGTAGTCGACGATTCTCTGCTCCCATTTCCTATCCACCAATAATATTGGTGCATACTATTATATAATAATAATAATGAAATGAAATATCTTTATTATCATCAGTTATTTTTGGGTCCCGATAAGTCAACAATCTGAGTTAACATCAGGTGCCCATACATATATAAATACAATAAAATATAAACAAAAATTTGATTACTGTAACCCTAAACTAATTTACCTAGATTTACATTCTCGGAAGTGATACTGTTACGGTATTACCTATAGTCACGGCGCATAGGCAGCCACTGTAGAGAATAACCTAAACAACTTCTTAAGGCTATTGATATCTTTATCTTAATTATCATTTTGTAACCACACTTTTAACTTCCCTTGAAATCAGTAAATTTCCTACAATGAATTATTTCCCTAGACAGATAGGCCTACTTGTATAACTGCGGTATAAAACAATTTAAAGCTCTTTCACTATATTATTAAAACTATGAGGCACAACATAATTACATCTTCTTACTCTATATTGGTTTTCTATTAACATTTTATATTTATCTTAATTGAAGTTATTTATTATGTGAAAGAATTTATAAAAACTTTTCGGACTTAATGTATCACAAATTTTCATCAAATTAAGATCATCATAATCTCTATCCTTTGCGATTCATTTCAGTAACTTATTTTGCATATTTATAAGTTTGTTCAAATGTGAAAAGCTAGCTTCCCCCACCCACACTTGAATTCCGTATCTTAGTATTGATTCTAATAATGATTTATAAACAATTTTTAAAACCCTCTTACTAACATATGATTTTAACACATACATACAACCCAGAATTCTTTTAGCTTTGTTAAAGAATTTATCAATGTGTTTATAAAATTTCAAATTATTATCAAAAATTACTCCTAAGTAATTAAATTCTGTTAAGATTTTGTACAAATTCTGTATTATTAATAATAATAATTATTATTATACTATTGTATTTTGGTTGGAATTTTATACACAAGCCAGGCTATCCTTTATTAAAGTACTCTGGTTAATGGTTCAAAATTAAGGGGAGTTCCTTATACATAATGACTAAATTAAAATATAATTTTATTCATTGCATACAAAATTATTTAAAAAATACTAAAATTTAGATAAAACTTAAGAGGTTATGCATTAATAAAGATGCATTTAATTATGTATGCAAATACTAAATAATTACAAAATAATCCTGAATTAGATTTTCTCCGGTCTTGGATTCATCTAATATCTTTATTTGTAGTACAGGAAGGGAGCAAACAAACAATCTTAATATCCTTCGTTTGTTCTTAAAGAGTTAAAACGTAGTACATTTAAATCAGAGAATAAAGTTTAAATTTAAGATCTGTAAGAAGTAATGCAGAGGAGTATTGGATGAGAGAAGGGGGTAAAAAGGGGTAGAAGATTTAATATAGGGGTTAAGATATCAAGTAGAAAGACTAGTAGGATTGAAGGAGAAATGATGGGGTTAGTTGTTTGGGAATGTAGCAAATGGGGCGTAAAATGTTCTTGGTGTGTTTTGATGTAATGAATATATTTGAATGTAACATCTTAATTACAATAGAGGATAAACTGACTATGCAGAGTTGGAGCAGATTCATGAAGGAGTGGGTAGGAATGAGACGATATATATATATGAGCAAGCAGTAAGACTTCAGATCATCTTGGATGAGCCTCCTCAGCGAGGGCATCGCGTTTGGGAACGGATCTGTTCTTGTACTAATATCTCTTTGTTTATAATCCGTCTTTGCATATCTTCCTTCATCTTTCCTTTACTTCTCATACTGCATCCAACAAATACACCTTTCTGTCGAGTTGGATCCGTTATTATCCTGCCTGTAGAAGGATTATTATTGAAGTTATATTATTAATACATGAGCAATATGAGATGGCTATAAGGAGAAAGGATAATGTCTCCACCAATCTCAAACTCTCTCGCTAACTGCTCTTAGTGATGTAATTTTGCTAAATCAACGTACGATAGCCATCTCTTGTAAATTAGTATGATAACTACTGCTTAAGATTATTGCGTCAAGATTCACACATCAAAGATTATTTTTTTATCCCTTTTATAGGTCGTTGGTAAGTATACTTACCACTGGCAATAAGGTCGATTTTATTAAAATAAGCTATGGAGTTGATCCTATTGACATTTTATGGTGTTATAGATGTTTTCTGGTAAGTAGGCTATCCACATTTTGAAATTAATGCGCAGCGAACATTTTGCTTCATGAGTTACAGGAATGTTGTAAGGATTCATACCGGCGTACGCAACCGTGTTGTTTTGTTGTTACTTTTGTACAGTGCTTAGAAAATTCGAGTATTTTACGGGAAAGCAATAATTCATGCTAATATAAAGTTGAGATAAGTTATTCTACACATTTTTCTGTTATATAGGACTACAAGTTTTTTTAGTAAGCATTGTTACCACTAAACATTATGTGATTCCCATTTCAATAAACATTCCTTGGTAAGTACACTTACCAGGGCTTAACATAAAAAATATATATTTCACTGTTCTAGCACTAGTAGACAAATGTTATTTGTCCATAACAAGAAGATAAATTATTTGCATTCGATCTTCTAGTTCCACGGCCATAAAAATAGTTCGGTTTCTTTTCTCAGCCAATTGTATGACTGAAACATTTAGGAAGAGAAGAGGTAGAGGTGTAAAATACACTAGTCAGAGTTATCTCCTTTGAACGTATTCATCATTATACAGCCAGACCCTGTGGTGAATGAAGTGAAGGTGTCATTTGAAGGGTGGGAAGTAGATGCTTTTCAGAAGACTTGGAATGCTGATAAGCATACTTTTACAATCAGTGAGGAAAGCCTTGGCAAACCACTTCACTCTTCGTTTTACTTAGTAAAGCCTCCAAATAATAAATAAGCCTCCAAAAGGTTCTAACCAGCCATTCGGCTGATGACCTAAACAGCATTTCAATTGTTTGTCAAGTATAAAATTTTCTCGTCAGTTTTTTCTCAAACCGGATCAGTCTATTGGTAAAGTCGTCTAATTAGTCTATCGTAAAATCAGCTCTTAAACACTTGATTGACAGAGAAAAATATCCGTGGTTCAAATCCTAGTAAAGGCACTTTTATAGGGATTAGAATACTAGAGAGTGAGTGGTTTTCGGTGAATTTTGATGATTTGGGTTTAATTAATAAACTCTCTCAGGTATGGTCGATCTAAGTCTGTGCAAGACTACACTTAATTTACACGTCATCTATATCAATCTTATCTCATTGTGTCATGCTTATTGTTCTTAAATAAAACAGATTGCTACGTACACGCATAAGAGATTAAAAAAATGAAAATAAAGGTTTTTTTCTATGAACATGTGTACTCGGAGCATACTCATTAAAAGCTAGTCCAGCTGTCTATTATTTTAAAGTGAATCCCGATATTCCATTACAGAACTGGCCTTTGCAAATGATAGTGCGGTTTTAGATACCAACGAGGCAAGTAAAGAAGCACCAAAATAAAAATAATGTGCTTATCACAAAGTTTATTAAAAATTTTCAAGTTCAAATCAATGGGAATGAGTGCCATGTTATAATGCAGTAAAACACCTCGGCATAACGCTTAATTCTATTGTAAAAAAACATAATGCAAGTAAATAAAAAAACTAAAATAAATAAATAAATTTTGCCGATCAGCCATAGTTATTTTTTAATATTTTTAATTTTTGTTAGTAATTAATTCATTGTTGTTATTTTTCTTGATTGGTTTTTGTAATTATGTATGCAGTTTATTGGATAAGGTTATAATTTTATTGTAATAAATGGTCGCTAATGACTGCATTGTTAATGCAACCTTAAATAAATAACTTAAAAAAAAATAAAAAAATAAATTAACAAGGCCTTTAAACAAACCTACAAATTTTAGCCATTTTTAAAACGGAGGAATTTCCAAGGTATCTCAATTTATTTTTTAAATAAATAAACAAACAAATAAAAGTAACTAAACATGATAAATGATTGAATTAAAAAATAACAGAATGAAAACCTTCTTTCTAAGATGTGGTTTTTAGGAAAAGAAGAATGGATTTGAAACACGGAAGGGTGAATTGAAAGTTAAAGGAAACTGCCGTCTTCACCAATCCATCCATCATACTTGTTCCGTAAACCGGAATAAATTACAACCTACTTTAAAATGAAGGCTTTGAGGGAGGTGAAGGGTGACGATGAAAGGGAGGGTAAAAAAAATGTGGGTGAAAAAATGAACCACCGATCTTAGGAGATCGTAATATGTCTGCCAATCCTAATTCTCAAGACATGATAAGGTATCGGTTTATAATGATCTTGGGTTACGTTTTCTCTTACCAAAGTTGGTGGTATGAATATTGGTAAGCCCTTTTGCTTCATCATACAACCAAATACATCATTAATCGTTTCCTAATAAGTTCTTTTTTCTGTATAAAGGTGAACAAGCTTTTAGTACAAGTGCCTCTGACATGTTCTTCTCTTGTTTTTACTTTCAAAACCGGCTCCTTTTTTTCATCTCAGTTTTCCATCATTCTTTCTTTGTTCATTTATTTTTCTTTATTATTGTCTTCAATATACCTTACACGTTGTTTTCATTCATTTCTTGACTGGTTTTTGAGTTGTTCTATATCATTAATCAGTTTCATTCACTGGTAACAAATTAATCAAAATGGTATATGAACTTTAAGGTGAGCTTTTTATACAATCGCTATTCATACAAATAACCTTCAGATTAAGGTACTAAATTAACGTATTGTAACAACATTAACGGAATAATGATCAATTGAATGAGATTTGGTACCGTATATTCGCGTGTATAACGCGCACTTTTTTCCCAAGAATTTCTCCCCAAAAATGGGGGTGCGCGTTATACACGAATACGCCTAATTAAAACAAAAACCGTTTAAATTAAAAAATACAGATAATTATTTTTAATTAAAAAATAGATAAAGGCGTATTGATAGTCGTTTTTGCTTTATCATTAAAATAAAAATGTTATTTTAAGATAGTGGCAAAAACAGTAATATGTATGATTTTTATGGCACGTTTGGCATCATTATCTGCCTGTTCGTTTCCTGCCATTCACTGGCGATTCATTTCCACTAGAAAAAATTCATAAATATTTTCATGTGTGAGCAGATACCTATTATAGATAGTCGTTCCTGGAAATCCCTATCCATTCGGGTGTTTCTGCGTTACACTACCTTACTTGGGTTTAGTTCGTAATTGCTAGTCGGCTTGATCAGTACCAACGTAGCTTTTTACTGATTTCAGTATTTAGTTTTTGTTTACGATGAGTGAAAAGACATCCCGTTCTTCCTATACGACAAAATTTAAACTGATAGTAATAAAACACGCAGAAGAAAATGGCAATCGGGCCGCAACGCGTGAATTTGATGTACCAGAAACAAATGTCCGGGAGTGGAAAAAAACAAAAAGCAAAATTAAGTGTTACAACTCGTGATCGGCGGTCTTTTCGTGGTAAGAAAATAATGCATTCAGACGTAGAAACCCAGCTAGTCGAGTATATACAAGAAAAAAGAAGCGGAGCTTTTTCTGTGACTACAGAAATGATACAAATTCAAGCAAGGCGAATTGCTGAACGTGTTAACATCGAAAATACAAAATTTGGTACAAGCCGTGGTTGGTGTGTTAGGTTTCTTCGCAGACACGGTCTTCCGATTCGAAGCCGAACCACTTTAGCTCAACGTTTACCTGAAGAATATGAAAATAAAGTCATTGTGTTTCATCGATTTATCTTACAAGTGAGGGCTAAGGATAATTTCGATTTGTCTCAATTTGGGAACGCTGACCAGTGTCCTGTATTTTGGGATATGCCGATGGCTCCTACAGTTTAACCCAAGGGAGCCAAATCTGTACCGATCAGAACAACAGGATACGAGAAACAACGTTGCACGGTAATGCTTGCAATTACCGCTGATGGACACAAGTTGCCTCCGTATGTAGTAGTTGCTCTGCCGAAAGAAAAGCTTCCGCACGGTGTTATTGTTCGTGCCCAAGAGAAAGGATGGATGGAGGAAAAGTTGGTTTTAGACTGGATCGAAACAGTGTGGAATCGAAGGCCAGGTGCTTTGTTAAAGCAAAAAAAATTATTAGTCCTGGATAGTTTCAAAGCGCATTTAACTGAAACCGTTAAGGAAAAAATAAAAGGTATGAAAATTGTTTTGGCAGTAATTCCAGGAGGATGAACATCCGTACTTAAACCTTTAGACGTATCAGTTAATAAACCTTTCAAAGGCAGTTTTAGAAAACTTTACACCCAGTGGATTTGCGATGGTGAACACTTGTTTACACCATCTGGAAAACTGAAAAGACCACCACTGTCGCTTATACTGGAGTGGATTCTAAAAGCCTGGAATGCAGTGAAATATGAAACAGTCGTGAAGAGCTTCAAGAGGTGTGGAATATCTAACAGCCTGGACGGTACGGAGGACTGCGCACTCTGGGATAACAGTGACAGTGAAGATGTACCCGGGAACGAAGAAATTTCGTCATCTTCGGAAAGCAATCATGAGTAAAAAATTGCATTGAAATTAAATACTTAAACTGTAATGTAAGTTGTTTCAAATTGATCGTTTTTTGATAGTTCAATAAATAATTTTTTCAAGTGAAAAACGTCAACTTATTTATTTTTTCAGGTATGAAATATTTTTACCTAAAATATTATAATTAATTACGGGTGCGCGTTATACACGAGTGCGCGCTATACACGAGTAAAAACGGTATTTCTTAAGATAGGATCAGGTTCAATTGTTGCCCCTAGACAGTAAAAGATTTTATTATTATATTGTTGTGTCTATTACTAATTTATACATTTTATTCTTCAATCTTTTATTATTTATTTACGTTCATTCGTTAATTCGTTAGACTGTTCTAAAAACGTGGCAGTGTTATAATTTTCTGTTATTTTTTTGGTCTCAAAGTTTAGTTATTTTTGTAGAACTTCCATAACCAAGGTTTACTATAAAAGAACTTTCCATTGAGTTAGTTTTAGTCATAAATAAGATGTGAATCGAACCAGTGTGTTTATATTATTGTTAGTAGGCAAAAGTAGTTTGGTACTTAAAATTTTAAGAGTGAGCAGTTCTTCGTATTCAACAACTTAGGTACTTACTATAAAGCTATGCTAGTTCCAGGAATATAAAAATTAATTCTGTTTTTTATCACATAGTCAAACAATTATGTTATTGAAAAATATAAGAACAGAAGGGGTAGAGGTGTAAAAAATACACTAGTCACAGTGTTATCTCCTCTGAAAGTAATGAATTTCGTCGTTATAGAGCTAAACCCTGTGGTGAATGAATGAAGTGAAGGTGTTACTAGCAGGGTGGAGAAAAGAGATGCTTTTCAGAGAGCCAGGCAAGCTGATAAGTGTACTTTTCCACTCAGTAAGGAAGGCAATGGTAAACCATCTCACTCCTCGTTTTACTTATTAAAGCCTCTAGAGATTCAAACCAGACTTTCAGCTGATGACCTAAACAACAACAACTATAGTTGGTTTGTAGGTAAGATTAATATGATTTTGTCTAAAATTAAAAATTAAATGTTTTAGGGGTATCCTCATACCAGTAATTAATTTTTTTAAATTTTATTTATAAAGGTCGGATCAACTGTTAATAGTTATTAGCAATAATATACATAATAATCAAATTTGTTTTGGTTTTATTTTAAGGCTAAACTCAATTATTATTCGCTGTAATTGTTTCTCATGAAATATTTATCATTTTAAATGAGTGATTAATGTTTAACTGATCAAAAAGGTTTAACCATTCTTTTAAGATTAAAAATACAAAATTGTATTACGAATGGTTAACTTTAATTTCTCAATAAACTTAATCTTAAAAACACTCATTAATCTAAAAACTCAATCATGAAATTAATATTTAATCAGTTAAACACACCGTAATTTTTTTACGTATAGCGTCTTCATTCTTTATTTTTTGCACCTTCATTCACCTCATCCATAAATTTTAAAACAAAAAATACATCTTTCTCCATATTAATGAAAAGTTTTACAACGTCAGGACCCAAGATGAAACCCTTTATTACTTATAACCAAACAATTGCACTGAAGCAATGTTGCTGAGTGCTGTCTTCTTCAAAATTATGGCCTAACATTTTTAGCACATTTACTGAAAGTTTTTGTTAAACTGTTTGTAAATAATTCTTAACTGTTAAAAAAATTGATTGATTAAATTTCTTTTATTATTTTTTATTTCTCCTTTGTGTTAAAAAGATGTCACCTTGTTGGACAGGGTGATACTAATATATATTTTGTGCATTTATATTTATCTAAAACAATCGAAGAAATTATTTCAGGTTTACCGAATACCTTTAAACATTTCCTTGTTGTAACACAACTGCTTTAATCAATTATTGTTTTATCAGAAGAAAATAAAAAGAAGGGTTTAATAATGCACAAAAGCATAAACTTTTATAACATGTGATGCTATAAATATCTATACATTTTTCTTCGGTAGAGATGCAAAACGTGAAACATCGAAGAACAAGAGGTGAGTTACTGTATAGGAACAGTAAAATAAACTGGTAAGAATATTGGTTTGTCGGTAGAAACGGTGGCGGATGCGGTTAGAGAAGAGGAAAATGTACGTAACATGCAACCAGAGAAAGAAAGATAGATGTATAGAGTAGTGTCTAGTAACAGATGAGAAGGGAGAGAAGTTATTGTGGTGAGGGGGGTGTTATGTGTTGTGTGTGCGATATCGGGTTGAATGTGGTTTCTTGAATGTGAGGGGGGTTTTTAAGATCAAGGAAAGAGTTTGGGTGGGTATAGGTTGTTGGGTTTGAATCACTCAGTGGGTATAGATGTGTTGGGAGAAAGGAATGGGTATTAGGCAGTATACGCGTTCTCAACACAAATCCCTTCTTTCATGCCCCTGTCAAGATGTCGAAACTGAGGAGTTTAGTTCCCTCAAACCGCCCTGGGCTATATATATATACTTGTGTATGTTTACTTGTGTGTATCTGAGAAGAAAACATTGCGACGTGCTCCCTTACTGCATAAAAACTCCAACTTACTGCTTCCACTAGTGTACATCACACCAAGTACGCCCCCAATCTTCTGCATCAGCCTCTCTCTTGAATACTTCTACCCACCCGGCTATCCCTTACACCTTGTCACCAATAAATTTACCACCCCCTTCTCCTCATACACTTCACTATAAATTCTTCTCTCTCGTCTGTTCATTGCTGAGTTTTTCTTTCTCTTCAATTCTTTGAACGAAGGCTGCTACTTTACAACAACAATTCCCATTAATAATTCATTAACTTCAGTTTCTATTGTTACGTAACACTTGAGTTATACAAGTAAATGTTTACTGCTATAAATTTTAACTCTACTTTATATTTTTTAATCGAAATTAATTACAACAAATAAAAACAACGGCCAAGTACATACCATTCAAAAACTTTATCTTATCAGACCAAATTCAGAAACTATTGTAGGGCCTACCTGAATCAAACCATAATTCTGGTATTTGCCAATAGTTTGGAAAGGACTCTCAGAAATAGAAGTAAAAGAAAGAAAGTTTCTACGGAATATCCTAAAACCCAAAAAGATATCAGCGAATGAGCTCACATACCATTTGAGATCAAACCATAAGTAGTTTAACAACAAGTTTACAAAGCCAAACATTCTGGCTAATGCCAAATGTTTGTCTTGGGTCAAGACACCACTCTGTGATTGCACAATGTATTCTGCATGTATTACATAATGCGTATTCTTCTTCCTTTCGTTAAGTGACCAAAATAAGATATCCTATTCTCTTGACAAGTATCAAAAGACAATCTTTCTTTTTTTATTTTCTCCAACATTACTTCCTTTATTACACGGCGTATTGAGAAGAGTCTGAGCATTCTTCGGTTGCATCACATCATTTTGAAATCATCCAAGCGTCTAATAATTTCTTCCATTAGTATTCATACGTCAATTCCATAATAAACTAGATTAAACTAGATATTAAACTAGATGACACAATTTCATCGGTACGAGAGAGGAGCTTTGTTTTTGTTGTGAAGCTTAAAAGTATAATAATGTTTAGACGTTCACATGAAATATAAATCAAAGAGGTGTAGTTTTTATCAGATAACTGTTAATGTTTGTATTTTGGCGATGTTGAACATTAAATCAAGGCTTATAAAACAATGCTGTTTATAGGAAAACCGACTGGTACTGGTTGGTGTCCACCACCCGTTGGTGCTGCAGTGTAACATACTAGTCACCGTCACATAATAAAGGTTGGAAACACATTATCGTTTATGACTAAATATCTATACAACCAACTGTTTTTCTTCTCGCTCTAATTTTTTGTTTTTCTCTTTTTATGAGTTACCCTTCTCTCTCAAAAATCCACGGGAATAAAAAAGTGAACCGCTCCCACTCTAGTGCCCGTATATTTTAAAACGCGCTGCAACCAGCGACATTTCATGTAACACGTTTTTAGTGCGACAGGGGAAAAATCATAACAGCAGAGTAAATATGTGTCCCAAAAGAAAATAATGAGAGGGCTGCAGTTATGTAGTTTAGTTCGTTGGAGGATACGGCCGGCGTTGATATAGTGGTAGGAACCGGTCAGATCCAATCATTGGTTCTAAACATTCTGCCGATAATACCTTCCATACCACATTGTATGTACCTCGCGCATATAAAAAAAGTAAAACACTACCCAATGTTTATATATTCCCCTATTTTATTCAGCACATATATACATGCTAACCATATTCAGAGATTACCGTCGCTGATAGAGATAGTCAGCAATCTAACTAAGTTACGAGCGCATATATTGTCCAGATTTGACCACACAACTTATCCTGAAATACCCTTTCTATCTACCGAAACCCCTCCCACGACTATAACTAACCATTCCCCAATTTACCATTACTATGCTTTGATCGTTTTGTTTTTTCGTTACGAGTCCTTTAAAAAACAAAACAACAAAAATCATCAGATAAATACTATAGTTTGAAAGTGTCATTAAACCGGATTAACACAGATTTAATTTGCAAAATATTTATGAAATATTATAACAACAATAAAGTAAAAGTAGAAAAGGCAGGACAACAGTTCTCTTCAAAACACCGAATACATAACGAAATCAAAACACCCTGTGTCACTAGAAGACACAATACGAAAATAATAATTATTTCAAGTACCTCGGGGAGATGATACCAGCAAAAAGGAAGCAAACAACAGCACGTATCAAAAATGACCATCTCATATAAGAAGTACTGGCAAGACAAGCCAAAATCAGACATAATGATAATATTGTAACACTTCTGTAAGATCCGTTTCGGGATCTTGATAAATTTTAAAATTAACACACTAAAGTTTAAAATTACAAGTATTCATCACAACTAAGAATTACAATTAAATAATTGACTACAATCTACAAGTAGTATATTACAATAAAACTACTTACAGTAGAGCGTCAATAATTCGGACGTCAAAAATCCGGAACATCGAAAATCCGGATTCAATTCTGGCGAAAAATGGGAATTAATTTATCGTTTAAAGCATTGTCTACTGCACAAATTAAATTAATTGTCTTAAATCAAAATAATAAGAGTCCTTTGAATACAATATGGCGCCAAAGCTTATTATGTATCACTCTTTTATATGTACAATTACAAATTCCGTTAAATAAAAATTAGTTCTTTATGCATAACATATTTCGTAGTTTTACTTACCCGCTTCACATTTCTGTTAACAAATCATGTAAAATATAGTCGAATTTAGCTACTGTACTTTTCTTACTTTGAAAACGTCTAGGCAATTTTATCGGGTGTTTCGATAATCCGGATGGCGTCCGGTCCCAATTATTCCGGACTATTGACGCTCTACTGTAATAAATAAAAAACTAATTAGGCCTTAATTAACTAATACAATAAATAACTTATCTAATTTACTTAATACTACTTACAGAAATTATGCAGAGTAAATAAAAGTTAAACAATGAACAGTTATTCGCAGTAACGTTGGCCTTTTCGAACGTACTGGACTAACTGTATGCACTGTCGAATACGCTCACTCAGTCACAGACAAACGTAAACTCACTCTGGTCCTAAACAACCAAGCGCTTTTATAGGTGGGCTAATGGAGAGTTTGAGAAAAGACAGGGTTTTCCAATATAATAATAAAATAAAAAATCTGGTGTTAAACACTCACACAACTTTCTCTTGCCAATGCAAATGATTAATAATATACCTAACATTATTAATAAAATATTAGAAATAAACAAAAACTAACCTCAAAAACATAACCTTATTTTAATCACGAGTGAATGACGCAAAATGACAATCGAACTCAGTTTGGCTAAAAAATACGGAAAATCACGCTTTCACGCTAAACTAGGCTCTGTAGAGAAAAATGCTCTAAACAAAAGTTGTAGATCTTTTAATTTTCTATAACTTTTATTATATATACTTTTGTCGTAAAATGCATACTAAGACCGAAATGTTAAAAAAATCGATTTTTCTCACGTTTTCGTGAGAAAAAAAAACAGAAAATCGCAAATTACCGCTAAACTAAGCGTTATACAAAAAAATGTTTGAAACAGAAGTTGTAGGTTTTTAAATTCTCTACAACTTTTATTATATAAGTTTTTGCGCTAAAATTTATATTAAAGCCGCAATCTTAAAAAAACAACGTTTTTACGTGAAAACAGCCTCACCGAGAATTTCAGCAAACATGGCGCCTACCCTATCTTGTATAGAATAAAAAATTGAGTAAAATAAATGATTTTAAAAAAAATCGTAGGACCAGTTTTTGAGAAAATCGCAAAAAACTGAAAAATTATACGAATAAACTACTACTTCCGGTTGACCGATTTTGATGAAAATGGTCGTGTCGCGTCCGGTAGTGGTATGTAACTTAAGTTTCAAGTTTCAAGTTCGTACGATGTTCCGTTCTTGAGATATTCTGTTCACACACACACACACACACAGACACACACACAGACACACAGACACACAGACACACACACAGACCAATCGCTAAAAACATGTTTTTTGGGTTCAGGGGGTCTGAAAACGTATAGATCCGGTGAAAACTCGATTTCGAAAAATCGACATGAAAACAATACTTTCCTTCCTATATATTCATATAGGCAAGAGAAAGTAAAAATCCTTCTGACGGTTTCTGTATAAATCTTAAACAGCTGGAAACAAACTATGATCGAATAGAAGGTGTTGTAAAAAAACCAATTATTTAATTAGGAAACCGCCCGACTTTTTCACAATAGTTATTCAACAATAGACCGCTACCTGACTATACACAACCCTTTATGACTATTTCTTTAAAACTCTATGATTACTCCTTTTACTATTTATTCATTTACATTAACATTCATAAATTCTCGATTCCCTTAAAAACCTCTCGAATACTCTTTTCTTTTCAGTATTGTCACAATATGATAAAAACCTGTGTATCTGTACCCAAGTAAATTGCTTAGAACGGTCGGAAAAGCTAATTTACGAAAAGCAGAGAAATTTCAGATAAAGAAACTCTGCAAATAATGGAAACGAACAAAATAGACGGACAATACAAGTTGCGAGGTCAAGAAGACCTGCACAAGAAAAACAAAGGATTAATGGAAATGATTAGAAAAAGTTGACGAGATTTCTTTAGACGCCTGTATAGAATGGATGACAAACGGTTGACAAAAGAACAAATTTTTAAGTCACTAAATAATAGACCTAACATGTCAGATAATTAGTTTAAAGCTCAGAAACGATATTGAGAAAACTGAAATAAACCAAGAAAAGATAATGGATCAAACCAAATTTAGACAAATGATTACTGACTTTAAGGGCTTCCACGAAGAGCAAAAACAGAAATAAATGGACGGAAGAAAGATATAATTTCTACAATAAACAAATTCTAAGCATGTGAGCTGCACGTAAAGCTTCCAGAACCTAAAGTTACTTAATGTGGTCGAACATTTACCTGGTACGAAAACAAAATAACGCAAAACTCAGATATTTAACAACGGTTATGAAACTGAAGTGAATAATTATGTACTCGTACTAAAGAAGAATGGTGAGAAAAATATAATCACCATGATTATCGATATGGATTGGGTCTCCTGGCTCGATCTAACTTCAAATTTACTCTAAATTTTTTTAAGAAAGTTTAGGATGCCCATCTCTTTTGAGACAAACATTAAATAGAAGGCGGAAGAGATTAGAGGAGGAAACAAGGGAGAGAAGAACAAGGAGGAGGAGATGAAGGAGTAGATGAAGGAGTAGAAGGAATGAATGAGACATAAAGGAGGAGAATGAGGAGAAGAAAAAAGAGGAACAGAATGTAGCAAATTAGAAAACTGGATTTCTTTAATTGAAGAAACAGGCGTACCAACACTAATCACATCAAGTAAAAATATGGTATAACAAGTAATGGTACCAATCTAAATCATATGTGTGTAATATAATGTTTTAAGCTTGTTTCCTTGTCTATGATAAAAAAAAATTAAATTATGTAGATAATTTTAATGACTATTTAACTTTTTTATATATCTTTAAAACAACATGATGAACACTAAATCCAAAGTGACATAAACTAAATTAAATAAATAGTGTAAATCAACTGTGTTTGAATTCGGCTTCATGTTCAAAAAGGTTAAATAAAATGGTGCGGTTAAATTTCAACCAATGAGATTATAATTAAAAAAATATAAATGCACGAGTGAAGAAACAATGGAACATCGAAGGTTAATGGAGTGGTTGAATATATAAATTAACGAAACCATTTTTTATTTGAGGATGGTCGCAAATTATCAAGAAGAGTACAGAAACTAAGAACCTTCAACAAGACAACAATTCCGTCGATCAAAAGTGAACAGCATGAACAATCATTGGGGTAAAACCTGTTAATTTTAAAATAAACGATAAATAAACTTTATGATCTGTTAAATTAATATTACTTAAAAAAAGGAAAGGAATCAAATCGTAAATCATTTAAAAAATATGTATTTAATGTATAACTAAGTAAACTCTCATTTTTGTATCTTATTCTAATTTATATATATGATTAAATTTTGTTTTTCTCAGCATAACCTTAAAATTCTGTTTTTTTATTTAACTCCATTTTTGGCTAGCTTAAATTTAGGGCAGTTAATTATTGGGAACCGGGCAGAATTTGAGAAGGATTGGAGAGGAAAAGAGGGAAAGTAGGCGGAGAAGGGGTGGTGATGGTGTAGGAGGAAGACGAAGAGAGACAATTACAGTATTCAATTTGTAATCGGTTGCAAAACTGAGTAATCAATTCCTTCAACTGAAACATAAACATATAAACACATGAACATTATACATAGTACTTTAACAAAATGACAAAAATACCTAAAACTGGGCCAACATCTAAAAATCCGATCTACATACATATAAAACTTAAAGTAGATTTACGAAGAAGATGAAAACTTTTCAGATATTCAAACGAGAAAACTTGCACTCAATATTCTGGAAATAATAGAACACAATTTGGATCCGATGTATGTATGTATACAGAAATATTCACGTACGTATACTAAATAAAACATATCTCATTATGAAAGACAAACAATTTTGCTTGAAAATTTCACTGAATTGAACAAACAGGATAAAACAAAGTAGATTTGAGATTCGAATGAATGAGCAATATAGCCGGGCTGAAATTTCCCTAGCCGAGGCTTTTTCTTCTGACTACTGTGAAATGTTTAAACACCCGATTTTCTTTTCTTCACTTACTTATACGAAGAATATCCCATCAACTTACAGGTGAGAAGAAAAAGCAAACATACTAAACTCTGCTATTTCTTCTTCTTCACCTGCCTTTTACTTTGCATTACATCGTCCAGGGCTTTTCTCAATTCCCACTCTTTCTGTTCTAAATATTCTTCTCTCTATATTTCTTTGTGTATATTTATCCTATTTTTGTTTTTATTATTTTTGTACAATTTTATTACAACGGTAGTATGCACAGCACGACAGTAAACCTTCTTGTAAAAGTGTTATCAAGAAGGTTTAACTTAAAGTCATACCTGATTGTCTCACATATTAAACTAAACAATTGTTTAGACTACATCTTGCTAAATGAACTGTAATATAAAACTAGAGTGTATATATATATAGAACAGTTCTTTGTTTTATAAATTTGTTTAATCTTGTATTTTATTAAACTTTACATCTTAAAGTGAAATTATTTGGTAAAAAACGATGAAGATGTGTTTGTATTAATTACTTGAAAAACGATTTAAAAATTAATAATAATCCATTCTAATACCGGTTCTTCTTTTTCCCAAGCATGTAAGATGTTTCCTTGTAAGATGTTTTCTTGTTTCTTTTCTTTCCGCCCGCATCTTTTTTAGGCGTTCCGTCCTTTGCCGCCTGTCCTCGTCCCAATATACTCTGTTGGATTCCTTTCTAGTTTTAGTCTCAAATATTATCATATTAGTTTTAATTAGCTCATCGTATTTTCCATATTTTGTAATCAGATCCTTCCTTGAAGTTCTCAACTCTTCCATGTCCTGTTGGACTACCTTTATCCGTCTCGGTTCTGTTGTTCTTTCCTTGTAAAAGTTGATTATTTGGTTAGCAAGTCTGGTGTTTTAGCAAGTCTTGGGTTCGAATCCCATTCAGGTACGGCATATTTTCATACATTACAAAAAGTAATTTCATCCTTCACCGTCTGCATTAGCAGTAATTGCAAAACAGTCAGACGTTAAACCAAAAAACAAAACAAAAATCTGGTGTTTTCTGCTCTAAGTAGATGCCCCAAGAATGAAATTTTCTTTTCTGAAGAAATTTTATACTGGGGTTATTATCTTGTACACTTCTTTATTTGAGATTATCCCCCACTGTCCTACTATTTTTTTCTTGTTTATGCATTTTCTGACTATCGTCCTTTCCATCCTAACAATCCTTTCATCTTCTCGAACTTTATATGGCCCGAAGACAGTCTCTTTATTAGTACTGCATTTACTAATTAATAAAAAAACCAAATAAATTTAAAAAAGAGATTAAAGCTCAATAAAATATTTAACTTTTAGTTTATTTTAACAAATAATGTGTGTTATGATTATTATCTTCTTCTTCTTCCTGTCTTGGATTAAGCCTTCCGACCTGTTCCGACAACTCTGCTCATTTTTTCGTGACCTACCTACATCTCATTGTCCATTAGGTATGTACCTTCACGCCCTTTTCGCCCATCTATATTCACTCATTCTTATTAAATATCCCTCCCATTTTTCTTTGTATTTGCCAACTAATTCTAAGAGACAGGAGGCATTTAAATGGGGCCCGAGTTCCTCATCCTTAATGTAATCCATCATACTACACTTCTGAAATCTTCTTAAGAACCGCATTTCCACCGCTTCGATCTGACGTTCATCTTTCTCCCAAGTACCCAGAACTCCCTACCATAAAGCAATACTGGAACAGTTAGTCTTGTAAAACGTCAAATGGGTTTCTTTCCGAACTCTCTTATCCAGTGACCACATTATTTTACGATAGTCTACCGAAAACTAATCAGTTTATAGATCAAGTTTGTATTTCTAGGGTACGTTAAATCACATCCAACATATTTGAAATGCTGTACCTGCTCTGTGAAGCACCCATTAATAACTATTTTTGTTCATACTGGATTTATCCTCCAGAAAGCCATCGATTTTGCTTTTGCAGCGGTTATATCGGAGTTTCTACCCAAAACAGACAGGTGGAGTATCAAACTATTTACACTCAATCTATTCGTTGCAGGGGTTAAATAAATAGTTCTGTTTCTTATCACATGGTCAGCCAATTAAATGACTGATTTATTTAAGAACAGAAGAGGTTGAGATGTAAAAAACACTAATCAGAGTTATCTCCTCTGAAAGCAATGAATTTCATTATACAGCCACACCCTGTGATGAATGAAGTGAATGTGTCATTTGCAGAGTGGAAAATATGTGCTTTCAGAGGGCCCGGCATGCTGATGCATACTTTTCCACTCAGTGAGGAAGACAATTGTAAACCACCTCACTCTTTATTTTACTTAGTAAAACCACTTGATATGATTAGCATGAGTGATTTGTTGTTATCAAATTTTACAACTTTTTAACTTTTTTAATTAATCTTATATAGCCTTGTTTACATAAAAAATATAACTCCATGTGAATATTTTATTTTGTTAATAATTATGCATGTTAATAATATATCTCTAAGATTTATTATTCATCATATTTTAATTTTTTGTTTGTTTTGCATTTTTTTTTTAAAGTTTAGTTTATTGAAAGTGGCATCAACTGCTTGGTTATTAGTGACTAAGGTGGGTTATGTATCTAGAATATTGTATTTTTATGCGTACAAATTTCCAGACACTATCCGGGAATCGAACCCGAAACCTCCGCATTTTTTTGCATTTTGTTGATTTTACTATTTTTTCAAATTAAAAGAAAACAATGAAAAACCCTACTTCTCTTGTTATATAGATTATGTATTTATTGTTCAGTTTTTCTTGTCTCGTGCCATATTTTTTAATTTTCTTTTCTGTATTCAATATTTAAATAATTATACAATGGATCTTTGTAAAATATTTGCAAGAAAAAGTCGTGTGAGTGTTTCACACAAGATTTTTCAAAATATGCTTAATATAAAAACATTGTCAAAAATTTAATAATTTGTACAGACAAATAATTTATTACCAGTTAAGTCACGTGATACAGGATGGAATTATTATTTACAGTGACGCCTGTTGCGTTATATGGTTTTTATCCAGATGTGTTTTATAGTATTCACAATGCGAACCATATAATAAGTCGGGGGTCATAACTAAGTGGATGGATGCACAGACCCTTCATCTTTGTTACCCTTTTGTCACAGTTTTTAATAATACTTTTTTTGTATGTAACATATTTTATTTATTGTCGCTGGATTGAATTCCTCAATCAAAACTTAATTAGAATGAACACATTTAACAATTTACACAAATACAGAAATTAAAATAGACTTACAAAATATTTTACACAAAAATATTTAATTTAAACTAATACTTTGTTAAAATTAAGAAAAGTAAGGAATGAATTATAATAACTATACTGCAAATAATTACTTATAATTACATTATAAGTAAAAATTACATATAAGTTTTGATATAAGTATCAAAACTTAAAACATCGATTCTCTTTTTTCTTAATAAACATTTACTTGATACAACTTATTAAACTAGTAAAAATACATTACACATTTGTTTTTTTAAGCTTTTAATTGTTTTTGGGAACTGTACATTATTGACTACTACCCAATTTGATCGCAGTATTTTTCAATTGAATTAGGCATGAGTTTGAACAGGAAATCCCAGTAGAGTTTGTTCATGGATGACTGTCAGCTGGTCACCATACAAAGTCACTTGCTCAACCGGTGTTACTTAACAAATAAAAGTGACTTTCTACCAGCTAACTGACTGGGCTGGCCCGAAGGCCTACATTATACATAACACACAATGTGAAAGACACCCCAATGGCAAAAAATGTGACAGGGATTAGCAACAAAATGATTTTACACCGTAACTAAATAATAACAAAATAAAATTATAATTAAGACTGCTTGGTGGCCGACTCCGTAGGGTGATGTAACGCGCAAGCCTACCACGTGGAGGTCCCGGGTTCGATTCCTGGCTAGTGTCTGGAAATTTTCATACATTAAAATTCACTATTCTAGATACATAAACCACCTTAGTCGCTAATAACCAAGTAGTTGATGCCACTTTAATAATAAACTAAACTTTAAAAAAAAATTCAAAACAAACAAAAAATTAAATGATGAATAATAAATCTTAGAGATATATTATTAACATGCATAATTATTAACAAAATAAAATATTCACATGGAGTAATATTTTATATGTAAACAAGGCAATATAAGATTAATTAAAAAAGTTAAACAGTTGTAAAATTTGATAACAACAAATCACTCATACTAATCATATCAAGTGTCTAAGTAAAACAAGGCCTTTCTGAGTGGACAAGTATGAATCAGCATGCCGGGCCTCTGAAAAGCACATATTTTCCACTCTTCAAATAACACCTTCACTTCATTCATCGCAGGGTCTGGCTGTATAATGAAATTCATTGCTTTCAGAGAAGATAAATTTGATTAGTGTCTTTTACACCTCTACCTCTTCTGTTCTTAAATGATTCAGTCATTTAATTGGCTGATCATGTGATAAGAAACACAACTTCTTATTTTAGCCTTGCAACGAACAGATTTAGTGTAAATGAATTGACATTCCACCTGTCTGTTATGGGCAGAACTCTGATATATCCGCAGAGTGATGTTAACGAACAAACCTACCACGCCGAGGTCCCGGGTTCGATCCAGGCCAAGGTCTGGAAATTTTCACAAGCTAAAACCCACCGTTACATATACCAACGTATTCGCTAATGACTGAACTGTTGATACGACTTTAAATAGACTAAAGTAAAATCAATACTGCTTGGTTGCGGTCATGCTGAGTAAATTTACCACAAATAAAATAAATACATATTTTAAATATTTTAGATTAAACTGAAACAGTATAATAATTTTTGTAAAACAACTCAATATTGATTAACTTTAACACTTTCGGTTTAGACTGTTTTCTTATAAATTTCTTTTACTACTAATTTATCCAGATCACGACTCGGTTTTAATCTTCTTAGTTGAGGTGCGTTTCTTCTTAAAAGTTATACTAAAAAATCTGGAAGATGGTTTGGTCGGCTATTAAATATTGATTGAATAAGTCAACATTACAACTTTATACACAAATGGCATTTTCAAGTCAAAGTGAAGGATCAAATTTTAAATTGTAGTAAGGGACATTTGATACTTTTCGCAGCATCACCGGAGATGTTTTGTATCCTTTATTTTACGTCCGAGTGTTTTGAACATTACTGCTAATGCAGACGATAAAGGGTGATGGATGAAAATCAGTGATAAAAATGCAGAACTAATCGTGAATCAAATCCGGGATCCCTACCTTTGAAGTCTGTTGTGCTGACCACTACACCATGGTCTGGCCGAAGAGTTGGAGTTGGATTCCGTATAGGGTTTAGTATAAAAAATATTATTTGAAACGACAAGTTTTAAATGGAAATTCTATTTATCCTTGAGTTTCACAGAACGGATTTAAAAGAAAATTACACCGTTGTGTAGACAACACTTCCGAGATTCTGCAAAAAATCCAAAAATTAAAAAATTTGGAAAAGCCGTTATGAAATTTTCTGAATTAAATAACAAAAAAAGTGAATTAAAATTCCTATGATTCGACTATTTTAGCGATGACACTGAGAAATTTAGTTTGTTTTGAAGGGTTATTACAGTGACATAACTGCTTTTTAAGTGCATATATTTCATAAATAACACTGATTACAAAACAATTCAAAGTAAGACTACAACAGTTGATGTAAATGCAAAATTAGTTGTTAAGAATTGATTAGTATAGAAATAATACTGATTCATGACATGGTACAATGATATTCTAGAATTGGTTAGGAGAATAAATTGTTCAATGTAAGAAATTGTGTGTTTTATGAAGTGTTGTGTATTGAACAAGGATAATGGATTACGATGAATGGAATGTTTGAATAGGAATTCTCGGAAATCAAAAACTAAAAGAAATTTTTTTATTACTTCCACCTAGCTCCAGTAAAACAAAGAAAGTAAAAAGAATCTCGATTAACTATTAAGCGGCAGGTATAAAAACAGTTAATGCCTTTGAAGTAAGTTAGTCAATATTTAAAGTGTGAATGGAAAATGTTGTCTAGTCGTTTTGAAATAGTTTCTTTACGGCATCGGTTCTGAATTTTTTAATAGTGTGTGTGTACCGAAGATTTAAAATAGTTGTGGACAGGTAAATCAACTAATTTGATTGTTAAGTTACATTGTGTTAATCATAGTCAAGTTCAATTTAAGCTTAAATTTGTAATTAATTTAATTGAAGTTATCTAATGGTATTTGTTAGTAGTTTGATAATTAATTAATTTTGTGAATAAATAATTGTTATAAGTTTAAGGAAGCCTGTTTATTATTTTTTTATGCCCAGACTCCGAAGGAACCTAGAGTTAAGTGTTAAATTATTGTATAGAAATGTTACTTTAATAATAATAATAATAATAATAATGAGAACATTGGTTGAAATTATAATATAATTTAGTTGTAGAAACATATCAATTTAGAGAGAGATTTAGCAAAGTGTGAAGTGTTGAGTTTTCATCTCAGGCTGAAATTAACAGTGTTACTCTATTATATATCCAGAGAGTACTTGTGTCTTTCCGGTTGAAGTCAAACAAACCTATTTCAGGATCAAAACTTGAACAAGCACGCAAAGGACCTTTACTAAGCCGCATGGCAGGTAATCCAGGGAGAGCTGTTAATTCTCACGGGAGAGAGTTGGCGAAGGAATAACGGGTAAGGGGTGAGGAAAGGAGGTGTCGTCGGGTATTAGCGGAATTTGCAATGTAGAAATTATCTAATACTCTCTGCGCTTCGTCGTTTTATTCACAACAGTTGCCGGTTACACGTACACACTTGACAAAGAATATGATGAGAGGTTAAGCAACGAGGACCGTAAGTATTTGATTCTTGTTTACTGGCCTTGCATGCATAATGTTCCTAATGAGGTTCAGGTATTAAAGTGTAAACACTTCCCAGAAGAGAAGAAGTATTTCTGCCACACCAAACAGCTATACACTAATTACACCCGACTACATTACCAACTTATAATTCCTTCTTTAGAATAACTATTCAGTTTTCATTTCGTTTGCAACTTAATAACAACTACCATTGAATAATATTATAACATTGTAATCATTTGGGCATATATAAAAACTTTTTTGTATTTTTGTAAAATAGTTTATAATAAAATTCAGTACCTAAAATGTCAGATTGAACCCCTAGATATTTCACAAGAAAAGGTTCTCGATTTATCGTGCTATAGTCTGGTCGGACACCATCGTTAAATCGCAGTGACGTTAAATCCGAACCTTATAAAAAAAGGGGTGAGGAATTTTGTGTATTCGTATATGTAACAGTGTCCTAAGTACTTTATTAGAACTTACAACAGGGTATTAATCCTTTCTAACATAATATAGATAATTGTGTTGTTTAGTTGTTTAGGTCATCAGCCTAAAGGCTGGATTGAACACCCAGAGCTTTACTAAGTAAAATGAGAAGTAAGGTGGTTTACAATTTCCTTCCTCACTGAGTGGCAAAATATGCTTATCATCATGCCCGGCCCTCTGAAAAGTATCCACTTTTCATATTGCAAATGACACCTTCAATTCATTTACCACAGTGTCTGGTGTATAATGAAATTCATTACTCTAAGAGGAGATATCTCTGACTAAAGTATTTTACATCTTTACCTCTTCTGTTCGTAAACGTTTTAGTCATAGAACTGACTAACAATGTGATAAGAAACAGAACTTTTTTTTGTAGCCCTGGAACTAGCAAATATAGTGCAAATATTTTAACACTCCACTTGCCAGTTATGGGCATATACAGACTGTAACGTAATACTAATGCTTTACTGAATAAGATGGAAATATTATCAATAACGCATTCATTGTCCATTATTAAAGATTGAACTCGTATTGCCCAATTACCAGCCACTTTTGTTAATTCTAAAACAAAATAATTGACTTAAAACACTTTTATCTTTGATGGTAATCGGTTTATGGTTATTTTATTAAGACTATAATTATTGAACCAGTCATTTCAGAAAACCCATAAGTAAAAATTTTACATTTACTCTTTAGTATATTTTAGGACTCGCTAAATGTTAACTCAGTGTCCCTTCAAAAATTACATAAGTTTGACTTTCCTTAAGTTAATAACACTAAGGAAAGGCTTATTCTTAAGGATACAAAGTGTTTTATTCTAACTAAAAAATGAAAGTGGATGATCTATTGAAGCTTGAGCTCTGCTTTCTAGTGGAAGAGGCTACACAAATTTTTATCCAAAAATATTTTTGAGGGAGATAACTATTCTTTGGGATAACTGCGAAATTGAATAGTCCTGGAAACCAAATTTTTTTTCTTAAAGTTAAGAATTTCAATTTGTATTATTGAAAAGCTATTTAAGTCACTAATTTGTAAACTAGAGAAATAAATAAATAAGTACTAACTATTGTGCAACACAATTTTCTTCTGGTCTAACAACGTATTTTACAGAAAACAACGAAAGTTAGCATTTTACTTCAATTTATTTCAGAAACTACTTTAGTCTAAATTTTTAATATAAAAAGTAGCTCAAATTTTTTTATACTTTATTTATTTTGGAACTGTAGAAGAACAACTAGCAAAAACTTCACGACTAAATTACCAAGAAAAATTAAACAGAAATCCAACGCTCTAATGACTTTGTGAAGGACACCACCCCGCGATTGCTCTCCAGATAACGATAAATGTGTTCGTTTAAATTATATTTTTGCATACGTAATAATGTTACAGTTGCGTTAATGTATCATGTCTCTACTCCATCGGCGTTTCAGTCATCTTTGTGCGATTCCTCGAGCGATTCTAATTCGTTTTTTATTGACGCTGGAGACGTCGATGAATTGAGGCTTTTTAAGACCACTCTATGCGGCTTTTCTTTCGCTTGCTGGTACGTAAAGAATGAGGTGTTGTTTTTACGATAAAATTACAGAATAAGCCGGTATAGAGCCGGTGTCGCTGGATACACCGTAACGGAATCTATACTGCGTTTACAGCAGAAGTCAATTCCGCCCGCCAAGTTTTTTGACTTATTGACTTTCTGAAATGACCGATTCAATTACCACGTGATCAAAAGAAACGTTGAAGTGAATAAATATGTAAGAGCAAGTGTTGCCGTTTTTATGCATTAAGAGGGGAGTATAAATCGACGGCTGAGAACCAGAGGAACGTAACTGCAAAAATCGGTTTTTTTGTTTTTTCACTATTCCTACATAACTTTTTATGCTGCACAACATGGTATTAACGACATTTCTCTATCTTCTAATTTAACGGATATTTGGTAGTTACGTTTTTCTAAAAAACTTAGTTGGCTCAGAACCAGAGAAACGTATTGGTAGATACGTTCCGTGTCTCGCATTGCGCTTCAGAACCAGAGAGACGTATCTGTCACTTATGCTTGTCTGGTTCTGATCAAGTATTGTTTTTAAAACCAGGGAGCCGATGTTTGGGTTATAATACTTTAATAAGGCATTATATTTCCATTCATGTGTGTTTTTACAAAAACAATAAACAAACTACTACACACTAATTAGCCTGTGTTTGTCGCACACACAACATAATTGTGTACACGAAAAGTAATCTATGACTCATTCTTTCGTAATATGAGTAATTCAGTGTACATCAGCGTAGAACGTTTAAAAACGTATATTAGTTATTTTCATGCGACTTTAAGCTTCCTTCGTGGTTTTTTGAGTGTTACTTTTCTGTAATTGAATATTCTATATAAGAAAATTCCGTTCAAGGTTTTAGATAAAAAAACGTAATTTAAATTAAGAAAAATTCACAACTAGTAGCACCAGTACAATTAAGTAATTGTTTGTACTTTAGTTTGCGCCAACGGTAACGGCATTTTAAAAAATAACCGAGGCACAAGGCATGAATATATTTAAACAATTTTGGGGGTTAAAACACTGACAAACAATGACAATTATTGTCACTTCTCATAAAGGAGATTCCGACAGCACGGGTTACCGAAATTGGTGATTCAATTTGACATCTAACGAACAAGAGGTTGAGAGAATAACGTACGAGGAGCATTTAGCCCGAAAGAATTCGGCCAGAGATTTTTAAAACAAAATTAAAGAAGAAGCAATTGTTGCAAAATGCCACCCTCTAGAATTTTATTTAGAAGCAGTTAGATACTGTCCATCAGTTAATGCAAAAGCAATTGTTTATAAACGTAGAGTAGTTGTATATAATTTAACTGGTTTTACTGTTGCTTCAAAAAGAGCAACAAATTACATGTGGCATAAAAGTATAGCTGGGAGAGGTTCAGCAGAGGTAGCTTAATGCGTTTTCAAAGAACTAGAAAAAATTGCTGATGGGCTGCCGGTTTATTTTCCGATACTTGTGGCGGACAAATCAGAAACATTATTGTCTCTGCAATACTGGATCATATTGTTCAATCTTGCAACATTAATTTAATAAAGCACTGTTGTTTTGAACCTGGACATTCGTGCGATTCTGTTCATGCAAGCATTAAAAAGTGTTCAAAGAACATCGATATTTACGAACCCACTGGTTGGCACACAGTTGTCCGAACAGCTTTAAAAAACTAGAAAACTTGAAGTTGTTGAAATGTGCCAACAAGATTTCCTAGATGTTTCTAAATTTAAGAAAAAAACAGTTAAAAAACGAGAAATGCCGGTAAAAATCAGGTCCAGTGGTTAGCATTGGTCATTTTAAATACCTTAAAAGTGACTGTTAATATTTACTTTCCGTATATTCAAGGAGCTAACAAATTCGAATAATTTGCTACTCGCAGAAGGATATCGCAATCAAAATTAGATGAACGTTTTGAATTCAAACCCTTGTACAGTGAACCATTGAAAATTGTTGGAGAAAAAATTAAAGACTTGTTAGATCTCTGCGATTCTCGGATAATAAAAAACCACTACATTAACTTTTATAATGTGTTAGAAAATGGCAATGTAATTCCAGAAATAAAGAAGGCGACACAAAACAAAAATAGGAAAAATGAAGAAATCGGTAATATAATTCTTGCAAAAATACCAAGAAAAGCAAAGAAACCAAATATTTTTAAAGTAAACAAATTTTTACCCTCATTTTTTCGAAAACTGACAGAGTAAATAATTTTGTTTCAATTTCAGATTGTTCATAAAAAATTTTAATTTGGAAATATTTTCTTGTGTCTAATGTATAAATTTTTGTATTGAAAATATGTTAATTGTAAGGCTTTTTTGTTAAAACTGTTTTAATTTGTAATTACTTTATGTGTTTCATTGTAAAAAGTGGTCATTCTATTGACCGAGAAGTCGGTGGCCTCTAAAAAAGTCAAAGTTTTAAGTTTTCATAATGTAAATATTTTTAAGTTTATTATTTTCAAAATTTCTAAAGTTTTCGTATCCTAATTATTACATTTTCATATTTTAAATAATTTGAGAAATTTCTTGATTTTTAATTTGTTTATTTAAAAGTAGGCCTATTCTTAGTTATTTTGTAAACAATTATATCAAGCAAAAATTTATACATAAATTTTATTTGGGTTAATTCCGTCAGTAGCTAAATAAAAATAAAACGGAGTTTTAATGAATAATAGCATATGATTAACATGTGTGTTGAAACGTATGAATACAATTCTCACTCTAAATTACTTTGTAGTTGAGAACCAGAGAAACGTATCTGCACAATCACTAAAAAAAATCGCAATATCAAGGGTATTTTCAAAAATTAATTTTTACATTAATTAAGACGCATTAGTAAAGAGTTTAAATAACGGTCTATTGATAAAGGTTTTTGAAAAAATATAACGGTTTTCCCAAAAAATGATGAAATCCACCTTTGTGCACTTTCTTTTTGCTCTCCTGTAAAATCAGTAAAATGCAGATACGTTCCTCTGGTTCTCAGCCGACGAAATTATCCAATCGAAACACAAAACGAGTAAGAAAGAATAAGTACGTAGCGGGGACGAAATTGTTTTTCTCATATGAGTGATTTTAAATCTGCGCCACAGTAAATGCGAGATCGGTAAATAGAGAACCTACTGTGTATATTATCAATTCAACAGTTCATAACAGGTTGTAAATTTAATACACGAAAATACATTTGAATATATTAAAAAAATATATTTCTTTAGATATATTTAAAATTCTCTCTAAATACTTTTTAAACTATTACAAATAATTTTAAAATCCATTTAAAATAAATAAAATTTTAAATAAATAATTTGGATAAATTGATATATAAAATTTTTACAATATGGAAATACATTACTTAAAACTTTAAATATATGAGATACTATTGAATAAAATGGTGTAAGATGAAAATACATTCTTTGAATTGAAAAGTGGTTTCAATTTATTTTTAAGAAAGGCATACTGAGTTTCATATTAAATTGAAAATTTTCATAATATTTAAAAATAATTTATTATATATTTTTATACTTAAGGATTTAAATAATTTCACTGTAGTATCTTTACTTTTTTTTAAATTTATACAATAAATAATATTTACTGTAAGAAATCAAAATTTATTTCTATATAGTTTAAACGTAACACTGTATGAAAGCTAAAGAAAAAAAGTTGAGGAAACAATCAGGTATAAAATAAATTATTATTATCACGGGTTTCTTTTCCAGTTTTCGTTTTCTGTGATGTTTTTATCAGAGGATGGAATATGAGGAGTTTTTGTTATATCACTTTCTCGCTCTTCTTTAAGTAAGAAGAATCTTCTGGTTGAAGTTGGTTCGTCTGTGTGAAGGTATAAAAGGAGGTCGAAGGGTTTTTTGATTGTATGTGTGTTAGGATGAGAAAGGGTTCACAAGGAAGGAAGATTCAAACGGCACGCCACGGTTGATAGGACGACTTTACCAAGTAAAACCCAATTTAAAGTTGCCGCACAATAAGCACCTTTTGTAATTTGATTCGAAATCTGATCGCCTTTGTTTCACCGGCCGTCGTCGCATTTCCATTTTAATTGTAAACCGTTAAATATGTGCTGCAGTGATTTCATTTCAAATCTCTAATACGTACGACTCCGCAACCTATCCACTCACTAAAATTAGAACCCGTGTACATCCAGTAATAGTTGAAATGAGTTCTAATTTGAAATTCAATTCTTTTCCGATGAAATGTCAAGTTTGCACAATCAACAGCGATCTTCCATCCCCGTGAAATTTCACATTCGCACACCACATTCTAAAATCCATCTCCTCTGGTTTTTACTTTTCTCGTTTGTTTTGTCCTCTTTCTCTTTTACCATATGGTTCGGTTGATTTTAACTGAAAACCATAATTAAATTTCCATCCCTATACATCCATAATCTTTAACCACCCGCCATTCATTACAACTTAAATTAACAATCATTCTCATTACAATATAAAACACCACTATGCCATTCAATTTTTTACTTAACTATTGTTCCTCCATTCTTCTATTATTTTAATGTTTTAAGTCCCACAGAAAAATAAATTAAAAGTTCAAAATCAAAAGAATTTATAATCTTATAATTACATGATCTAATAATCTAATAATTACATGACAATTTTATTATAATAAATAAAATAATTTGGCAAAGTTAATTATAATCCACTAATATGTATATCCAAAAATCAATTACCTGTAAGGATAAAAAACCATATACTACAACACATCCCGAAATTAACAATTTGCTGTTTAAACTTTTAACAATCTACAAGACATTCTTAAAACCAATCTGGACATATGGAGTTCAACTTTGGGATCTGCTAAACCTTTACACTTGAATCGTATACAAGCGATTCAAAACAAGATTCTACGAACGATATCTGAATGCCCCTTTACATCACAAACTCAATGTTGCACAAAGATTTACAAATGCCATACGTAATTGATGTCGCGAAACAACTATACAAGACAAATTTGCATGACAAATTTGAATTACATGACAACCCTCTCAAACAAAACATGTACACTAGGGCGATACCGGATGCTCAGCGGAGAAGTTTGAAGCGCCTCTGGCCAAGAGATCTTCTTGGCCAAATGTAGGACTGTGGTGATGACTGCACCCTCCTTCAAGTAAATCAAGTTTTGTACTCAAGTTTTGTATTCAAGTAAATGTACACTAGGGGCCCTTTTACCAGTAAAACAAGGAGAGAGGTTGTTAACAATTGCCTTCCTCACTGAGTACAAAAAAAGCCTAGCTTATCACCCCGCCAGGCCCTCCGAAAAGCATCTACTTCGCACCCTGCAAATGACACCTTTATTCACCATAGGGTTTGGCTGTACAATGAAATTCATTACTTTCAGAGAAGATAACACTGACTACAGTAGTAGTACATCTTTTTTACACCTCTCCCTTTTCTGTTCATAAATAGTTCAGTATAATTGGCTGGCCACTTGATAAGAAACAGAACTATTTTTTGTAGCCCTGGAACTATAACTGTGGTAAAAAGGTGTAAATAGAATAAAAATCTTGTTTATGAAAAATGTAGTAACCTATTTTATCAATACATATCTACCTATACCATTAGTTTAATCAAGAAAGTGGATACAGCTGACGTTTCTCTTTTTTGTCCGATAAGTGAGGCACTAAGGGTTAATTTTTTAATTTACAAAAATTTTATTAGAATAATAATATTGAACGTTGGCAATATGTTAAGAATTCTATGATTGCCATGTTAATGTAAAATTGCGTCCAGACAACTTATTAAAATCATTAATTTTTATTTTTCAAATCTTAAAATTCATTTCCTGAGAATTTTTATGAAATTAACATGCCTCCTTCTTCCCTCTGTTCCGTTTACATAATTTAAGGGGAGACTGTACTTTCTATCCCGCTAATGTTAAATTTTCTACTTTTGGGTACATGTTTCATAGGATTGGTAAAACATAGCGAAATGAAACTTTATACACTTATAGTTGTGAGGTTTCTCTAGCTACTCATATTTTTTTCAATTGAAGCCGTTGAACCGTAGAATTTAAACAAAAAATAACGAATTACGTAAACTTTATACAACTTTTTATTAAGTTTTGTGCATATTACTACTTCTTGGACCACCTGAGGAAGTCATAAAAATGTCGGTATATGTGCCTATACAAGGTAATTAACTGGTAAAAGTTTCTGTCTGGTATGTTTAATTGTTTCTGAAAGAAATATACCTAAATGTTAAAAATCTAAATTTACGGTAAACGAAAAAAATAAAAAGACACAAATCGAAAACAAAATGTACACAAACAAGAAAATTTACCATCAACATTTGGTTAGAAAGCTGAGAATATTAAAACCAGTGATGCACATATTAAAAAAATCCATTTGCACTAATAAAACGAGAAGTAGGTATAAAAAAATTATGAAAAATATTCGTTCTCAGTGATATAAATTTTTTTGGGTGAATACCTGATAAAAACTTAATTTCTTCATTTAAATAATTTTCAAAATATGTAATTTAATGTTTTTCTGGTAGATTGAGGTGTAAACATACTGAAAAACAAAAATCGATAATGGAAATTCAGTCATAACATGTACAGTTTCCCCTTAACTGGAGTAATTGCGGTGTAAACGTTTTTAGTATTGGGTTTTCTAAAAATGTTAATATTGTGTATGTTTTTAGATTAAGAATATCGATTAAGGTTTAACACAAACTACTACTTTTCATTACTGTTCTTATGAGGAAAATTTGTCTTTTGAGTTAAAGAAAGTCTAGGTAAGATTGAAAAGATAATTTGGGAATACAATAGTGAGTCTTACAGTGGGAAAAGGTTATGTAGATTTTAGAAATGAAGTCAGAGCAATGAGGGTAAGCGGCGACTTATAAGAAAGAAAGTAAGATACTAGGCATTTGAAGTAGAAGGGTTGGTTTGTTGAGGAGGCAAAAGTTTCGTTGCAAATGAAGAAAATTGAAGTCGGTAGGCACAACGTTTGAGAGTGTGTATGTACATATATATCTGTGTACTCAACAACATCAGAAAATCCGAGATATTTAAAACAATAGGAGAGACTCGTTTAGAAGAGTGAGAGAGAGCAAAGAAGAATAACTGATAGAGAGGGTGAAGGGTGAGACGAAGAGAGGGATAGATGTTATAGAAAGAAGGAAAGGAGGTGTGGAAGAGGGCTTCAAGATAAGCTGGGCTCACTCTCCGGAAGATGTCGCGATAAATTACACTGCAAAAAACAAAACGTCGAGGCAGGCATCAACATTAAACCCGGGCCGAGACTGAAATTAGCAAAACATGGAAATAGAGAAGAGCAATAAATATGTCAGGGTCTTTCCTTCCTCTGTTATAAGAATACTACTCGTATATATTATTGTTGTATACAGTACACTGTGCTATGCTATACACTGTATTATTATTGCTTCTTTATTACTATTACTACATTTCTTAAGAAGAATAAAAAATAACCATAAAAGAAAAGCGGATTTCATCCAGCTCTAAAATCCTGTTTTGACACTGTTTAGACCTAAGCAAATTTATTGGTTGTTAGCTTGAATTCAAAGCACGATATGAGTTTCCTTGGATACTCGCCCTTAATCGTCGATTGGAGCATAAAATTCTCTTCTAGTTACTTGAAAACGTAGATAATATTAATTCACCTTCCACTCAAATCTACATACGAATTTTACAATTCCAGAACTTACCTGTAAAATTGTATATAATTTGGTTCATAAAATAAATTTACTTAATTTTGTAATTAAGTAACGTTAAACAACATTGTACTACCACACAACAAACAGTAAAATACTTAGGACTACATTTAGATCGTCGCCTCACATGTAAACATCACATAACAACTAAAAAGAAACAACTTGAGCTGACACTACGTAAACTGCACTGGTTAATTGGTAAATACTCACCTTTGTCAAACAAATCAAAAATTATTTTGGATAAATCACTTTTAAAACCCATGTGGACATATGGGCTTCAATAGTGGGGTACATCCAGCACTTCAAACATGAAAATATTCGAACGTTTTCAGTCAAAATTCTTGCGGCGGGCCCTGTAAATTCCGTGGTAGATCAAAAACACTTATATCTATGCCGATCTTATTGACTCAGTGAAACAAACTATATCAAAATACAGCTGTAAATATTGTGATGTTCATATTCCGCCCGGTATTTAAAATAAATTGTAAATGTATAATTTTGTTATTTTATTAAGACAGGTAAAAATTTGGCTAGAAACAAAATTCAAAATGTTATGAAATTTACTTATTTAGTACAAACATATAAAATTTGAATTAAGGTGCAATTTGGAAAAAATTTAAATTTAATTAATTTGAAATTATTTAAGGTCTATCTCAGAGTAATATTTAATATTAGGAGGTAATCAAGAATTATACCTCATGTTACTTATAGCTTTTGTGAAAAATTTGTACAATAGATCAGAATATTTCATGTCAAAGTAACTTTTGCCGGTAATATTAGATGACCAATCGAACAATGAAAGACCCTTTTGAGCCTAAATTTTATTCCTTATAAGTAAGTTAAAAATTTTGTTATGTTAATTTTATGTTAATTTGAAGGGAAGATTTGAACTCTGGATGAAATTCTAAGCAATTTGAATCCAAATTTGATAAAATTCTGTAAAGTATAAAGATTATTAGGTTAATTTCTTATAAAAATGCGTATATCAGCTATTAAGCTAATTACGTTAATTACACGAAGTAGGAATAATTCTTGAAGCATAGAACGATTTATTTCGATGTAATATGTGGTTTTGAATATTATAATGTAATTAAAAATTTTAGAGAATTTATTTGAACGACAAATTTGATATTTTAATTAAAAACACATGTAAAAATATAGGAGAACAGTGTGTCAGATTTTAATTAATTACAAGAGTTTGATTAATAATTTTAAAGAAATGAAAGGATATGCTAATGTATAAAGATCCGCTGAATAGTTTGATATTTTTTAAGATACAAAAATATGTATGGTAACTTTGTAATTAAGCCGTAAAAATAAGCTTTTATCGTATGATAAAGACAATGTTAATTAGTGTCATTATTCTTTAATTAATGAGTATTTTTAAAATGTAATTAGATAAAAAGATGTATTTTGTTGATATCTTTAAGATTCGTATACCTAGAAATGTTAAAATGTTAATAATAAAAAGCTATTTGAAATATTTTACGGTTTCATAAAACAATTATTTTATGGAGTTTTAGACAAAATTAAATTATGTGATTATTAAAAAACTAACGATCCGATTTAAAAAAGAAAAACACCTTTGTAATCAGCAGAAAAAACCCTTGAATTTGATGTAGGGCTCAATGCTGTTCTTGTAAATTTAAATTTTTGATATAATTAATGTTAAGAGTGGGGATGGACTTCTTTCATGGTTGAATTGCCAACCTCACGAACAGTAATAAATCACATAAAGTATTAAAATTATATAAATGTCAAATGATGTTAAGTTATGTTCTATAAGCTTTATTGTAATAAGAAAAACTTACATATTGTGTATTTTAAGTTATCACTTATTTATATTGTTTTGTTTCACCTTAATTTGTTTGTTATTAGCAATTTTCATTGGAAAAAAATGTATAATTAATCTGCACAAGTTGGCACTTACTTTTTGTAGATGTAATTTTTAACCAAAAATTCAAGGAGTCCTCTATTAGACACGATGCGTAACTGACGTGTTTTAAAATTACTCGTAAAATGTTTTATATAGTAGTATGGAGGGATCGAGTATTCTGTATTTAGGGCCGATATGTATAGGCCATATGTGAGAGAAATAAATTGTTAAATTTTATTTAAAGTAGTGTCAACTGTAAAAAATTTATTTATTTTAATAATGCAAATTAACGGAAGTGATGTCAATTGTGGAATAAATACATCAAGTATTTCAATGGTGTTCTATGTTTTGTGAGCAAATAGTGTTTTGTGCTAAATATTTTTTTTATATATGTGTTCGGGTAATCTGCGTATAATAACCACCTGTTAATTTTATGGATTTCCAAATTAAAGATAAGTAACTAATTTTAAGCAATTTTTGTAACAAAATTTCATATGCCTAATTGGTATTTAGCATTTACTAAAAAATTTAACATGATTGGTTAATAATTTAAAAGATCTGTTTGTCTAGGATCTAATTCACTGAGTTCAAAGTTCCCATCCCTGTTTGTTTTAAAAAATTTTTTTTGTTTTTTTTTTTTTTATTATTTGTTTTATTTTGGTTGAATGATTTTAGGCAAGTTATGTCTTGTAATGTTGATCATGGCTTACTTTTATTGTTTCATTATGATAAATGATTTCATTAATATTTTTAATAAATTTCGATTAATTTGTTACCTTTTAAAATTGTAGTTTGATTTATTGATTGATGAAATTCCAATATCCCTTGTATGTAAGCATTGTGATATGAACTTTGTTTTATAATATTTAGTTAATTGTATTCGGAGGGTTTTTCGAGCTGTCAAAATGGTTGTTGTTTCTAGAACTTGAGTCTAGTAAGTTTTTTTTTATTTTTTTTTTTATTATTATTTGATTTTTATATATCACAATCCTTACATTTATTTAGATTAAGCTTATTTTCAGCGTTCCTGTCATTGGGGTAAAGGAGAATGGATTTTGATTGATTGGACCGCTTGTTGTCTGTCAGACTGTTCTGTTACCGAATCAGATGTTTTCTGTCAGATCAGTTTGTTTACATGATCAGCTGACTAGGCAGATATAGGTTAATGTAACCTTACTGTATGTTTGTTTAATATAGCTTACCTTTTTCTAAATTTAAATTTGTTTTGAGTTTTCTGCTTTTTAATTTATATTTTGTTTTATTTTATTCACATTTCGTATTTATTTTATTTCATTGTGATGTTGTTTTTGTTTTAAAATCGCGAGTTTAAGATTTTTTTTTATTTTATTTTTATTTGGAATTTCGACTTGGATATTTTGGATTGATGTTTATTGGGTCTCCAGTTGCCCTGCTTGGATGATAACCAAGGTAAGTTCGGTCATTAGTGGCATCCTGACCGTGGTCGTTTTTTGTTTACTTTAAGTTTCTTTTTCAGGTGACACCCCAACACCTGTTTTTGATGTGTCAGTCGGCTGGTGTGTCGGCATTTGACTGTTACATTAAATTGGCGCCCAACGTGGGGCTGACTCGTTCTGTCCTATGTTGTGGTCCATTTCTTTCCATTGTTTTTGTTTTTGTCGTCCGTCATCAGTTGACTGTTACAATATGAAGAAAGATTCAATCATCATCCAAACTTCTTGGCTCTGAATCTGCTAAATAACATTAATACCGGGTTTTCAAGACTGAAAAGACATACTGTTTTTGATTTAGGTTATAGGTTTTAAAAAACATTGTTACATTTATTATAATTTATTTCTAATTAATTTATTACTTTTTGCAATTCATTAACATTATAATGAACTTGTAATCGTGCTAACTAACATTTATCAAAATTTCTGATTGTTCTACTGCATGTGAACAGATTGTAAAAAAACAACTTAATTTTTTGTTAAGTAAAATAAAGTATTTTTGAAAGTCATGACTAAACGGAAGATCGGTATTCTACCAGAATTACTTTTATACAGTTTGTATGTATCATTGCGAAAGCACTATGCCTTAGTAACTCACGGATTGATTGACTCATCTGCTAACTTCCCGATCATCCAGAGATCTGAAATTTGACACATTTCTTTATTAGGAAATGAAGAGGAAAAACTAAAGCATTTAACTTTCGATAACTCAGCCCTACCATGGTTCTTTACAAAAGGTTTGATGGGGAGCCTAGCCAAAACACAAAGATTGATGGAAAATGTGATCCTAAATATTAAATTAAAAGACCGAATAAGTAAAGAGAATATTCGGTATAGGACTGGATTAGTGGAGATGAAATAGTGTGTGGCATCTGGCATCACTAAAATGGCAATGGGCCGGACATACAATAAGGCAGATGGATGATCGATGGATAAGGTGGTTTAGCAGCAAAAGCTTTGGCTGGGAAAGAAGAATAAAGGTCCACCACAAACACCGTGGAGAGATGGTTTAAAACTGGTGGTCGGATTTATTTGGGAAGGAATGGCGCACAGCAAGGGATTTCGGAAGCAAACAAGGGAGGCCTATATCCAACACTGGATGATGATGGGCTGATAAAGAATAAGACAAAAAAGAAGAGCTAAGCCCTAAGGAGAAAATTTGAGGTGAATATCCCATTGAAATGGAACTTATTTTTTATAACTTTATTTTATTTATTTAATCGGATACTTCATTATACTTTATTTTTATCATCAGTCTTTCGACTGGTTTGATGAAGTTCTTCAAGCTGTTCTTTCTTGTGCAAACCGTTTCATTATACTATTTATTAATTATTATTTAATTTGATTTTATTTAAATTCGGTAGTTTATACAGGGTGTCCCATTTGTAACCTGAAGTACTTCTAACGTGGATTCCTCTCACAAAAAAATAATGAAAAAAGGTTATATAACATTGGGCCGCAATCGCTTCGTTACCGAGTTACAGCTGGCAAAAATTTTCGTCTGGGTTTCAGCTGCCCCGCAAAAATGTTTAGAGCGTTAATAAAGTTGTGAAAATAAACAGATTTTAATAACCACACACCAATACCCGTCATATATTTCAATGTTAAAATCTCTTAACTTTATGACCCATTTTCTAAACAAGTACAAAAGCTACAAACATGAAATTTTGAGAGGCTCTTCAGCTCTTTATGTGAAAATAATACCACTACAATCATCAAAACGTACTGAAAGAAAAAAAAATATCAATTTTTTCATATTTGTAAAACAAATTTGCTCGGAAAACACCTTTTTATAAGCCATTCTAGTGGTATAACTCCACCTCTTTGACAATTATTACCACAAAAAATTTGAAGCCGATCGATCAAATAGTTTTTGAGAAAATGGGTTTTTATAAGAAATCATGATTTTCGGAAAAATGCAAATAAAAACAAGAATAACGTTTAGTACCAAGTTTGTCATACGCTACCTGCTTAAAACAGCCCTGCTCCATAATCTGGGTTGGAATCCTTATATGTTTCATCTTCTAATTTCTTCTTCATAATAAGTCTCTTCTTTCGGCGAGCTTTTTTTCATATCCTCACACATTTTATTCTGCTCCGCGAATTCAAAATGAATCAATTTTACTCAAAATTGATACAATATTTGCTCCTGGGTTTATTCCTAATTGTTTTATAACCTCACACTTACTTATATTACCATCTTTACAGGTTAATATGGCATCATATTTTTTATTTATTTTTTTTTAACGTCCGACTGTTATGCAATTACTGCTAATGCAGACGGTGAAGGAGGAAATGATTTTTTGTAACGTATAAAAATATGCCGCGCCTGAATGGGATTCGAACCTGTGGCATCATGAATACCTAATGTCATGATGTCAATGCCAACAACAAATTAATACAGATTTGGGGATTCTACTCCAGAATATGGTTGAATGACTCGCTTATATTTTGAGTGTTGCCATGAACGCATTTTTGTAATAAGTCAGTTCGAAACAGATCAGCAAAGACAGGTTTGATAAAATCTAGTACAGCAGTAGGCAGTGAATGCTTATGTGAGTATTTTTTATTTTCCTTGATGGCCTTTTGATATAAGAAAAGACAACTAGCTGCGCAAAAAGTTTCCTCGACAACTCAAAAGGCACAATTTTTTTTCATGCAGTACTATTTAAAAAAATTTGTAAATAAATTGTAATTGGGAATGAAAACATAAAGTTGGTATAAAAATGCTCAGAAATTACAAAATATTTATGTAAAAATATAAAAACAAAATTGATTTTTTTGGGGGGGGGGTACTGGTTACCTTAATTGTAATTTTTATTTGTAATAAACACTTGTAATTTTAAACTTTAGTGTGTTAATTATTTAATTTACCTTGATCCGGAAACGGATCTTAGAGATAAGTGTCACAATTTTTTTTTTAACAATTTAGAAATTTTTTTTAGTTTTTAGACAATTTTTTTACTAACAGCTCTTAGGATACCATGGTACATACGAAACATATATTATCTATATAAAATTGGACTTAAGTCGTAAGACAAGATTACACGATTTAGAAATTTTGCTGATTTGATAATAATAAAAAAATGTAACGGCTTTATCGCTGATGTGAGATTTTAGTTTTTTTCTTGTGTATCGACTACGTATTTTTCATGTGCTCTATTTTCGCGAAATTATAAATTAATTTTTAAAATTTAATTTAATTAGCCATCAAATTTATGTGAGTAGTTAAAGAAAATTTATTAGGGTGATCATACTATCAGTAATTTGTTAGATAACCCATTTAATTTCCTTGATAGTTAGTAGGTGAGTAAATAATAATTATTTATAGATAAATGTATAACCAGAAACCAAACTGTTAAGGTGGTTTGGTACTGAACAAGTAAATGACAAACTGTACTAGAGTGTAATAGCATTAACTTAAAACTTATTGCTAAACTTGGACTGCACTCTTCTTAACGTTACTCTTTCACTGTTAACATACGTTCCAAGTTACATTATAAATTAACTGTACCACTCCATTATGGTAGCTTGTATAGATTATTAATAATTAGTCTGGTTAATTATTGCATAAGTTGCGTGTAATTAATTGATATATAGATTTAATAATCTTGTTTAAAATTCACGCAATATTAATAATTGATTTATGTTTATTGAATTTTCAAAACTTTCATTGCACCAAATTTTCATTATAAATCAGTATAATTTTTGTGTCTTTTAGAGAAAATTCCTTTGCCGGATTTAACAAAATATGAAAATTTATTTTTACCCCATTAGTTTCATACAGGTTAAACCAGTATATATATTTTGATGCAATCAGCTTATGTCAGTTTTATTCTAACCTACAACGTACAGAAAACGGAATTTTTAACGGTGTAGGTATTCAAATTTTTTGGAGAATAAATGACATCAACAATAAAACCGAATGTTTTGTTGGAAGAAGAAGCAATAAAAATGACAATAGTCTACAAAATGCACATGGATTTATACAATAAGAAATTAATATCAGTCAATTTGAGCATTTGACATTACAATATGGTGATTAAACCTGAAAGTGTCTAAGCTGTTGTATAACGCTTTATAACGCTTGACAAGAATAAAAACAATTGAAAGATCATATGAAAATTTGCTCATAACGAACAGGTGGAGTGTTAAATTAATTGCACTCCATCTGCTGGTTCCAGGGCTACAAAAATTTCTGTTTCTTATCACATAGTCAGCAAATTATATGACTAAACTATTTAAGAACAGAAGAGGTAGGAGGTGTAAAAGACACTAGTCAGAGTTATCTCCTCTGAGAGTAATGAACTTTACTATACACCCAGACCCTGTGGTGAATGAAGTGAAGGTGTCATTTGCAGGGTGGAAAGTAAGTGCTTTTTGAAAGACCTGGCATACTGATAAGTGTACTCTTTCAACTCAGTGAGGAAGACAATAGTAAAGAACCTCACTTCTCGTTTTTGCTAGAGTTTTTTCTAGAGGTTCAAACCGGCCTTTCGGCTGTTGACCTAAACAACACTGAAACTTAAGACAGAAGGACAAGATTACAAGCTGTATTATAATGAAGAACTTCACCGAAAGACTGAGAAACTGACAACTTCTTTCAAAAAACATAATACTCTGATTTTACAGACATATCAAGAGAATGTCAGTGAAAGAACAATCAGAAGGATTATAAAAGTTTGAAGAATAACTTAATTTATAGGTTAGAATAATTTATTTTAAAGGTTACATCAATAGGTGTCTATTTCATTTTTTTTAATATTTGGTAACCTAATTTTGTTACATACATATCTTGAATTAACAGGTTTTGGTGATGTTGTAATTTACTGGATAAGTGTTTTACAGTATACACACTATGAAAAAGACGTTTAGGTAATTTTGTTAAGTTAAATTTGAGATGTCAAATTAGATTATAAGTTAAATTTTAATTTTTTTAGGTTGCCTGGTTTAGCACTGTCGTAAAGTTGTAATCCATGCTTCCATACGGACATTATAACCCTAATAAATAAACAAAACAAACATTATATTCGTCAAGTAAACAAAAAAAATTTTATTTCCTGTCAAACCCACCGTGTTGGTCTAGTGTAAAGTCGTCGACGTGAGTCAGCTGTTTATTTTTGCAGACGTGGTTCAATTCCTAGTAAAGGTAATTAGTTTTTATGATTGGAATACTAAATAGTGATTTTCGGTGTACTTTGATGGTTTGGATTCAATTAACTCTATCAAAAATAATCGGCCTGAGTATGTACGAGACTACGTCTCATTTACACGTCATACATATCATCTTCATCTCATTGGGTTATAGGGTTGCTTATGGTTCTAAATTGAACTGATTGTAACATACACATATTAGAAATTTTACAAAATTCTGCCAATGTAAATAAAATTATCATTAAAATAATTTTATTAGATAAAACACTCTGCCCATAACAGACGGGTGGAGTGTCAAATTTTTTACACTCAATCTGTTAGTTGCAGGGCTAAAATAAATAGTTCTGTTTCTTGTCACATGGTCAGCCAATTAAATGACTGAATTATTTAAGAACAGAAGAGGTAGAGGTGTAAAAGACACTAATCAGAGTTATTTCCTCTGAAAGTAATGAATTTCATTATACAGCCAGACCCTGTGGTGAATGAAGTGAAGGTGTTATTTGCAGAGTGGAAGATATGTGCTTTTCAGAGGGCCCGGCATGCTGATAAGCATACTTTTCCACTCAGTGAGGAAGGCATGGTAAACCACCTCACTCCTCGTTTTACTTAGTAAAACCTCTACAGGTTCAAACCAGCTTTTTGGCTGATGACCTAAACAACAACAGAAAAAACACAGTTTATCTTTTTTTCTTATCAAATAAAAATATTAAGACAACATTTATGTATTCAGAACATGCTTTGATAATTTTAGTCTGTGCTAAAATGGATTAATCTACAAAAGAGAGGTTTTACAGTAAATTGTATGGTAGTTTATATATTCTTTTAAAAAATAAACTGAAAAATTATATCTGGTATTAAAAAGGAATATAAATAATTTCAAGAATTATTATAATAAATTTGAATACTTTGATGTGTTCCGTTGTTTGTGTATTTAAAATAAGGGGGTTTTAAGGGTACACTTGTTGGACTGGGTGTGAAATTGCTAAGACAGAGCTTATCATTACTTGAGGGGGGAAGAGTTGTTTTGAAACGAAAGGGGATCTTCATGTATAGTCAGTACAGCCTGTATGAATGGGTGGGGCACGGATAGGGGGGCGGTACTTACATCGGTGGCGTCCGTCCCCCCCGCTATTATACGACATAACCTGCTGCACCAGTATGGGCCACCGCCCGCGTTTAAACCTTCCTCTCACCCCCTCCTCGTTTACCTTAACAGAACCGTATCCACTCTAGTGGAGCTCTTCAAAGCCCTGTTTATCCCTGACCAGAAGTCTTCTTTTCAGTAAAGTTTCGCTTAATGCACCTTCCTTAATCTCTTTACCACTGGCTGCCACCGACGCTTTGCTTCTGTACCGTTGTTGTAGCCGAATTAACATTTCCCTATTGTTCCTGTTATAATCCTTAGAAAAGGAACAGCGAACAACGTACAAGGGTGTCTACCGTTGAAAAAGGATTCTTTAGGAAAACGATGTTTAAACAGACATTAAGTTGAATCAACCGACTCCTACAAACGTTTTCACACATACACAAAATATCCAGAAAATAAAAATACTTTCCGACCTCTTCTTTTCAAAAAAGAAGAAAAAAACAGAACGAAAACAAACAAACAAAGCATGAAATGAAAGGGTTTAACAGAACGTGTCAGTAATTTCTTTTCTTCTTTCTGTGTTTTTTTTTTTAGTCGGCGACGACGAACGCTACCGTGAGCGTATCCATCCCGTCTGAAAATCCAGTGAAACAACACCTTTCAACACTTCCTAACCCTCGTTTTCAAAGACTTTTAAAACCTAGTGGCTTTGCTCAATGCTTCATCCCTCTCATTTTTCCCGCTTATTAACTCCTCCTCTCCTTAAATTTTATAAAAAACAAATATAATGTTTACAAAAAAACTAAACACAACTCTTTCTCGGTTAATTCACCCTTTTGCTTTAATAATAATATGAAGTGAAATTTTAATTGGTATGGTTGTTTGCTTATTTTTTTAATCGTTATTATTTTACGGTGGTATTTAAAACGAAAGTGCTTCGTTTATAATAGAATAACCGTAATGACGTAATCATCTTTTTCCAAAGAAAGATTTTAAAAATAATAATTACCTGAAATTTAAAATATATATTTACAAGAAATAAAATAATGCTGAAGTAATTTTTTATTTTTTCCACATGTAGTAATACAGGTGAAGGTAATTTAAAGCCTATATCGATTTATCAAAGTTAAGCTATCTATTTGACATTTTATTAATATAGTTAATTTAATTTGTATTCGGAATGGACTTCGATAATTTTATTTGTGATAGTGAAAAAAATATTTAAAGACTGTTTTTAAAAGGCACTCAAGGACAGGTTCAAACAGTTGTACAGACTTCTTTCACGCAAATTCAAGTTACCAACTACATCTAAATTAACCATTTACAGCTCCTACCTTCGGCCAATATGGAGCTATGCCAGTCAGCTTTACTGCTGTGCAAAACTATCGGTATTAGCAAAAATTCAGCGTTTCCAATCAAAGCTTTTACGGAGGATAGTTAACGCCCGCTATTATGTAACCAATAAAACACTACACTCAAACCTAAACGTACCTTACATAAATGACGTTTTCTTAAAATTCTATACAAAATTTAGGAAGAAACTCGTGAACCACCATAACCCATTGATCTCAAATCTGGCTATGCAGACTCTCCCAAACAATCCACTAAGACGTCTAAAACGTCGATGGAGCCGGAACCTCATCAATTAACATAGTACTGTAATTTACTATTCATTACAGTGTTCTAAATGCTGCACTTAATGCTACACTTATCTATTCACGTCGGAGTTCTGTCATTGGACTGTGTCTCCACTCACGTTTATTTGTCATGTTATTTTTTTCCAAATTTTGTGTTATCACATTCACTGATTGTTTTCTAAATAAATAAATAAATTCACTGATTATGAATTTCCTAAATAGAGAAAAAAAGAGTGTTTTATAATGTATTAAATGTTTCTTCGTTTATTAATTTTATATTGTTACAAACTGTTGAATTATTAAAAAGAAATAGAGTTGTCACTTCAAGTTGGGAAAGCATAGCATTAAGATTATTTTATTTTTTTCTGTGATAACAATTATATGGTCTACGACCACAAATACATTAAATAGTTTTGTCTACTACAATTATTATATTATCAAAATATTCTCAAAGACTAAACTTATGACAAATAACAATAAAATTGTTATTAAATATATTCATAAATTGAACGGATACAAGCTAAAGATAAGAGTTATTTAAAAAAAATATTAATCAGTCATTTATTTTCTTTAAGAATACTTTTCAGAATCTTATATTGTAACTCAACTAACACCAAAGGTGTGAGTTATTACACTCAGCAAGAATTGTTGGCAACAGGGTACACTGGCAGTTATTTGATCAGAATGGAGACGAAGTCGGTAACGATTTGTTTTTAAGAGGCTCGTAAATTGGTAATGAAGTTACTGTACAGCTAAATAATGCGGCACGCACAATGGAACGTGGAAATGAACTTCTGGAAAAGAACTTGTTGGATCTATAAGTTGAACCATATGAGGAATCACGTAATCTGGGTAAAGTTAGGAAAGCCAAACAATGTGTGGATAAAGACACTGTTCTGGTATGGTCACTTGCGTTGGATAAATGAAGACAGGTGTCCCATCAGAGTGTGGAGCTTAACCCTAAGGGAGAGAAGGAGAAGAGGAGTCTCAGAAAAACAATGAATGAGTGGAATATTGGAGGTGATGGCAAATTAGAGGCTTCCATGTGGATTATCCTATTGGTAGGGAGAGGTTTGAGAAAGGTTTGAGAAGGGTTTGAGAAAGCTGAGATTTTGAGGCCAAAATATGCGACGGCGTTCCGGACCTCGTCGTCCATCTGTTTTGCTGTGGATGATGAACTGCAACAAAACATACCTTTGATAGTTTCGCATTATGTGTCCACGATATTGTAGCTTTCTAATTTTAATAATAATATAATGGACTGCCTGGTAAAATCAGTAAAATAACTGATAGTGATAAAGCGTACTTTTTAACCGACGCCGAAAAATTTCCTGAACGTCAGTGGTTGATACGATAACGCATGGCAACGGGGGTGAAAATTTAACAATAGCAGTAATGTAGCAAAACTCTTTCCTGGGGAGTAAGGTGCACCTAAATAAGACTCAAGCGATGAAACTGATCCAATCGTCGTGCAGTTAGACCCTGAAGCTTTGCCATCTGTTTTACTGTCGCAGGTAAAAAGCAGCGCTAGCAGCCAACTACCATTTGAAATTGTTGAATCGTTTTAAAGAGGTAAAATCTGATGATGAAATAAAGTAACAAATTACCAGTGAAACCTTGGACTAAAGGTGGGCATTTCGAAATTAACTCTAGTGATTACTCTTCATTGTGTATTGTCGCCGACCGGGGCCGACGACACGTGGTGAAACCTTGCTTGTGAGTTTGGTGGTCCTGAAAAGGGTCGTTTAATTGTTTGGTGGTCCTGAGAAGGCCGTTTTAGTGGTGAAAGCGGAGCCCGAAGAGTAACGGCTCGGATACCTGATTCAGGCCAAGCCTTCCCACAGCGGCAGTTGCGTCCCCACTACAGCGTGACAGTGGTGGCCTCAGAGCCCCGCAGTGTCAGGTCGGCGTAGGCCATCTGCCGATATCACGGCCGAGGTGGTTCTCTCCGGGTCGGCGAAGGCTGATCGGTGCCGTAATGTGCGTCCGCCACCAGTAGCGAAGATCAGGGATGATGGATCTGGTCTCGGCTGGGCTCTTCTTCTTCGGTCGAAAATTCTTCTTCCTTGTTATTCTTCGGTTGAGAGTTTATTGGAGAGTGTGCCTCGCGGGCCGGTGCTGCCGCTTAAATCTCTCAGGCGAGTCCACTTCATAGTGGTGGGAAAGGACTGCTGGCTTTGCGCATCTGTATGGCTCCGCGCGGCAGGCAGGTACTGCGACCGTCTGCAGGCGCTAATATTTGTAGGACAGTCGGCGACAGTATATATATTTAAGAAAAAGACGATTTGTCTCACTATTTTGTCGATTGTTTTTTTGTTATTTAAATTATGAAAATGACTACCTGTTTGAATATTATCTGTGTAAATCTGAAAATATTCTAATTATAAATGATAAGAGACATTTGTTAAATATTAGCTAATTATTTTGAGTTAATTTATGTAACCGCGGGGGTTACATATTAAATTCAGAAGGAAAACGTATTGTAACGTGAAGTAACAATATTAAGTAAAAAAGTAATTATTTATGGTTTGGAGTGAAATACATCAAAAGTTCTGTATGGTATACAATACTATCCGAAACCGCAATAAGCTACTCTACTGCTTATTTAATTCTCGATCAAAATTGAACCTCCGTTCCAAAATTTAATTTACCAAATCTTTTTGATGCCAATCTGGACATATAACATCCAGCTCTTTGTAACAGTGTCAGAAAGTAGCTTAAATTCGATCCAGGCCGTTTAGTTAAAATTCTTAAGACTTTCTTCTGATGGTCTTTTTTATATAAGCAAGAAAACCTGCCACAAAGATTCCATAATTCATGCTGTTAAGGAACTAATATGCTTTTCACGGTTGACAAGCTCTGCTGTTCTACACGTTTAGACCAATCAGAACGTTTGCCAGCATTGTCAGATTGTACTTGACAAACATCATGCACGTATGCGTATAAGAGCCGGAGTAGTTCACTCCTGTCTTGCATCTCGTACTGAACACATCGATTGTATCGAACGCGTTAACATGCAACACTTTATAATATAATCAGCTGGTTGTATGCCCATAGGTTATAATTGTTATTAAAAGAGCGAAAAGTGGCTGACGAAATATATAATAGACCTTTTTTGTTTTTATTTTAAATTCCTAATATGTGTACGTTGCAATCTGTTCAATTCAGAACAATAAGCAACCCCATGACCCAATGAGATGAGGATGATGTGTATGACGTGTAAAATGAGGTGTAGTCTTGTACAGACCCAGGGCGACCATTCCTGAGAAAGTATGGTTAATTGAACCCCAACCATCAAAGTATACCGGTAACCACTGTCTAGTAATCAAATCCGTATAAAAGTAACTACCTTTACTAGGATTTGAACCAGGAACCTTCGTCTCCGAAAATCAGCTGTTAAACAGCTGATTTTGGTGACGACTTTACCACTAGACCAACCCGGTGGGTTATAATAGAACTACAATAGAAAGTATTAGCAACGTTGCTGGCAAGTCATTGGCTAGCTATGAAGTGGGTAGTGGGCAATGCGTATGTTCAGAGCTCATCAGCCTTGAAGCATAGTATAAACCACGTTCTTTTGTAGTAACTTTTGAAAAGGACTAATTGTCATCCCAACCAACCCGTCACCTAAATATAAGGACTCTCAACTGTTCGTCTCAAGTGAAAATGAAGAAAAGGTTAGTCTGAATAACGGACAAAACTCATAGTTATAAACGGAGAATGTACCACTGGGTACCTCTTTTTCTGAAAGTTAAACTCCCCACGCTCGTTAAATATTAGATATTATGCACAGAAAATGCGCAGCTACAAAACTACAGATACAGTAATGTAATAAAAATTAAATAAAAAAAATATAAAAATGTTAGTAATAATAATAGATATATTGATTATCACATGAATTAATGATTAATAGTTTTAATATTGAAACGAAGAAATTATTAACAAGATAAGAAAGGTGTAAAAATAGAGAGTTGAGAGGATATCAGCTTTTGACATAAATGGAAGTATGACTTTGGATTGAGAAATGAGTGAAAAGAGTGAGATGAAAGTTTTCATTAGAAGAAGAGGAATTTGAAAATATTTTCTGTTAAATATTCATGTGGACAGTATAGAAGCAAGCAACTAAATATGTATATATATACTTTAAAATGTTTTGTTTGTGTGCGTGAATGTTTGTATGTGTAATGTTGAATAAATTTTCGGATGGACGGGGTATAATTACGTGTCATAACCAATTGGAGGCATCTTAAACTATGGCATGGATGTTCTTTGTAGTCGTCTAAACGGAACAGAGAGATGAGACTGGGCCAGGGTGTGCTTAGGTTTTTGATCTCACCCTTCACAGAAGCCAACACCACTTACCAACAACACCCGATCATCTATCCATCCCTTGTACTGTTAACGTTACTCTTAACCCTTTCACTAATATCTGAGGTAAGTGATTATTTCCAACGGTGATCTTCATCCCTTACATTTTAAAATCTACCCTCCCTTTATGTATACACACTCACACATATACAAAACAACACTTTTACACATCCAACCCCTTCTTGGCCGTATCGTATCAACCAACCTCTCATCAGTCAGTACTACCCAGATGAGCACTTCAGCAAAGATTATGATATTTTGCACGTCTTTATTAATAAACTTCATTCTCTAGTAATACACTATTCACAACAGAAGGTTTTTGCATAACATTAACACTAATATCGTACTATAATTACACATCCTTTATAAATATATTCACTCCTTTAACATCCCCTTTTTTATCATCGTTTTTTCTCTCTATATTTTTTAACCTCTTTATAATTTCTCTAATTTTTACTTTCTCTTGCCCTATATGAATATATAAGGAGAGAAAGTACATTGTCCTCATGTCGATTTTTTTAAATTGAGTTTTCAACAGAAGCACAAGTTTTGACATGGAAGACAGGCTCCAAAATGTTATTTATAAGTTGCACAATATTAGCGCAGAGTTTGTCATTAGAATGTTGGCACAAAAATCAAAGGGTATGGCATTCAAAGGATGATGGTCGGTTTGCTCATAAATTATACTTGCCAACCGAATTATAGAACAAGTTCAAGGTTTTAAATATTTAGGATGCAAGATTTCCTATGAAAAAGCTGATGACGTGTGTGAAAAACTGGCAAAATTCAGCGCGGTATGTGGTTCTATTCGCAAGGCAATAGGAAAGGAAACGAAAAAGAACACCCAAATTAAATTGTATAGAATGGCTGTACCACTCATAACATATGGGAGTGAAACATGGGTTTTATTACAGAGGAATGAATCTCGTATCCAGGCTGCTGAAATAAGATTTTTATGGGAAGTCAAAGGTTGTACCCGGTTAAATAGAGTACGTAACGAAGCTATCCGCGCCGAGTTATATGTTCAGTCACTGTTGGAAACGTTAAGAATATATAAGAGAAAGAACTGGTCCAACCATTTACTTCGCGTGCCAACTCACAGACTGCCTCTGCGAGAATGGAATATAAACCTAGAGGTAAGCGAGGCTTGGGAAGACCTTAAAAGAGATGGATGCCGGAACAGGCCATTGAGCCTAATCCTTGACAGATGATGATGATGATGATGAGTACACATTTTCAGGCCACTATGTAACATTTTACTTTAGGTGATTACGTTACAAGTAAATATATATCTAAAAATTTTATAATAAAAAATAAATAAATTAGTAAATAAAAGTCAAGTGAATTAGAACTTAGCTTGGTTTAATGGTATCCAATTTTTGAGTATAAGTTTCAATATTTAAACTTTATTGAATTTCTTGATAATAATTTAGTAATTAATTAAATAATTCAATATTTAGCCATGGGCCGTTATATCCAAAAAAAAACAGTATTTATTTGCTTTTTGAGCTCTGAATAGTCAACGTAGTTCTACTTCTTCATAAATCAACAACTTAAAAGACTGATTATTTAAAAGAAAAAAAAGAACATTATATAACATAAATTACAAACCAAAACATTTCGAAAATTAACAAAACAATTAAAAATACAATTTAAATAATTAATGTCAATATAATTTTATTAAAATAATTTCTCATAAAATTTAATTACAACTCAGTTTTACCGCTACACCCTGAACCCAAAAAAGCATGTTTTAACCCTACAGCCGGCAATAACATTTTTCTGGACCGGCAGAGAATTTCTAGTCACCGAACCGTAAAAAAATCATTAAAAATTTGCTAAACCACAAACCTTGTCACAAGTACAAGTTTATTCGTGTAATTTTTCAATTTTTGCGATTTTCTCAAAAACGGCTCCTACGATTTTTTTAAAAATCGCCTCACAAAATTTTTATTCTCTATAGGATAGGGTAGGCGCCATGTTTGCTGAAATTCTTGATGAGGCTGTTTTCACGTAAAAAAATTGTGTTTTTAAGATTACGGCTTTAATATGCATTTTAGCGCAACAATGTTAATTAAAGTTGTAGAGAATTTAAAATCTACAATTTTTGTTTCAAAAATGTTTTAGTATAACGCTTAGTTTAGCGATAATTAGCGAATTTTTGTTTATTTTCTCACGAAAACGTGTGAAAAATCGATTTTTTTAGATTTCGGCCTTATTATGTATTTTACGACAAAAGTGTGTATAAACAAATTTATAGGAAATTAAAAGATCTATAACTTTTAATTAAAGCATTTTTCTCTACAGAGCCTAGATTAGCGTGAATGAGTGATTTTCCGTGTTTTTAAGCAAAACTGAGGTTGATTTTCATTTTGCGTCTTTCACTCATGATTAAAATAAGATTATGTTTTTTGTTTATATCTAATGTTTCATTACTAATATTAGGTTATATTATTAATTATTTGCATTGGCAAGAGAAAGTTGTGTGAGTGTTTCACACCAAATTTTATTGTCTACTAGTGAAGCGTCACGTTTGCTGAAATTCCGGGAGAGGCTGTGCTCTCGTGGTAATTTTTTTTTTAAGATTGAGACCTTAATATGGGCAAAATAGGACCAACGTAGGGCAAAAGTATAAATAAGATAGTTATAATATTGTAGAACATTGAAAACCTACAAAAAACTACAGCTTTTATTACAGAACTTTTTATACAGAGCTTAGTTTAGCGTGAACTAGTAATTTTTCGTATTTTTAAATCAAAAGTGTACAAATGTGTAGGTATTTATTGAACACCCAAAAACCTACAACTTTTATTTCAAGCATTTCTTTCTACCGAGCCTAATTTAGCAGCATTTAGTTATGTTTAAGTCCTACATAGATTCATTTTCATTTTCGTCAACCACATAATATGACCAAAATTAGGCTATGTTTTCTGTGCGCTTCTCAGTAGATTCTTTACTAATCCATTTCCTGTAACGTATAAAACGTAATGTATTTCTTGAGTTAATATAATCATGATACAATGCTTAGTTTAGTGTCAGTTACTGATTTTCTGTATTTTTTTTGTAAAAAACGGTAAAAAATAGATTTTATAATATTGTGGCCTTAAAATGTATTTTACAGTAAAAGTTTATATTAATTAAAGTACATTATTTTTTTATTTAATGACATTAGATTGTTTACAACAGGCCAAAGTGGCCCAGTGAAAGAAACAATATTACATATAAAATAAACAGTAACTTATTACAAACTAAATCACAATTACACAAATATAAATTATTATTATAACTTAATCATAAACTTATACAAATTAAACAAAAAACCTTCAACTTTTACTTCATGATTTTTTCTTTAAAACTTAGTTTCGTGTCAATTAGTAATTTTTCAGTCAAACTGAGATTGGTTTTCAGTTTGGTCATTCAATCACGATTAAAATTAGGTTTGTTTTCATATTACATTGTATACTCATGATTAATCATAGGTTAGGCCTAATTTTTCAACATTTACATTGGCACGAGAAAGACTTGTGTTTCACACCAGAATTTTTATTTTTTAAAAGTGTAGTAGAATGCCAATCACCCGAATGTCAAATTGTTCAAATCGCTTTGAGAAAAATTTTCAAATTTATTTGTGGGCTACAAAACATGTATTTGTACTCATAAAAATCCGCTTCTGTCTGTATGTGGGTAGGCCTACTTTATAATAAACAAGTGAAGTTTATGTGTTTATCTGTATAATCTACAAAACTTTTATACTTTTGAATTTTAACACAAAAATTTAAACACACATAAATTTTTAATATGTTTAAAATAAAATTCTTTGAAAACAACAAACTATTTTTTATGTGCTATGTAAAACATTTAAAATTTTAAGCTCATTTGCTCGGACACGAAAAGTAGCACTGACGTTTTGGATGTAGGAAAAGACAAGAATATGCTGTAATTAACTCACTGTAAAAAATATAAAGCCAGATCAAAAATTACTTACTGGAAAACTTAGTATAAGTTAATGTAACATTCAGTTAGAGTGTTAAGCCCATTTCCACGGACAACTAAGTGGAAATATCGAATGAGAAATGAAAAGACGATAGCAGACAAACTCCCAAGAGGTGACCAAGGTAATAAATATCAGGTGTGGGTTAGAACGTTCGTTGATGGTATTACTACAGTAATAGTTAAGTAAGAAAATGGAGATAATAATAGTAATAACAGTGGTCTAGGAGAGCTAAATCAGAGCGTGGTGTCGTTAGCCGAGCAATTAGCAATGCTGTGGCCGGCGCCACGACGCCTTGGGACGCCTCGGGGATCGTCACTAAACCGACTCCAAGACGGCCATACATCCTGCTTCATTATGACATTATATTCTCTTATAATGTTGATATATGAAACTGTACTATGTAACTGTTTCCACGGTTCTAATAGCAACAACTACAACACCGGCCAACTATGGTAATAATGATATAATAATGTTGTCTAACAGTAAAATTTAACAACTGGTTGTACTGTAACTAATTTCTACTGTTTCAAACTATAATCAACAAAAATAATAAACGTAATTAAAATTACTCTAAACTACATGTTGAAATAACTTTTCAAACTTTTTATGTATTACCTTAATAAAAAAGCGATTTGATTTTTGTTTTATTTTTTTTAAACTATAGAAAAATTTAGGTTAACATAATATTTTTACACGTTAGCATAATATTTTTTTTTTATTTTTTTATATAATTCCTAATGTGTGTACGTTGCAATCTGTTCGATTCAGAACAATAAGCAACCCCATGACCCAATGAGATGAGGATGATATGTATGATGTGTAAATGAGGTGTAGTCTTGTACAGACTCAGGTTGACCATTCATGAGAGAGTATGGTTAATTGAACCCCAACCCTTAAAGTACACCGGTAACCACTGTCTAGCATTCGAATCCGTATAAAAGTAACTAACTTTACTAGGATTTGAACCAGGAACCTTCATCTCCGAAAATCAGCTGTTGAACAGCGGATTTTGTTGACGACTTTACCTCTAGACCAACCCGGTGGGTAGCATAATATTGTATGGAAATTTTTGTTAAAATTTAAAAATTCTACACCATTTATGAGAATAACCCACTGGGTTGATAAAGTCGTCACCTGTGTAACAGCTGATTTTCGGAAACGAGGAGGTTCCTGGTTCAAATCCTAGTAAAGTTAGTTACTTTTATACGGATTTGAATATTAGACACTGTTTACCGGTGTACTTTGATGATCGGGAATCAAATCACCATACTATCTCCGAAATGGTTAACCTGACTCTGAACAAGGATACATAAATCTCATTTACACTTCATACATATCATCCACGCCTCAGTAGGGTAAATTATTGTTTTTAAATTGAACAAATTGCAACATACGACAAACGTTGTTTAGGTATTCAGCCGAAAAATGATTTGAACCTCTAGAGGCTATACTATGTCAAATGAGGAGTGAGGTTGTTTACAATTGCCTTCCACCATTGCTTATCAGCATGCCACGCTCTATAAAAAGCTTATACTTTCCACTCTGTGAATGACACCTTCACTTAATTCACCACAGGCTCTATCTGCATAATGAAATTCTGACGAGTGTCTTTTATACCTCTACCTCTTTTATTCTTAAATCTTTCAGTTATATAATTGGCTGACCATGTGATAAGAAATTTAGCTATTTTTGGTAGCCCTGGAACTAGTAGATCGAGTTAAAATAATTTAACACTTCACCTGCTTGCTTTTTGAGCAAGTACAAAAATTAGTTACTTAAAAAATATTATAAGAACCACGCTGTGTACATTTAGTTTAACAGTGGAATACATACACTCAACTTCTTCTTCTCCTCCTCCTCCTCCTCCTCCTCCTCCTCCTCCTCCTCCTCCTCCTCCTCCTCCTCCTCTCCCTCACCAAGGGTTAGGGATTACTACCTATTCCGGTGACCATCTTTTCTTCGGCCTGCCAATATCTCTTTCTTATTGGTTTGTACCTTCTTGTTAAGCCAGGTAAGCGTCTTTCTGGCATTATATTTAAATGATCGATCCATTAAGCATGGTATACCTAATTTATTTTTTTGTTAAGTGGAAAAATAGGATAGAATTTTAATTATGTATCGCAATTTTTGAAGCGTACAAGTTTTTAGTACACACGGTTAGGCAAAATACTAAAACTTTACACAATTTTTAAAAAACTAAAGAAATTTGTTTAATTCTTTATATTTATCGTATTATTTTCACTGGACTAAGGAAAAAATAATTAATTACATGGGGCAAAATAATTTTATGGATTTCAAAAGATGTAGAGTAGAAATATAGGAGAGACAATAGAAACGACAATCGTAAAAGGAATTGTAGAAAAGGTCGCAAATTGTACACTCAATCTGCCCAGTAGTCCAAGAAGTTGTCCGGGGGTATGGTGCTAAGACAAGGGCTGCGGGTAGCATATAGCACAGCGCTAGGCCAGGTCGTTTGTTCATATCGTCGGTGGCACGGGACAACGGCAACGCCAATCGGTAATATAGCTATCCCACAAATGGAACTGAACGATCTAACCTATCTTATAGGGTCCCTGAAACACCACCACTACCACTAATACTTTATGTTGACTTGCGGATACTCAGGGGCTGCCACTCTAAACAAGGACACTTTATACCCGCCATCTTAAATACAACCGGCCACCTCTGCCTTTACTATCTTTACTATTATTATATTCCTCCTTATAACTTATTTCCTTCCATTTCCACACTCTATCCTTTGTTTTATCTTTCACCATCTAAACTCACGTTAACCAATCTACCTCATCTTTGTCTTCAACATTTTGTGTTTCCATTATTTCTTATACTTTCTTTTTTTTATTCATTTGCCTCTCCAAACAGTTCTACAATGGTTTTTCTTTTCGAAAAAAATTCCTATTTGTATACTTCAAAAACATTTATCAAATGAATTTTTATTCAAAAGAAATTCATACAAAAAAGATGATTTTTTGTTATTATTTTCTCGAATGGTTTAATGCAGTTCTTCAAGCTGTTCTATCTGATACAAGTCGTTTCATATCTACATACATGCAATACCCTACATCTTTTGTAATTTGCTTTAAATATTCTAACATTTGCCTTTCCCTACTAATCACTCCCTCAATATTACCCTCCATTATTGATAGGACCCACCGGGTTGGTCTAGAGGTAAAGTCGTTGCCGCGAGTCAGCTGTTTAACAGCTGATTTTCGGAGACGAAGGTTCCTGGTTCAAATTCAAGTAAAGGTAGTTACATTTATACGGATTTGAATACTATACAGTTGTTACCGGTGTACTTTGTTTGTTGGGGTTCAATTAACCATACTCTCTCAGGAATAGTCGGCCTGGGTCTGTACAAGACCACCTCATTTACACATCATACACACGTCATCTCATTGGGTCATGGTTGCTCATCGTTCTGAATTGAACAGATTGCAACGTACACACATTAGGAAAAAAATGTATTTATATAGCAATACCTGGATGTCTTAAGATGTGTCCCACTAGCCTATCCATTCTTTTGGTAAGATGCTTCCATATAGTATATTTTTTCTTTCATCCACTCGTCCATGAACCTCTAAATTACTTATTTTACTCACCCACCTAATCTTTAACATTTTGCTATAACACCATATTTCAAAAGCTTCTATCCTCTTCCTTTCTACAGCCCGTATCACCCACGTTCCACTCCCGTTTAATCCTATATCCCAAACATAGTGTCTTAAAAGATTTTTTTCTAACCTGTAAATCAATGTTTGTAGTCAGTAAGTTGTAATTTATTCCAAAGGCCCTTCAAGCTTGAGCCATCCTACTTTTGACAATCAATTATCATAGTTATCAATTATTATTATTATTATTATTATTAATCAATTAGTATTAGTTATCTTTTAAGGTCGATTATAAATAATTTATTCACTTTTGGTTACTTTTTTATTCTTAATGTGTGTACGTTGCAATCTGTTCAATTCAAAACAATAAGCAACTTCTTGACTCAATGAGATGAGGATGATATGTATAACATGAAGATGAGGCGTACTCTTATACAGAATCAGGTCAACCATTTTTGAGAGAATATGGTTAATTAAACCTCAACCATCAGAATACACCGGTAACCAATGTCTAGTATTCAAATCCGCACAAAAGTAACTACCTGTATTGGGATTTGAACCAGGAACCTTTATCTCCGTAAATCAGCTGACTCGTGGCGACGATTTTACCTCTATAACAAAATATCTATAAAACAAAAAATTTATAATTTAAAAAACTTATAAAATAAATACTTTTTACAAGTTAAAATGATTACATGTATATTAAATATGGAAGATTTATTTATTGTTGTTTCTATAATATCCAAAGTATACACTGTTTGTAACACAGCAGACATCAACGCAGTTGTCGAATTAGTGCCAAACAAGTACAAGGTTATATATACCGATTAACTCTAGCAATAGTATTTCTGATCCGTTGTTTGTCACCCAAATCAACAGCTAGGAGTGGTAAAAAAAGTTTATTTTTCACATACTAACCTCATAAAAAGTAGTCGCAAGGCGTTAAGTCTGAACTACGTGGCGGCTGAAGCATAAGCATAATGTTTTCCCAGAAGCACATCCTATCCAGTCTAGGAAGGAGTATTTTCAGATAATTTCTGATCGTAAACGTCAATGGGGCAGAGAACTATTTTGACAAGAACGGAATTTTCACTCTCTTCCTCAAATTGAAATGTTAAGAAGTAGAACAAATTTAGAAATATTTTGCTAACCACACTAATTTCTAAAATCGTGATCTTTCGTTTGTAATTTGCATTGAGGAGACAACAAAAGAGGAGTCCAGGACATAAAAATTGATATCCAAATGTTAATACCATTTCATATTTATTAATTACTGATTCGTTCATTACTTAAATACTACTACTTACTTACGTACATGGTTTTATTACCGTTGCATCTAAAAATCTTTATCAAATAATACAAAATTTACCTCAGGGTTTACTCATAAAATTATTTTGAAACAAAAAATATTAGAAAGAAATTCTTGTATACTGTAAAATGTTTAATCAATCATGTTTTTTTAGTTATAAAAATAAAAACAAATTACAGTCTAAAATATGTAAATTTGTGGTAATTTGTTGGTGTATCTTTTACTTACCAAAAATTTTTAATATTTTTAATTTTAATTTTGTGTGTCGTAACTTTACCATAGATGGGAGCTCACTTGATTGCTAGCGTGAAGAATTCGGGTGGTGAGGATTGTTGTACGATTCCCCTCCTCCTATAACCTAGTAGTAGTAATAATACCATTAGTATGCGCTGTTCTAAAAATATTACTCACAAACTATTTCGAATAACTACTGTAGCATTAGTCCCCCTTGCACTTCATCCCGCACAAGCAAACAAGTCAGCTCCCAACTATACGTAATCACTTAAAAAATGTACAAAGAAGGTATTGTAAGTAATGTGAGCCCCTGCCCGTAAAAACGTTCCATGCGATTGGCTACAATTGTCGACCAATCAGTGTTATTATTTTATCCATTCTGCATCACACTTAATAATAATCCCCTCCCTAACGACGTCACTTGATCATACGATCCGTACGGTATAACACCTCATTGGTTACTTGATCACCAACCCACTGCAGATAAATAATTTGTCACTCCCACCATTATAGAATCTATATTTTTATCAAACCTCACTACTATTACATTAAAATCTAAAGTAACCTTTCTTCTACACTGAGATTACCTTAACTTCAAGACAGGCCTCAAATATATTTTTGTTGTTTTTATATTAGTTTTTATTGAATATTTTTAATGCATTTTTATTTTATATCGCATCAACAATGAGGTTATTAGCGACCACTGTACAAATATGTTTGTAATAGATATACTTTAGCTACATAAATTATAAGATAACCATGTACATAAATAAAATAAAATACAGGAAAGATAAATACATTACGATTAAATTAAATAAATAAAAGAAAAAAAAACTTTAACAAAAATAAATGTTGCTTTCTTAACATTAAAAGTATTCAAAAATTATTCACCAAAAATTAAAGGAACGAAAAAACAGAGTTGTAACAGAAAATTATCACACAAATTAAAGAAATATTATAAAAAAATTACAAACATATAATAGATGTTTTAATATACTCAATATTAGTGAAATAAACAATTCGGTAAAACAAGTAAAGTGTTTTAAGTTTTATTTCCTGAGACGTTAAAATTTTAAGCTTCTTTTTATTATCATTACCTACACTTACAATAATAAACTTTTTGGCCGCCCCCGTAGCGTAGTTAGCGCACTAGCCTACCATTCGGAGGTCCTGGGTTCGATTCCTGGCCATGCCCTGAAAATGTTCACAAGTCAAAACCCGCTATTATCGATGCATTAACCAACATAGTCCCTAATAACCAAGCAAATGATGCGACTTTAAAATAAAAAATATTTTAACAACAGATTTTCTTAACTCCTCCATATTATTTTATTTTCATAAAAAAATTTATCAGGCATTATCAACAATATAATAAAAGAAACTATTAATACCTTGTCAAAAATTTATAAATTTTTAAAGTTTTTTTTAATTAAACATAATATTTAATTATTCAGTTATGTTCAAATTTTAAGTTAATCTACAAAAAAATCAGTTTTTAAAATTTCATGAAGAAAATCAGTGATAAAAAAATGAATCATAAATTTAGTTGTATTTAGACCTACTATGTAGTTTTATAGCTGTCCTGGTTAAGGTTTTGCACATTTCCCTTGAGTATTTCAAGCAATTGAATAATTGTCCACCATTTTGTATTTCATCGACTTTTTTGTATAACATCGACTTCCCAATCCTTATCCCCAAATTTGGTGTTTATATAATTTATATTTTTACAAGATATTGAAAATGTATTTCTATATTTACACATAGTAAAAATAAAACAAGAGTAATTGAAAGATACAACAAAAATGAAAGGTGTTTTTCTGAGTTAATCTTGTCATTGGTACAGACAGAAGGTGTACAGGTGAATTAGAATGAAGACGATGTAAGCTTAAAGGGTTGTCCACCTCCGGGGACATCTTCTATTAAAAGACATCCAAGAGGTTGACTGGTATAATGAAACAATATACTGCTATGAAAAGCAAGATGTAAAGACATACATACATACATAAATGAGGTAACCTAACCTAAAAGATACGAAATAGAGGAGAGCACATCTGTGTTCATATTCGTTGAAGGAGTAACAACCGCATTTATGGATGGAATAGGTGAAGAAGGGTTGGAGGAAAGGATGAGTTTGTTAGAAAGGGTAGGGAGTAAAGCTGACCAACTGCCTCTCTCATTCTGTATATTGTCCCCTCCCAGACCGGTCATAAATATGTGACGCTGCTTTAATACCACCGGTAGACGCCAGATGGAGTAAATTGTTATGAATGAGCCTAGTCCGTAATATTAGTTTGTCTGTACACTGTTCGTTACACGATAGTAGTTACACTGTTTTGTTATTATTATTATTATTATTATTACTATTATTATAAATGTATCTCTCTAACTGCTTTCCGCAGATTTATTTGTTCAACCATTATTATTGTTATTATTATTATACCTACTACCGCTTCTGTACTATAACAATAACAGTGTTACAGTTTCTACTTAACGTTGCAATTTTAGACCGTACCTTGTACGTTTCTATTATGTAAGTACTGTACGTATGAGTAAAACTACAATTTACCGGCTTCTGTAAACGGCCAATGATGTTTCTTCATGTAGCATATGGGACGGGATAGCCAGAACTCAATACTGATTTGAGTACTTCAAAATAATAACAGAAAATTTATTTTGAATTTATTATCTAAAGTTTACAGATTAAACTAGATCACCGTAGCAGAAATAATAAGTGAATAATATTCAACCATACGTACTCTTAGTAGTACAATAATAGCGATAACATATTTTATTGAATAAAATGTAGAGGGAGTAACAGAAAAGTAATAGAAAATGGTACCTTATCATAGTAGAATACAAAGAGCATATTGGCTAACAGTCAAACGAGAAAAGGTAAAATAATGGGCGTGGCTACAAAATGGAGGATGATTTGTATTGCTTATCATAACAAATGTACTTTTTTATATTACGGTAATTAAAAGCTGGGAATTTAAATTATTTTGTCTCTGTACGGGAAGCATGACTATAATTTGTGGTAAATATTCCTTTAAGGTTTTTAACACCTATCTGGTACAAAACTTGAAATAGTCATGCCCCGTTTACAATTTCATGCAATGAGCTTCGTGAAATTTGAAAAAATGAAGCAAGAATTCCGTGATTGAAAAATTTTAATTGCTTCGTTGGTTTCCGTGTTAGTTCATTAGTCACAAGGATCAACCGACTATTGCGGTTCTCGTTGTGAACATTGGTGTGGTCATTTTTAAACATAATCTACCACTACGCTACTAGGACTTCATTCATTATTTCGTCTACATACACATCACAAAGCTGTCAATGAATTTCAATTGGTTTGTAATATTTCAGTATTTTTAATAAAAACCTAATTACTGAACGCACCTCACAACAAAAAGAAATTTTATTGCAGCGCACAATTCAAAAATTTATAGTAAGCAAAGTAGAAGCAGCATAGTCAGTACGCTATTAAAGATGGATGTGTGCTATGAAGACGCTTTAATATCAAGATGGCGGCTATAGCCCCGCCCACCGCCAAGCTTGCCGAAACGTAAGTTAATTTTTGGACAACTCCCCCTAATTTTACTACTTTTAACTCACATAATGAAAAATAAATACAGTTAAATCCTGATTATCCGTTATCCGCTAATGCGTCATTACAATTTATCCGTTATGACAACAACAATTTTGCTAAAATGTGAACCATTATGAAAATATTTATGCGAAATAAATTTTTATAAAAACTATTGCTTAAGTGATTTTAAGGTATTTACTAAATTATTTTTAAAAATTATAATTTTTCTATTCTGTATTTTCTGTGTTATATTTACTTAAGTGCGGCTCCTTAGTTACTCTTACTTATAATTATACACATAAAACATTTAAAAAATATAAAAAATTATAAAATTGCCGGCCGCATTGGCATAGTTGGTAACGTGCTCGTCTCTCATCATGTGGTCTTGGGTTCGAATCCCACTCAGGCACGGCATTTTCATACGTTACAAAACATCATTCACAGTTACAACCCAACGTCGTCACTAATGACCACAGTAGTTGATGCGACGTTATATAAACAAAAAAAATATATATAAAATTTGATTGACAAATTAATAAGGAATTTTTTACCATAATACATCATTCCTGAGAAAGTATGGTTAATTGAAGTCCTCGATATATCAATCAAGTTGGGGTTGAACCCCAACCATTTTGGTATACCGGTAACCAGTGTCTGGTATTCAAATCCGTAAAAAATAAATACATAGAGCCTAATATATTTTTATTTTTGAAGATCTTAGTGCAAGTGATATAAAACCTTTAAAATTTATTTCAATATTAAAAACACGTAAAAAATGTTAATTTTAATGGGTGTAAGATTGCAACAGTACAGCTGGGACGATCGATATATCTATTATGTTATTGTTTTATTTTACTTTTAAAATTTAATTAAAATAATTATTTTATTAATTAAAAGTTGTTTTATGAATAATATGAATATACAATAATACTTAATAGACTCTCAGAAACAGTTTTAAAATATTAATTTAAATATGCGTTACCAGTGTTAAAAAATATGTTTGTTTTAAGAATAAAAAATATGACATTCAATATAATGTCCTGTGATATTAAAGAATAGTTAAATTTGTTAGGCCAAAGGCCAGAATATTTTGTTGATATTTTAGTCAAACGACTAATAACTCTACAGATTTGTTTGGAATAAATACATTTACAGTTAAGATAAGTTTTTTTTGAGACCTCATAGGATCACTCTAGTTCAAGTTTAGGTCTGTTCCAGTGTTGGGTTTCTTTGAAAAGCGCGCTCTCCTAAGCGTGGCTTCCTTTCGATTGGCCCACATTTTCTTAAAACGTTCCGATCTATGTTTCCAGTCTTCGACGGTAAACACCCTATTGTACACTCTTCTGGTTTTTGGTTCGATTGTTACCATATTAGTCTTGACTATTTGGTTGCACTTAGCTGATTTTGTTAGCAGGTTTTCTTTAGTGATTCCAAGTTCCTCCACATCCCGCTGTACCTCCTTCAGCCACCTAGGTCTCGACACCTTGTTCCAAAAATGGTTGTTCAGCCGGTTCACAAGTCTGGACTTTTTGGCTCTGAGTATGTGTCCTAGAAATGATGATTTTTTTCTTTTTAAAGTTATTTGTTAGTGGGGGGATTAGTTTGTAGATTTCTTTGTTTGGGATTAACCGCCACTATCCTTCCACCATGTGCCTTTTTTCATGCACTTCCTAATTATTTTCTTTCTGTTTTCTTAATTCTATCGGTATCCAATAAGCCGAATAACGTTTCGCTGGAATAGTGGATTCCTGGGAGAACCACTGTTTGGTAGTGTCTTAGTTTAGTTTTGGTTGAAAGACATTTCTTGTTGTAGATGTTTTGAGTGGTTATCAGAGATTTCTTGAGTGTATTAATTTTTTCTTGCCATATGGGTCTTTCATTGAGACAATTGATTATGATTTCTCGGAAATATTTAAATTTTTCCACAAGTTCTAGTTGTTGTTCGTTAACCATTACACAACTTATTCAAAGTGGATCTCTGATCATAATTTTCGTCATTTCGTAGGTTATTCGCAGACCGATCTTTGCCGAAAGTTGCTCGAGGGACTCTAATTGGGTTCTTGTTTCTTTTATGTTGTTTGCAAGGAGAACTAGATCGTCCGCAAAGCCCAGGCAGTTTATTTTGATTATTGCCCACTTTTACTTTTTCTGGGTTTGTTTTCCTTCATTATCTTATTTTATATTCAAGTGCAAAGTTAAACATCATAGGTGACAATCCGTCTCCCTGTCTTAGTCCGGTTTCATTTCGAATGGTTCCGAAACCTCGCTTTTGAATTTAACTTTAGATACTGTATTCTTTAGGTCAAACTGATCATTCTGACTAGCTTGGGGTGAGCCCTAGGTTTCTTAGAATTTTTAATAGGGACTCCCTGTGTATCAGTCGTACGCTTTCTTGAAGTCGACGAAGGCGATTACCAACTGTTTGGATCTGCACTTATGGTAATCTAAAATCAAAATTTAGTATTTAAAAATTTAAATTTAGTATTTGTTCTGGGCAAGATCTGCCAAGTCTGATAGTAGTTCAGACCAAAACTTTGTAATTATAATATCACCTAAGTGACAAGTTACAATTATTGGCACCTTCTAGAGACTTTACTTAGTAAAAGAGGAGTGATGTGGTTTACCACTTACTTGCTCATTAAGTAGAAAAGTATGCTTATCAGCATGCCCGGTCCTCTGAAAAGCATCTACCTTCCACCCTGCAAATGACACCTTTACTTCATTCGCCACAAGTTCTGGCTGTATAATGAGATTCATTACTCTCAGAGAAGATATCTATATCTCTTCTGCCGTTAAATAATCTTCTTTTCTTTGCACAATCAAAGAATAGGCTCCCAACTGTTCCGACTCACAACAGCGACAAAACTATTTAATTATTGACATCTCTTGCGTGGTCTCCTAACACTTTTTCTTCTACTCCGATCTGTATTGCAAAACATTAAGGGAGATCCTTCCGTCAGGAATCTCTCTACATGCTCCCTCCTTCAATTTCAATACTCTGCAATCCTCCCATTTTGGTTGGAAACATCCAATTCCGTTCTTATATCCTCATTTTTTACTTAGTCCCTAAGATTGCAACCCTTCGTTCTTCTTAAATAATTCAGTCATATAATTGGTTGACCATAAGATAAGAAACAGAACTATTTTTTAGCCCTGTAACTACCAGATCGAGTGCAAATAATTTAACACACTTCCTTGCCTGTTACGGGCATGTAATACAGGTTGGTATGCAGTCAAATAATAGTAAAATGCGAATTTAGAAGACCAAAATTATGTCTTTATAATGTTAATAGACCTATAATATTTAAAGTTTAGTTAAATTAATACCATAAATACTAAAATAAAATGAAAAGTAGTAAATTTTATTCTGTGCGAATATATAACACGATATAAGAACCGCAATTCAAACATTTTATCCTCCTCAGCTGTTCTCTATGTTGTTATGTTAGAAGAACACATACACATAGAGGGAACTGAACATATATCCGCACTGTATGTAGCTTATGTTACTGCATTGGTCCGTTAATTAGTTTTTATCGTGTGATTAATGAGAACAGGCGTAAAGCGTAAAGTAAAAAGGATGGTGGCAGGATAACCAGGAGAGGAGATTCCTTGTTGTAACACCCAGAGTCTAGTGAAACATCGTCGACCGCAGCGGGTAAACGGTAAACTTGTCTACCTATCCAGCTGGGTCGTTGTAACTAACATAAACGTGCTATATTGTACATGTACGCCATGCCTTCTGGTCATATTAGTCTCATGGTCGTAATTTTTAAAAACGAGCCAAATGTTTTGTGGGATGCATTACTGCAATGGGTCTTCTACTCTTATATGTTGTATATATGCGTCCTTTAGATTCCCTCCCTTGCCTTCAAAAAATCTCCCTTTCTATCCAAGAGAGGATTATTTTAACTACTTTTACTATTATTATTAATGGATACGGAGGGAAAAAATGTAATATTTCAATATATTTGTTACGGAGGGTTGGTAGTTTAACAAGAGTTACTCTACTTAATCCTTATATGATAAACAGTACTACTGTTTTATGTCGTTTATTATAATACTACTGTTAGTATTATTATTATTATTATTATATTTTTTATACCTGTATATACAACACAATACTGGTTAAATATATTACTACGCGTCTAAATGAAAGTATTTTTAGTTTAATAAATTTATTACAGGTCATGTAATTTTAATAATAAATTATATAAAATTTTTTAAATATAGTATTGTTAAACCTTATATTTTCCTTGTATTGTGTTACAATTTTCATTTTTACTTTCTCTTGCCTATATGAATATATAAGAAGAAAAGTATTGTTATCATGTCGATTTTTCGAAATCGAATTTTCACCGGATATACAAGTTTTCAGACCCCCTGAACCCAAAAAACATGTTTTTAGCGATTGGTCTGTTTGTCTGTGTGTAAACAAAATATCTCAAGAACGGAACATCGTACGGAGTTAAAACTTGAAACGTAAGGTAGATACTGCTACCGGACCCAACACGAACATTTTCATTAAAATCGGTCAACCAGAAGTAGTAGGTTATTCGTGTCATTTTTCATTTTTTACAATTTTCTGAAAAACGACTACTACGATTTTTTTTAAAACGCCTCATTTACTACAATTTTTATTCTCTACAAGATAGAATAGGCGCTATGTCTGCTTAAATTCTTGAAGAGGCTGTTCTCTCGTAGAAAAAAATGGTTTTTTTAAGATTGCAGCCTTAGCAGCCTAATTTTAAAGCAAAATTAGTGATATTCTGATTTTTCCATGAAAATTTGTAAAAAATCGATTTTTTAAGATATCGGCCGTAGTATCATTTTTACGACAAGGATGCTTATAATCAAGTTTATAGTAAATTAAAAGATCTACAACTTTTATTTCAAGCATTTTCTCTACAGAGCCTAGTTGAGCGTCAAAAAATGATTTTCCATTTTTAGCCAAACTAAGTTTGATTTTAATTTTGCGTCTTTCACTTATGATTAAAATAAGGTTATGTTTTTGTTTTTTTCTTAAGTTTTATTACTAAGGTTATATTGTTGATTATTTGCATTGGCAAGAGAAAGTTGTGTGAGTGTTTCACACCATTTTTTTATAATATTTGGTAAATATTTTTGAAAATACTGAGTATCTTGGGTTCGATTTTCGATCAGGACATAAAAATAGTGTAGGTATCCTGGTATTATTTTGTGTTTATGTGTATATAATATATGGTTATGAGTGTAAATAAATACGCATCAAGAAAGTGTTGGGAAGGATATAAAGATTTATAATTTAAGTAGGGGTGGAACTTGAAGTTGGTTTGTGGCAGTTTTATATGAAGGAAAGGAATAAACGGTTATTTTAGTATTGACGTTCTACTGGTAAAGGTGGAAATGCTGATACGACTGGCCGGCCTTTGATTGTAACTCGTCTATCACAACGATTGTGGGTGTTGTGTGTGTGTGTGTTGAACAATATATATATATATATATATAATATATGTGGATGAGGAGAATGAAGAGGTAGTTGTATTAGGGGTGACTAGCACATAAATGGTAGTAGCTTGGGTCGAGAAATCTCTTCTCCTCCTTCACACATTCCCTTTCGTTCTATCTCTCTCATAAATTTTCCGTCTCCCTCTGTTTCTTCACGACAGTGTCAAACATTTGGTTGATTTGTGACGCTAAGTTTTCGATTAAAGACATCAGTTTCAGCCCCAAGACCAGGAAATATGAGTGACCGTATTTCTCCTGGAATAGCTGGCTGCTCGGTTGTAGTTGAGCGATGAGGTATGAGGGCTGAAGTATGAGGGATGCTTTACGCACCACTTACCCCCTCCTTCACCCTCCGTGGTCTTTTACTTCGTCGTTTCTCAATTCTTAACAACTTATATTTTTAACCTTTACAACTGACTTGATCTTTTAAAAAAATACTGTTTCGTTATCCGTTCAATTATCACATAATAAACATTAAAATTTTTAATTACCACAAAAATCTAAAGTTTAAGTTATAATAGATTACTAATTTATTACCAAAATTTTGCTAGCTAATTGACAGTACTTTTTTCAAAACTAAAAAAAAACAAATCGTGGAATACATAGTAATAAGTTTTAATCATCTGTTAAAATAGAAAATGTATTAACATAGTACCAGAATTTTTCAAAACATACTAGTATATTCAACATTTTATGAAAGATTTCATAAGACTTAAATAAAACAAAATTTATGGTCACATCCAAAACTAAAAATGATGTAGTGAACTTAACAATAAACAAAGAAAATTTACATTTATAATAATAATAATAATGTCTCCTTTGAAAAAACAGTGTTCACAACTACAAACCTAGAAGTTACCAGACTACAAACCAAATATGGAACAATCAACAGGGTGTCTTTTTTTAAATATTTAGGAGAAGTTATTTCGAAGAAATTTTCACAGCAGGAGAGAATAAAGAAAGCTCGTAAAGGCCTAGGGCTGGTGCAATTTATTTATAATAAAAAATGCTTGTCTCTTCACACAAAAATTAGACACTACAACACAGTGATCAAGCCATCAATGCTTTATGCCAGTGAGACCCTGAACCTCAACAGGAAAGCCGATTTAGAAAATTTGAAATAGGAGGAAAGAAAAATAATAAGGAAAATTCTCGGTCCAAGATTAACTGAAAACGGTTATAGATTACAAAAAAATAACACAGTTGAGCAACATTCAAATATTGTAACAGACATGAGGAAAAGACGTCTTAAATTTTTTGGTCATATCATGAGGCTTCCTGATCATGGAGTTACAAAAAAGATGGTAAAATATGTAGCTTCGCTTGTCAATGGAGGGGAATGGATTCGACACGTTAAGAAAGATCTAGTTCTGGCAAACATTACTGATAATGAAGTTACCAATCGAAATAGTTTTAGAACAAAAATTAATGAATGGGAGATTATTCCAGAGGTTAAAATTCCAAGAGTTAGAACAAGATGGAGTGAGGAAAGAAAAGCTGATTTTTCTCAGAAAATGAAAGGCTGGTGGGCAAACAAGAAAAACACCAAGTCCAATAATCAATGATCGTGAATAATGCTCAGCGTCTTCCACTTCGGGAGCTCTACGGCTAATAATAATAATAATAATAATAATGTCTCTAGTCAATATTGTATTAGACAAGGTTATGGAAGAATGGGAGAACAAACTCCGCGAAGAAAACGTCTGGAAACCAATCACACTTGGAACCGGCAACACTAAGTTACACATACCTTACCTCGCGTTTGCAGATGACTTGGCAATAGTAGCTGAAGATGAACAGACAGCAGTCAAGCAGATTGAGACACTAAAAGAGTGTGCGGAAAAAGTGGGGCTCCAAATTTCTTTTGAAAAGACTGAGTTTATTGGCAATAAAATCAATATTGAAACATTGAACACAAAATATGGTATAATTAACAGAAAGCCACACTTCAAGTATCTAGGTGAATTTATAGAGCCCACAGGAGCAGAGGAGATATCGCAGATTAACAGGCTACAAAAGACCAAAAGAGCACTGGGGGTGATACAGAACTTATATAACAAGAAGTCGATGTCAAGAAACACCAAGATCCGCCACTACAACACAGTTATCAAACCCGCTTTCCTGTATGCAAGTGAGACACTAACATTAAATAAGAAACACGAGCTGGAAGACATAAAAAAAGAAGAAAGGAAAATAATCCGAAAGATCCTTGGTGCTAGGCAAACGGAAAACGGGTTTAGATTACAACCAAACAAGACCGTAGAAAAATTCTCAAATGTGGAAGCTGACATTAGAAAAAGACGTATGAAATTCTTTGGACACATAAAGCGGTTTCCAGGAAACAGGCTAACAAGAAAAATATTGGAGTATACAACGTCTCTCAAAAAAATGCCACCGTGGATAAGTGAAATCTATAAAGATCTCAGGAAAGCGAAAATAACAGAACAAGACATCGCAGATAGGAAAATATTTAGGAACAAGGTGGACAAGTGGGAGATAGAGCCAGAGCAGCCAAAGCAGAAGCAGCACAGGCCAAAGTGGTCAGAAGAAAGGAAACAGGCTTTCTCAAAACGGATGCGAGAGTACTGGGTGGACAGAAAGAACAACAAGAAGAAAAAATGATTCAGTTTGCTTATCGCCTTCCTTTAAGGGAGAATACGCTAATAATAATAATAATAATAATAATAATAATAATAATAATAATATCTCTAGTCTATCGGCGTTTCAGTCTTCTTTATATGATTTTTGTCGATCGGAAGAATTCATGGTCACACTAAGAAAATTATGATATTGAAGATTTTTCGAAATCTACGGTACAATTTTAGAAATTTATCATTGTCCTAAGAGACGAGTATCATGCTGAAAAACTTTTTTATCTTTATTTAGTAACAACGACAATTTTATTTCATACAACTAACAGTATTTATGATATACGTGTTTAAAATCCTATTTTCGTAATATTTGGCGTGGATTAGATATGGCAGTGGTCGATTAGAAATCAGCTACTCGAAAACACATGTAAGAGTGGTATAGCTGCAGATGGTAGATTATCGAACTCAGAAACAGGAGTTTACTTACAAGCCAACCGTACAACGTGATATTGAATGCCCTCAGAAGAGATGGGTATCACAAATTTAAAAAAAAAAAATAGCAAACTACTAAATTTGAAGCTGTAACAGGTCAGGAGGTTCCGTATTGTAAATGATGATGACAATTAATTTTTTTTAATGTACATTTAATTATAACAATACAACTAATTACGGATTATAAAGCTTTCATGAAGAGAAAAACAGAACACCGGGTGGACAGAAGAAAGAAGAAAAGCCTACAGTGAGCAAATACTGCGAATGTGGCTGCAAAAAGAACTTCCGGAAACGTCTAAAGTCATTATATGGTCTAAAATTGGCCCTATACGAGAAAAAAAATTACAAAAATAATTTGATATTTTAAAGTAATTTTTAGTTGTTAAGATTTGCATTGTCAATTTATTCATTGTTTCATGTAAACGCATCATCGCATCCTTTCTTCCGTAAAAATTTATTTTGAAGTAACTATTTCTTTTGGTGCGCCTGGCCGGGTTTTTTGCACGGAAAAATCTTTAATTTGTTCTCACGTCACGCTCGACTATCAATAATTTCATTAATTAATTTACCTTAATTTTTTAACTTAATTAATTAATTAAAAAGTCACTTCTGTCGGTCACTCCTGATTTTTTTTAAATATTTTTGATGTCAGATGTTACAACCTATTTTTTGTTCTGGACTAAACACACTTTTAAATAAATAATATTTTTTGATCTAATATTAAATTTTTGTTTAATTCCACTGATTTATTTTGTTTACTACTTCAAATAAAATTAGACTGATCATTACGAAATCAGGTCAGATTGTTTATGTAAATTATCCAAAGAAACAATTTGGAAAACTATTACAAAATTAAACTAAATATTACTTTTATTTATGATGAACATAAATAAATTTGTTAAGACAATAAATTGCTATTAACGAATGATTTAGTCGAGTAAACATTAAGTCATATTTTTTTCAGTTACTCGTTGTTTCTAAGCAAGTCGACGGACTGTCTATATAATAAATAATACGATATTAAAAATATTTTTTAAGCAAACGGCTGAAGGAGAAGATTTTGTGTAAAAATATTCTTCAAAGTTATATATTAAGTAAGATTTACAAAAGGCATATTCTGACAGGAAAACGAGTGAGTGAGTGAGAGGGTTATAGGGATAAGAAAGAGAGATGTCATGGGAGTGAGTTGAGCTGGTGTTGGCTGTAGCACAGGAGAGATGGCAGCGGCACTGTTTCATCGTTCCGTCCAGAACAGACATAATTAAACCATAAATTCATCCAGGGGAAATATCATTATAGGAATAAAGTATAAATTATAGACAAACATAGGGTGGAACGGAGGGGTAGTAGGGCCATTAAGAAATGGAAACGGCGTCCTGGCCAAGATTTATTTCTCATTATTATGACTCCATCCTACTAGTATCACTACTATTATTATTGTTACCATACCCTCTCGTTTCTGTTCAACTGTTCTTATTCCGCCAGTATGCCACGCCATGCAATAAAATAGTTGTGACGTCACCTCTTGAATCATTGCCCTATTTTAAACAATTTGTGACTTTGAAAATAACATTAAAACCTGTCGGCAGCTTTCGCGGGACGGGTGGCAACGCTGAGAAACCCGTCGTAAATCAAGCTTTGCATATTCTTATATGCCGTTACTTACTGCTTTGCTGGTAGTCTTAATATTTCCAGATGCCCCTCGACCTTCCTTCGTCTTCTTATACCCATCATCTTCATCTTCTGTTGTACTCTTCCACCCCCAATCCAACTAACAGTAATTTGCTTTAACCTCTCTCTCTCTCACTCACTCTACCCCCTTCCCTACACCACACCCAACAATACTCCTTCACCATCACTTCAAAAACTCTTCCATTCCTCCGAAAAGTAACCTTCCTCCTCTCGGTTTTCAATTAACTCGGGTAACAAATCAAACAGTTTTAAACACTCTCACCTATTGCTTTTTCTGTACCCCACCCACAACACCCTCTCTATCCCTCTGTATTATTACTATAATTACATCATTCACACTCTGTTCCATACATCCTTGACTGTTAAAGAAATTCCTTTTATTCTCTTTTGTTTTTCCTAAAATGTTTCGACTAATTATCCGTATCCTTAATTGAATTCTATTACTTGTTAAGTCCGCATTGCGTAAGTCTCCATTTTGCATTCATGTTTATTTTATAAGTATCACTCTTCATCAGTCGCTTCTCCAACCGTCCTTCACTTTCTCTCTCTTTCTATTTTCATTCATTTACATTTTGTTTTTCATCACATTCATTAAACTCTTAAAGATCTGTTTCTTTATCTTCTAATTAATATTGATGCACAAATTCTCTCCTTTTAATCCTTTAAACAAAACTAATTCGTTTTTTTCATTAATTTCATAAAGGAATTATTATTTGCAGTGAATATGTTTAACAAAATCTCATATACGAAAATACATCAATTTTTTAAATTTATTTAATAGTATAACCTACATATAGTCACTTGAGTCACAAGTTTTCCCTTGTTTGCAACGAGGGGTAAGAGGGAAAGCATCAGTGCGCATGCGCGACTGCTTTAATTTCAGTACGACAAACATAACAACTTATACTATACCCAGAGCATATACAGTACATCGCGGAACCTTTTGTAGGTTAACTGTACGAATATAACTGTTTGTTACCGTAAACACAAATGTCGGTTTCTCGAAAACGTGGTCGAACTATTCACAGTACTGAACGGAATGTAATTAAATGTTGTGACGGTGAAGCTTAACAATAATGCCTATCCTGCCTCTTAACAAAAGCCGTGAGCGAGCGGCTAACTACTGTGATGTTTCTCTTTCCACAATTTGAAAAATAAAGCAGGAAATTAAGGACATGAAGAAGCTATTCTTTAACAGTTTTTTTAACACCTGGTAAAAAAAGAAACCGGTTAGGTAGATACTAAATAGACTGACAATGAAAACACCGATGACAGCAAAAGTAAAGAAGGTGATTCATTCGTAATTACAGTAAATCTAACATTTCGGGTCATGTAATTAAGCTATAGGCAATATTACAGGTTATATTTATTTCTTATAAGATTTATGAAAAAAAAATTTCTCGAAATAAACTACGGCTTACAAAGTGTATCTTGAAACTGCACGATAGTGAAATGTACGAGTAGTATCTCACTTTTGAGGTTGGCAGCACTGCAAATATTTCACTTCCCTTCCTCATAGCCAATCCATACGCAAAAGGCAATCTCTTGACTTCAGTATCTATAGCACTAAAAATATCTGGAATTATAATTTAGACAAATAAAATAGTAAATTATTTTAGTGTAAATAATAAATAAGATAATTGACAATCATTTCATTTGTTGATCATTTCTTTTGTTTTTTGATGGCCTCCTCTCATCCAATTACAGCCATTCCAACTTCCACGAAAGGAACTAACAGGGAATGACCTAAGCTACATGAATTGAAGAAGTGCAGCAACAGATAGAAATGCTTGAAAACGCTGCACTTACCTGTCGGGACGTAAACCCAGGAGACGTTAAAAGAAAAACACTTAAATATATATGCCTACAAGCCAAAAAATACACTTGTGCAGGGATTGGCAATAATACCACATCTACAGCGTGGAGAAATAACAAGGAGAAAGAATTTAAAAACTAACAACAAGAAAAACCACCAAGCTAACAGACAAGTAACATAACAATTATCAAAAATTATCCTATATGACTTAATAACGCCGGCAGGCTACTCAGTTCACCAACTTTTCATATATAGCTGTCCCAACTGCCACAACTGCCACAACCTATCCAACATATCACAATTTTCCTCTTAAACGTTTATATATTCCTGTTGAATATATCAATCCCGCAACCATCAACAATATTTATAATTCGAATGCATCTCGTCAGGGGAGATATCCGAGTCTTCACCTTATAATCTAAGAGCCTATGCCCTCTGGAGTTAACATATGGCACCCTGTACACTAGATGCGCAATATTGGCATCAATAGCTCCATACATTGCCTTAAATAAAACAAAGTATCTCCAATATTCCGCCTCTTATCCAAAGTATTTATACCCAGTAGGGTACACTCCTTTTCGTACTGATCACCTGTACGTTGATTTTTAATGAATGTTTTAAAAAGTAGTTGTTATGTAACTCTAGTCGCTAATGACCTATTTTTAATAGGACCTTAAATAAATAAGTAAAATATAAAACAAAAACAACTTTCGTTCTACAATTGCAATTTTACATTAAGGTATTTTTATTATTCCTATTTAAAAAAAGAATTAGCATCAATTAAAGCTATTCAAATATATCTTTAAAAATGTATATCAAATTATTCTGTCTTATAATTATTTTTTATATTTTGTGTTTTTGTTAATTAAAATGCTAATGTTTAATCCACAATTATTAAGTTGAATTGTAAATATGGACATTGTACTCGATTAAGATCTATTCCAAATATTTTTTAATTGTTATATGATTTATAATATTTTATTATTGCCGGCCGTATTGGTGCAGTTGGTAACGTGCTCGCCTCTCATCATGCGGTCCTGGGTTCGAATCCCATTCAGGCACGGCATATTTTCATACGTTACAAAAAATCATTTCATCCTACATTGCATAAAGTTCCACCCCAACGTCGTCGCTAATAACCGTTGCAGTTGATGCAACGTTAAATAAATATATTTTAAAAAAATTATTATTATTATTTTTACGATTAATTATTTTGTTATATCATTTTGACTTGTCATAAATGTAATGTTTGTATATTACTTTACGTGACAATTTATTTATTTATTGATGATTATTACTGTTATTCTTCTTCTACTATTCAAGAGTTAGGTCCCAGGACCTGTTTCAGCATCCACCAAGCCACTGGTCACCCCGGGTCACTCCTTCCAGTTGGTTCGTAAATTTTGACCTGTCCAATGTGGTGGCATTCTTAGTAGATGATCAGTCCTTTTCCCAGGGTAACCCGTAACTGTCTCTTTAAGAGAACTGACACCTAATTCTTGCCGTATATCTATATTGTTTTGTGAACTCATCCAGTCTACCACAAATTTTAACGCTTATCAAAAAGCGCATCTCTGCAAACCGTACAGAATTTTAATACTTTTGTTTCACACCTCCTAACCCAACGTTAGATACGTTAGAAAACATTTGTCCGCAGCTTCCAATTTTTGTTACTTTCTCCCTGTAAGTTTCAGCCCATACAATAAAGTCTGAACTGCCATAGAGTCCAATGCTTGTAAAAAGGCACTGGTGAGGAGATCAATGACGTATAAATTTCTTCATTAATTACCAGTTTATATCTACAATTGTTGTAAAATTGAGCCAGAGCTTCATCCGTAATTTGGTACAATTATGTTTTGATTCATTTTAATATTATTGATTTTTTTTCGTCGGCATTAGCAGAAATTGCAAAACATTCAGATGTAAAACAAAATAAGAAAAAAATATATATTGATTTTTTATTGATGGCCTTACAGGTAGGTAGAGTGTTCAATTATTTGCACTCGATCTGCTTATTCCAGAACTACAAAAGATAGTTCTGTTTCTTATCACGTGATCAGATAATTATGTGACTGAATTATTTAAGAACAGAAAGGTAGGTGTAAAATACATTAGTCAGAGTTATCTCCTCTAAAAGTAATGAATTTCATTATACAACCGGACCCTGTGGTGAATGAAGTGAAGATTTCATTTGCAGGGTGCAAAGTAGATGCTTTACGGAGGGCCTGGCATGCTGATAAGCATAGGCTACTTTTATATTCGGTGAGGAAGACAAAGGTAAACCACCTTACTCCTCGTTTTACTTAGTAAAACTCTAGAGGTTTAAACCAGCCTTTCAGCTGTTGACCTAAACAACAACGATTTTTTTATTGTAAATATTTTTTGTTAGTTGGTTTCCTCTCTCCATTTTACGTTTCATCTTTGATTTTCGTTGCTCATTTTACTTTTTTAAGATAATACCTAATCTTTGACGAATAACTTACTTTAATGTAACCTAATTTTCTAAATTAATTCACTTTTATTACTAACATATTTTTCTCTCAAAATTATTATTTCTTGTTCTTTGATCGTATTGTTCATCAACTATGAACGTTGTCAAGCTTTAGCTGTAAGTGTAAGGAAAAGTATCTTCGACGTAGTCGTGGAGCAGTTAGTTGGGAGAGCCATGGCATTTATGAGCATGAAATCTAAACAAAGTGAAATTATACATTTTGAAGATATGAGAGTTTGTACATGTACTGTATACCGTACACAATGTTAAGCGAGCGTTAAGCTTAGCAAGTTACGGACCTCTCTCTTGTTGGCGCTATCTTATAACCAAGAGTCGGCAGCCAAGCACGTGAACCTGATAATTTTGACTTGTCTGAGGTACGTGCCTTAGACTATCTCAACCCTCAATCCTCTTTCATATACTAACCTCCACCCTCCGCGATCCGCATTCCACCCTTAACTCTTTACTCGTAATACTTGCCCATCTTATCATAGTTATATTATATCTCTCTACACACATGAAACCCTTAATATTACCCCTACCAACCCTTTACTTGCAAACATATCCTTGATTCTCACTAACTAGTCCATATGACCGACTCTCACCTGTGTCCATACCGTTCTCTAACGACTGCTATCCCACTTATATTTTATCTGCCATTTACTTAATTCAAAATTGTTATTTACAAGGGTTGTCTTATCTTCATTTTTATTATTTCTTTTCTACTTGTTACTGATATTAATTTTCATTTCGTTACTTTTTTGTATAAATGGAAGGTATAATTTATTGTAAATGTTTTACTTGAAGGAAATTGTTTTGTGATGCGAATGCTAATTTAAAAATAAAATAAAACAATTTAATTCTATACTAACAACCCTTTTAACTCCTTATTCATAAATATATGTTTTTTATTGATTCTAGAATACTATAGGAATACTATACTAGAATTCTAGAATACTATAGGAATACTAGAATTCTAGAATACTATACTATTAAAAAATTTTGGAGAGGCTTACTTTCTTTAGAAGATCTTCCATTATTCAGTTTTAAAAATAAATTTAAACAATTTTTTACTAAAACAAAATCACCACGATATAACTCTATTGCTACTCTTACTTTTAAAGATTAGTATTTCCTATTCCTACTCTTACCTTCTATATTAAATTTACGTAAGTAGACTATACCTTTGCAGTTAACCTTACATATTATTACACATATACAAAATCATTCAAAAATAAACAAAATTTGTAACTGATTCATCAAATTTTTAAAAAATACACGAAACAACAATATACAGTTCTTATTTTCTAATAGGCTAAACATTTTTTATTTTCAAACTTAACATACTATATATTATTATTTTCTAAAATAAAACATTCTTATTTTCTAAAAAAAATATATTCTTACTTTATAAAACAAAACAACAGATTTTACAAGATAATTAACGTACAACTGATGTACAGGATAATTTATTACAAATGATAATTTACAAATTATTACAAAATAGACTAATATAAGATACTCATAAATCAAACCAATTCGAAGGTTTTCTGACGCTTAAGTCTTCTCATTACGTCTGAGTTATTGAGGACTTGCAGCGCCTCAACGTTCACATGACGTAGAAGTCGGTCTTCGTGAATCCTTACGAATCTTTTCTTTTCCTTATTCACCGTTTCAATGTTCAGATCTCGATGGAGGTTATCATTCCGAATGTACCACGGAGCATTGACAATATTTCTTAGGACTTTATTTTGAAACCTTTGTATTATTATAATATTACTGGATTTCGTACAGCCTCAGAGCTAGATACCGTAAGTCTAAACTGGTTTTAACACCTGTTAATAAATTAAAAATTTGTTAAAGGTTGACAGAACCGACTTCCTACCTATTAACCAGTACATTTTCTTATATTTTAATTCGAGTTCTTGATTTTTTTCTCACTTGTTCCTTCCATCGCAGTTTAGCATCAAGCATCATATCGAGATATTTTTCAGTATTGCAGTATGGGACTTGCTTTCCATTGATTTCAACAGGAAAATTTTGAATTTTCTTGTTGGTATAGTTGATGTGAACAGACTTGGTTTCATTGAGCTTTTGCTTCCATCTCATTGTCCATCGGTAAATGTCGTTAACTGCTTCTTGTAGCTTTCCGGTTGCTTCTTCACTTGTTTCGCCTGCAACTGAAACAGTAGTGTCATCAGCGAATGTAGCAACGATTCTGTCATGGAATGCAGAAATGTCACTTGTATATAATAGATAGAGGGTCGGTCCATAGATGAAGATGAGTGATGAAAACGCGCCAGACCAGACCAAGAATCAAACTCGATACCCCTAGCGTAAAAGCCAGTTGCCTTGATCGCTACACCAACAGACTGGCCCTTTTCCTAAGGCTTGAAAACATAAGGGAAAACAACAGTAAAACAATATGTGGAGGGTGAAAGAAACAAAGGACCTGTGTTACAGCATTTGCAGCAATTTATGAGGAATGTCAGATAAGACTTAACATTTAGATCTGAATCAATGTTTCGAGCTACGGGTGAAAAAGTGAGTAAAATATGAACATTCACGGCAGACATAAGATAGTTCGAAGTAACCTTACTCTACGACAAATAAAATTGGTCAGGATGACAAAGTCGACAAGGAGAAGAAAGAGGGGAGTGGCTTCTAAGAAACAAATAGGCTAAGTAAAATACCGAATTAAGTAAGTCATTATTCATTGTTCCCAAATACAGATTAAAAATCTTAATCTACGATGAGATATAAGTTATAGTAGTAAAATAACGTGTGAACAATTTGATAACACACGAATATAGGCTGTAAATTCTCTAACTCATTCCCAACTCCATTGAAAGCGAGTTAAATCTTGGAGCAGTAAAACAACCATAATATTCCAAGTCGTTCCAATTCCTGCAAACAACAAACAAGAAGTTTGTTCGAACCGAGAGAGTTCCGTTTTTCGATAATTAGTAAGGAGTTCAATCATTCGATATGAAATTAATACTCATTCTGGATCATTTAGTTCTGATTTTCGCTCTTAGGTGAGGTGGAAAAAGTAGGAAGGGGTTGAAAATTGAGGGAGAGAGGAATAGAAATAAGGAGAGAAGGAGATTTTGGTCGGTGTAAAGATAACTGCACCCTCTCAAGAACCTCTCTAAGGGATGACAAATGCGCATTTAATCGGAAGTCGAACCCCATTACTGTTGGAATCGAACTTGTAGCGCAGCTAGAATTATTATTTAAGTTTTGAGGAACTTTCAGGGTATGTCGGTTGTTCGGTGGTTTGTGTGTCGGTGGTTTTAATACGTTGTGTGTGCCAATAGCCGGAAGGTGATTAGGATGGTGTTATTTCCATTCTACGAATCTACACTGTTTCAACTTACTTACTTACTTACTTGCTCTGTTCGACACTCGGTCGGTTCACCCCTTCCGTTAGTAACTCCTACCCCAATACCTTTTATTACTGTTACCAAATCACCCGACCCACACCCTTAGAATTACTTAGATCATGAATAATTACCCAAACTCATCCGGAAGATTGTACTAAGGACAACCCGAATGAATTTCCAACAACGAACCACCCAACAACGAATATAATTAATGAGAAAACTGTGACTTTAGTGTACCATTTGAACGTTATACAGACCCAATACTAGCCTCCTTACCGCCTACTTTGTTACATTATTTGTTCTACCCTAATGTACACATACATACATGTAAGACTTCACTTCTCAACTGCATTCGATATCACAGAACTTAAAGGAAACATTTAATATACATCACTAAAGAAACTTCAACATCAACAGTAACAATTCTTCGTAACAAACAATCATTCAAAGATGTTCAAATATCTTTCCTTCATATCTTATTTGAACTTTTCTCCTTCTATCTTACAAAAGATTCTGATTTATTTACTGCTGATGTATGTAAATATAGAATGTACAACAAAGTTAAGAATTCTTTAAATATTGGATAAGATATTTATCCATTTAATTAAAATTTGTTGAAAATTACCAAGAAATTGTTATCCTTGCTTTATAATTATAAGATTCATAAATATCTACCAAAAACAAAACTAGTTGAGTAATTTTAAACCCTTAGCTAATACAATGTAATTAAACGACAAAAAAAAATTATTAAAAATTTATGTACTGTTCATAAATCACGCCTAATTAAAATTTTTATATCCTTCGTAATTTGTTATTAGCTATTACAATGTCTTTCGTAATAATGATAAATCTAACTTAAAAAATCTTGTGTGAAACACTCACACAACTTTCTCTTGCCAATGCAAATAATTAACAATAAACCTAACATTAGTAATAAAACATTAGAAATAAAGAAAAAACTAACCTCAATAAACATAACCTAATTTTAATCATGAGTGAAAGACGCAAAATGAAAATCGACCTCAGTTTGCTTATTTTTGTCATTAGTCTCCCGACTGATTTGATGCAGTTCTCAAAGCTCTTCTATCTTGCGTAAGTCGTTTCATATCTACATACCTGTAACACCCTACATCTTTTGCGATTAGCTTTATATACTCTAATTTTGCCTCCCCCTACAATTCACTCCCTCAATATTACCCTCCATTAGTGATAGATCAATACCTGGATGTCTTAAGATATGGCCTACTAGCCTATCCCTTCTTCTGGTAAGATGCTTCCATATACTTCTTTTTTTCATTCACTCGCCAAAGAACTTGTAAGTTACTTATTTTTTCCACCCATCTAATCTTTAACATTTTCCTATAACACCACCTTTCAAAAGATTCTATCCTCTTTTGTTTCCACAGCCCCTATCACCCACGTTTCACTCCCGTATAATGCTACACTCCAAACATAATGTTTTAAGAAATTTTCCTAGTCTGTAAATCAATGTTTGTAGTCAGTAAGCTGTTTTTCATTTCAAAGGCTTTTCTAGCTTGAGCAATTCTACTTTTGATATCACTTGTGCTTCTACCATCCTTTGTTATTTTACTCCCTAGATAGCAGAATTCCTCAACTTTCTGTATATTTTTCGCTACGTTTAATTTCTTCTTATATGAAAGGAAAATTAGATCGTTGTGCAATACTTCGTGGGTATATACTACGAAGCTGCAGTGATCAGTGTCAGGCATTTTGATTGAAAGCGCTTCCAGAATTTCTACCTAATATATTTCGGTGTTCTTCAAGGCATATTTTTGAACCCATTTTTATACGCTTTACACAGCCAACCTACCAGAACGGATATTGGAAATACAATTGCAATTATGATTTTTAACAGATTGTAAGTATAAAAATTTTGGTGGCGCTAGAAAATTTTGATTTTTAATGTGGGTGGTGGGGAAAGTTTTTGAGAATCTAAATTTTAAGGAAATAAATGTTTGAAAATATATGCATAGGTTTTTTTTGCTAATTAGATTCAAAAACGATGTTGCTTTAGTTGATTAATAATAGATAACGTATTTTTTATGTTTTCCTTTCAAATTAGAACAAAGGAACATTCATGCATTTTCATTAAATCGTGAAATTATAAATTAATTTCTTAATCTGTGGGCCGAAGATAAGTTTTTGATGTAAAGTTGTAATATACTGAGAGGGTTGATTATTAACGTAGGTAGATGTAATTGGTGGTGGGGAGATGATGCAAAAGATAGGATGAATGAAGAGGAGTGGGGGAAGAGAGGGTTCTAAGAGTAGTTGTTTAAAATGGTGAGGTCAAAGATTAAAGTTTGCAGCGTAGAGTTGGTATATCCTAGCTGTTTCTCTTTTCATATGACGAAGGACTTTGTTTTATCATTCAAGCAGTCGGGGGTTTCAGACGCGTGACAGTAGCCGCAACGCGGCGTTACAGAATTTAGAATATAGACATTAAAGAGATAACGTAAGGTAGGTAAACATTGTCTACATATTGTTACATATAATCCTTGGTCTTCTCTGCTTCTTGTATCCGTGAAGACCACTTCAAAGGACACCGGTAATAATGGACAGTAAGCCGTCGTCGAGGACTTATAACATCTCTCTACTCCAGTAACCCCCTAAGGATTAGATTCCTTCGTTAATAATCCATTTTGACCTTCCCCATCGCCACAGACCTGCTTCTAACAAAGACAACTTGACTTGTTTGTTTGTTTGGTTACTTTAACTTGACTTGCTTCCATTTCTGCATGCATTATTGTTTGTTAATTAACGTTAATTAAAAAGTAATAAAGTTTTTATTAAATATTCTACACAACCCTCATGCAAAATCTTTACCCTTCTCTTACCATCTAAACAAACCTATTTCCAAAATAATTCGTTCACTAAACCTCGTAATCTAATAAATTCAATCCAGTTATATTTTAGGATAATATTGCAGATCTCCTTTATTAAGTTCCAATGTGATTTCGCATGTTGGCGATCATTATCGCTATCTTCACCTTATTCGTTGCAATTCTTAAAGTTCCGCCAAACTCTTGTCAAACCAAGTCATAAAATTTATTAGCCATGATATTCTTCTTCGTCCTGATGCTCTCCGTCCTGCAAATTTACCCTTGAGTATTTGCTGAAGCAAGATGTTTCTTTTTTCATTTCTCAAAATATATCAAGAATGACAGTTTTCGGTATTTAATTATGTTGACAATTTCAAAGTCTCTATTGATTCTTCGCAACACTTCCAAGTTCGACATCCTCTTCGTCCACGGTATCTTCAAATATTGTAGATATTTTATCTTATAATCTACAGCTAAAAATTCAAAAACATCATAATTATAACATAAAATCAAGGCTCAGGTATGTCCAACACGTTGTGAATTTAGATACTTTAAACAGACATCTTCTTCTCCACCTCTTCCTCCTCCTCCTTGCCCTCCAAAAACAGCAGTTCACAAGGGGTCACAAATATTTTTTTTTTGTAACAGTGTATTTCTTTTGCAATCAGTTCATAAATACAATAACTTTAAGCAAAGAAGAGAAAATCTGAGTAATGTCCTTAGAATTAAAATATAAACTACACTCAGTAGTTTAAATGGTTAAGAAATTCGTATAGGTAAGTCTAATGTTTTAAAACGTTTCAGCCTGTGAGTATCTTCGCTGTTGTCGAGGAGGTTAATCGCTAATGGATTCTGATAGTCTTCTAGTTTTTGTTATTGTTTTTCGCTATGTTTTTTTAATTTTTTCTTTTATGAAGGGCAGGTTAAGATCATTGTGTAATTTTTTATTGGTTACGTAACATGGGGTTGCAGTGATTAGTCTCAGGCTCTTTGATTGGAAGCGCTGCAGTATTTCTATATTTGATGAACTAGCTGTACCCCATAGCTCTAACCCATAAGTCTACACTGGTTTGATTATTACTTTGTATACGAGTACTTTATTTTCAAGGGAGCACAAAGATAATAATGTAAATATTGAAACGCTGGAACTCCTCGAGAACCCAAATCTCAAGAAAAGACTCAAGTAACAGAAAATTTGGTTGATTTAGAAAATAAGAGAATTATATTTATGTAATAAGAAGCCATTAGGTCGATTCTAAAGTGTATTTTACAAAATTTCTTATAATCTCCATAATTTTTTTAGTGTACATTTGAAGTAAGAACAGCTGTAATACTGTACCTAGATATTTTAACGATAGAAAATAATAGCAACAAATTGGAAAATATTAAGCCTTAGAAAATAAAAGTAGCCATACGGTTTTTAATATGTTTACTGTAATATTAGGTAGTTTAGTAAATACCAATTATCTTTCTGAAAATAGAATCTGAAATTACCTTAAGAACAGAATACTTCACAACTTACAACCAATCATAAAAGTGGTCTATTATTTATTTAAATAGAGGGATGCCAACAAAAATAATTTAAACTATAACAGGTTTCCGTTATTAGAAACCCAAAAAGAAACACTATCCATCATTTAAAATATCATCTTATAGCAAAATTTTAAAAACGTTCTTAGATGAAAGATAATGCAACTTAACGAGTTTAGAATAAGCTAATGATAAATATAGATTTTAAATTTGAATGATTTAGGATTATTACATTTTTCTTAGAAAGATAAATTATGACAAGCACCTATGAGGATAGTTTATGAAAAGTGATAATTTTGTTAGGAATCAAAGTTATGTATTCTTATGAAACTGTTTATTTTAGTCATAGATCCAAAATAAAATAAAAAGGGGAATACACACGTTTTCTAAGAACTCTGACAAGTGAATTTTTTTGTTAATAAAACCCTGTAGTGTATTACATCGTAACCTTTTTAAAATCAGTGCTTTGAAAATTTGGAAATAAAATAAAAATCCAATTTCGGATAAACTATCACGTATTTGAGATAATAAATAATACCGTTAAAGTATAAAACCGTCTATACGGTAATGCGTGGGATATATCACGATATGGTATGGCAAAGGAAAGACGTCCCTGATGGTTTGGGACCGGTCGATTATTTAGGAAACTCTTTCGCAGAAGCCGTAACGTAAAGTAACGTAACAGTATGAGGCAATATGCGATGTGCTAGTACGGAATGGTATATGGGTATAAAGTCGGTATGAAGGAAGCTTTGAGGTTGATGGTCGGAAAGGGACGGTAAGAAGAACGAACATAGGAGAAGAGGGACGTGACAGGATTCCATCGTAAGAGCTGAGAGCTGAGCTGTCCTGTCAGAGCTGGCTGTGGAATAGTATTGTTGTTTACGGTTGAGAGGCGTGGTCAGGCGTTCCCTTGGGAGACCATGACTATGAGAAGTTATAAGATGGTACAATGTCTCCGTCTTACAGAACGTGACGGTCTGTTCTAAAGCAGGCCATTCCCAGTCCGGGCCACGACCCTTCATCCACCATCCACTATTCTACCCGATGCCTCTCTCTACCCTCCACTATCATTCTACATAACACTATCATACGACCAACATTGATAGGCTAGCTGCTACTAGCATCCGTATCAGAATCTTACTTAGCATTAAACTGGCATCAACTCATTACTTTTCAAACCAATATCTTGATCACCACAATCTTTCATAGCAAACAATTTTACGCACATTAATTTGAAAATGAATTAAAATTTAAAAACAATGTCATGACAAATATATATCAATAAATTTTTTAAATTTATCCTTCAGGTTTTGTAGATTAATTCAAAATATACTATAAGTTTTCATCGCTGCATTAATTTTCCTTTCACGTGTTATTCTACTTTTTCACACTTACACGATTCGGTGGATTCACCATAATTTGAGTACATAAAAAACAGAAATAGTTGTTGTTAGGTCATCAGCCAAAAGGCTGGTTTGAACCTGTAGAGGTTTTACTAAGTAAAACGAGGAGTGAGGTGTTTTATAATTGCCTTCCTCACTGAATGGAAAAGTACGTTTATCAGCATGCCGGGCTCTCTGAAAAGCACATATTTTCCACTCTGCAAATGACACCGACTCTTCATTCATCACACGTGCTGGCTGAACAATGAAATTTATTAATTTAAGAGGAGAAAACTCTGATTAGTGTCTTTTACACTCTCCCTCTTCTGTTCATAAATAGTTAAGTTATAATTGGCTGACCTCCTGATAAGAAACAGTACTATTTTTTGTAGCCCTGGAACTACAACTGTAGTTTAAAGGTGTAAATAGAATAAAACTCTTGTTTATGAAAAATATAGTTACCTATTTTATCAACACATATCTACATATACCATTAGTTTTACCTTCACTTCATTCACCACAGGGCCTGGCTGTACAATAAAATTCACTACTTTCAGAGGAGATAACTCTGATTAGTATCTTTTACAACTCTACCTGTTCTGCTCATAAATAATTTAGTCGTTTAATTGGCTGACCATGTGATAAGAAACAGAACTATGTATTTTAGCCCTGCAACAACAGATTGAATGTAAATAATTTGACACTCCGCCTGTCTGTTATGGGCAGACACAGAAATTAAAACTAATGTATTAAAATTTTCTTTTATTAATAAAGCTTGACAGCAAAAGTTATAAGATGTAGTTTAGTGGATGTACTGGACACGTATTACACGCTCATTGTGTGCTCCTAGATCTAAACTTACTTCCGTACTGCTAAACATGGTAATTAATTAATTTTTGTTTACGGTTTATTTTTACAAACTTCATAGTTTATGGTATTTTGTAGTAAATCTTAGTAGTGGTTAAGATATACATTTATTTTTTATATTTGTAAGTAGCTACATTAATGTAACTCTGTGCGGTGATATTCTAGAAATAGCTCTAGGAATAAATTGTTCATTTGTAAGAAATTGTATATTCCATGAAGTTTTGTGTGTTGAACATAATTTTTGTTCAAAATTTCGACGAAAGGAATACTTTGAATAGGAGTTTTCGGAAAATCGAAATCAGTAGAAACGTTTGTTTTGATTTAATTTTAATTTTATTTAAGTAAGTTACATTATATTAATTACAGTACAAATAAATTTCTTTGTTAATTGAACAGAAATTACTACTTTCTTGAATAAGACATAGTTTGTGATCAGGAAAAACAAGTGAAGAAGTTATTTGTAATTTTGTCAATTGCTTGTCAATTAACTAACTGATTACCACTTTATGTTCTTATTTACAATATTCTTGGTTGTTCTATATTACTCATTTTTTTTAAATTATAAAATATATTACTGCATTAGTTATTACTTAACTAGGAGATCCTAAACCAACTGAAAAGTAGATGAGTTCAAGATGAGTCCAACCAAATATTTTTTAAGTGTACATTTAATGACACCAACCGTTGCAGTAAAAAATAATTTACGTAAGCCAGGAGGCAAAAAGTTAACAAATTTGGTACCTTATAATTAAAGATCCTTTAACCTCCTGATGTATTTCGTTTCACTTCCGTGGCCAAAGCTTGTGCTCTATAAACAGAAGCTAAGGCCTGTCTGGAAATGAGGAATTCAATCAGGAGATGTGTCAAACAAAGAAACAAACATCATTTAACGCTTCCAAAACAAGTTACCGAGAAACATCATCGATGCACCTCGGTTTATCAGAAACAAAGATTTTCACAGAGACAAATATTAAATTGGCACATAATAATATAATAGGCTATTACTTTTATTAAATCGATTATTTCGTGTAGACTTTAAGACGATAAAGATTGTGCTTACAACATCTTATTTTCTTAAATATCAGAAGCTTTTGTTGATGTACGTATTAATGACAATTTATTTGTTTATTCTATTCCAGTATATGTAAATACCCGCACTGTACAGCACGTGAACACTGCCAAATACCTTGGTATGACGCTCGACACTAAGCTTCGCTGGAAAAACTCACGTTGAAAACCCACGTTCAAAAGAACAGAGAATTTTTTCTGTTTTTTTTTTTTTGTTTAACGTCCGACTGTTCTGCAATTACTGTTAATGCAGACGTTGAAGGATGAAATGATTTTTGTAACGTATGAAAATATGCCGTGCCTGAATGGGATTCGAACCCATGACCGCATGATGAGAGGCGAGCACGTTACCAACTACGCCAATGCGGCCGGCAAAAGAAGAGAGAGGAACTCGGACTAAGGTACCAAAAATTGTACTGGCTACTGGGAAGAAGGTCCTCATTAATAGTGTATAACAAACTTCTGCTCTATAAAAAGATGATAAAGCCTGTTTGGACGTATGGTATGCAACTTTAAGGATATCAAACAAAGTAATATAAACATCATTCAACGTTTCCAAAACAGGGTGCTGAGAAACATCGTTGATCCACCCTGGTTCATAAGGAACAACAACCGCCAAAAAGAAATACGAATGGATTTCGACTTCAGTAAAAACCAGCAGTTCGCACAGAAGTACGAAGAAAGACTACACCGCCGTGACAACGTTAAGCAATCTAGGTGCTTGACAACGATGATCTGGTACGGTGACTCAAATGGAAGAAAGTATAATGTCAGTGTTAAATTGAAATCGATATTAGTGCGGTATGAGCATTAGAGTTAAATTTAAGTGCACAATATAATGTGTATTATACATAATATAACATCATAAATTAATTACAGAGGTTCTTCTGAGCATCTCTGTAGTAAAATTTAAATAGTAATTTAAGTTAGAATAAAATTACTTGTAACTTTTAAGACTTTATCGAAATATATTATAGTCCATATGCATAACCAAATAAGATCCTACAAAAGAATCTCATACATAAACAATTACATTAATTAAAAAGTTTAAAAATTATATTGCATTGTTAATTTCAACAAAGAAAGATTATGCTTGTGTTCTAATTAAAAAGAAAAAAATAACAGTACAATGACAAAAATTTATATTTCACTTTCTAATTGAAAGGATTCAGTGGTTGTTGATTAGAGAGAAAATAATGACAAAATTGTTAATTAATTCAAAGACAAGTTAATATGGTTGAAAAAACAAAAAGAATGTAGATTTTTTTGAAGTTAGCCTTTAGATAATGGGTGTTTATTCTCAAGGAAATGAAGTGGAAGAAATAAAATCTTTAGAATTTCATGTATATTTTTTGTGTGTTTATATGGAGGGAATTTTCGAACGTTGTTGAATATAGTATATATCAGTGAATTGCGTTGAAATGTTGTTTGAGAGATGGAAATAGGAAATGGAAGGAGAAGAATAAGAAGAACTTGAAGAAGAACAAGAGGAAGAAAGACTTTGATCCGTTGTACGAGTGTACGAGTAGTAAGTTCGTCTACCGGAAGGATAACGGCATAGGGCTAGGGGCTAAAAGACTACCGCTAGGACGATACGTCCAAGTGGTCTGATCGTGTCGCTTCTAATTGGAAGACTTTTAATTAACATTCCTTTGTTCGAGTTACATCCACCTTTGCCCGCCGCTCTCATTACTGTCTAAACAAAGTTCTTCTTGCCCGTCTGCTCACTCCTATCGTATCAAAACCTTTTCCTATCGTCACCCAAACCACCCCCATCTCAAATAAGTGACAATTAAAATACGCTTGCCTCTCATCAAACTCAAACCATAGGGTCTACTTTTCACCTAACATCCGACCTACCTCCTATCGGCTATTACTCAGATGAACTTAATTCCTACTCACTCTGTTTAGTTTAAATTAAATTTGTAAGGTTAAATTAGCGAATGGACAGAAACTTTGTCCGTGAAAACTTTTCACTTTCTCTTATTACTGTTATCCAACAAGGTATGTCGATTTCTGTAAAATGCTCTGAAATAATGTTTTGTAATATCAGTAAGAAATGAAGATTAGTCTATGTATAAAAAAACCTTATTTTTTATTACGAAAAACAACCATAAGGATCAAAGAAGTTGTAAAAATAAGGCCCCCACAGGTAGTTTTTCAATTTTTTACAAGATGCTTCAACTTTATTTTCTATGAAAATTTGTAGAGGATAACATGATCACATGAATGTATATAAAAAAATTAAATTATTCAAATTGCAAGTTTTATTTTATTTAAAATTTTATAAAGGATATTTCAAAAATATTTATTTTTATTTTTTTTATCTTTTATTTGAAATTATTTTCAACAGTACACAAATATATGACTACTAGAAATTGTGTTGTGCGTTGTGTTGTAGGCAACAAAGACAAAAATTGATACCCATTGGTATTTTTATGGGTGTAAAAGTAAGTATTAAATACGATAATTAGTTCGTTTAATTGTTATTATTTTTATTATATTATTATTATTTTAGTTAGAACTCTGAGAATATTCCATCTTCCTTTTAGACGCCGGGCTGGATACCCAGGAAGGTGAAAGCGATGAAGTTCTTGAATTAGAGTTCTTGAATTTCGTTTAAACGTCTGCAAGATTCATGAATAATCTCATTAAGTCGTTATGTAACATTTCGTTAGTTACGATGGATTGAAGTTTAGAATTTTACGATCGCTGTGGTTATAGTTGGGCTAAATATTTGACACCTGTAAGTCAAAATGTGTTAAAGTAGGGATACGTCTAATAATAATTTTGATTGAAGGAGGAGTTTTACAATATAGTTATATAATGTTATATGATAGTTATACAATGTTAACGAATTCGGATTTGTTATTAATGGACTGATTGTGGATTCGGACAGATATATTAATTAAAAATAAACATCGTAATTAAATGAATTTGTTTATAATTATTAGGTTATAATTAATAAAGGAATTAAATGAATATTAATTATTTCTTTGTATTTAAATTTGTTTAATTTTTGAAGTTAAATTTATGAATTTAAAAAAAATTGTATTCATTCATTTATTGTTATATTTGTTTCATATGTAAAAGAATAATGTTTAGAGCGATTAAGCATTATTCTTATTATAAAAAATATGTAATTTTCTTGGTGAATAAATTAAATTAAAAATTAATGTAACATTTCCTTAGTTGCGATGGATTGAAGTTTAAAACTTTACGAACGCTGAGGGTATAGATGGGCTAAATATCAGACACCTGTAGTAAGTCAAAAAGTGTTAAAGTAGGGTTATGTATAATAACAGTTTTGATTGAAGGAGGAGTTTTGATCTCCTGGAGAAAAATGTGAAAAGTTTCTATTTGTTCTACGTTCGAGTAACTGCCTCTTTAAGACAATATTATTTCAAGTCAGTCGTCTATCAAAATGCAAACCTAAATAGCGTGTCAGTCCGTGGTAGGAGTGATCCGTTTTAGAAAAGTGACGGACATGTGTTTCTACGTAAGGTAAAGGTAAACTGAGTTCTTGTTATTGGGGTTACTTTAATTCCAAAAATGTTTTTGAAAGACAGAATTTTTTCCACATCTGGGCAGATTCATCTATTAATAAAAATGAATTGGTTTTTAATAATTGGTTCAATAAAGTGGCTTTTTTTATTATCCAGTGACTCTAAAAAGTGAAATTTACTATTTAATATTGGTTTAAAATCAATAAGTTTTAGCACAAAATATTGACATAAGAAACATAGGCTATGAGAGAAACGTCTCCCGGTCGATACTTTTAAAATTTATTAATGTCCGTTGCAGTTAGAAGAAGAATAAGATTCGAGAGAAACGAAGGACTGATATTGGTAAGAAGAGAGAGTCGATAAGATAGGATTATGAAGGGTGAAGAGGAATGGAGAGAAGGGGTGGACAACGGGCAAAGAGCCAGTTCTGTGTCTGTCATAACTCTTCGTTTTCGACAGGAACGGAACTTCCGGTCTGAGCATTATTACCTACAATGAAACAATGGAGGTAATGAAAAATAAATTAGTGCTCAGCAGACATAGCTTGCTTGCTTTAGCTCAGGAGTTTTGGAGCCTCCACATCATTCTCTGGTTCCCCCTCCTTCTCTACTAACAATCTCTACTTTCATACAAACGTTCAAAATACACAAATACACATTAACTAACACATCTATTTCTGAGAAAAGATGTATGTCTTTCAGGAAATTGTAGACTAACTTCTAGCAACGTTGAGTAGAACATTCTACAGGAACGGGAGGTGGGAACAGAATTAAATATACTATCCCAGATTAAATTCTGATTTTATCGTTTACTTTCAATTAAGTTGTTGTATCTCCTTATTTTACACTACATTATTACACACATTACTTTATATCAGAACAGAAAACACACATTACTGTACCAGTAAATTAAATTAACTCGAATAACGATACCGTAACATTAAACATATTGAAATTAATTGCATAAATTAAAAAGATTAAAAGAAAATGATTTTTTAACTTTTATTCAATAATTCTCAACTTGTAGAATGGCACTCTTTGGTCGTTATATCGTTGGTATGGTTGATTTTCACGCACAGCCAGGTGAAGTGTTAAATTATTTGCACTTGATCTGCTAGGTCCAGGGCTACAACAAAAATAGTTCTGTTTCTTATCATATGGTCAGCTATTTTATGACTGAAGCATTTAAGAACAGAAGAGGTAGATTTTAAAATACACTAGAGTTATCTCCACTGAGAGTAGTAATGAATTTCATTGTACAGCCAGACCCTGTGGTGAATGAAAGGAAGGTATCATTCCGAGTGGAAAGAAGATGATTTTCAGAGGGCCTGACATGCTGATAAGCATATTTTCCACTCGATAAGAAAGGTAATAGGAACCCACCTTACACCTCGTTTTATTTAGTAAAGACTCTAGAGGTTCAAACCAGTCTGATGCTAAAATAACTATTTTTTATTTTATTCAGTTTTTTATTTTCTCACTTATTTTGTAATTTCATTTAACTTTTTTATTTATAACTCTTTTATTTTTCTCCTTTTTTTAAAAATTGGTACACCAATGTATGACTGAGTTATCAACATAACCAACATAATTATTACAAAATTTTCTCTTAATAAAGTTTTATTTTATAAAGTAATACTCAAACCTGATTGCAAAATATTTCATCTCGTTTAAAAAAGTGTATTTTTTGTCAAAAAACTATATTGACATTCACCAAGTTTGATTGCTATTACTTTCTGATTTTAAAAATGGAGATAACATGAAATTTAACAGAGAAACCCATTGGGTGTCAACTTATCACCAAACAAAGTCGCACGCACAACCGATGTTAAATTACAATGAATAGTGATTTCTCCAGATGAATTATTATTGTTCAATTTGAATTGTTTAACCTATTTACCTAATAATTAACTAATTTCTTGGTCTTTTCATCTCAGAAGGACTGAGCTGGACCAAAAAATTACTCCAAATACTCGTTCTAACTACTACTTTATTTTATAGTACAAAATATCGTATCGGTATAAAATATTATATACAGTAAAGATTATAATCTCCCACTGATTAAACGCAGAGATGAATGCTTTATGGGATACACACTTAAACACTGAACCAAAATGAGACAAATATAACGGATGCCTATTGTTTTATTTAGTGATAATGCATAAATAAGTCTTGGATTGTGTGTAAATAATGCTATGAAGTGATGTACAAATGAAAAAAACCAGACCTGACCGGTAATAGAACCGGGATCTCGGCTTAGAAGCTGGTATACCAACCAGTGTACCAAAGGGCTGGCCCAATTAATACGGTGTTACAGGAGTTTGTTGAAGAGTTCCTTATTGGAGTGAAGAACACCGAAGTGAACTTAAAGAAGATAAAGTTAAGAAATTGGAAATTGTAGATACTGTGAAACGTAATAAAGCGGAAGTACTTTAGTCATGTGATGAGAGGTATAAAGTACTGATGCTACAAAATACGAGGTGTGGCTGTTAAATAACGAGACTGACGTTGTAAAAAATTTTATTTTTATTTTATACATAATCACTTATTGTCAACTTCAATATACACTACTTCTCTATCCCTACAACGCTCCATGGAAATTTTCTATTGTTGAAAACAGTGCTGGAAGTCATCTTCTGTCCTCTTCTTCAGGGCACATGCCGCTCAAAAATGTTTGAAATGAAGCTCGCAAAAAGTTTTGTACTCACACTTTGTACACGATTAAAAATGACCCAATTTTTTTGGAAACGATAATAACATGTGATGAAACAAGGTTTTTTACTTATGATCCGGAAAGGAAGCGCCAATCCATGCACTGGAAGAGCCGAACTTCACCGAGAGCAAATAAAGCTCGAATGAGCAAGTTAAAATTTAAAACAATGATGATTGTTTTTGTTTTTTGATATCCATGGGATTGTGCACCTTCACTGCGTTCCTGAAGGTCAAACAATTAATCAATATTACAACCTCAAAGAGTAAGGAAACAACGCCCCGAAATGTGGAAGGACAAATCATGGGTTCTCCACCAAGACAATGCGCCAGCTCATTCCGCGTTATCTGTCAAGTAGTTCCTATCCAAGTACAGCATCTCAGTGTCATACCTTCCACCTTATTCACCAGATATTGCACCATGTGACTTCTAACTGTTCTCTAAGGTGAAATCTGCATTAAAAGGGACAAGATTTGACTCTATGGAAGCTTAAAAGAGAAAGCGGCACTTGTCCTGAAGGAGCTGACAGAAGATGACTTACAGCACTAATTCCAACAATGGAAAATTCGCATGGAGCGTTTTAGGCATAGAGAAGGAGTGTGTATTTAAGATGACAGTAAGTGATTATGTATAAAATAAAAATAAAATTTTTTACAACGTCAGTCTCGTTATTTAATAGCAACTCCTCGAATAATACCGGGTAAGCGTGGTCCAGGTCGATTTATCCATCCGATCAAACTGTGAAGTTAATTTATATTTTCCAAACTACAAAAGTTGTATATATGGAATTTTTTTTAGATGTGTTTACTGGAATTCTTACAAAGAAATTCAAAAAGTGTAGATAACAAATTTTTATTGGAATACAATTTAAAACTCCCTTTTCTTAATTTTGTCGTTAAGGCGTTTCGAATTTCACATTTACGACAGGTTTAATTAGAATTGTCGTTTATTGTTGTAATTGCACCGTTGAATGAGAATACAGAATAGGTTTAATAAAACGGTCGTTTACGTGAGTTTTCACAGTGAGTGAATAGTGCAATTGGGAAGTTGAAGTGTCTCGGGGTGATTTGATAAAGAGAGAGGGGACGATGACGTGACATAAGATTATGTGAGATAGAAAGAGTGGGAGATAGTCTATAATTGGATAGTATAAGGACGCCGCACCTAGTCTCTGATTAAGGTAGACAGATTTACAAGCGATTGTTCCTCCCGCGTGAAGATCAGGGCAGAATGGAATCGGTTGTGCCTTGACTTCTCATCTCGAAGTGTGTAGATAGAAGCAATAACACGTGCGTAACTGGCGTAACGACATCGAAGTAACGTAACGTCGGACAGAAACAGACTCCGTTTACTATTATCTACTTTATTCTACGCTAGAATGCGCTAGTTCAGAGAGATATCTCTGTTCACCGTACCCTTAACACTATCTCCCTCTAACAACAGGCTTCTATCACCCTTATAATGCGTCTCAATCGGGTGATATTCTACTCCTACGTCCGATACCCTAGCCGACTGACTCGCTGTCTCACCTGAGACCATATTCTTACGTCTTTTCTTAGTCAGCTCATCCGCTCGCTACATATAACCTCATCACCTTATTTCTTACGCTTCCATTCTCCTTCGAACTGCTACTCTGCAACCAATAAAAACACGCCCCTGATTGAACCTTACCTACTACCCATAAGATGTAAAAGCACTTCTACTGGAATACAAATAAACTTCCACATTAACTTTAAAGGTGTGTCTTCTTACCGATTTAAGACATCGTAACTAGAACTCCTGAAATTTAAAGATTTCACTATTAAGTTATGTTTGTATTTAAATATATCTTTTATGTCACTTAGGTATTAATTAATAACATAAAATAAAAAAAATAAGTTATTTACATTCTGTGTTGTTTTGGCCATCAGCCGAAAGGCTAGTTTGAACCTTTAGATATTTTAATAAGTAAAACGAGGAGGGAGGTGGTTTACTATTGCCTTTCTCACTGAGTGGAAAAGTATACTTATCAGCGTGTCAGGCCCTTTGAAAAGCATCTACTTTCCACTCTACAAATGACACCTTCACTTCATTCACTACAGAGTTTCGCTGTATAATAAAATTCATTACTCTCAGAGGTGGTGAGGTTTCAAGTTTTATTTGGTGTTTTTTTATTTTATTTTATGGTAAAATTTCCTCAAGTAATTTCTCTTGAGTATAATGTAATGAGGATTGAGAAAACATATGGTTCGATGATTGAAATTGCTGATTCAAATATTTTTAATATAATTTCAGTTGCAAATGTTAAAACTGTTGACTTTAAGTCTGTTAAATTATCTAACATTACCTTACAACAATTATGATCTAACAACTAATTAACAGTGTTTACAATGTTGCCAACTAAATCCTCAGTCAATTTTAATGTCACCGATACACCTTTTTTCTCTCTAGGCTTACATTATTTTTTTCTTGTTATTTATTGATTTGCCCATAACAGGCAGACAGAGTGTTAAATTAAACTTAATTGCTAGTTCCTGAGCTACAAAAAAACATTTCTGTATGTTACCACATAGTCAGCCAATTATATGACTGAAACATTTAGGAACAGAATAGGTAGTAGTGTAAAATACACTAGTCAGTGATATTTCCTCTGAGAGTAATGAATTTTACTATACAGCCAGACCCTGTAGTGAATGAAGTGAACGTGTCATTTTTCAGAGGTCCTGGCATGCTGATAACTATACTTTTTCACTCAGACAGGAAAGTAATTGTAAACCATTTCACGGCTCGTTTTACTTAGGAAAGCCTCTAGTAGTTCAAACCAGCTTATCAGCTTATAACCTAAACAAAATTTATTGATAATTATTGTACGTATTATTATTATATTATATTATTTTATTATTATATATTATTTATTATATATTATTTATTACTTTATTATATATTTTTATGAACGTCCCGCGGCTGTTTCCGGGTCTGTAATTATAAAAATATTTATAAAAATATATAAGTAAATAATTATTAATTATAGATTGAGTGTACTCAATTTGTTCGTTGCAAGGCTAAAATAAATAATTCTGTTTCTTATCACATGGTCAGCCAATTAAATGACTGAATCATTTAAGAACAGAAGAGGTGGAGGTGTCAAGGACACTAGTCGGAGTTATCTCCTCTGAAAGTAATGAATTTCATTAAACAGTCAGTCGCGAATGAAGTAAAGGTGTCATTTGCAGGGCAAAAAATATGTGCTTTTCAGAGAGCCCGGCATGCTGATAAGCGTACTTTTCCACTCATTGAGGAAGGTAATTGTAAACCACGTCACTCCTCGTTTTACTAAGTAAAACCTCTTCAGGTTCAAACAAGCCTTTCGACTGATGACATAAACAACGTTATAAAATTGTATTTTTTAGGAGATAAAGTACTATTATTATTAATTTTGGGGAATGATAAATTTTTAATTTCTAATAATGATAAGTTGATGTTTATTGGTCAGTAGCAAATATATTGTGCAGGATATCTTGTAAAACAATTACAGGTTGTGCAGGCTACTCTTGTAATATTATTTACAATAATGTCGTATAGTATTGTAAACTTGTAGCTTGGTACAGGAGCACCGAAACGACAACAAACAGCTTCCCGTTTTAGCACTTACTTGCAAATGTGTCTCGATTTATTCGGCCACACCGTTAGTGTTGGTTTATTGGGGCCATCTCCAACACACGTGGTTCTCTCATATATTACATTTATTATGTATATACAACCCTTTCTACTTTGGGGGTTTAAGCGGTAAATGAAGGGTGGGGGTGAAAGAGAAGACAGAGGGTTAAAGAGGGACAGAGATCGGCAAACAGTCACCGTGTGTGTGTATATATATCTATATAATACAATATAAACTGTATTCTATGTAAGCCGTTGTGTTAATATTTGAACCTGATGCTAGTGACTGATTCACGCCCGTTATGACTCTACTAATGGCTGTAGCTAGTGGCGCTATCTAGACGATTAACTAATAAACTGATAACTTCCCTCTTACCCATTAACATGTTATGTTCTAACAACAACGGTGTATGTTGTTGTAACAGTCCGTTTAAATGGGTTGCAATACTATACGGTTGTTATACTAAGACATTCGCCCACCTAAACACTATTTCACCAACTATCCCCTTCCATGATTCTCTCTTAAATGAACTACATTTAATATCTAACTGAAGAATACCTTAACTGATGTTAGAATAACTAATAATTTCACTTTTATCATATATACTTATAATCTAATGTTAGTATAACGTTTCCAAATTAACTAAATAAGGTTTTAGAATTAACTGAATAATAATTAACATTAAGCAAACTACTTTGAATTATATTGTATTTTCTCGTATTTACTCGTGTATGATACTCTCCATTTTTAAATTTTTTTGCTTCAAATAATTAGAGGGGGTCTTACATGCGAGTATTTCGTTATCTACAAAAAAATTGTTTTTAGTTAACCATTTTATTAAAAGCATTAAGATTTAAAATAAGAATCGAGCTTACCTTTTTACCTTATCTTGCCTTTATGAAAATATACGGTGGAAAGTATTGTTTTCATATTGATTTTTTGAAATTGAGCTTTAACCGGATATACGCGTTTACAGACCCCCTGAACAAAAAAAAATGTTCTTAGCAATTGGTTTATGTGTGTGTGTGTGAACAAAATATCTCAAGAATGGAAGATCGTACGAAATTGAAACGTGAGACTTAAGTTAGATACTACTACCACACCGGACACGAACATTTTCATCAAAACCGGTCAACCAGAAGTAGTAGTTTATTCGTGTCATTTTTCACTTTTTTGCAATTTTCTCAAAACGGTTCCTACGATTCTTTAAAAAATTACCTCATTTACAACATTTTTTATGTTCTATAAGATAGGGTAGGTACCATTTTATTATTATTATTGTTATTGATTTTCTGTTTTTTTTTTTGCGAAAATGTGTAAAAATCGATTTTTTTAAGATTTCAGCCTTAGTACGCATTTTACGACCAAAGTATATAATCAAATGTAAAGGAAATTAAAAGTTCTACAACTTTTATTAAGCTTTTTTCTTATTTTTAACCCAATCTTAGGAAATTAAAAGATCTGCAACTTTTATTAAGCGCATTTTTCTCTACAGAGCCTAGTTTAGCATGAAAGAGTGATTTTTCTTATTTTTAAGCCAAACTTAGGAAACTAAAAGACCTACAACTTTTATTAAGCGAATTTTTCCCTACAGAGCCTAGTTTAGCATGAAAGAGTGATTTTTCTTATTTTAACCCAATCTTAGGAAATTAAAAGATCTGCAACTTTTATTAAGCGCATTTTTCTCTACAGAGCCTAGTTTAGCATGAAAGAGTGATTTTTCTTATTTTTAAGCCAAACTGGGGTTGATTTTCACTATGCATCATTCACTCATTATTAAAATATGGTTATGTTTTCTGAGGTAAGTTTTTTGTTTATTACTAACATTAGGTTATATTGTTAATTTTTTGCATTGGCAAGAGAAATTCGAGTAATTGTTTCACACCAGTTTTTTCATATATCCACAAATACAGAAGTTGACTGGTGTCAAATCTGTATTTTTGAACATTTATTGGTGAGTTAGTTTACCAGGCGTACTTAAATATCAGCTACTAGATATTTAGTTTCATTGCAAATTTTGTCATTTTTTAGTACGCTTTGATTTGTTTTATTTAAAATAAAAAAGAATATTTTCCGTTTTTATTCGGCTGTTTCTTGCCTTATTTTATACTATTATGTTCAGAATAAAAATTTTTACGAGTTTTGTTATAACTTTTATGTAAGTTATTTATTAGTATTTATAAAAGTTACTGTAGTTTAAATCAAAAAAACTTGTTTTTAGACAATTTTTTTCTATCTTACGTGAAATATCTAAAAAAAACGTGACATATACATGTGAGACCTATTTTATTCGATTTTTTACATTATAAACCATAAGAAACAACTGAATTCGTCCTATAATTTACCTTTTTAGAATTTTAGCCAGTCTTCATTTCACCAAGGGTACTGAATTCCGGGTGAAATCTTTCATTATACTAGCTATTAACATATTTCGTGCGGATGTGGTAGCCTATACTTAATTACCACGTAAGGATTTACGTGAGTAACGGACGTGGTAGGGATGCCACGGCAGTCCTTTTATAAACTCTCTATTGCTTACAACCCCAATTCAATGTATTACATCATGTTACGAGTCCAATTTTTTAACAAAATGACACCAAGGTTTGACTGTTCACTAAACCTACATAGAGTGGGATATTAAAGAACGGCTACCACACTCAACTTGATACATTTCTAACTAACATTACTAAACTACGATTCTTAAAAATCAGATGTACCAACCCTACTGATGAAAAACTCGAATGATATTTTTGATATATCTATGAGGTAGTCCTACCACATCCGTCGGTCACAAAAACCTCTGCGTGGTAGTCCTAACATGTCCGTCATTCACTGAAGCCGCATTTCATCTAAATTAATTCACTTGTAATCGGTAATTGTCACGTATATTGACTCCGCACTGAATGTGTTAAAAAATTTTAGAACAAGTTTATATAAAGATTTTTCTTTTTATTGGCGTATAGATTGAGCTCATAACGTTCTAGTAAAACTTGAATCACTCTGTATATAATTTCTTTCTAAAACGGAATATCTTTTAATTTAGACCTCTCAAAATAAACAAAATATTATTTTAAAAGAAATTAAAGAAATCATAATAAAGTTTTATTTTAAAAACCAAAAGATTAAGAGAAAGTACTAAAAATGTAGATAAGTTACAATCAGCGACGAAGGAATAAGAATGAAAAATCATAAAAAAATAAAATAAAAAGTCTATTTAGTTAAGTTACTAGTGAAGTATTTTAATACTCTTTATATATAAGTATATACGGGATACAATTCTAAGTTCTACAGAAGCAAAGTATTGTGTGTGTATGTAGTAACAACATTTCAACAACAAGTTGTGTTTAGTATAAAATAGAATCCTTGAGGGTTGGTAGTCGGAGAGGGGGGAGTTAAGTTAAAGGACCAAGTCTAAGTTGTAAGCAGGTACACACTAAGCAGTCGTAATTTCTTTTTAGAAGGGCAAACTTCAGCTTTCATTTCCATTCTAGCTGATTATTTAATTCCGACCTCTTCTATGATCCCCGTCTCTGAATACATTCATGAGAGGGTGAGAAGCGTTGTGAATTTCGTGGGAGGGGGTTCGGTGGAACAGATGAGGTAGCGGCGGTTTCTTAAGCAGACCCTTATATACATGATGTTATACTATGGTGAGGGGTTTTGAATCTTGGGAGGGTGAATAACAGACACGGGGGTTTGCATGAATTAGCAGCAACCGCGTTAAGAGAAAAAGAATAAAGATTCGTTAAGAGGGCTCAAGAAAAACTTTCCAAATTACTTCGCAGACAAGTTGCCGCTAACTTTATATGAGATGATACCATAAAGAGAATTTTTAACTTGTGCAGCATAAATTTTTAAAATTCAACTTATCTCGATCTCACAGTTAAATGTAATAGTAGTGGTGCGACTATTAGAAAATAAAATATATTCCATAGATGTGCATAATAAATTTTTATGGTTGCATACAAAGTACAGCACAAAATACGGCAGAAATTAAAGTTTAAAATTAATTTTTTTAAGGAAAATCATGCCCTGACAATGTTATCATCATGAAGCAAATTGTTGAAAAAAAAAGGAATTTAATCTTGAAATTTACTTAGCTTATATTAATTTTCAGAAGGCTTTCAATGCGGTGGATAGAACAAAATTATGAGAAATATTGCAGGATACGGAATATCTTTCCCATCTTATCAAGACAGTTCAAAGCCTGTACGAAGACGCCAAGGTGGTGATAGCAATGGAAAACTCTAACTTTGCCGAAATAATTATTAACTAGGTGAACCTCTGTGGGAAACCCCGCACAAAAGTGTAAATATGTTTTTGTAGAACGTCTCCTGTCTCATGGTCTTCCCCCTATTGAACGACTATTAATTACCTGATGAATGGCAATAGTTTTAAAAAGAATCGAAAAAATTAAATAGTTCTGAAAAGAGCTGTTATAAACAAAAGCAAACTATAGCAGAACTCACTGTACACTACTCAAAGCAAAAACAACCACGTTGGAAAATCCAAAGCGATTTTTGTCACTATCACTGTTCATTGAAGTTGAAGTTCGTTAAACTTGCCCCCTCCAACCTGAAATAGCTGTGCGAGATGTGGAAGGGATAGATAGACGAAAAGAAAGATATATGCGTAGGGTAGTGTTGCATTCAGTTCACAGACGCATCGCTTACCGTATCTCGTTCTTATTAACTTTACATATTATTATCTTTATTTTAGACTTCCTATTTTACGGTCATAAATCAAAATATATGATTTTGGTTAGTTTTCTGCAAATCTACTCAAACAGACTAGTCATTTTAGGCCACATCAGGGAAAATCGGTGAAGGTTTAGGTGGTTAAAATCGTATTGAAAAAACCTGTTCGCTATTAATACATAGATAATAAGATAGATAGATTAATAAGATAGATGAGTAAGACAAGGAGTAAGACAAGGTCTCCCACCCACTCTGTTTAATATATATCTGGATGACGTGTGAGAAGATGGAAATCTCAAGTACACATTGGTGTCCTCAGTAAAAGAGGATATGGTGGTGAACTGCTTATTGTTTGTATATGACCTGATAGTACTACAGGAGAATGAGGATGAATTTCAGAAAGCACTCTTTCTCCTGAATAAGTATGAGCTGAAAATTTCAACACAGAAGACGAGGGTAATGGCGTTCAAAGGGAAGGATCCAGTCAGCAGCAAAATTGTTACAGAGAACAATATTCTGGAACAGGTAATCTCACTTTAAGTATCTGAGTTGCAACGTAAAATATCAGCAAGATAAAAATGCCTTTAACAAGATGCAACGATTCCAACATATATGCGGAACTATCCACAGAACTTTAAAAAAACAACACCAGTAGGAATACAAGGTTGAGATTTGATAAAGCAGTAGCAGTGCCAACTCTATTTTATGTCAGCGAAACTTGGGTGCTGGACAGATGAAAGCAGATTGCAGGCATTTGGAATGAAATTTTTACGGCAAACTTATGGATGTAGTAGAGAAGACTGTTAAAGGAATGTAGTGACAAGGAAATAGCTTAACATCTTCCCCATAAATGATAGCGTACTCTAAAATAAATTACAGAGGATACAGCATGTGGACAGGATGAGCAAGAATAGGATACCAAAGTAGACACTGGGTTACAAACCGGAGGGAAGGAGAAATCGAGGGCGCCCGAGGAAGAAATAGGCAGATTTCAGACGTTCAGAACAGGCAGGAATACCTAACCCTTGAAGAGCAGAAGAATGAAAACGTTTTTACATATAATACTGTACGACAAATTTAGAATATTTTCCAATAGAACAAAATGGTAAATGGAAAAAATAATTATGCTGAATAATACACTAATACTTCTTATAAAAAAATCTTAAATTATTAATTTACAACTGTAAAAATGTAACAAGTAAATTTTATGATAATGATGACTTTGTTGAAATTACATAATAGGCATGAGAGGAGTCCCATTGGTGTCTCCCCAAAAATGTTTATTTAAAATCTTCTTTAATTCGATAAGTATTATTTCATTAAACTAACAGATCTCGATTCTAGCCCCATTTTATGGGATATCTTGTGGGATTTCCAGGTTGATATAAGATGCAAAGTGAACCTACAAGCGGGTTATCTTGTTCTTGTGAATTGATGTGAATGCGTTTGTAGTGTTTGATCGAATTCAGGACGAAAGGTATTTACAAATCTGTATAAACGGTTTTGTTAAAAACGTACAGCGGTGCTTGTACTAAAAGGGGTAAATTCTTGATTCCATTTCTGAACCCGTTTTAAATAAGAATATTTAGTTAAACTGTAAATTTGGAAGTAGTAAATTCATGTTGGTTTCAAAAGATAACAATAAATGTATAATTTTATGCCATTGGTAATTTTGATTGTTTACGAATTAAAGAATATAATTAAGCTACTCTTAACTAACCCTCGATTAAAATTGAACCTCCGTTTCAAAATTTTAATTTACTAAACCCTTTTAAGATCAATCTGGATTTATGGTGACCAGCTCTTTGGAATACCGGTAGAGAGTAACTTAAAGTCGATCCAGGCCATTTAGTCAAAATTTTTAAGAACTTAATCATTCTTTAAACAATTTATTCTGGTCCCAGTAGAAATTAATTAATTAAAAATAATGTATTGAATTATGTTTGTAGACAGAGGACTAATCTGAAACAGACTAAAAGTCCATCGCTTAACGTGGGAATAAAACGTTTCTACAGTCTTATTTATCATAACCACTTCTTCCGATTACTCAAAAAATGAAGTCACATAAGTAATTCTTCGTCCTATTTTATCCCACACTTAAGTGATCTACGGATTAGATAAAAAAAATCTAACATAAAATGTATTCAGACACTCTACAACTAAACTTACACATCATCACTCTCTAACATAAATGTTAGTAACATCGATACGATACTATCGATACGATACAATCGATACGGTAACATTGATACGATACAATCGATACGGTACAAGAAACTGCAAATAAACTATATATTATAGAGGTTTTCATAGTAAACTATACTAACACACGAATCCAAAATTTCAGTCACAGTCTGCTCCTCACCTGCCATACAGCGCATCTAGAAGACTGAAAAGGCAAAAGAATAGAAGAGATATTTTGTACATCATCTTGAGGTAACGTTACACGAAACAGTAAAAAAACTACATAGACATTTTCACAGTAAACTATACAATGACTCAAATCCAGAAGTTCAGTCACTGTCCGCTCTTCACCTACCACACAACCCAACTAGAAGACTGAAAAGTCAATAGAATAGAAGAGATATTTTTTGAATCGTCTAGAGGTAACGATACACGAAACAGTAAATAAACTACATCGATATTTTTACAATAAACTGTGCTATGACACAAATCCAAAATTTTAGTCTATATCCACTCTTCACCTACCACACAACCCATCTAGAAGACTGAAAAGGCAATAGAATAGAAAAGATCTTTTGGAAATTGTCTTAAAGGACTACCACTGGGTGACTTCCTCACACAAATGACAAGGTAATTTAATAAAATTATTGACTTCATAACTGCTGATTGAGCTAAAATGTTACACAGTCGTTGCTTTTTTCTCAAATTACGTCAGAAAAATGTATAAAATTTTAAATACCAAAAAGTCGTATTTCATTTTAACTAATGATTTTGTAGTTCATAGTGTGAGTAATGTTGTTAAATACTATAAAATTCCACATGATCAAATTTCGAAAAATTTTAAGGCTCAAGTTATTTCAATGTTAAGAATTTTATTGACATACTTAGTGACAATAAATTAATAATGTATAAATTTTCTTATGAATAATATTATATTAAAATATATTTATAATAAAAATCGAGAAATATAATAAGAATTAGATGACAGAATTAATATGGCATTAATTTGCCCACTCAAATAAAATGAAACCGATGACATTTAGATTACTAGAAACTGTCATAACTTTTCATTTTAATTTCCCCCTCCCGTTACTTTTTTACCCCCTTATTCCTTCATACTTCTATCATCACTTTCCACTTTTAATCTTTGACAAATATTATTCATTTCACCGCTGTAATTAGTGAAAGAGAAGACATTTTTAGATTTCTTTTTTTCGTTTTAAAACTCATCGTGTCAAATTAAAACAAAATCCCAGTCAATGTCTATAGTCTAGTAACTCGGTTATCGGTTCAGAGTCTTTCTTAAGTCTATAGTATGGTGTTGAAACTGTCTATCTGTTTCTTATTCACTCATTTAGTTACTTCTCGCTCTAACATTTGCATAACTCATTAACGTCACAGTAAAAAGAAGAAGATGAAGAAGGAAAAGAAAGTACTTCGTCTTCTCTTCTTCTTCCACTTTCAACAGTACAGAAAAAAACTCATGCTCTTCCATCAACCTCCCTCCGCCATCTGAAACCTCTCCCCACCTTTCACTCACTCATATACTTTTTCACTTTGCACTTAATTAAAAAGTAAGTTTCAATTACAATCGAAAATGTGAAAAAGTTAAAAAGTCGGTTCGCTTCACTGCTTCCACTTTTTCTACGACTACCAAAAACTGCCTGATTTCTGACTGGATGACTCGGAAGAACTTCTTTTACGATTTAACACCTCGTCTTTCGTTACTTTTTTATTTTATTTAAGAAAAAGTTAAAAGTGTGAATTTTAATTTATATCTTCGAACGTAATGAAGAATGAAATAAAAATAATACAAAGAATTTGCTTCCATTTAATTAATTGAAGAGCGATTTAACCATTCATTATTTTTGCTAATTAAAATTAGCAATCGGCGGTTGATTGCGTTATTTCAAGGTTTACTTCATCTACACCTTCCCTTTCATCACAATGGTATTATAAAATTAGTTTTCTATAGAAATAATACACATCAGAGTTATCAATAAATGCAAACATCTAAGTAGGAACAACAATACAGTAGTAAAAACAACAGAGAAACAAAAGCTACAGAGTGACTTTTTAGTCGTGTTCCCCATTGTTAATGTCTGGTAATTTTTTTCTAGAAAGGGAAATTTTGTTTTGTGACACGAAGTTGGTAGCCCTACTCAACCGGTTTAGATACGGCAGTCTGAGTTCATTCTCCTTGAGCTGTGTAAAATTTTGTGCCGTTTCCGGTCGTGCTATGAATGTCTTTTATCCTAGAAAAACGGGTTTTCATTCTTGCAATATTTCGCTACAAAATCGTACGCAAATGTAAAAAGTTTTGACTGTTCACATAAACGTCTAGATGGATCCAAGCTTTATCATTAAAGAACACTGTGTTTAAAACTTCGATTCGGTTATCATTTACGAAAGACCTAAAACAACGTCAATATTGCAATCGCTTGTTTAAATCTAGAGGCTGAAGCTCTTCGACTAATCGTACGTGAAACGGATACAATTTAAATTTTTAGCAGCTTTCTAAACATTCGAATATGACATACCAACTTTTGAGGTAAGTTTCCGTAAACTTTTCCGTGAAGAATTGAGCAATCTTGTTTTTACATTCTCTAAAATGTCATCTGTCAAGAGAGTTGATCGACCACTACTTTTTCTGTCGCAGACACTTCCTATCTCTTGAAATCGGTTTGTAAGCCTAGAAATTGAAATTGATTCTGGCGGAGGAACACCAAAAAATTTAATTTGAAATGATTCTTTTACACTCTCGTACGATTTCGTAGCAAAATATTGTTCAAGAATGAAAACCCGTTGTTCAAGGGTAAAAGACATTCTTTTCGTAACACGACCGGAAACGGCACAAAATTTTACACAGCTCAAGGAGAATCATCATACACTGCCGTATCTAGAACGGTTGAGTAGGGCTACGAACTTCGTGTCACAGAAAAAATTTACCTTTCTTAGAAAAAAAATACCAGGCATTAACAACTGGGTAACAGGACTAATTACATCCTGAACGACTTTATTTTTCATGATATCGGGCCTCATACGTATCAGTTTAAAGAAGAAATTTCTACAATGAGTAAAAATACTGTTAACGCCTATAAGAACATCCAAACCTTGACAATCTTGACAAATCTTGACAATAGCTCACGTGATAAAATTTATGGTGAAAACGAACTGATTTTCTAGATTTAATTGAGAGATTTTATGCTATTATAAATTCCAACGTATTTTAACTCGTATAAAATATTCACTTTCTTTAGCTATGTTTAATAATTAATATTTTGTTTGTGAGTAAGCATGTTTGTGTATGTGTGTGCGAATTGGTTGTTCGTTCTTTGTTAGCATTTAAGTTTCTAATCAGTGGGTTAGTAACTTATTTTGTGATAAATTTTAAATATTTAGCTATATTACTCATTGTTCATACATGAAAAGATTGTAATTTTTCATTTATGTTAAAAAAAGTACTTTTTTCTATCTCCGTAAATATGACCAAGTTCTTTGACAAACAAAATAGCCTATGTTCAAACGAAATAAGTGAAGTACTTCATAAGGCAAGTACAAAGGCGCACTGCCTATTAGCTGAAGATACTTTTTTTTAACGTTAATTTTATTTAGAAACTATACAGTACAGTATAACCATCCAAAAGCTTAACTAAATATTGAAAAAAACAAATAACTTGATAAATAAACAGAAATATTTTTTTAAAGAATATATTCCAGTGGATAATTCAAAAGTATAGTGGATTTCAAAAAATAAATTAATAAAAATATAGAACAATTAGATCAATAGATCTCTACTCCATTTTCTTCGTAGGCGTCGGTGTGGTAAGTTTCGTCTTGACATTTGCTGTATTAGGGGATTGATGTGATCTGTTAATTTCCTGTTAAATTTGGAATATTTTATTTTAGCAGTTTCTGTTACAAAAGGAATTTTCAAATCGGAATGCAATGTTAAATTTGTTACGTAATATGGGGCGTTCGTTATCATCCGAAGTATTTTTGACTGATGAGTTTGAATTTTTTGAATGTGAGTTTTCTTTGCGGTCCCAAAAATTTCAATACCGTAATTCCATATCGGTCGTAAATAGGCTTTGTATGTTAATAATTTAAATTTTAATGATAGAGTTGATTTTCTGTTGATGAATTTTGAAAGTAATTTTGTACGATTATTTAGTTGCAAACGTTTTGTTTTGATAAGATATCCCCAAGTCAGTCTACGGTCTAAATGGAGGCCCAGATATCGAACTTTATTTTCTTGAAGATACTTAATCGAAAAATAAGAAAATTAGACTACCAATAAGTAACATTTTAAAAATAAGTAAAACTTTAAAATTATTAAAAAAATTTAAATGATTAAAATTTAAATTTTTTTTAAAAATTGCACTAAAGTTTTAGCACATTAGCTGGTGTATCATAACATTTTTATGCAATTATACTATTAATTTCTGAACCAATTTTTTTTTAATTACCTCAATTTTCTTCTATTAGTTACTTAAATGAAAACAAAAGTAAATGCATTGTAAACAGAATCGTGAAATGTTTTACGTAGAAAATGAGTTTGAGTAAAGGAAGAACGGGCGTCGAGTATTAGAGTTAAGAGTCCCCTGAAAGTTTACTGAGTGATGAAGACGCCCCAGGGGATGGCCCCTGACCGACCAGTATAGTAGTGGCAGCAAAACCATTACTCTGCTGTGTGCAGAATGACGCGAGTGATGGGTTGTGCTGGCGCATGCGAGTGCGAACAAAACAGTCGTTTAAAATATATTCACACACAAGCACGTGCTATGCTTCAGAAGAAATAGAGAATCTCAATCAATAAAACAACGAGGAGAAACTTTTACGTTTAAATTACTCCGCATTATTTTACATATGTAAATATCTTGAAGTAGATTATTACATCTGTATTTGGTGGGTTGCAGACAAAACCCTAATAAAGTGGTAATTAGAACGCACATTATTCAAAAGAAATAATATTATTTTTCAACACTGTAAATAATTATTCACTGCCACGAGACACAAAAGTAAAACACTTCGGACTTATCTAGATTGTTAAAATCTTTTTTGTCTTTAATCTTTATCACGGTACTGTACATTGAGCTGCACAACTTCCGAATTTGATTTAAATGGCGGTGGGGAATTTCACTTTAAGGAGAAGAGGCACCCAATGATACATTCTCCGTTCTCTTTTTTTGGGTATTGTCCGTTATTCAGACCAAGAGTCTCTACTCCAATTTCACTTTAAACGACGCACATTTGGGAAGTTCTTTGCAGCTAGATCACGAGCTAGTTGGTTTGGATGGTCATGTAGTTTTTCATGAAATGTACTATACAAAGACGTGGTACTTATTTTTACGAATATAAACATTATATTATTGTACGAAGAAGTGGGGCTGAAAACTGGAAAGAACATTTTCGTGCAATGGAACGACTGGATTCACGATGAATAGAAGGCGCTTAAAGAAAAATGTCTGAATTTGAAAAACAAATACGGAAGAACTTAAAAGAGGAGTTTAAGTGCTTAGCTCCTTTACTGTAGGAATTTTTAAATCGTCGTAGAGGGTTTTATTGCTTACATAAAAAGGAGCGCCAGAAGCAAGTCTTAAGAATTTTGATAAAAAGGCCTGGGTCGACTTTAAATTACTCTCTGCCGCTATTCCAAAGAGCTGGACACCATAAGTCCAGATTGGTCTTAATATGGATTTGTATATTAAAATTTTGGAACTGAGGTTCAATCTTGATCGAGGTTTAATTATGCAGAAGAGTGTTAAAATCTAACACTACATTATAATAATAAAATAAAAACAACATAAGCTGACTACGTAAATAAGACTAGTTGGAAAGCATTCAATTTTGTCGAGCCAATCAACGATTATTTTATACAAAATCGCTTTTAAAACCTATGGAATTAAATTGTGGGGTTCATCCAGCACTTCAAATTCAAACATACTATCGGCCCTGTAGTCGCTTTGCTTCGTCAACTTAAGGGGACAATAACTGGGAAAAACTATTTTTTTTTATTTTACGAAACTGCACAGTATTCTGAGAGTTTTGATACAATTATTATTTATTTATGGTGGTAGTGCAATTTTTACGAATATAAACATTACCTCATTGTACGAAGAAGTGGGGCTGAAAACTGGAAAGAACATCTTCGTGCAATGGAACGACTGGATTCAGGACGAATAGAAGGCGCTTAAAGAAAAATGTCTGAATTTGAAAAACAAATACGGAAGAATTTATAAGAGGAGTTTAAAAAGAAAAAAACTTGAAGATTTATATCTTCAAAAGCGGATCCAGACCAACCATCTTACAGCGCTTGACGTTATTAAGAAAGTATAAGTTACAATTTAGTCGGTTTGCGGGAAATCATGATTTTTGAAAGTTTATTCAAGTTTTCTCAGGAACGGTTAACGATATCAGTGTAAAATTTTCAGGACAAATTCTACTCATTATGGGCTAGTTTTGCACGTAAGATTATTTAAGAATTCTTCAAAGTAAATATTTTACGATTTTTTCACTATTTTGTCTCGGTATTATTATTGTAGGCTACTATTTATAATAATTAATAAACAATTTTTTATACGTTATTTAAAAATACGCTCCCGTGTGGAAGTAAATTATTGTCTGAAGTTTAATTTTAAAAAAAGGAATTAAGGTTCTAATTTTTATAGTTTTTATGAAAAGATGCAACACTTAACATGTACTTATATAGTCAGTTACGGTCCTCTTAAAATTTTGTACCTACAATAAAAGCGGAACTAAACAAACAGTGGACCTCCCACGGGTGATAGGCTATAAAAAAATTTCATTATGTAAATTCGTTTCTATTGAAAACAGTAGGCCTATTTTTCCCAATTGAAAGCCCCATAATATTTTCATCGTATAAAATGTCAACAAAATTTATAATACCTTCTCATATACAACATTCTTTGTCTTGTTTACAGCCGTTATTAAAATATAGTGATTGCAAAAACTTCCAGCTCCTGTCAGACCCACATAATTATAACTGTCCATGCGAAAAACATTCTTTGCACAAATCTAACCCGACGAATTTAAATATTTGCCCTTGAGATTAATTGTTATTGTGGGTATCTTAGGGAACTGAACTCTTTTAAATGAAAAGGCTATGGTGCCTGGGGAGAAATGAACACAGTAGCATAACGGCCGGCATTTGTCTATTCGTTCAGTATGATAAAATTATTTTTTTAACTAGAATAGGTAAGTATGGGCTGACGTACGGTTTGAAATGACATTAATTACTAATTACGGTTTGAAATTAAAATTCATTAGGTTTCTGGGTCTAGGAATTCACTGGTGATGGTTGCAATTCCATGTCTTTAACGGTTATGGAAATACCTAATTTTCTAGATTTTCCGGTAGAATTTTCCATAAAAAACAAATGTTTGGAAATTTTAACAAATTTATATGGCAATACCTTTCAAAAGACAACAAAATCATTAAAATCGGGCTGGTGCACTCCAGAAGTAGCTATCACAAAAAATAAACATTTCACCACTTTATATTTGAACGTTTTAAATCAAAATTTTTAAGTAAGGACTAAACACGTTACCTTTACCTACCTTGAGATGGCAGACCTGTCCGACAGTTTTCCTGTATAACTTTCCTATACCTCAAGCTGACAAAATTTGGTACCTCGGTCTACATATAGATAGACGGCTTAGATGGAATGTATGCAACCATTAAACGTAAAGTATTAGATGGTAGGTAAAAACAGCATACAGCTTATATCTCGTCGATCAAAATTACTGATTCCCCTTAATTGCTGTTATATAAGACTACTTAAGGGGAGACTGTACTTTGTACCCCTCGAATGTTAAATTTTCTATTTTTAGGTACATTTTTCATAGGATTGGTGAAAGATAGAAAAATGAAACTTTACATACTTATAATTGTAGGATGTTTTTAGCTACTGACATTTTTTCAATTTAATCTGTTGAACTATAAAGTTTTCAAAAGAATAATGAATTACATAAAATTTTTACAATTCTTTTCTACGTTTTTTAGATAAATTATTAATTTTTTGATCACCTGAGAAAGTAAACACAATGTCGGTGAGTGTGCATGTGCATGATAATTAACTGGTAAAAATTTCAGCCTGGTAGGTTAAATATTTTCCGAGAAAAACGTACCTAAGTGTTAAAAATATAAATTTACGGGAAAAGGCACAAATAAAAAACAAAATGTACACAAACAAAAACAAAATGTACAAAATGTACAAAAACAATGTACAAAATGTACCCATCAACAGTTGGTTAGAAAGCTGCACTAACAGCGGAGAATATTAAAAATAGTGAAACAGATATTTTTTTTTTCTTTAATTCTTTATTTACAACTGTAAAACGTTACAACAAGCAAATGTGATGATTATGATAATAATGTAAATGACATGATAGGCATGAGAGGGGTAGGGCCCCCATTGGTGCCTCCCCAAGAATGAAATTTGTATATCAAACTAGCAGGTCTCTACTCCAGCGTCTTTTAAGGCGTCTAGGGGGATTATCAGGTAAATGGACGGAGGAAAGTGAACGCACCAGGGGGTTCTCGTGTTCGTGTGTCTTGTCGTGAAAGCGTTTGTATAGGTATTCAATGGAATTTTGTACAAGTGGTGTATTCAAATCTGTATGTAAGGTTTTGTTGCTAACGAAAAGAGGTGCATTTGCTATAAGGCGTAATGTTTTTGACTGGAATGCTTGAATTCGTTGCAAGTTAGAGGGTTTGGTTGAACCGTAAATTTGGGATCCGTAGGTCCAAATAGGTTTCAAAAGAGAACAATATATGCGTAATTTTTGTGCCATTGGTAATTTTGATCGTTTGTGAAGTAGGGAGTATAGAAGTTTAAGTCGGGAATTCAGTAATAAACGTTTCCGTTTGATATGTGTGCTCCAAGTTAGTCGTTTATCAAAAGTCAGACCGAGATACTTGACCGTATCTGTCTTTGTGAGAGGTTCATTGTCTATGTATACTGGTGGGCAATCACCATGGCGGAGTGTGAAAGTTACGTGAAGGGATTTTGTCGTATTAGGTTTTATTTTCCATGTTTTACACCATTCGTGTATAAGATTGAGATGATGTTGGAGTGTTAGTGAAGCGTGTATAGAGTTTTGGTCTCGGGCTAATATCGCTGTGTCGTCAGCGTAGGTAGCAGTGAGGGTCTGGGGTAGGGTCGGTAGATCTGAAGTGTATACAGAATAGAGAAGTGGGGCTAAAATTGAGCCCTGAGGCACGCCGGCTAAGACAAGAAAGAAATTTGAGTAAGACGATCCCAAACGAATTCTAAAGAATCTGTCAGATAGGAAGGAATTCATGATAAGGTAGTAGGTAAATGGTAGTATTTCTTTCAGTTTGTGTAAGAGACCTGTATGCCAAACTCTGTCAAAAGCTTGAGCGACATCCAGGAAACCTGCGGACACATACATCTTTTGTTCCATAGACGAAGCTATGTAATCAGTCACCCTGTGCAGTTGTTGCGTGGTGGAGTGTTGAGTGCGGAATCCGAATTGATAAAAAAACTAAACTTCTGTTTGCACCAAAACAAGCAATATAAAAATATGAAAAATATTTGTTTTTGGCGACATGATAATTTTTAAGGATAAACCTGATATACACCTAAATTTATTTCATTAAAATAATGTTTTGTCATGATTTAATCATGACAGTTGTAAATAAAAATAAATAAAATAAAGTGAACAAAGTATGTTGGCCTTACTTTTTTCACTTGGTATATATATGGATTTCCTTGGTATATCAAAAACCTGTATCCATACTGATCTTAAGATCAACACTCTCGAACAAGAAAAAATATATCAAATCCATTTCTATATTTGAAGAGAGAATTAACCATAATCTAAATTTCCTGACTCTAAATCTTTTGAACAATACCGATAACCGTTTTACATGACTGAAATTACACGTTTTATTAGATGTACAAGAAATTTATAGACTTTAACGAATACTATAATTGATTTAAAATTTTTATTTTTCCTATAGAACAACTCAACAATCAGAAAAATTGTTAAAACTTTTAGTAAAAAAAATTTTCAATTTTATGAGAACGACTGTAACGTAGCCGGAGGTTGTTTATCATAAAACAGATCCTGCTACTTCATAAACTCCTTCCGAACAAATAAAAAATTTTAAATATTTTTTTATGATTGTCAGAGAACTTGCCAAGGTTTCGAAACCGACATATTTAACGTAAAAGCTAATTGTATTGACCAGTACACTAAAGGCTTAAATTTTAAGAATAATAAAAATAAATTAATAATACATAATTTAATATTACATAGTAATTTAAGGAATAGAATATCATTTATAAAAGTTATCACTACTTGAAAAAATTGACTTTGATTTTGGAAACGTAACGTGTAAATATTTTTTTTCTTTTTGATGTCCCAGATCGGTTGGTTTTCCACTTCACTAACACCAACATATATATGGGACTAGTATAGAACAGGCGCAGAAGGGGCGGTTGGTTAAAGAATTGTGAGGGATAAGATGGGAAAAGAAAGACAAGGAAAGACGAGAAGCGTACTGCAATGCATTAAGCAAAGGCAGTTTGTTCCAGGGCGCGTAAATTCCATCAAGTCCCGACAGAGATTTCTGGAAAGGCGGGGGAATAAAACATGTTCTAATTCTATCTCTGTCGTGTATATGGTGGACCATATCAGAGCGTCTCTGTTTCTCTCACAGTACGCCAAGAATATTGTCGCCACGAGGGAAGGAAAGTGGAGCAATAATTTTAAATAATTGCTCCAGCTGTCAAGCGTCTGTCAGCCATCAATCACGAGACACCCCTTACGGCCCACCTACTACCCGCCCTCTCTTCCTTCTTAAGCCCCTGGGGAAACACTGTCCCCTCCGTCTTCTTCACCGCACACCCTTCACTTCACTTCATTACTTTAGTTCTTCGAGGAAAACACTGGCAGGGACACCAGCATCCACTAATGTTTCTTTATTCCAACAAAACAACTTTAATACAAAAACACAACATCTAAAAAAAACCAATTTAATTAAATTAATTAAGAGTACCTACACAATTATTTTAATAAAAAATATATGTTGTTTAGGTCATCAGCCGAAAGGCTGGTTTGAACCTCTAGAGGTTTTACTAAGTAAAACGAGGAGTGAGGTGGTTTACCATTGCCTTTCTCACTGAGTGAAAAATTATGCTTATCAGCATGCCGGGCCCTCTGACAAGCACATATTTTCCACTCTGCAAATGACACCTTCACTTCATTCACCACAGGGTCTGGCTGTATAATGAAATTCATTACTTTCAGAGGAGACAACTCTGATTAGTGTCTTTTGCACCTCTACCTCTTCTGTTCTTAAATGATTCAGTCATTTAATTGACTGACCATGTGATAAGAAACAGAACTATTTATTTTAGCCCTGCAACGAACAGATTGAGTGTAAATAAATTGACACTTCACCTGTCTGTTATGGGCATAAAAAATATATATGAAATTTATTACATCTACATTTTGATACATAGTTTATCGCTTTCTTTGCTAGGTCAGTTAATTAAAGGAAAAATTATATTAACAGAATCTATACCATCGATAAACAAATGATACGAAATTTTTAATGTGGTTAAAGTCAACAAACAAGCGGGAAGAATAAACTATGAACAATAACTAAAAACGACCTGTTTTCTTAACAGATAAACATATTGTGTTGCTAAAATGCATATTAATGCCGTAATCTTAAAAAAACAATTTGTTTACGAGAAAACAATCTCCCCTAGAATTTCAGCAGACATGGAGGTAGAGTAGATAGTCTACTCTATCTCGTAGAGCATAAAAAATGTAGTAAATAAGGCGATTTTTAAAAAAAAATCGTAGGAGTCGTTTTTTAGAAAGTCGCAATAAAGTGAAAAATGACACGAAAAACTACTACTTCCGGTTGACGGATTTTGAAAATATTCGTGTCGGGTCCGGTAGTAGTATCTAACTTAAGTTTCAAGTTTCAAGTTCGTACGATGTTCCGTTCTTAAGATATTCTTTTCACACTCGCCCCCCCCCCCCCCACACACACACATACAGACCAATCGTTAAAAACATGTTTTTTGGGTTAAGGGGGTCTGAAAACGTGTAGATCCAGTGAAAACTCGATTTCGAAAAATCGACTTGAAAAAATACTTTCCTTCCTATACATTCATCTAGGCACAAGCGAGTAAAAATAAAAGTCCACAATATTCGGTTCAATACTTTTAAGAATATCTGCATCTTGCCATTATAATTTTTTTATAGTAAAACACCGTAAAAAGTATAAAATAATATTCTACTATAGATTGTGATAAACGTTTCTCATTAGCAAAATGAAATTATTGTACTGCTAATAGAGCAGTTCGCCTTAGATAGGCAATATGCGTTACATATTGTACCCAGTTAGGGTTGTGGCAGAGAACAAGTTAAGCATTGAGGGGTTGCATTAAGTTATATCTAATCAATACAGATCTTTTATGAATTTTTAATGCAGATTCATCGATTGAACGCTTTTAGTTTCAAATTTTTTGCTATTTCAAAATAATTAATTTACAAATAATAACAGATTTATACTTTCTCTTGCCTATAAGAATATATAGGAACGAATATTCTATATTGTTTTCATGTCGAATTTTCGAAATTGAGTTTTTTCCCCCTGAACGCAAAAAACCTGTTTTTAACGATTGGTGTGTGTGTGTGTGTGATTAAAATATCTCAAAAACGGAACATCGTACGAAATTAAAAAGTGAAACTTAAGTTAGAACCTACTAGAGGACCCGACACGAACATTTTCATCAAAATCGGTCAACTGGAAGTAGTAGGTTATTCGTGTCATTCTTCGCGTTTGGCGATTTTCTCAAAAACGGCTCCAAAGATTTTTTTTTTAAAGTCGTCTAATTTACTACATCTTTTATGTTCTACAAGATAGGGTAAACGCCGTGTCTGCTGAAATTCTTTGGGACACTGTTTCCTTGTAAAAAAACTTGTTTTTTTAAGATTACTGCTTTAATAAGCATATTAGCGCAAAAATGTATAGTAAAAGTTGTAAAAAATTTAAAATCCTACAACTTTTATTTTAAATATATTTTTGTATAACGCTCAGTTTAGCGGTAATTAGTGATTTAATGTTTATTTTCCATGAAAATCTGTAAAACATAAATCAATTTCTTTTAAGATTTCAGCCTTAGTAAGCATTTTACGACAAAAGTGTATAATCATATTTATAGGAAATTAAAAGATCTATAACTTTTATTTTGAGCATTTTTCTCTACAGAGCCTAGTTTAGCGTGAAAGAGTGTTTTTCCGTAGTCAAACTGATAAGCCAAACTGATGTTGGTTTTCATTTTGCATCATTCACTCGCGATTAAAATTAGGTCATGTTATTTGAGGTTAGTTTTTTGTAAATTTATAATGTTTTATTACTAATGTTAAGGAAACTCGTTGGTAAACGCTCGGTGGGACGCAGACGAATATCCTGGTTAAGAAACCTGAGAGAAGTGTTTAACTGCTCGTCGCATGACCTTTTTAGAGCAGCAGTGGACAAGGTACGACTGACCATGATGATAGCCAACCTTCGTAATGGAGAAGGCACCTAAAGAAGATTACTAATGTTAGGTTATATTGTTCATTTTTACATTGGCAAGAGAAAGTGTTGTGAGTGTTTCACACCAAATTTTTTTCTTATTTTTAGCAGTACAATCACATAGAGATTAGATATAATTTTAAAAACATACTGTGTACAGAATAGAATATATTTTAATACTATTATTGATAAGTATTTTTAAATAGCCTTCATTTTTACTGAGATTCTAAATGATTTTGGTTCAATATTTGTCATAAATTCAAACTTCCCATGGTATTCGTGCTAGTTCTATATTGGCTCTTTCATAAATTTATCTTATTTTGGGAGGAATAATATGGAATAAAGAAGTAGTAAAAAGCTGAAAAGGATTAAGAATGGTTTGAAGAAGAGATATTTGTTCTGGATGTAAAGTTATGTAAGAAAATTTTGAGTAATTAATATATTGATAAATAAGTTATTTAAAAAGCGGATTTTGTACATATTGTGGCGAGTTTTATGTGCAATAATTGATGTCCGTAAATGCTAATGCACGTAAAGTAGATTTCAGATCTAGAGAAAGGGGTGTAAAATGGGGAAGTAGGATTGGACAAAGGGAAGAGAATTCGGTTCTGGTGTGGTATATAATAATAATAGAAATACTAATACCAGTAAAGGTTGTTCGCCTGTCTAGTCCTGACGTGTTGTACCGGGGTATAAAGAGTATGAGAGAAAGAGAATGACAAGGGGTGAGAGGTGGGTGCTTTCTAGTGGACACTAATGGCTAGTAGTTAATAAGATTGCCGTCAGAGTGAGGTAGTGGTCGACAGTGGACACGTAGATAACTCAATTGTCCACCGTCCGCCAACATCTCCGTTGACAGGTGCTGCCCGACCACTGAAATTCAATCAATGTTCTTAGCGTTTTGTAAAACGTCACCCAACCCATTTTCGTTAATGAGTGCACCCCCTACGTCACGCCTTCATCCTTACGGCCTTAACACCGAACTCATCCCATTTCAGTTACCTACTCTTCTCGTACCGACACAGTCAAGAGTTAACATTAGATATCTTCCGTATAACCTTATCGGACATACTAAGTCACTGCTTGTTTACCATCTTGACATATAACGCCTTGTTCTTCCCTCATATATAGCACGCACAATTATGCAAATACATTTTGTATTATTATGTTACCATATTATATTCTATCACTGTTTGTTCACAAGCCTCTCTGTATATTTATCTCACTCACTCATCCTGTCATCTCTGCTAGACTACCACATCCCTTGTCAACACACACCAACAACATGTCTCCCTTCATATACATCTTCATAAAGTTTTACCGTTAATTTTCTACATATTATAACCTTTCAAGTAAAATGCTCTCTTCATTTTATAGTATAATGCAATTTTCCATACAATATTTATTCTCCATAAAACACATTTTAACAGGGACAAAAATATAGTTTATCAATTACTTCATGTTGAACATTTAGGTATATATTACTCAGTGACTGAATTTCATGTACAAATGTTCTTGCATATATTTTATTTACACAGGAGTTCCACAAGGTAATGTTATAATCCCTTCTTGTACAACATATTGCTACACCTCCGCTTGCTTATGTATATGCTTTTTGGGGTTACCAGAAGAATAATGTGATTCAGTGATAAGCACCGAGTCTCAGTAACTTTTGTTTTTGAAACTTGAAAACATTTACTATTCAATAAAAAGTTAAATAAGAATATAAATTATTTCCTTGAAGATCTTTATCAATTTTTTATCGATAAATTGCGGTATGAATATCGTTCATATCCCACAGGCCAGAGTGGTGCAATATCTTGGTTTATGGCCTGACATGCGATTAACTTGGAAGCTTCATTTACGTACAAAACATTTAGAACTCAACCGCCGCCAGAAGCTACTCTTCTGCTTAATTAACCCTCGATAAAAATTGAACCTTCTTTTCCAAAATTTTAATATAAAAATCCCTTTTAAAACCAATCTGGAATTATGGTGTCCAGCTCTTTGGAGTAGCGGCAGAGAGTAATTTAAAGCCGATCCAGACCTTTCATTAAAAATTCTTAAGACTTGCTTCTGGCACTCCTTTTTATGTAACCGATAAAACCCTCCACGACAATTTCAAAATTCCAACAGTGAAGGAGCTAACCACGTCCTTGTACAGTACATTTCACGAAAGACTAGATGACCATCTAAACCAACTAGCCCGTAATCTAGCTACAAGGAACTTCCTAACTGTGTGACGTCTAAAGCGGAAATGAAGTAGAGACCTCTTGGTCTGAATAACGGAGAATACCCACAGTTTTAAACGGAGAATGTACCACTGGATACCTCTTCTCCTTAAAGTGAAATTCCGTGCTACCATTTAAATATCATATACGGAAGTTGTGCAGCTCAATGCATAGTACCGTGATAAAAAAATAGACCAAAAAAAAAGTTGTGGTAGGATTTTATTTATCATGACCGCTACAGTAATGTAAATTGTCTTCTTGTGAACGTCGTGACTACTCTGTACTGCTATGAGAGGGTATAGAAATCATAAAATGGCTGGCCCGTGGTGTGGTCATTGCAACTAGCTTCTACGCCCCGGTTTCTGGCATTCTGGTACTTTTTCATCACTCATTATCATCTATCACACTTCATCGTCTGCATTAGTAATACTGCGCAAAACATTCGGATGTAAAACCAAACAAAAATTAAAGAACAAAAAATATCAGATCTACGTGCTATAACAGATTAGACCAAGTGACACACGATTATAAATTGGTCAAACTAAACTGACATACAATCATCTTAAGATGAAACAAGAACCTAGTGAATGTAAACAATGCAACAGAGAATTAACAGTACAGTACAATTTTTAATGACACACTTATTGAAGTAACCAAGTTAGTAGTGGTAATAAATTATTGGTAAGTAATGAATTTAACGTATTGTTACAATTTAGACTTACCTGTTTTATCTTGACACGTCCTATACTCCCTTTTGGAGTCTCCTGGATGCAGTTATAAAAACATCCTTGTAACATACTTTTACCTTGAACACTCTACAGAGGCAATTTTACTTACCATACACTTACAAATATTCCGTTACTGACACACACTGCACAAGAAACTCTAACATTTATAAAAAGTTTAAATATTTAAAGTCAATTTTTATTTATTTATTGCATTTACAGCCTCATTGGACCACTTGAATCAAACTTAAAAATCCTTCGTGGTTTCTCTTTAGGATTCCTACGTTTTTCTCAATAATTCTTCATATTGTGACACTTATCGCTAAGTCCGTTTCGGGATCTAGGTAATTAAATAATTAATACACTAAAGTTTACAATTAAAAATATTTATTACACTAAAAGATTTACAAAATAAATAATTAAACTAATTATAATGAAGTAATACAATAAATGATTTAATAATTTACTTAAAATAAATAATACACAATAAATAACTTAATAATGTACGTAGCACTACTGTACCATTATAAAATCTGTATGGTAACATAGAATTAAAAACAAAATTAAAACTTAAGAAAACAATAATGTTCCAAAGACGTGACTTCGGTCGAATAATTGAAAGGAATGGAAAATTCATGCAATGCAGAATAAAAATAAAAATAACATATTAAGTTTAAAATACATAAATATTTTAATTACTTAAACAATGATAAGGACAAGATAGAAAAATATTAACAATTCAAACTTTATATGATTATTCTATAAAAACCTGATGTAACATTGATGTTCCCCGCAGCTCACAATATAAATTATTAACATACCGCCTTTAATTAACTTTAAAATAAATAATAAAACAATAATGATTTAAAAACTGCTTCACATCACGCCAGACTATCAAACTATTAAGATTAACGACGAACTCTGATCTGTTGAAATTAGTGAACTCTTTAACTCAAGCCATAATCTACTTGTTAAATTAACGATGAACTATTGAAATCAATGAACTCTACTATTGAAATTAAATTAACGAACTCCCTCAAAAATTACAATTGCCCTCTATAAATAAACTCGGTACAACCCCCTCTAAGTATGACGTTGGACCAATGAGAACGCTTCTTTTAAGTTTCGAAGGTCTCATTTTCCGTTAAAATTTACAAGACACGTGTAAGCAATTACTACATACAATACAAATTAATATTATGGTGTAGTGATTGCTTACTTAAACATCGACACATTAATTTTACTTTTAATGGGTTATTTAGACAAGTAACGAACTTCTCCCCACACAAACATTTACCAAATTTTTGCCGACACAAACATACATAAAAATGTATCACTATTATGTCGGGAATACTAGCGGTTACATTTAATTGATTGTTCTCTTTATTTTTATAACGAATCTTACTTTTAACGGATGTTTAAATAAACTATTTCCTTTGCTAATATAAAATACATTAATTTATCAGCAAAATAATTAATGACTAATTATGTGCGATACACTACTTACAATCTATTTTATAGAATACACATACAAAATAAAACTGAATACACAAAAACTGAATTTAATACAGATACATACTAACTTTTCACAATACACACACAAACAAAGACAGTATAACAATATTGTTGACCAACACAATGCTCGAAACGCGCCCTGCACAACGCCCGATAGCAACTCGTCAAAGATCAAACGAATACTAACTCCTGACCGCGCTGGGGGGGGGGTCTCTTTTATAGGGAATCAAAAGAACCTTCCCGAAAAACACCAAACTTCGATACAAATAGTAAGGTACAAAAAACCCTTTATAAATGAGTGGTAGAAAAATCTATTGTAAACAAGTCAACTACTGTAAATAGAAAACGTAAACAACCGGCCCCTTCACAAATAGTTGTACAACAATACCCGACCTTTTGTCATACACAATAGCGCAGTTATTTCAAACAACTTTCATGAATTGGCATACTTTTATTGTCACTATTGTCCTATTGTCACTTATTGTTACTATTTCACTCTATTATGCTCTCTTTACAATTTTCATGAATAAAATTCTAGAAATTACGCGAACCATGTCTTTTCGATATTGTCACAATATTTTAGGATTTGATCTGTCATATATTATCTGTACAAGTCATTGACGACGGAGCTCGAGTTTTTTCGACGAATCTTATGCAACTTAAGCTTTTCAGAATTATCTAAAAGATCTTGTTCTGCAATGTTAAGTTCTTGCATATTTTATTTTATTTCGGCCAATCACCTTGGAGGATTTTTCCACGAGTTAATTATAGAAATGAGTTGTTTAGTTACACGATTATCCGGTATTCTCAGTAAATACCCGAAGAAAGAAATTCGTTTCTTCCGCATGATGTCAGTAATTTGCTCTATTTCGTGGTAGAGTTCAAAATTAGACATAAAGATTCAGATATCGTTGAGTTTCCGTTATTTGCTTATGCTAGTCCTAAGGATTCTTCTTTCTATCTTAAGAATTTCTCTCATTTTCGTTTTAGTTTTGAAACTAGAAATAGTTTGTTTGCAGTAAGTGGTTTTGGGTTTTACTACCGTTTTTATAGTGTTGCAGTTTAAAAAAAATAAAACTCGCCACTCCAGCGGCGCTGCGCGCCGCTTCCGTGTCTCGCATCACAGGGGTAGGTGGATCAGAATACATGAGCGGATCAGAACCATAAAAGTACGGGCGCTGCGCGCCCGCACTTTGTCATAGGGTGAAGTTGGGCCGCCAAAGGGGTTAGGTGGATCTGAATTTATAAGTGGATAGCGGAAAGTTGGGTCAAAGGGTTAGGTGGATAAGAATTTTCAATTATAATTGTTTCAAAAGGCGTTGAGAGGTCGGAGTGTCAATGTTTATAGTTTACACCTTGAAGTTTTGAAATATGACGTGTTTTAGTTTCAATGGTTGGCTTTTTGAGGTTTCAAATTTTATACGTTTAAAAATTTTCGTTTTAATAGATTGATATTTTAAGTTTAAAAATGTTGAAGTCTGAGGTTATAAGATTTTGTTGTTTAGGTCATCAGACGAAAGGCTGGTTTGAACCTCTAGAGGTTTTACTAAGTAAAACAAGGAATGACGTGGTTTACCACTGCCTTGAAGTTTTGAAATATGACGTGTTTTAGTTTCAATGGTTGGCTTCTTGAGCTTTCAAATTTTATACGTTTAAAAATTTTCGTTTTAATGGATTGATATTTTAAGTTTAAAATGTTGGTGTCTGAGGTTTTAAGATGTTGTTGTTTAGGTCATCAGACGATAGGCTGGTTTGAACCTCTAGAGGTTTTACTACGTAAAACAAGGAGTGAGGTGGTTTACAACTGCCTTCCTCACTGAGTGAAAAAATACGCTTATCAGCATGCCTGGCCCTCTAAACAGCACAGATTTTCCACTCTGCAAATGCCTTCTTCACTTCATTCACCACAGGGTCTGGCTGTATAATGAAATTCATTACTTTCAGAGGAGACAACTCTGATTAGTGTCTTTTGCACTTCTACCTCTTCTGTTCTTAAATGATTCAGCCATTTAATTGGCTGACCATTTGATAAGAAACAGAACTATTTATTTTAGCCCTGCAACGGACAGATTAAGTGTAAATAAATTGACATCACACCTGTCTGTTAAGGCAGAAGATATTGTTAAGTTAGAAGATATTTTCCTTTTTAGGTTTAGGTTTCATGTTTAAAAGATTTACGTTTAGAAAGTAAGAATTTTAATTGTTTGACTTTTATAATTTTAAGGTTTTGAAATTGTTTTAAGTGAGGTTCGAAAAATTCTGGTTGCTTTTGTTGATGTTTAAAGATTGAGAGTTGCAATTGTCAATTATTTTGGTAAAGTATTCTCATGTTTAAAGTTTGAAAGTTTACGGTTTGGATGTTATATATTTGAAGGAAAACAGTATTAAGTTTTAAAGTTCACAGTGTGAAGCTTTTAATGTTTGAGGTTCAAAGTTAAGATTATAAAGTTCGATAAAATATTAATTTTTTGTGCTCAAAAATCGAAGTAACGCATAGCTAAGTCGATTGCTGAAGCGCTTGAGGTCAAAAACAGAATTTAAAAAAATTCAAATCCATTTATAAAATCAGGGTAACTTTTTACCGTATCTAAGACAAAGCAATTGAATTCTACGCAAAAAACTACGTAATATAAAGAAATAAAAAAGTATCTACATAATAACCACGATTTATCATGAGTTTTCAAATATAATTTTAAGTTAAAACTTGTTGGAAATAATTTAAATCACCGTAATTATTCGGGAGTACCCTGTATCGCTTCAGCGATTTTATTTTCAGAATCTCCGTTAAAAAATCGTTAATATTAGTAATAACAAAAAGTCTACCGAAACATTTTAAATACATTTTGTCGATTGAATTATAAACACAAAATATTTTTCCCGCTTCTTAACATATAGAAACCGCCGCCCCGCGGACAAAATTGAAAACAATGGACGATACAATTATGCGTTTTTTTGCGTATTTCTTAATTGATTATTATTAACTTAGAAATATACTACAAAATTCCAATTAAGCACAACGAACCAGCAGCAAAATATCCATGTGCAAAATGTGTTAAATCCCGAATTTTAATATTGGTTACGTCAAAATTACAATTTTTAAACTTTTCACTCCCCTGTTATTTCTATGGCATGTATGAAGCTAAAAACATGCTGGGGCTTTACATAAGCACCTCCTTAAACTGGCCAAACATAATGTATTGCAATAAAGTGCTTCTACACTCCAGGAGGCCATTGCAAAAATTTTAACTCCAAGTGTTTAAGGACGGATTTTTTTAAAAACTCATTTGTAAAATACCTCTTGTAAAGAAAAACAAATGTCTCAGGGGACGTTTTCTTTACATACGAATGGTTTTCAAGTTGGAGTTAAAAAACCTGTTTACGGCTCTGGAAGATCTAAGGTAAATAGTAGAATTTCAAAATTCAGTATAGTCCCTATTTCTTAAGCTCAAAAATTGAAAAAACGCATAGCCAAGTTGATTGCTGACGTGCTTGGGGTCTAAAATGGCGTTTCAAAATTTCAAATCCATTTATAAAATCAGGGTCACTTTTTACCGGATTTTAGGCAATAAAACCGAATTCTACGCTAAAAACTACTTAATATAAAAAAATAAAAAAGTGCCTACATATTAACGGCGATTTATCATGAATTTTTAAAAATCAATTTTGAAAATCCCGAAATTCGTTGTTTTTATCCCGGTTTTCCAGAAAATGGTTAAATATTTTTGAAATCCGTTAATTGGACGTTACGTTTCAGCTGATTCCTGACAAAAAAGGTGTCGGTGACTTTTTCGCTGGGAAGCCTCTATAACGCGTCCAAAGAAATCGCCTCCTCCACCACCACTCTAAATAAAAAATCACGGCGTTCAATCTAGGCTAATCGTGCAGTTTTTAATGGAGAACTAACGAGAATATATAGTAAAAACTTCACAAAAAATTCTTAATACAGAGAAAATTAGTTTATTCAAATTTATGGAGTGATGGGTGCCCGTGAAATTTCCTGCTAAACTTAAACATATGTACTTTTAAAAGCTGAAAACGTTGCATTTAAAAGATTTTGTAAAATTTGTATTTTAAATTTTCTCTTATTTTTCCCCTCCTCCAAACACCATTAATTAGGTAAAAAGTTTACGGTTTCGTATTTTTCCTGGGCGTTTTAGCACCAGGCGGATACGGTACAATAACCAGTTAAGCCGTGTAAAAGCGCCCAGATGGCTGTGAATTTTTCGTTTTTTTAATGTGAAAATTTTCCCCTTCACCGTGGTGTGGAAGCTCCAGGAAGGAGTGAAAATGTTTTTAAACATATCGACTCAGCCTACCTCAACGAGACGAAGAAAAAATAATCAATAATTTTTTTCGATTTAAAGCACCGTTAAGAATTTCTAAAAACTACCCCTAAAACCCTGCAACCCCTAAGAGGGTTAGGTGAAAATTGGCAATTTTCTGGCCGGTTTCGGCGCAAGACGGAGAAAAAAGGTCCTAACGAAAAACACTGTCCGAGGCCTCGTTATAGGTTAGAATTTTCATCAGTGAGTCAGTCAGTGTCCTTGCGATTATAATCGGTTAATATTATTGTAAATCATTATAGTAATCCTTTGCTGTGTAAAGATGTTGCTAAAAACTATAACAGTGATGCAACCGTAATAAAAATGTTTGTAAAAACCCCTTATGAACAAAACTAAACACATTTATTTCAAACAATTAAATAATTATCACGAAAACAAAATAAAAATTATAAACAAAATTAAACATAAACATATAATGTTAAGTTATATAGGTATTTATTAAGGAAAGTTGTAACTTTGATACAAAGAGATAACAAAGCATTAGGAATTAATAAATATTAAGTCCATTTGACATAAATCAACATTATAACATCATGACTAAACAATAACAGAATTCTATAGTAACTCATCTTGTATGTAATATAATATAAATAACATGAAAGAGGTTTGTATGCAAGAGGAGTTAAGATATCTAAATATTCGAATAGTACATTTCAAGAGAAAGGCAACAGTACATTTCAGTATTTGATCATTTACTAATCCTGTAACTTAGTATACAGTGAACATAATGCCGCACTGAGACATCTCATATATACTAATTTATAGTTGTTATATAACAACGAAGAGCATGGACCAATCTTAAATGTAAACTGTGAATCCTCACAAGGTTTTACTGCATGTACAACCCGTCTACAATTAATAGCATTATCCCTTTTCCTCTTTGGTTATAATACTTATTTACATACAGTCCTTCTCAAGTTAACAGGCTACCCAACTAACATATCAGTTTTGTTTGCACGATTATAAGATTTATGTGTGTGTTACATATTTTCATATTATCAAACCTTCTTCAAATCATATCTTAACAACTGGTATAAGACTGATCTTAGAACGACCTCATTGTTTGTTATATATTATTTTACATGTTTGAATTTTGTATTAAATTTGCCTACATGAAGCTTTACTTAAACTTAGTTAAATGGCTTATTATTTACGTAATCATGATAGTATTATTACTATTAATTATCATTGTATAATATTGATTTATGTACATAAATATTTGGATAATATTTTGATTTGTGTTATTGTACATGGGACATCCGAGAACTAGTAACCGTTTTGGAGTTAGAAAAATAACTGATAATTAAGTTTTTTGTTAACTAAAAACGTTCAACTACTTTTCAACAGTTCTTATACAAATCTATGCCATGATTATAATGTGTAACGAATTTCAGAAGAAATAAGGCCATACTGAAATCTTAACCTACCTAGACATTTGAGAATCAGTAACCGTTTTAGAGATAAAAAAAATAACAGATAATTATGTTTCTTAACTAAAAACGTTCTACTACTTTTCCGAAGTTTTTATACAAATCTAAGCCATGATTATAATGTGTAACGAATTTCAGAAGAAATATGGCCATACTGAAATCTTAACCTACCTGGACATTCGAGAATTAGTAATCGTTTTGGAGTTAAAAAAATAACAGATAATTATGTTTCTTAACTAAAAACGTTCAACTACTTTTCCGCAGTTTTTATTTAAATCTAAGCATTGATATAATGTGTGACGAATTTCAGAAGAAATAAGGCCATACTGGAATCTTAACCTACCTGGACATTCGAGAATTAGTAACCGTTTTGGAGTTAAAAAAAACAGATAATTATGTTTCTTAACTAAAAACGTTCAACTACTTTTCCGCAGTTTTTATTTAAATCTAAGCATTGATATAATGTGTGACGAATTTCAGAAGAAATAAGACCATACTGAAATCTTAACCTATTGACCTAACTTTAAAATAATAATAAAAAGTAGGTTACAAAAGTAAGATTGTATCTTTATATTTTATTCATCTAATTTATATAAATTTTGTAAAAGTTCATACTGTACGTGTTGATTTATGTTTTTTTATTTCAATTTTTATTACATTACTGTAGAATGAGCTGCAAAATTTCCGTAAATGATATTTAATTTAACGGACGGTGTCGAATTTTACAGAAGAGGTAGAAGAGTGTGGTACATGCTCCATTTAGAACAATGGGTGTTTGACCGATTTTAATGAAAATGTTTGTGTCGAGTTCTCTAGTGGTATCTAACTTAAGTTTCAAGTTTCAAGTTCGCACGATGTTCCGTTCTTGAGATATTTTGTTTACACAGACACACACTCGGGCGAATCGCTAAAAACATGTTTTTTAGGTTCAGGGGGTCTGAAAACGTATAGATCCGGTGAAAACTCAATTTCGAAAAATCGACATGAAAACAATATAAAAATATTGCTTTCTATATAAAAATTCATATAGGCAAGAGAAAGAAAAAATAAATAAGGGAATTAAAATGATAGTAAAATAAATAAGAATTTTTAAAAAATGGGATGAGGTAAGCGATATTCTCTTTGGGAGGTATATTATAGTGATCGGTTGACAAACTAGAATTGATGGTGACTTTTATAGGAAACATTTGAGCTGTCATCCAGAGTTGGGTCGGTCTTTACTAATTAGACGTTATTTGAGTAATTCTGGTAGGTAACGTGGAATCATTGTATAGGGACAAGGACGGTGAACGCTATGTATTTGAGTACGAAGTGAGCCCCTCTACAATTTGCCTCACCTTACATTGGCACACCTATTAAAAGCTCTCTTGTCTCACTTGATGAGTATTGATACGTACGGGTGCTCGTCGGAAAATAACGTGAAGGGTGTTTTGCATCTTTTATATGTTAAAGGGAGTTAGGTTTATTGCTTGAACAGTTGGTACTACTGGTTCTCGTTCCGTTAGATTGGTAATTAACTGTAACTGATAATAATAATAATCATCGTTACTTTTCATTTTATGTAATAATATTTAATAATTAACATCACCGCCATTGCAAATATTATATAGCTGTGTATGAACGTATGTATTTTACATTCGTTCTACTTGAAATCATGTTCTACGTTTTTAATAACAATAATTCTCAATTTAATTTTCATATTCAAATATTGTAAAGGTGTATATATTTAAATAAAATAACTAATGATTGTTATTTCATAATGCTTACATTTGAATATTTTCTAATATAACTTAAACGGAATTAAAATAATAAATTTTACTCAAATATTCCGCGAACAAATTATGTAGGTACTGCCAATGTAAAATAATTTTTAATACGAATAGGATGGTAAATTGATGTTACCTTTTTACTATCTTTCAACCACTGTAAAATTTTAATTATTTTATTTTATGTTTTACTCATTTGATTTTAAAAATTTTTAACAAAAGTCTGACTTGGCACAAGTACATCCAAATTAAAAAGAAAAGCTGGTTTTAAGAATATGTATTAGTTCGAAGGTAGACGTTGCCAGCTTCGATTGAACACCAACTACTTTTTTACGAATCTATGATGAAGCCGATCTTCACGTACGGGATTTAATTGTGACACATTATCAATTTCGAACATCAAGATTTTACAACGGTTTTAATCAAGAGCACATTAAATCCACCGTGGTGAATTACCAAACCTAATATACGAGTTGTGGCTATTAAATAACGAGACTGACGTTGTAAAAAATTTAATTTTAATTTTATACCTAATCACTTATTGTCACTTTCAATATACACTCCTTCTCTATCCCTATAATGCTCCATGTGAATTTTCCGTGGTTGAAAACAGTGCTAGAAGTCTTCTTCTAGCTCCTTTAGTACACGTGCCGCTTTCTCCTTTACAGCTTCCACAGACTCAAATCTTGTCCCTTTTAATGCAAATTTCAGCTTAGGGAATAGGTAGAAGTAACGTGGTGTAATATCTGGTGAATAAGATAGATGATCTAACACTGAGATGCTGTACTTTGCTAGGAACCTCTTGACAGATAACGCGGAATGAGTTAGCGCATTGCCTTGGTGAAGAACCCATGATTTGTCCTTCCACATTTCGGGGCGTTTTTCCTTACTCTTTGACGTAGTTTAGAAAGTACCTCAAGGTAGTAATATTGATTAACTGTTTGACTTCAGGAACCCAGTAAAGGTACACAATCCCATGGATATAAAAAAAAAACAATCATCATTGCTTTAAATTCTGACTTGCTCATTCGAGCTTTTTTGGCTCTCGGTGAAGTTCGGCTCTTCCAGTGCATGGATTGGCACTTCGTTTCATCATAAGTAAAAAGCCACGTTTCATCACATGTTATTACTTTCTACCTGTGCCCTAATTTGAAATCTGCATTAAAAGGGATAAGATTTGAGTCTGTGGAAGTTGTAAAAGAGAAAGCAAAACGTGTTCAGAAGGAGCTGACAGAAGATGACTTCCAGCAGTTTTCAACATGGAAAATTCGCATGAAGCATTGTAGGGATAGAGAAGGAGTGTATATTGAAGGTGACAATAAGTGATTACGTATAAAATAAAAATAAATGTTTTTACAATATCAGTCTCGTTATTTAATAGCCACACCTCGTATTACATCGAAATTTTTATGTGCACAATGTTCGTGGAGAAATACAATAAAACCTGTCTTATCCGAACTAATGTGGCAACCAGCCGGTTCGGATGTGGAAAAATCCAGTTATTATAAGATCATTTACAAATCGCTAGAGGGCCAGAAATAATGAACACGTTTGTGGTTGAATGTTTTTTTAGACGTTTCTATTGGTTTAGAATTTGTATTTGTTCACTGTAGTCCTACTTTTTACTTTCTCTTGCCTATATGAATATATAGGAAGGAAAGTATTGTTTTCATGTCGATTTTTCGAAATCGAGTTTTCACCGGATCTATACGTTTTCAGACCCCCTGAACCCAAAAAACATGTTTTTAGCGATTGGTCTGTGTGTGTGTCTGTGTGTGTGTGTGTGTGTGTCTGTGTGTGAACAGAATATCTCAAGAACGGAACATCGTACGAACTTGAAACTTAAAACTTAAGTTACATGCCACTACCGGACCCGACACGAACATTTTCATCAAAATCGGTCAACCGGAAGTAGTAGTTTATTCGTATAATTTTTCACTTTTTTGCGATTTTCTCAAAAACTGGTCCTACAATTTTTTTAAAATCGCCTGGTTTACTACATTTTTTATGCTCTACAAGATAGGGTAGGCGCCATGTTTGCTGAAATTCTGCGTGAGGCTGTTTTTACGTAAAAACATTTTCTTTTTAAGATTGCGGCTTTAATATGCATTTTAGCGCAAAACGTTATATAACAAAAGTTGTAGAGAATTTAAAATTCTATAACTTTTATTTCAAACATTTCTTTGTATAACGCTTAGTTTAGCGGTAATAAGCAATTTTCTGTTTTTTTCTCACGAAAACGTGAGAAAAATCGATTTTTTTAACATTTCGGCCTTAGTATGCATTTTACGACAAAAGTGTATATAATTAAATTTATAGAAAATTAAAAGATCTACAACTTTTGTTTAGAGCATTTTTCTCTACAAAGCCTAGTTTAGAGAGAAAGAGTGATTTTCCGTATTTCTAAGCCAAAATGAGGTTGATTTTCATTTTGCGTCTTTCACTCATGATTAAAATTAGGTTATGTTTATTGAGGTTAGTTTTTTGTTTATTTCTAATATTTTATTACTAATTTTAAATTATATTGTAAATTATTTGCATTGGCAAGAGAAAGTTGTGTGAGTGTTTCACACCAGATTTTTTGGAAACCATGTCTCTCAACCTTCTAAAAAGCATCTCTTTAGCTGATGAACATAACTGACATCCGATGGTTTTGAATGCTCCAGAGTGATTCATTATAAGTTTTTGTCATCCTCTTCGAGTGCAGATATTGTTTCAAAACTATTGCACACCATTTCTATGTCACTGTCTGTAATTTCGTTCTCTTCATTTTCAATTAAACACTTCTAGACTTTATCGTCATTAATTTCTTCACATCCAGGCAGGTTTTTACAATATCTGCAATCTGACTTTCTTCAAGGTACGCGTAAACAACTTTTCAGTTGCAACTTTTACTTTTTCCTTCCTAACCATATCACTAACCAAAATTGAAAAATTAGTTTGGAGATACATCCGGATATGGGAGGATCCGGATATCACAAGTTCGGATGTGACAGGTTATACTGTATAGAGTTTTAGTTGTAAATATCAAAAGTATAATAATCATGTTAATCAACTAGCGTTAAATCTGTTAGATAACAACCACGGTGAACGTAGACTAAATCATATTACCGTATTGGATCAGCCAGGGCGATTCTTATACTTTAATTATAATTTGTAAATAAAATAATGTTTTTAAAATTTTATAGGAGATTGGCGTGTTTGAGTGTGAATGGTTAAAACTTAACTGGAATGAATATTTCTTATAATTATGCTCAGAAAAGTTTGGTGTACATATATTTAGAGATCATGTATTATTGCTTTTATTTTCTTGTTTATGTTTATTTCAGGAAACTTTTTGTTTTATTTTTTTGTTCATTTAATTTATTTCAAATAATTAAGAACAGTATACGCCTGATATGTTGTATGTTATAATTTGTTAATTATACCAATGGATTGTAATTTTTTTCGTGGTTTAGTTTTAACCGATACGTTGCGTTTATTTTTATACAACAAATTATGCATTTAAAAAACATTATGGCCGACTCTTATGTGGAGTAAACAAAAGTTATAATTTCATAACGTCAGAAAATAATGCCTTTTGATAGGAATAAGATAGATCTTTACTGGTTACTCCAATGTTGTAAGACGTAAATGGAAGAAGAAGCAGAAGAAGAAGAGACAGAGGAATTAGGAGGAGGAGGAGAATTCACAGAAAAAGAAGTGAAAGAGGAAGAGGAAGAAGAATATGAAGAGTAAGAAGAAAAAGGAAAAAATGCAGAAAAAAAGAAGAAAATATTCAAAGATGATGATGAAAATGAAGATGAAGACGAAGGAGAAGTAGAAGGGGCAGAAAAAGAAAAAAACGAAGAAAAAATAGAGGAAAAGAAGAGGAAAACAGAAGAGGAGGAAACTGAAGAGAAGGAGGAGGCTGAGAAAAAGGGACAAATAAAATCATAATGTTAGAAATTTTGAAATTTGTAGTTGTTTAGGTCTTAAGCCGAAAGGCTGATTTGAACCTCTAGACGTTTTACTAAATAAAATGAGGAGTGAGGTGGTTTACCTTTGCCTTCACCACTGAATGGAAAAGTACGCTTATCAGCATGCCGGGCCCTCTGAAAAGCACATATTTTCCACTCTGCAAATGATACCTTCACTTCATTTACCACAGAGTCAGGCTGTATAATGAAATTCATTACTTTCAGAGTAGATAACTCTGATTAGTGTTTTTTACACCTCTACTTCTTCTGTTCTTAAATTATTCAGTCGTTTAATTGGCTGACCATGTGATAAAACACAGAATTATTCATATTAGCTCTGCAACGTACAGATTGAGTGTAAATAATTTGACACTCCACCTGTCTTTTCTGGCAGAAATGAAATTTCTGAAATAAATTTGAAATTTATAATATAAAATTTAGATTAATTCTAATTTAAAATAATTTATTTTGTTCATTTATATTATGAATTTAAATACTAGACAGTGGTTACAGGTGAACTTCAATGATTGAGTTTCTATTAACCATACATCCTCAGGAATGATCAGCCTGAGAGTGCACAATACTACACCTCATTAACATGTCATACATATAATCTTCATCTCATCGGGTCATGAGGTTGCTTATTGTTCTAAACTAAACAGATTGTGAGGTACACAGATTAGGGTTAGAAAAAATTAATCTACCAGGATAACCCCATTATCGACTGCACTTTCTTTGAAGTGGCTAAAAGTTGGGATGTTAAATAAAAATAAAACGTTTTCTGGTACAATTTTTAATATTAAACAAGAATTTACAGATAAATTCTTAGGGTATTTGTGTAGTTTTAGAAAAATGTGAAATCTAGAATATAAAGGTTTTTGGAAAAACAGTATGAAGAAAACAAAAGGTGATAGAGAAAAGCAACATCGATTACGAGGAATATAATTTTAAGTTAGAAACTTTAAAATGAATTACACTAATTTAATGTAACATAATAAAGGAACGAAGACGAAATAGTGTAGGAGTGGAGAACGTATGAGCGTACAGCTGGGTGCATAATCTCGGCTATCATAAATTGTGCCAGTATTTTTTTAATTAGGCTTATATTCGTAGCCCAGCTGTCACGTTAGGGATCCCCTGCACACTTTTATGACAATTTACTGGCGCTAGCAAGGGGAATGGAAGCAACACGCCTGACGGACAAGTATGCATTCAAATGGGTTACTTTGGTTGAAGTCATTCCCTCACACTCCCTCTTCCATATTATACAATATATCTCCATCTCTCTCGCTCTTCCTCTATTCCAGCACCTCCCATCATCCGGCTTCCGACCAATTTACTACTTTCATCATATTTCCCCTTCACCTTCCCTTCCACCTTACTCCTTGCCTTCCCTATTCCCTAGGGATGCCGCCTTCAGTAAAGTATCCCGTGAGGAAGATCACTTTGTACTCCGACAATTTTGTATCAGCTCACTCTTCCACGTTCATTTTCTTCTGTTTCCATTTATACGTATTGTTTCTTTAATCCTTTTCTTTTATTTCTCCGTCAATCATTGCTCCCATTTCCTTTAAAAAATAGTTCGATCGAAAAATTCAAGCACTTAAAAAGTTTTAAAAATTGATTCCTCAATACACCAATTCAAGATTAAACTACAGAATTTTTTATTACCCAGAAATAGGCTAATTTACAATCTGTTCAATAAAGAACTATAAGTTAACGATCTAACAAAAGTAATAAATTTATCAAAAGAGTACTCCATTGTTTTCTTACAAAATATATTAAAAACGCAAAATCACTTCCAATGTAACGGGTGATTCAAAAAGAGCGCCGGTTTTTAAACGGCTGGTAAATTTTTGTTTATCGGTTGGCAACATTGTTAGACCTCATTTCTATTTCGGAGAACATTCCGATTGACGATTCAGTTGTAGTTTCTCTTGTTCGCGATGTAGTACTCTCGCAGTCTGTGTCTAACCATGGAGAAGTTTACTATTGCACAACGAGTGTTAATCGTCAAAACATTTTACCAGAGTGGAGAGAGTTATGCGGCTACTGTCAGGCGACTTCGCGGTAATCTAGGACGTAATGAAGCACCGAATGAATCAACAGTTCGCAGGCTCATGAAAAAGTTTTTTGAGACGGGTTCAACAGTCGACCTTAAAAGTTCTGGACGTCGTCGTTCTGGCCGAACTGAGCAGAACGTTGCGTTGGTTCGTGACAGTGTGGCTGTTAGCCCAGCAAAATCAATACGTCGCCGTTCTCAACAATTGGGTTTACGATGTTCTTCTGTACGGAGAATTCTTCGGTACGATCTCCAATATCACCCGTATAAAATTCAGTTGACGCAACATTTGAAAGTGGCAGACCACCAGAAGAGACGACAGTTTGTTGACTGGGTATTGAGAAAACGGCAGGATGATGACACTTTCGCAAACAAAATTGACGCCTTGTGACTTTCATCTTTGGGGTCATCTGAAGTCATTGGTGTATGCCAATAAACCCCGAAACATCAATGACTTGAAGGAGGAAATTCGACGGGTTATCGGGCAAATGGAAGTCGAAACTTGTCGTGCAGTAATATCCAATTTCATGGACAGAGTTGATGCGTGCCAGCGCAGTAGAGGAGGACACATGCATGACATCATTTTTCATACATGAAATTGGAAGGTAAGATGAACTTGTTGATGTATTTATTTTCAGTTTTTCAATAAAATAAATCTCTTAATTTGATATATCAAAACCGGCGCTCTTTTTGAATCACCCTATATTTTAAATGGGAATTCTCTAAACTCTTAAATACAGAGTTCTACCGAACGGATTTTTATAATATTTACATGGTTTTAAAGAGTATTCTTTCCTGATTCGGTAAAAAGATCTAAACTTGAAATTCATGCTAAATTTGAGCTTCATTTTACGAAATGAAAAAGACCAAAATATATTGTTTACAACGTATAGCTCTGTAATACCGTACAGCGGGTCTCCCACGTAATGAACATTAATGAATATATGAACACAATACAATATCTTAAGGAAAGTCATGGTTAATTTCATTGAAATTCAATGGTGTTTCATATTATAAGGCCTTTGATAATAAAATATTTATGAAAATTTGTGTTGTTGTTTAGGTCAACAGCCGAAAGGCTGGTTGGAACCTATAGAGGTTTAACTAAGTAAAAACGAGGAGTTAGGTGGTTTACTATTGCCGTCTCCCTTATCTGCATCTTATTGTGCGAATTTATTCGCACGGGTCCACTAGTACAATTTAAAAAACAAAATATACAATTTTGTTTGCTTGGTAAGTGACTACGATAGTCTACATATGTGTAACTCTCCTAATATTTGTTTCTCTATTTCTATTTTAGAGCTTGAATTTTCTTTCTCACGGTTTTATCTACATTAATTTTGAAAATAATGTTTTTTTCATCACTTTTATTAGTTTTTTTCTCTGGGAAACCCTTATGTTTCCATTTGGTTTTCTGATTTTATTTCTATCATTCATTACATATTTTTATATAATTTATATTTAGTATTATTAAATTAATTTCTGTTTTTAAATCATCGTGGTTTGTTTTTTTTACCCTGACCGTTTTTTAACATGAAAATATTATTAAATTTTTAATTTATTTCAGAAGTAGATATTTCGATTTTGGGAGAACTAGTTAATGAAAAAGAGGCATTGAATTAATTGACAAGTCCTAGGACAGAGAAAACTATTTAACCATTTAATCACAAATTTAACCAAAAAACAAATTTTGCCGTATGACTAGTTAGTGCTACGATTGTTCTAAGAATAATAACTAATTATAATTTTTTATAAATGTTATTTTAAAAAAAACTATGACCGGGACTTAGGAGTGGATTCTATAAAGGAGGTATTTTCAAAATTTACCAGGAATCATGAAGACAGGTGACATCTTTATCATCTGTCGAATGTATGTATACAGCAACTCGACAAAACAGATCTGAAAAGAAGACTTTCTCGTGTGGAACCATTTGAACGTTGTAATGAAAGTAGAGTTAAGATGTTTATAACATATATTTTTAGTTATTATATATATATATATATTACTTGTTTTTAGGTCATAAACTATAAGATTGATTTGAACCTGTAGAGGTTTTACTAAGTAAAACGAGGAGTGAGGTAATTTACCATTACTTTCCTCACTGAGTGCAAAAGTACGCTTATCAGCATGCCGGGCCCTTTGAAAAGCAGATATTTTCCACTCTGCTAATGACACCTTCACTTCATTCACCACAGGGTCTGGCTGTATAATCAAATTCATTACTTTCAGAGGAGATAACTCTGATTAGTGTCTTTTAAAACTCTGCCTCTTCTGTTCTTAAAATGGTTCAGTCATTTATTTGGCTGACCATGTAATAAGAAACAGAACTATTTATTTTAGCCCAATAACTATTGATTGAGTGTAAATAATTTGACACTCCACCTGTCTTTTATGGGCAGATATATTAGTTATAATATTATATTTGTATATTTTTCAAAGTGTTCTAAAGACAACAATTTAATCACTGTATCAATTGATTTCTATATCAATACATTTTTCCCATAACAGGCAGGCGGAGTGTTAAACCATTTGCATTGATCTGCTAGTTCCAGGGCTACAAAAAATAGTTCTGTTTCTTATCAGTTGGTCAGCCTTACGACAGAAGCATTTACGAACAGAATGGGTGTAGAATAGAAGTATAGAAGAAACTAATCAAATTTATCTCGTCTGAGAGTATCAAATTTCATTTTACAGCCAAACCCTGTGATGAATAAATTGAAGGTGTCATTTTGCAGGGTGGAAAGTATATGCTTTCTAGTAGACCTGGCATGCTGATAAGCATAGGTTATTTTTTTACTTAGTAAGGAATGCAATGTTAAACCCCCCTCACTCTCGTTTTCCTTAGTAAAACCTCTAATAGTTCAGACCAGCCTTCCGGCCGATGACTTAAATAAGAACTACTGTTCATAAATTCATTGATTAAGTTGTTAGATTAATCAAGTTAGACCAAAATTATTAGTTAGTCATAGGCAAGTCGCAATTAATAAAATATTTAAAATATAGTTTACTAATTTAATTTTTATTCTGCTTAGTTTATCGAAATTTTCTAATATTATCCGTGAATACCATTTTAGTAATTCCCGCAGATAATCGAATGTATACTGTAGTTAATTTTTTTATTTTATACATTTTTCAAGTGTTACATTTGATAAAAACTCTGTTACTCTCTGTTACAAGTTTAAAGAAACAGCTGATTCTATGCAAGTTAGCTGATTATTTTCTAACATTATGAGTATAATTATTATACTCATAAATACAAATTATTTATGTCATTTAATTAAGGAAGTCAAAAACAAAAGTTATAACAAACAAATTAGTTTGACCTAAAAACCTAAACTTAATGATAAATTAGTTATGTTTTTCAAAACATAACTTCCATAATTATGAATTATACGTTCCAAAGAAAAGAAAAATAATTATTTATAATTATTTAATTTCACTGAAAATAAATTTGATATATGTACATTGTTACGGGAGATAAAAAGTAGTAAATTAATGTTAGAATATGTTTGTTACAAGAGAAATGGAACGTTCTGGGATTGAATTAAGAGAATACGGTTACATTCGTAAAGGAGTATATGGAGGTATTTTAAGGAAGGGTTTTTTTGGTGGAGGGGATTGTTTGCATTAGTGATATCCCAACGGAAGTCGTATGGGGTATCACCCTACAAAAGAATAAAGTTCATTCCTGGGGTTTAAGTCGGAGGAAGAAGAAGAAGGAATAAGTGTAGAGGTGACAAGAGTCATAATTCGGGCCGAAATATAAGTTAACTGTAAGGTTAGAAAGCAAGCCGAAATAGAAGCTACAATATTACTAGTATGATATAATAATGCGAAGCAAAAAGGGTTGATTCTTTAGGGAGCTATTATGAAATTGCAACACACTGTATTCCGAGTAATTCTCTGTATTTATAGTTAGTAACGTGATCGCATTTTAGCCGGTTGAATTGTTCCGTGGTCTCTCTGGGCTGTACCGCACTTTCCTGCCCCTCCTCCATCCAGCCCGTTCAAATAATATCACACGCCTCCACCACAGGTAGATCCGTTAAACAAATTGACTACAGCTAGTGTTTGCATATTACACGAATACACCCGCACATTATTTGGCGGCTTATATTCGTTGTGCATCTATTCCACATTATTTTTCTGCTTTCCTATCTCTTTTTCATGGATTATTTGCCACACAAGGGTAGTTTCTCATAGTAACCCCTTCACGGAATTTCTTCATTCCTTTACTGACTCCCTCTCTTCCCAACCAACTTCACCTTTATAATAACAAACTATTATCCCGCAATACCATAACTTTCCAATAACCCTACTTAAACGTTTATCGTAGAAGAAATTTGATTTGCTATCGCTAGTCGTATTAAATTATAATTCGTATTAAAGTTTTATCATAAATTCTTCTTATTCGGGTAGTTAATTTTACAAAATATACTTGATTTAATGATCACAAAGATATTTAGTACAGTTTCATGAGACAAAAGTATCCGAAGAAGTAATGCAATGAGGATTTGGGAAAATGTAATTTAAAATTTGGTAACGAAAAGAGTCCAGGTGTGGAACATCAGCTCACATAACTAACCTAAGTTTCTAATGAACATTTTTGAGTCAAACTTTTTGAGCTAAATAGTTAAACGAACCCACCGGGTTGGTCTAGAGGTGAAGTCGTCGCCAAAATCAGCTGTTTAACAGCTGATTTTGGAGACGAAGGTTCGTGGTTCAAATCCTAGTAAAGATAGTTACTTTTATACGGATTTGAATGCTAGACAGTGGTTACCGGTGTACTTTGATGGTTGGGGTTCAATTAACCATACTCTCTCAGGAATGGTCGACCTGAGTCTGTACAAAACTACACTTCATTTACACGTCATACACATCATCCTCATCTCATTGGGTCATGGGGTTGCTTATTGTTTTAAATTGAACAGATTGCAACGTACACAAATTAGGGATTACAAAAAAACAAATAGTTAAACGAGAGATATAGCGATCAAGTTCAGAACAAAAATTGGTTAGGTGGCTTTTGGAAGTGGACGGGAAAAAGAGGTTTGTCGCCACCGGCTTGTTGTAGTCCAATCGATAGTCATTATAGGAACGGCCGGAGCGGCAGGATATCCGGCGGCATAGTTAAAAAAGAAAATAAGTAAATGGTTGGAGAAGCCTTCACCGCTACCTCAAGAGGAGCAGCCGCTGGCAAGCGAGAGAAGGGTCGTCTGAACCGCTGCCTAAACGAATAGGAGCAGTTGCCAACGTAGCGATCAACTTTACCGCTCCCTACAAGAGGAGCAGTCGCCAGTGAAGCGAAGCCGGGTCATCTGTACCACTGCCTAAACGAATAAATAGGAGCAGTCGCTGATGCAGCGAGCACCTTTTACCGCTGCCTACAAGAGGAGCAGTCGCCGGTGAATTGAGGGGTAGGGAAAGGAAGAAAAGATCGTGTGGAGCAAGAAATACTCAATATTGAAGTGCTAAATCTTCTCCATATCGATCCTCTCGAATGAACAAAACGATACTGACTGTTCACCGTCTCAACTATCGCTTTCATCGAACCCTCAAGTATATCTTACCACTGTAACAGGCACCGTGAGAGGTTTGACCGCTGCGCAATCTATCGGCAGCAGCAACCTCGTCACAGCGCCAACAGTGGGAAACATATGAACGACGGACCAGCGTAAAATTAGTACAGTATCAGGTTGCCTAGTAAGTTGCTTCACCGGAAATCATCTGGAAGGCAGAGAACGGCCATGTCATAGCTAGAGAAATACAAGAAAATTGTACAAAAACAGAGAGAAGACATTTTGAACTCATGATACCTAAATTTTGCACCTTACTTTCAGGAAATATTAGGGAAGAAATTAGGAATTAGATATTTGAAAAAATTGTAAAAACTGTAATCACATTTAAAGTTGGTCTCAATTTATTCAGCATGAACAATTATTATACCAGTTTCATTAGCTCGCGATTATTAGTATTTCATATGAAATAAAAAATACATCTTTTCGTTTTTTAAGTAATATATATTTTTATAACTAAATACAGATAGATATATGAAAATTAATACCTGCAAAAATAATAACCTGAGCTCAGATACGAGTCCTCGTGATAAAAATAAATTAACCAAAAATATACCTCTAAAGGCTTTTAGTATGTAAAACGAGAAGTGCGGTGTTTTACCATTGCCTTCTCCACTGAGTGGAGAAGTATGCTTTTCAGTGGGCCCTACTACTTTTCAGAAGTAGAAAAGTATCTACTTTCCTCCATCCTTCATATGACATCTTCACCACAGATTCTCGCTGTATAATGAAATTCATTACTCTCAGAAGAGATACTCGACTGCTTTCTTCTAAAACTCTACCGCTTTTGTTCTAAATACTTTGGTCATACAATAGGCTGTTAAGTGATAAGAAACAGAATTATATTTAGTAACCCTGGAACTAACATCAAATGCAAATAATTTAACACTCCACCTGCCTGTTATGAAGTTATTTTTTTTCTTTTATGACTACATAGGATCACTTTAGTCATTTTGGATGGTTCTTCTTTAATTTCTTCTTCTTCGTGTTCCAAAAATTTTTCATATTTTCAGATTTTTTTTTTCTTCAGTTTCTTCTGAACAAACTCCAATTGTGCGTTTGACTGTTTTGATGGTTAATAGAACTTTGAGTATTCCTATTTGGTGTTTATACCAAGGTGTATATTGCGTTAGGTCCTTCACGGTTAGGTCAAGTTCTTTCGTGTCGTTTTAAATTTTTCTGAGTCAGGTTACTATAGCTTTTTCAGATTTAGCGGTAAGTAGTTTTTCAGTGATTCTTCTGATAAGGCGTGTTGCTGAAGTTCTTAGTATGTGTTCCAGGAAGAAAATTCTCCTTTTTCTCATTGCAATTGTGACTGGTTCTATATCTTTGTAGACTTGTTCGTTGGGTAAAAAGCTACATTATCCATTGATTTGGTGTTTTTTGTTGATACAAGTCCCTAGGATTCTTCCTTCGACTTTTCAAAGTTTCTCTTTGATTCCACGACTGTCGATGCTTAAGAGAGTTTCACTTCCGTACATCACTTGAGATCTAAGAACTGATTTGTAGTTTTTAAGTGTGGTGTGTATTGATAGACATTTTTTGTTGTTTGTGTTTTTGGTGAGATATTGATCTATCATTAGTTGGACGATTCTCTTGTTCCAGGCGACTTTTTCCTTACATTTGTAATTAATATAATAAAAATAATATATTTATAATAAAATGAAGTTATTTGCTATTACTAAATTATATAAAAAATATACGTATTTAATATTAATTTACGCAACATAATATTTAATGAAATATTTAACATTAAAATTGTTTTCCAACAATACATAATAAACATCAAAAATACGGTTATGATTCTTTTCTCGTCATTACATCACCCAGAAGAAAAGATATTATCTCTACAACAAATTAAAGTACCTTTTGGTTTTTATGAGAGCGAGTCTAATACAATGGAACTTAAAAGACTTAATTAATATATAATTATCTTGTCACTTTAAAATAAGTCCATAAGATGTCTTCGTTTCAGTCAGCAAGTGTCTTTTGAATTTTGTAAGAGATAAACCTGGCGGGATAATATTTTATATTTGCTCCGAGTACATAATGGAGTTAATGGATCTTAATGGAGTTACTAACCGGAAATAAATTTGATATTTTACTTTAAACCCACAGGGTTGGTCTAGTGGCAAAACTCGTCGCGGCGATGATTCAGCAGTTGATTTTTGGAGAAGAAGTTTCCAAACCCTACTACAAGAAATTATTATTATAAAGATTTTAATGCTTGACAAAACACCTGTGATTTTCGTGCAAAAAATAGTATAAATAGTGCCAAAATTCTTTTTACCATGTTATGAAATTTATATAATGCCGCCCGCATTGGAGTAGTTGGTAACGTGCTCGCCTCTCATCATGCGGTCGTCAGTTCAAATCCCACTTAGGCATGGCATATTTTCATACGTTACAAAAGAAAATCATTCACAGTTACACCCCAACGTTGTTGCTAATGACCGTTGCAGTTGATGCGACGTTAAATAAATTAATAAATAAATAAATTTATATAATGTGCCTACATAAAGATCTTTAAAATAACGGAATAAATTTGGTTAAAAAGTCTACAATAAAAGTTTTTATATAAAATTATATGGTTTTATTTATAAACTATAAGAATTGTAACCAAAATTATATAAGTAATAAAAATTTTAATATTAAAGAAATAAATAAACTCAGTATAAGAAATGGTTATAATGCGGTTTAGAAAAACGACAAAAGTTGATACGTAAGAGAAAATGTTTAAAGTGAAAGAAAGAGCGTAAAAGGGTAATGTAGGAAATAGAAGAAACGTTAGTAAGCAAGGCAGAATTTATTTTATACGTCATTCAAACTTAAAGAAAAAGACGAGATTGTTCTTGTAGTGCGCGCGTATAACAATATGGCTGCTGTTTGCCGTATAGCGTGATGTCTGTTGGCGTACACCGAGGATTCAGCAGCCATCTCAAACCCATCTCTTATTCTTTAGTAAAGAAAACACATTTAGCCGGTCTCTTCTAATCGTACCGGCAAATCAGTAGAATGGATAGAGAAGGGGAAGCAGTTCCAGTGATTTATTTCTATAGTTTATTGTCGTTTCATTCCAGGCAAGTGACTTTTATGGATGTTTCTGTACTGGCGCGAGCCAAGAGCTCAACTCACTCTTCTCCCCCTGCCATAACTTCTTCCGACCTCTACGGTCTTTCGTCCGACAGACTTAAGAAGTTTAAACAGTTGCTTATAAAACAGAATACACTTCTATGCTACTCCCTATGTATCACATGATCCTTGTGATATATATATAGAACATACCCTACTGATGTAGAACATTTTCAGTCACTTCTCCAGTATACTATCTGCACTTCACTGAATTTACCATCGAATGGATTAAACATTTTACTTTAGTCATTTAAACAACCCTCTTAAATTGCTTCCGTCTTTTTAAGTTTAAACTTCGTCTTTCTAAATGCATTACGTTACTTCAAAAATATGTTGTACTAAAACTAACAATAAAACAATTTTATTATAAAATTATTATTTTTATCCGATTTAATAATTCATTAAACAATTTTCCTCCATTAAATATATCTTATTTAGGTCATCAGCTAAAATGGTGTTTTGAACATATACTAAAAAAACTTTACTAAAAACTTACCTATACTAAAACAAAACCAGATATGAGGTGGTTTACAATTGCCTTCCTCACTGAATGGATAAGTATGCTAATCAGCATGGTTCTTTGAAAAGCATCTACTTTCCATCCTGAAATTGACACGTTCATTTCATCCACCACAGGGACTGGCTGTATAATGAAATTTATGACTCTCAGAGAAGATAACTGTGACTATTGTCTTTTACACCTCTATCTCTTCTGTTCTTATAATTAGTTAATTATATAATTAGTTCAATCATATAATTAGTTGACCATGTGATAAGAAACATAACTTTTTGTATCTCTGGAACTGGCAATAAGGTAATAGTATATCAGGATTATTAGTAAAAAATTAAATCCTTCTATAAATGTTTTATTTTTGTACTAAATACTTCAACTTAGAAGATCCACTTTAAAAAACAAATAAGCTTAATTAAAAGAAAATTTGGGCCGCCACCGTGGTGTAGTAACGAGTGCGCTACCCAACAAAGCGAAAGATTCCGGATTCAATTTCCGGCCCAGGTTCTGAAAATTTTAACACATTAAAATCCACCGTTACAGTACCAAAATCCAAAGAAGTCAAAACCAATACCTATCCATATTTTCAAAACTTTTATCAACTGATAAAAATATAATTAAAATAAACTATTTACAGTATTGTAGAGGTTTACCCAAGTTTACTTCAGATCTGAATACCAGTTCCTCTTTTGAAATTCTACCTAGTTTCATCCATCGAAGATCCGTACCCGACTTTTTGCTGTAAAAAATTATTTCGTTTATACATATATTATTTACATCTCACGCCTGATATCGCAATTTGTAATTCTGTCGTCCTTTTCTACCTTTGACTTGCAGTACAAAAACTAACGCAAGCAGCTTCTTACTTCCATTTCATTCTTTCAACAAGGATAATATAGGCAAAACTTAAGAAAGATTTACTACTAACAATAGAATCTGATAAACCTTTAAATTACCCACAACGGGCCGGTGGAGTGTTAAATTAATTGCACTTGATCTGTTGGTTCTAAGGCTACAAAAAATAGTTCTGTTTCTTATCACATAGTCAGCCAATTATAACTGAACTATTTAAGAACAGAAGAGGTAGAGGTGTAAAAGATACTAGTTAGAGTTAGGTATCTCCTCTGAGAGTAATGAATTTCACTATACAGACCGACCCTGTGGTGAATGAAGTGAAGTTGTCATTTGTAGGATGAAAAGCAGGTGCTTTTCGGAGGGCGTAACATGCTGATGAGCATACTTTTCCACTCAGTGAAGAAGGAAATAGTAAATCACCTCGCTCCTCGTTTTTACTTAGTATAACCTCTAGAGGTTCAAACCAGCCTTTCGGCTGTAGACTAAAACAACGCAAACCTTTAAAATGGTCCGTATTTTTATGTATTTTTAATACTTACACAAAATAGGGATAATCTTTTTACATAATTTGTTCTCGGTGTAAATATTTTAAAATAAAAAACCGCACTTATAAGATTGTTGTACAAGAATACGTGTAGTATAGTAAAATTTAGGTAATTAGGACCTTAATAGTGCTGGAAAATGGTAGGTAAAGGATACATGGTATAGCAAAGGGGGTTGAAAGATGGTGGTAAAGCTAAAAGAGGGATGTGACATTCAGTACACGTTTTGCAACAGCAGTAGAAAAGCGTATGTTAGCGTTATGATAAACACGCTCTCAGATGAGCCTACATAAATAGGCAACAAATCAGAATAACGCACATAAAACTCCCCTCCTCCTCCTCCAAACGAGGCTCATACACCCACCAGCCTTCATTTACACTTCAACTGACGACATACCATGTAGGCCTGACTTCTACGCATTTACCATTTCTGTAAATTCAGCTACGACATTCCCTTGTTCTCTTGTTTTAATATCTGGTATTTTTTATTTTTAAATGCTTTATTTCCTTCATTTATCTACTAATTTTGTTTATATTATTTTAATATAAATGAAAAAAATTTGAGACATTGTAGGGTGAACCGGTAATTATTCGGAGAAATTTAGATTGCAATGCTTGAATAGTTTTTAAATTACTCTGTTTTACGCAACCAAAAATTTGAATACCGTACATCCAGATAGGTCTTAAGAGGGAATTGTACAGTAGTATTTTTATTTGAAACGTATGAGTGATTTAGAGTAAAAACGGGTATAGTTGTTTCAAATGTAAGATTAGTTGTTTGAATTTCTAACACATTTTACAAAATTTAAAATGCTGTACTTTAGATATATGTATATAACGGGTAAATGGAGTGTTAAATTAATTACACTCGATCTGCTGGTTCCAGGGCTACAAAAAATAGTTTTGTTTCTTATCACATAGTCAGCCAGTTATACGACTGAACTATTGAAGAATAAAAGAGGTAGTGTAAATGTCATTAAACAGAGTTATCTCCTCTGAGAGTAATGAATTTCATTATACAGCCAGACCCTATGGTGAATGAAGTGAAGGTGTCATTTGCATAATGGAAAGTAGGTGCTTTTCGGAGGGCCTGACATGCTGATAAGCATTATTTTCCACTCAGTGAGGAAGGAAATAGTAAACCACCTCACTCTTCGTTTTACTTAGAAAAACCTCTTAAGGTTCAAACCAGCCTTCGGCTATTGACCAAAACAATATTTTCGATGTATCTTTATCAGGACACAAAATCTTTGGGCAATGATTGAAATTAATGCACTAATGAGATATTTAACTGAAATTTGTTTTTAGCTATTTGAGTATAATTTAATGTCAGTAAGTTTAAATTAGAAGAAGGTTAATATACAAAATGATTGAATTAATGAATGAAAGTTGTTACTGAATGAAATGATAGTAAGTTAGTTAAAAAAAACAAAATTGGGAGGAGCAGAGTTAAATACGAGTATTTGTTTTAGGGAAGATTGTTGTGGTGGGGTAAGAAGAGGAGGTGAAAGGAGTTGAAGGGATTGAGATAGAAGATTTTTACAGGACACAGATGGGTCCTATCCACTTTCATTATTCCATCTCACTCGTTTAACAGAACTGGTTACACTTGAAGTAGTGGATTTTATTCGCGAGCCAATTTTTATTAGCGCCGTATCTTGCCAAGGAATAAGGGACTAATTCTGAACGGGGAGGAGAAAGAGGAGCAATTAAAACAGGTCTCCCCCTTGCCCACCTCCCACTAATACTTTTCTACCGCCCCTCGGTTATTTTATAATAACAATAAACTAGCAAAGAACAGACACTTTCGTTTCAATAAATTGTGATCATCCCTCGAGAGTGAATGCTTTTCTTCCTTATCAAGTCTTTAGGGAAGAGGCGAGGCAGCAAGTTTTGTAGGAGGGGGTACAGCGCGCTACTTAAATAGCATTTATTGCCCCATCCTTCAGTCACCCTTACAAGGCACGCCGGTTCTTGTTTTTCAACTTTATTCCAGTTTTCTGTGTTCTGCTCACCGTCTGTTTCACCAAAGACACCCTCCCGACCAGAAAAACGTAAAAAAGAAAAAGAGAAGGAAAACTATTGTACTACTTATTCCATTAAACACAAGTCTTCCGTTTTATTTTATTTGCGTTTCGTTAATAAGAAACCTTGTTGTTTATTCGAACAATTATAAACCTCCCACCACGTTCTTTGTACTTAAATTTTCCTTCAAATAAATTTGACAATAAGTTACCACATTTCTTATATTTATTCAACTTCAATAAATCTTAAATAAGTAAATAAGGATTATTTTCACAGAATAATATTTTCCTCGAGTTTCTTTATTTTCATTCAGGTTTTGTTATATTATGTAGAAAAAAGTGACAAGTCATTGCCTTGTGATGTAATTCTAATTAAAATATGGGTTGACATTGCATCAAAACAATGAGATATAAAAACAGTCCAATAGAAAATATCCGATCTTTTAAAAATAATTAGGTTTAATTTTTGTTTAGTATGATACTGATTTCCGTTAAACTGTATTGAATTCTTGATAAATATTTAGTTTCTTATAGTTTAGAAAAGGGATATTCTTACGGGAGCAGACCATTTTCAACATCCCTGTAACTTAAAATATTAACTTAGGTACATTTTTTGTAGAAACCGTTAAAGCTACAATTTTTTTATCGTTTAACATTTGTTTCTTAAAAATTTTCAAATATACATGGTTTTTTTTTAAAAAAACACCCAAAATAAACTAGGTATTCAAAGTTTTGAAAAACATCTGAAGTGAATACATACGTTAGTACTAAAACATACTGTGAAAATTTAACAAACCTAGGTGAGATAGTTCTGAGAAAAGTGTACTTTAAGTCAAAAAATACAATATGCGGAAAATGCATGCACAAAAGCATAATACCGCAACAGAAACACCAAAATTGCCACTTGATACTTCCTAAATAATTCACACCAATATTATTTTGGCCTTCAGGCCAGCCCAGTCAGTCAGCTGGTAGAAAGTCGCTATTATTTGTTAAGTAACACCGGTTGGGCAAGCGACTTTGTATGCTGACCAGCTGACAGCCATCTATGAACAAACTCTACTGGGGGTCCCTTTTCAAACTCATGTCTAATCCACGTAAAAAAAAGTACAGCAAAATTCAGCAATCAAATTGGGTAGTTGTTAACAAAGTACAGTTCCCAATAACAAATAAAAAGCTTCAAAAAAGAAAATATTAATTTCATTTTACAAAAACAAAATCCCAATTTACAAAAATAACGTGGAAAATATTTAAATAAATACTATGTACCAACAACGTAGAAACACAAATTTTTCTCAATAGAAAAACCAACCAATGTCATGTTATGTATCAATTTAAATAGGGGAAAACGATCTATCGATGTATGGTAAAATCCAAAAATTGATACTTTTTATTAAAATCGGTCTGCTTCCTTTAGTAAATTTGTTTTTGTTGTTTCTGATTTGTGTACATTACAATCTGTTCAATTTAGAACTCGTATAAGCAACACCATGACCCAATGAGATGAGGATGATATATATGATGTGTAAATGAGATGTAGTCTTGTATGGACCCAGGCCAACCATTCCTGAGAGAGTATAATTAATTGAACCCCAACCATCAAAGTACACCGGTAACCACTGCCTAGTATCCGTATAAAAGTAACTGCCTTTACTAGGATTTGAACCAGGAAATTAAGTCTCCGAAAATCAGCTGTTAACCAGCTGACTCGCGGCGACCACTTTACCTCTAGACCTATAATAAATTAACTTTTCATTTCTTGTTACTTCCATGTTCATTAAATCCGGGTTATCCGAAATTGGCCCCTATTATTTTTTTTTTGATCTCGGGATTCTACTATATTAAGACATAAACGCACTGGCTGAAGAGATGTGAATTATTTTTTGAAAAGATTTAGTGAATATTAATGGAAATGAAACAAGCAAGATTCTCGTACCAAAAATTAAAGAAGAAGATTTTTATAAATTTATTTAATTTACTAACAAATCCAATAAACCGAATCATTTCGCTACTCCATATTAAGATCCTATGGTAACTAAGAATTTGAAAGAAGAGAAATAAATATGACCACCGTTAAGTTTTAATCGGAACTATTTGAAATCAATTCAGCAAACTATGTACGAAAGAGAAAGAAGAAGTGATACTACGAGAGGGGGGAGAGAGAGAGAGATATTTAAGGAGAGGATGAAAGTAAGAAGATAACAATCCGGCAAACTAAGTAGAACACTAATAACCGTACGTCTTTCGAATAAGTTGGTTTGGCAACGAGTTGACGCAGTTAATAACCATAACTGAACCGAACATTATAACGCCAATATTACATATCTAGTATTCTGCGCGTTTAAAGGGAGGCGTTATATTACAGGGAGGGGTGTTTGTGATGGTAAAGGAAGGGCAGGAGAGGTTTGTGATCTTTAGTTTATTTGTTGGACTTAACGTGTAAGAACATACCAAACTCAAACTCAAGAGCAAGAGCTGTGTGAGTAAAGCTAGCGAAGTAACAAACGGTAAGTACGTAAGTAGCAGAGCATAGGAAACAACTTCTAATGGGTTCTATCAACTGGAACTGCCCTTAATCATTATCACTGATATTATTACTACTACACGAACTGGATTCTACTCAAACCTTCCTCCTTCTCCTTCCCTACAACCATCACCACCAAATGCCCTTTATTTAACTAACCCCTACAAATATTATATCTTCTCATCACCCACGTACTCCTAAAACCAAAGAACCAAGATATATATCTGAATGTAAGACAATGATACAGAATTGAATTATTCTGGTCCATTGTGCCTAAATTTATCTATTATTTTAGCCTATTTTAACTTATTTGGCTGTATGGATAAAAAAAGTAAATGCACGTGAGCATGAGCATGAAACAAGTTAACTTCTTAACAAAACATAAAAGAGCATTTTGTTCTCGTGATATGAATAACCTTTATATTTTCTTCAACATTTGCTTTTTTAATTTCTGAAGGTTTTGTTCCACATATATTTAATTCAGTATTATCTGGTAAACATTTTACTGTAAATTAATCTTTTTGTCTTTAATTTTTATTACAGTATAGTACAATGAGCTGCTCAATTTCTATATATAATATTTATATTTCCCATAACAGGCAAGTGGATGTTAAATTATTTGCACTCGATCTGTTAGTTCCAAAAATAGTTCTGTTATTTATCACATGGACAGCCAATTATACAACTGAAGCATTTAAGAACAGAAGAGGTAGAGGTTGAAATTTAATTTAAATGAATATTAAAATTACGCCAATATTACTCTCTTTTGTGCCCCACGTTGGGCGCCAAAAATGTAAAGTTGTTTAGATATAATGAAATAAAAATAATACGCAAAAATTGAAATTGTAATTGAAATATTTAAATTTAATGAAACTATTGAAAATTGTAAAAAAATTTATTGACAAAAAATTATTAACTCTTACAAAATTATTTAACTTGAATTGAATTTATTGATGACACTGCTACAATTCTAAGTATGTACTAAATTAATTAATGACATAAAATGTTTATTCTAATATTAAATTGAAATGTTATTTTTAATCTACATATGAGCTCACAATTATTAAATTAATAAATTAGTTACGATTTTTTATAATTCCTTGTAGTCTTAGCTGCTTCGTGTGTTTCCTTCCATTGACCGGGATTGAATGGGGCTCTTGACCAGTGTTGCAATTGGTTTTATAGATGTTTATAATCTTATTTAATTTTTTTCTTCCCAATTTTTAAAATATTAAAGTTATTTTAATTAGTTCCTCAATTAATTGGATTCTTGTTGTTTTATTAATCGTCTTTACTTAATTTTTTATTTCAAAATTTTATTAAATTAAATCATACTTTCTTTTGTTTTCCTTGATTGAATTTCAAATATTTGGCTTCTGGAATTAATTTCTTTTAATATTTTATTTTCTTCTCAAAAATCTTCTTAATATCTCGTATTTTTTATTGTTTTTTCTATTTATTTTTAAAATTGAAATTATTTAATTTTGATTATTTTAAGATTATTTTAAAAATTATTCCTTGAATTAACAACATATGGTCACTTAAATTGAATCATCTATCAACGATGTAATAAAACATAGACGACTGCTATTCTACAAGGTGTAAAATACACAAGTCAGAGTTATCCTATCTGAGAGTAATGAATTTCATCATTATACAGCCAGATCCTGTGGTAAAGGAAATGAAGGTGTCATTTTCAGAGTGGAAAGTGGGTGATTTTCGGAGGGACTGGCATGCTGATAAGCGTACTTTTACACTCATTGAGGAAGGGAAAGATAAACCACCTTACTCCTCGTTTTACATAGTAAAGCTTCTAGAGGTTCAAATTAACCTTTCGGCTGATGACTTTAACAACAATATTTAATATTTAACAGTGGTGGAGAATTTAGCTTTCAGGAGAAAAGAAACACAGTTGTACATTCTCCGCTAAGAACTATGGGTGTTGTACGTTATTCAGATCAAGAGGTCTCAACTCCATTTTTGCTTTAGACGTCATACAGTTGTGAAGTTCTTTATAGCTAGGTCACGGGGTAGTTGGTTGGGATAGTTTTCTAGTCGCTCGCGAAGTTTACTATAGAAGGACGCGGTTAGTTCCTTTATTATGGGAAGTTTAAAAGGGTTTTATTGCTTACATAAAACGTAGCACAACAAGAAAATCTCAAGAACTTTGACTGCTTAAAATCTCATTTTAGCTGCTTCCGGGATATGGTATCCATGATTTCCATGATTTTGATAAAATTTCCTTGAACACTGATTTTTCTACAAATTTCAGAATTCGGAATTCGATCGATCTGCGACACACCTCAGCTCCGCCTCCAGAAATCCATCTCTATCGCTTTTAGGTGATCCTTCTGTCTCTTTGTCGATACCCAAACTTTCACAGCATAGGTACACATACTCTCCAGGATAACATGATAAATAGTTATCTTTGTCTCCTTAAAATGATTTGGGCTTTTGCAGAGGATAGAGGATGGTAGGTGGCCAAAGAGAGTATGGGAGTCAACGCCAGCCGGTAGAAGAAGGAGGAGTAGGCCGGAAGTGACATAGTTGGATGGCGCGCAGGAGGCAATATCTTTGCGGCAGCTTTCTGATGGGGACTGGCGAGACAGAGAGAGGTCGTGCTTAGGAAGCGAGATACGGCTGGGGCTGTAAACCCTCGCATGAATATATATATATATATAGCAAATTTAAAATCGTTCTTCGTATAACAAATATAGATAAAGATAGATATAGATATAGATAATATAGAGAGAAAACTGAAACAGATAGGCCAGAAACTGAACAAAAAGAGAAAGATAATATTGTAGTTTACAATTTGTATTTATCATTGCTAATAGGCTATTATCATTATCACAGATAACTTCAGATAAATGTTTGTTGGAATAAACTAGAAGAAATCTAAAAAATTGAAGATATTGAAGAATGGATCTCAGGACACCGTAGTAAACAGAATAAAGATCACAAAGCTAATACGATGTGTTCATTTTAAAGTACCTGAAAGGATGGACGGAATGAGCGTCCCTTTTTAACCAAGTTGATTGGAGATGATGTCACCTAAGAAAATCATAGTTATTGGTGTTCACTATGCTATGATAGTCGGAAATTGCAGGGGTGGCAGGAGAGACAGGTAATCATAGTCCGTAGTTCGTGTAAAACGGAGAAATCAGTAGGGCACCGGCAGCAAACAGAAAATTCAAATATTTTCAGTAGTTATCAATCCACTTGCATATAATTTAAGTAATTTTAAGGATTCTCAAAATTTACTATAATTTTTTAATAATTTTGTTTTATAATTCCGAAATTCTTTGTTGTTCATATCTCTGAAATGTTCAACAGTTTCAGAATGGGGTCACACCAATGGATAAAATTTCTGTGTAACAGTAACTTATATTGAAAAAATAATAGATTTGTTTTATTCAACTTTGTATTTTATGATTCATTGTTAGAATGTTGACTATAACATTTCATATGAAAGAAAAATGTATAGCTTTATAATACAGAACATACCATGTAGAGGATGAAAGGCGCCAAATTATGTGATCCATTTTCAAAACAGATTAATTAAAAATGTGATATAAATTAATTGAACCTAAAACTGTAGACAATATTGATGTAATGGACACAACGAATTATTGTTTGGAAAAGTTACGACGAGGAAAAATTGGAAAAATCAATTTCAAAATTACGTACGATTTTGAAAATATGAATGAATAAGAGGTGGTGTTTATTTGGAAAGCTTTCGATTTATTGGGGGCTCAAATTCAACATTAAATACCCCAATATAGTAGAACAGTTTCATTATAATTTGGCAGTGATTTATATTTTACAAAAAAAATGATCGAGAACCACCAGAGAGCACTTTTCACCCAAACCGTCTATTTTTACCACTCTACCAACCCTGAATCATCCCCACATTATACTAGCACAGTATGACAGAAAGGTCATGCGTGCAAAAATTAATATGAATTGATCCGGTGCGAAACCCAAACTTATTGCTTACAACCAATTAATGTATTTTAACTTAAATAATTTATACAATACCTTTCCCTTTTTTCTCCTGAAGCTATTTTGTCTACTCCAAATTATTCTCAACGACTACAAGGCTAAAAAAAATTTCTTTTGGATATTTTAGTTTCATTTTGTATTTTTATTGAAATTTACTATTAACAAGACAAGAGATATAAAATAATCGTTGACTAACATATTTTACTCCTTTATAATGTAACTATGATTACTAAATTAAAACTTTTCAGTTATTCTTAGGGAACTGTAACTGGTACCCAAACATATTAATAACAATATTATTAGTAAAACCTCCTCTCATTAGACGATGCGTCTCACGGCTGTTGGCAACTTTTAAAAAGGCTTACCTTTGACTTATGGTATCGCAAAAAAATGTCTGCATCTACTCTTTAAGAGGAATCGAATGACATCATTTTTGTTTCCAGATTCCGAATTTGATTTCTTGACGTCCGGTCAAACTCAATAGGTATGTCTACACCTGAGCGCTTTCTTTTTCAACTTGCGATGTAGCATGCTACATCGCATGCGCTTAGAGGCATACCACCTTCCCGCACTCGTTTGAAGAGCGTTATCTAAAAAAAACATAACGAATATTTTTGAACAATACACTAAATTAAAGCCTGTTTTTTCCTGCATTGATTGGTTTGATTTAGATTGTTTTATTTAAAAATTAATCGGAGATAACTCCAGCAATTTACCCAAAACTTACTCAGTTTTTAGCCGGTTTTCCGTTAATGTGGTTTTTAAACGTCCGTTACTTCATCCAGGTTTTTCATAAAATCGGCGTTTAAGTACGTTAAAGATTTTTTCTATATTATGAATATTTTAAAATTTAAATCTCATGTTCCGTTTTAATATACCGGCCATTTTTAAAAAAGTGCTTTTTTGGCTCCACTTAAAAATAGGGAAATGATTTTGTGACTGAACCATGCATTTTCACAACAGTATTATGTCAAGCAAAGCGTTAATTTTTTTAATAAAAACATCGTTAGATAATTCAAAATGAACTACGGAATGAGTTGCAGCAGGAAAAACACAGAAGTTTGAATATCTAAACGACTATACTTGGAGCGGATACCGCTATTGAGCTCAGTTTCCTCTCAAGAAGTTTAGGGGCTAATAGAATTTTCTATTAACACTACATATCTATTTCTAACTACAAATACAAAATACGACAATATATGGCACAATACTGCTGTAAAAATGCTTGGTTCAGTCCAAAAATCATTCCCTATCTTTACGTGAAACCAAAATACACTTATAAAAAAAAATGGCCGGCATTTTAAAATGGAACATCAGACTTTTATTTTAAAATGTTTATATAGAGAAAACTCTGATCTTCAACGTACTTAAACGCCGGTTTTTTTTATAAAAAGCCTGGACGGAGTAACGGACGTTTAAAAACCACATTAACGGAAAACCGGCTAAAATCTGAGTACTCTTGATGCGTAAATTGCTGCATCTCCGACTAGTTTCAAAATAAAATAATCTTAGTCAAACCAATCAACTCAGGAAAAAACAGGTTTTAATTTAGTGTAGCGTTCAAAAATATTCGTTATGTTTTTTTGAGATAAAGTACTTCAATTGAGTGTGGACAGGTGAAATGGCATACCTCTAAGCGCATGCGATGTCGCATGCTACATTGCATGCTACGAATTACACGACTTATGTTTCGGAATTCTGACTTTGATTTCTTGACTTCCGATTTTTGGCCATTTTCGGTCAAAACTCAAACTTTAAACCCAATCCAGAGCCCTCTAACTTTTTGTGTAAATTATGAATCCGAAAACTCTTTGTTGCTACCTCTTGTAATTTCTGATTTTAATTTCTTGACTTCCGGTTTTAGGACAATTCTGGTCAAAACCGGAACTGAAAACTCAATTTAGGCTCACTAACTTTTTGTGTAGATTAAAAATAATAAATTACAGACAATTAACAGGTTTAAAAATTTGAAGAAATGTTTTATTAATTACTCGATCGATAGATGTTTGTAGTGAAGTTCGCCTAGCCGTCTGCTTCTTTCTCTGTCTAATTTATTGTGTTAGTAATGCGATATTGTGTACGTATGGATTTGTGTAACATTTTGAAAAAAATTATTTGCAATATCTTCATTTATGAAAGTTTGAGATTTCTCTGTAATGTACAATGGCTTTTGAAATCAGTTGTTAAATCAGTTTTTGTAATTTCCTTAAATTTCTTACCTTAATTAACAAATTAACACTTTCTTTCGTTTATGAAAGTTTATAATTTTTTCAAATTCTCTGTATTACGTTTAGTTTTTCTAAATTATCAATTTAAATAAATTTTTATTATTTTCCTTTAATTTAACTAGAATAAACAATTTATTGCAATAAATATTATATTATTCAAGGTTATTAATATGTTATTAAAATTAATGTTATTCAAATTTCTGTGAACTTTGGAACTGATCTAGGAATGATTTGAAATATTATTTAAATCTCAAAAGCCTTAATCAGTAATTTATTGTGGTAATTAAACTAATTTATAAATTTTAAATATTTTGAAAATTTATATACCGTATTTACCCGAATATAAGGCGACCCTTAAAACTTTAATTAAAATTCTAGAAAAAAAACAAATTTTTTTTAGTGTTAATTGTTTAATTAAAAATGAAATTAACATTACATTATATAAACGAAACACTACAGACAAAACAAACTTCAAATTTTGAAACTTCTTTTAAGCTTCACAAACATCTTCAACTCCGTTCTCATCATCTTCACTATTTAAACTAGGCTAGGCTACTAACACGATAGGCCAATGCGGAAGGTTACCCTGTGGTGAGTATGGGAAGCCATGGGCTCTAGAATCGCCAAAGAACCCATCCTGTAAACAAGACAGGTCTACGTTTCATTATGTTTTTCTCAGAAATCTTCTGTGAATAAACGTAAATGACATCTCTCATCTTTGAACAAATTGGGTTTTTAGGCAATCCTATAGCCCATTCTACCCAAACGACAGGTAATTTTTTTCTAAAATATTGTTTCAATAGATATCATTTATTTAATCGTATATGTCCATTCCAAGTACAATCATTAGATACCTACTACTTTTACTACAGGCCTAAACAACATTTTTAAATGTTTAATGTTTACATCTTTGTTATGCCTTATGTAAATATTCGAATATAAGGCGACCTGTAATTTTTAAGGAGAAATCTCGGGAAAAAATCTCGCCTTATATTCGGGTAAATACGGTAATTATATTTAAAATCATTTGATATACTAACATGCTCTATTAATCTATTCAATAAAGAATTAAAAATTTAGTTTTACATATATTTTGTAGATACGTAGTATGTTCAACCGCTATAAGTTGCAATGGTAATTTTATCGATGTCTCTAATTAGAATGATTGAGTTTTGATGATGTTTGATTTTTCTTTGCACTTCCGTGTATTTGAATTATATATGTCCAAATCAATATTGTTTTTTACACTATTGAATTATTTTTGAATAAAAGTTTGATAATTATTAAAATTTAGTCTAAAAAAGCGAGAACTTTTTAAAATGTTCTTACAGACTGTAATAACGTTATAATTTTTTGTTGTTTAGGTCAACAGCTGAAAGACTGGTTTGAACTTCTAGAGGTTTTACTAAGAAAAAACGAGGAGTGATATGGTTTACTATTGCCTTCCTCAACGAGTTAAAAGTGTTTGCTTATCAGCATGCCAGGCCCTCTGAAAAGCAGCTACTTTCCACCCTGCAAATGACACCTTCAGTTTATTCACCACAGGGTGTGGCTGTATAGTGAAATTCATTACTCTCGGAGGAGATAACTCTGACAAAAGTCTTACACCTCTACCTCTTCTGTTCTTAAAAAGTTCTGTCATATAATTGGCTAACTATGTGTTGCAAATAGGCAAATTATTCATATTTGTTAAATATTATAATACGTTATCATTTTTATGAATTGATCAAATTACAAAATATAAAGAAAAATAAATAGGAAACACTTTTTAATCACCTTGTTATTAAATACAATTAAAGACGATAAACCAGTTAACTATAAATGTTTACATAGAAAGGTTACAAAAATATACTATCAGCGACACATTTTCCGTTATTGTTTTTATACGTCGATAAATCTGTTAGCGCATCGCAAAAGTTTTGATACGGTAAAATAATGGTTTTTAATTTGAAGTTTGGCGTATTGGTTACAAAAATCAACAACAACACTTCTTCGCAGAACCTATACATGTGCTATATATTTTACCCCTAAAATATATGTATATATATTTTATGTGCAATAACACGTACATTAGTCAACCCTTCGTTTTTTCAGCTTGTTATTTTTAGTTATTTACTTGGAAAAACATCGACAACGGGTTATTGGCTTAGATTGGTTACCATTCATTTGCCAGCAAACAAATTAAGTAATTTGATTCGATAGGGTTTCACTTTGTGTTTATCTTGATTAACGTATGTGTGCCAATGTAGAAAGCAGTGTCGATAGCTTACCATAGAAACGAAGCTCCCCTTTTAACCCCCGCCGCCCAAACAACCGAACAAATAATGAATCTAAAATTTCTCACTCACTCACACATTTACAAATTATCTCTTTTTCTATTATTTTAAACCCCCCTTACACCTCCCATTTCAACATACCTCAACCCTCTCCGAATCACTTACATTCAAATATATTATCTTTTACTTTTTACGAAAATCGTGTCGCTTATTTACTTCGACACTTCTGTTCGGTGCCCATTTGTCAACTAATGAAAAATAATTACCGAATTTTATTTTTATGACTTCACAAATTTATCTCCTAATGTCTTTTTCCCTAATTATTATTGATTTACTATTGTTTGTTCTACATTTTTCAATTTAATTAAGGGTTCTGTATTTACAACGGAATTTATCTGGCAATTGATATTTTAGAATTTTATATAGGGTGTCAGTTAAAAATTAGGTATTGAATACTTCCATTAAAGACACAGACGTTCTAAGAAGAGGTGGATGCATGATGTAATGGTTCGATTTTGATGAATGTCAAAGGATAATAAGCGCTAGAAACTAGCAAAACAGATTGTAGGAGGATTGTGAAAGAATCTGAAGTCAACCAAAGACTGTAGAACTACAAGATGATAGATATAGTTGACTTAAATGTTCGGTTTAAAATTTTTCAAAGAGTTATTAATATCAAAAACATATTACTGAATTATTCTTGCTCATAACAGGCACTGCCTATAACAGACAGGTGGAGAGTCAAATAATTAAATTATGTATTAATAAAAATATAATAAATAAAAATTAAAAATTAAATCTTCTTCTTCAGGTGCCTTCTCCATTACGGAGGTTGGCTATCATCATGGTTAGTCGTATTTTATCTACTGCTGCTCTGAAAAGGTCATGCAACGAGCAGCTAAACGCTTCTCTCAGGTTTCTTAACCAGGATATTTTTCTGCGTCCCACCGAGCGTAAATAAATATAATAAATATAATTATTAATTATAGATTGAGTGTACCCAATCTGTTCGTTGTAGGGCTGAAATAAAAAATTCTGTTTCTTATCACATGGTCAGCCAATTAAATTACTAAATCATTTAAGAACAGAGCTTGAATGAAAAAGTGGAGGAGTACCGGAATCAACGGAGGCAACATTTGGAACGGATACCAGAGGAGAGAATACCTCTAAAAGTGATGTATGTTCCAGTTGGAAGAAGGGAGGTGGGAAGACCTCGAAGAAGATGGAAGTAGTCAAGATGTATAGTGTTTGTGTAGACGTACAGGATGGTTTGTGAGTTCGGAACAGGCTTATGCCTAATCCTTGATAGTAAAAAGAAGAAGAAGATTTAAGAACAGAAGAGGTAGAGGTGTAAAAGACTTTAATCAGAGTTATCTCCTCTGAAAGTTATAAATTCATTTCATTATTCAGTCAGAAACTGTGGTGAATGAAGTGAAGGTGCTATTTGCAGAGTGGAAAATATGTGCTTTTCAGTGAGCTCGGTATGCTGATAAGCGTAATTTTCCACGCAGTGAGGAAGGCATGGTAAACCACCTCACTTCTCATTTTGCTTGGTAAAACCCCTACAGGCTCAAATCAGCCTTCGGCTGATGACCTAAACAACATAACAGGCAGGTGGAGTTTTAAATTTTTGGCACTCAATCTGCTAGTTCCAGAACTATAAAACATAGTTATGTTTCTTATCGCATGGTCAGCCAATTGCGTACTGAAGCATTTAATAATAGAAGAGGTAGAGGTGTAAAAGACACAAATCAGATTTATCTCCTCTGAGAGTAATGAAATTCATTATGCAGGCAGAGCCTGTGGTGAATGAAGTGAATGTGTCAAAGTTTGCAGAGTGGAAAGTTGGTGCTTTTCAGAGGGCCTTGCATGCCGATAAACATACTTCTCCGCTCAGTGAGAAAGGCAATAGTAAACTACCTCCCTCCTCGTTTTACTTAATAAAGCTTCTAGAGGTTCAAACCGGCCTTTTGACTGAAGAACAAAATAACAACACTATATTATTTAAATCAAATTCATCGTGTTTACACCAGTGCAACCATCGGTAATGTGCTTTGATTTACAGTTGCCTTTCTTTCTCTTAGCTGCTCATTCAATTTCTATCTTCCATTCACCAGATGGCACTAATTTGGTGAGGGTGGTCAATCTCCCTACTCTAACATAATTTACTTACGTTATTAAATTTATGGTGGAATAGCAATAATAATATTACTAAACAATTTTAAAATTTAACAACTTAGCTTTAACTTAATAAAATTATAACAACATTGATGATAAAACTAATTTAGTCTTAAGCACACAGAAAAAAAATCTGGGGCACGCCAAGTAACTAAATCAAGTACAGAACTAGTTCAAGCTTCCAAATAAAAAAATATGAATGCTAGTATAACTTTGATTTGCCTGAATAATTGAAAAGCGCGAAGTCACTTGTGGGTTTACTAGAAGTTTGAAACTGACCTTCGTCCTTTAATAGAAAAATGTTAACTGTTCGGCGTCACAGGAAATTGCTTTTGTACACACAAATGCTCCTTTATTATTGTTATTACGAATATAAGATTTCATCCAGCACGTACGACAGTTTTGCTTTCTACATCGATGAAAATAATAAGACACGATTACTACAACTTCATCACTTGGCATTTTACAATCATCTGTTAACCAAATATTTAATTTTTTTAGAACCGATTCGCCATCGCGTAGCCTTGGGTTGAAAACGACTAATTGTTTTTAATTTTAATTGTTTTTTAGGTCACCAGCCGAAAGGCAGGTTTAAACTTCGAGTGGCTTTACTAAGAAAAACTAGGAGTGAGCTGGTTTACAATTCCTCATAAATACTCACTGAGTGGAAAAGTATGCTTATCAGTATGCCAGAACCTCTGAAAAGCATACATTTTCCACCATGCAAATGACACCTTCATTTCATTAACTACAGGGTTTGGCTGTGTAATGAAATTTATAACTTTTAGAGGAAATAACTCTGATTAGTGTCTTTTACACTTCTATCTTTTCAGTTCTTAAATATAATTAACTGATCATGTGATAAAAAAAAATTTGTAGTCCTGGAACTAGAAGATCGTGTGCAAATAATTAAAAATCCCCCTGCCTATTATAGTCAAGAATTAAAATCAAAGTTAAAATTAAAATCGTATTATATCATTTTTTTTAAATTTTATTTACGTTTAATAAAATTGTCTATCTTCGCTTAATAAACAGCTCACTTTGGTTTGTGCTTAGTAAATTATTCTATTATGACTTCAGACCAACGCATATCCCAAAAAAATAAAAACACTTGAAATGAAAATTATAAAATTAATGAAGAAACATTCATTTTATGCAATCGGCTATCAATTTTCTCGATTATAGTGTAGATGATCAAAGACTTAAAGGGTAAGAATTTGGATTCTTACCGCTACCGGTGGCGGACGCACATTCCCGCACCGGTCAGCCCTTGCCGACCTGGAGAGAACCGTCTAAGCCTACACCAACCCGACAATGCGAGGCTCTGGTGGCCACCACTATCACGCTGAATTGGGGATCCAACTGCCGCTGAGGGAAGGCTAGGCCTGAACCCAGTAGCCGAGCCGTCACTCTTGCGGGCTCTGCTTCCAACACGCCGGCTCGCCCCTTCCGACCACCAACAACGGGTCTTTTTAGGACTATCAACACAATTAAACGGCCCTTTTTAGGGCCACCAACTACGCAATCAAGGTTTCACCACTTGTCGTCAGCCCCGGTCGGCGACAGTACATTCCAAAATTAAAAACGTGCCGCCAGCATCCAGATAATATTGTTAAAAATTGTGTGGGAGATTTACCAACGCTGTCACACCCCTATGTTCTGTCCTTAAGGTCTGACCTTCTGTACCAAAAACTATTGTCGTGCCTCATATAACCTCTTAATTTCTTTTATAAGTTTAACATGAACTTTTTACATAATCATAAATATTTCAACTAAAACTTTTGAAAGACTGTTTTTAAATATATAAAAAATAAAAGTAATAACTTGAATAATTTATATACTCAAGTATTTTCTGCTTTAATTGTAAATTAACTGTTAATAAAGAAAACTGCGTTAATTTGATCTTTTTAATTAGTCAAAAATTGTGAGTTAATTCTTTTTGTATTTAAGCGAAGTTTTATTGAAGAGTTTAAAATAAAGAAAGAATAGGATAATAAGATAGGTTTAGCAAAGCTGAAACAGCTGAAGATGAGAAGTATGGTGTGATTAGAAAAGAGGTGTATGAAAAGGGGAGGAAGAAAAGAAGGATTGGAAATCTAAACAGTGAGAATGGAAGGTCGGGTGAGAAGGGTGGGTGGCATCTCGGCTTAGCCTGGCCTATAGCTCTGGATCGGGTTTTAATCCAGCAATTTATAGCTTTCAAATGAATTAGAGTTCTTCTTCAGCCGTATCGCGCTTATTGGAATATCATATGTTATGCCAATTACAATCAATTCCAACCCCGTGCCTCTTTGCTTCCCGTTTAGCAACGTAGATATTCGGTCTATATAATCCTTTCCAGAATAATCTCTAGGAACAATTAAACCAGCTAGAAGCCAAGCCTCTCGTTGTTGCAATTTCTCGCCACCATTCCGATTGCGAAACTCTATATAATTCTTTCTCATTTGATAATTACCCCCACTACCCTTCCTTCCCTTATATTCTACTTTAACTTTCAGACCTCCTCCTTCCGTCTTTCCCCTGTACCCTTTCTAACGGTTCCTCTACTAATTCTTCGATACTTTTATAGCAGTCCGATTGCTTTTCCGTGAAATATTGTGTCAGCGGTTATCTATAATACGCCCCTTTTTACTGACTATTACAACCCCTTGTTTTCGGTATCTTGTAAAACCCTGTTCGGTGATAATTTTTAAACTAACACCGTCGTATTCTACTGTTACAAACACTCTTTCCACTACTTAAACTACCTACATACATATTTTACCAAAATTTATTACGGAGGATCTCTTTATTTGCTTGCAGTCAACGGAATTGCAAAATTATTACAGTATTACAACTACGTTATTCGCTTTCGGTTACTAACTCAAAACGGTTGTTTCATTCTCATCCTAATTCAGTGCCCTCCATTGCGCCCGTTAATAAAACGAAAAATCCTTAAAAACTCTGCATTATATTAAATGACTGTAATTAAAATATTTTATTGTTAGAAAATTGCTATAATTCTTTTCCCTACTTTAAACAACATTCTAAATTAAGCAAATTATTTCATACATTATACTAAATTAACTATCTTATGTAACACTCATAGACTATAAATAAATCTAAAATAAATTTCTACTCTATATTTTATATATTTAATAAATTTAAAGTAAAACATTCACATGACTTTATCTTCTCTTGCTATTGTAAATACTGTAAAAAAAGTTATAACGTAATTTTAATTATGAGTGAATGACGCTAAATAAAAATCAACTTCTGTTCGACTTAGAAATGGGAAAAATTAATCACTTATTGACGTTCAACTAGGGTATGTAGAAAAAAATTAGTGAAATAAAAGTCGTAAATTTTTTAATTTTCTATATATATGATTATATAAACTTTTATCGTAAAATGCATACTAAGGTCGCATTCGTTAAAAACCCGGTTTTTAACGATTATAAAACGGTTGAAATTTTAATGAGAAATTACGGAAAATCACCAATTGACGCTAAATTAAGCGCTATAAAAACAAAATCTTGTAACGAAAGTTGTTAGGTTTATTATTTCAACAACTTTATTAACATACAATTTGTCATAAAATGCATATTACGGCCGAAAACTTAAAAAAAAAATTTTTTATTATGACAGGACAGCCTCTCACGAATGTCACCAGACATGAAGCTTACCTTGTAGAGCACAAAAATTGTAGTAAATGAGGGATTTTAAACAAAATCGTAGGAGCCGTTTTTGAGAATATCACGAAATAGTAAAAAATTGCGCAAATAAACTGCTACTTTTGGTTTACCGATTTTAATAAAAACGTTCGTGTCGAATCCTCTTGTAGTAACTAGCTTAAGTTTCAAGTTTTAACTTTGTACAATATTCTATTCTTGAGATATTTTGTTCACTCACACACACACACGCGCCTCAAAACGTAAAAACAAGTCTTTTTGGGGTTCAAGGGGCCTAAAACCGTGTATTTCCAGTGAAAATTTGATTTTGAAATATCAACATGAAAACAATACTTTCCTACCCTTGTTAATTCATTCGGACAAGAGAAAGTAAAAATATAAGCAGAAAACCGTTGAGATGATCATCTTTATTTTACTTTTGTTTTTTGTCATCAGTCTCTCGACTGGTTCACCAAGTTCTTCTATCTTGCAATAGTCGAGTTTTACTGTAAGTTAGTTTTACATAAAATATAAATTTCTTCTGCTGAAGATTGCCTTTGAAAGCCTGAATGGTCTCTTATTACAGGTAGTTTTTTGTGTAGATCATTTTTATGTAACTCTATGAAATAGTTTTAGTTAGTAATTTAATACATAAAGTCATTTTCTGATTATGAATTAATTGCACCGATACTTAGTATATTTAATGAGGAGCATACATTACAAAATGTATTAGATTGAATACAATCTAGGCTAATATTTAGATTTTTACAAATTAAGATTAATAAAATCTTATTATCGGTGAGCGGAATTCATAACTTTTAGAGTGTGAATGATTGATAAATCTATTCAATTGTTATTTACAGAGATAATGAAGAAAAATTTTAACTTTCATCTAATTTGATAGGGTCGCGGTCAAGCTACGTGAATGAGAAATTAATTCCTGCAGTTGTAAAACATATTATTGTTCTAAATAACATTTTATTGTACAGGGTGATTATAAATGAAATAGACAGTTTCGATAGCTTATAGAAAATTCATTTTTGAAAAGTTAAGGTAATTACTTATATGATTATTTAGAAGAATTCATTAAGTTTTTATTGAAAATATTTAAAGATGTTCAATGTGTGCACCATTTGTAACACGACAGATATCAACACGGTAGTCGAATTCTTCCCACATACGATTAAGCATATGACGGTCAACTGTGGCAAGAGCATTTGCGATACGTTGTTTTAGATCATCGATATCTACTGGAAGCGGTGGTACAAAAACTTTATCTTTTATAATCCATAAGAAAATAACCCCGTAAGAAAAAGTCGCAGGGCGTTAAGTCTGGACTACGAGGTGGCCATGGCGTAAACACAATGTTTTCCTCACTTGCACGGCCGATCCATCGTCTAGGAAGACGTTCATTAAGATAATTTCTGACCTGTAAGTGCCAGTGAGGCGGAGCTCCATCTTGTACAAAAATGAAGTTATCACTATCTTCCTGGAGTTGAGGCATTAACCATTCGTTTACCATGTCCAGATAAATTATTCCGTTACTGACACTTCGTGAAACAAGAACGGCCCGTAAACCTTTTCACGAGATAATGCGCAAAAGACGTTTACTTTAGGGGAATCGCGTGTATGCTGTAAAGTTATTTTTGGGTTTTCTGTGCCCCATATTCTAACATTGTAATTATTAGCTTTTCCACTAATATGAAAATTACATTAACCACTGAAAATTAGGCGATTAAAAAATTGCGTCATCATTTTCAACACAATGTTGCATCTCCAGACAAAATTTTTACGTACGACTTTATCACTAGTATTTAAAAGTTATACTAACTGCAATTTATAAGGTGTCATTTTCAAACGTTTCCGCAAAATTTTTCACACAGTCGGTTGAGGAATTTGCAATTCTAAACTTGCTGATCTAGTTGATTTTCCTGGACTCGGTACATAAACATCACGAATACTATCAATTTGTTCTTCTATAACAGTAGGTCTTCCAGTACTCTTCCTTTTACACCGACATCCACTGTTTTCAAAATGTTTATACCAGTCATAGATTGATTGCCTTGTTAGTGGTGATTTACCGTATCTTGTTCTGAAATAACGTTGCACAACCATAACCGAGTTTGTTTTGGCTAATTTAAAAACACAATAAGCTTTCTACACTTGAGTAGCGGCCATTTTGCTAGACTGGTTGTTGTAACAGCCAACAACAAAATGCTAACAACAGTTGTACCAACATAAACTTTAAAAAATTCCCTACAAATCTATATTCAAATACACCATTTTGATGTTTAAGAAGCTGTCGAAAGTGTCAATTTCATTTATAATCACCCTGTATTATTCTGACTTAATTAGTTTTATAAAATTTAACTTTCTTACCAAATAAAGTTCGTAATATTACAATGTTCAGGTTGTTTGAGAAATGTACCTACGTAGATAATCCGAGATGAAGAAGTGGTCATATAATTCATGCGATAATATCTTATTAAACGGCATGTTACAACAATATATATACGTTTACACGTTTGTAAATTATATAACGCCATTAACGGCGTTAGGTGATAGTGGTCGAGGAATAGAGCATTACAAGACGGGTGAAGTAGGATGAGTTAGACCCAACAGACCTGGACGGAAGGTACATTGGTGTTGGGGGTAGTGTGGAAGGATGTATGGTATAACATATGGAGATGTCGTTAACGTGTTGTCGGTTACAATTGAGATGTTTGTAGGTGTGTAGGGGATATAGAGGTGAAATTACGTAAGAGTGGAGGCACCGAGAGGGGTGTAAAGTAAGAGCCGCAAGGCGGCAGGCTAGTGTGCAATAAGGGGATGACACGGTGGACGAACATTAAGAGATCGGTGGGGAGGATGAGGAAGTTGAAACATCCCTAACTTGGTCGGCCCGTTGCTCGCTTGCACCAGCTTGTTGGTTTTCTGATGCTCATAACCCCCGGTCCGTCCGGTCTCCATAACGTTTTCATTTGGTATCCAGTGACAACATATGCCGCTTCTGTCGCCATACTACCGCTATACACTGGTAGTAGTATGTAGTTATACGGCAGTAACAGTAGAAAACTGCCTCCTTCCTTGCAAACTCCTTTATTGTCCATGTTATAACACGATGACGATACAATATCATTCCTAACCTTCTGACCCGACATAACCTAACTCTTCCCACTAAAATAAAACTACTTTTCGTAGGATGGAAAAAGTTTGATTTAATCAGCGCACGATTTCCCCTTCTCCTTATAATGGAGACAAAGACCCATTACTAATTGAATCATAAACTCAACAGCCCAATAAAATATCAGTGCATTGATACCATAAATATCTTTCTTTGCCAATAATGGGGGAGGTGGAGTGTTAAATTAATTGCACTTGATCTGTTGGTTCCATGGCTACAAAAATAGTTCTGTTTCTTATCATATAGTCAGCCAATTATGACTGAACTATTTAAGAACAAAAGAGGTAAAGGTATAAAAGACACTAGTCAGAGTTATCTCCTCTGAGAGTAATGAATTTCACTCTACAGCCAGACCCTGTGGTGAATGAAGTGAAGGTATCATTTGTAGGGTGGAAAACGGTTGCTTTTCGAAGAGCCTGGCATGCTGATAAGCATACTCTTTCAACTCAGTGAGGAAGATATTAGTAAACCACCTCACTCCTCGTTTTTACTTAGTAAAACCTCTAGAGGTTCAAACCAGCCTTTCAGCTGTTGACCTAAACAACAAATATCTTTCATTTCTTCAACTTTTATCAGAATACTATGAAAAAGTTTTCGGATTTAGATATTATGAACACGGAGTATATTATACACGAAGGATAACATATATATTAAACACGGAGGATATTATAAACACGAGCAAATTCCAAAGAAGCATAAAATATTTTCTTACATATTGAAAAGAAGCCTTTTTTTCTTTTGGAAACATCTGTGTGACCTAAGGAAAAAATATTGAAGATCTTTGTACAGTGTTTTGTTTTTGACAAATCAGGGAGAATAGGGAATGATGCGCAAGTATTTAGATTGGATCCGTTGTAATTTGATAGTAATGACAGGTTTAGCTGAGGAGAGAATTTGACAGTCGTAAATTAAAAGATTTAAAATATTTTTTTTAAATAGAAAAGTTTAATAAAGGAGGAAAGTGATCCATAAGTTAACGTAAGTTATCTACAATATATGTTAGAGTTATCTGTTTTTTTTAATTTATTCTAAAAAATAGATAGATTTGTTTAAAACAAAAATTAACATGAAATGTAACTCTCAGAGCAGCAACCCCATGACGCAATTATATGAGTATGTAAATGAGACGTAGTCTTGTAAAGATTCAGGCCGACTATTTCTTAAAGAGTAAGGTTAACTGAACACCAACAATCACATTGGTAACCACTGTCTGTTATTCAAATCCATATAAAAGATACCATTTTACTAGGATTTGAATCACGGAACCGTCATCTCGAAAAATCAGCTGTTAAAAGCTGACGCAGCAAATACTTTACCACTTGACCAACCCGGTGGATTACATAATATAATTTTTTAACCCTGATGTGTGTACTTTGTAATCTTTTTAATTCAGAACAGCAGCATCTCCGTGACCCAATGAGCTGAGAATGATGTGTATGACATGTAAATGAGGTCTAGGCTTGTACAGACCCAGGCCAACCATTTTTGAGAAAGTACGACTATGGTTAATTGAACCCCAACCATCAAATACACTGGTAACCACTGTCTAGTATTCAAATCCGTATAAATGTAACTAACTTTTACCAGAATTTTAACCAGGAACTATCGTCTCCGAAAATCAGCTGAAAACAGTTGACCCGCGGCGACGACGTTTTACACATCCAAAATACTTTGTTTTATAAAAATACATAATTTCCAACAAGTTTCAGTTACTTAAAAAAAATTACATGTATGTTTTATGAAATGGTTTTACAATCCGCATATTGCTCCCTTCTACCGAAGACCATCAAATTATAGACAGACCGTATGTATTCAACAGTAAAAGAATTTTTTAAATCGGTTGGGTATTTTTTTAGATTATATCTTACAAACAAACAAACGTAAAGAAAAATCGATAAAAAATTTGAATGAATAATTATTAGATATAGATGAATTGAAATTGTATTGAAAAATGAAATAATTCATATAAAACAGAAATGAATTTATTAGAGTAATCGATACTACAGAAACCCAATTTATGAATAAATATTTTGATTAATTTTGAAATTTCATTTTAATCTATCTCAAGAGATGTATATAAGTGTTAGTACATAAAAACTAATTGTTATATTTCACTTGTGTATAAAACAATATAGAGATAACTTATTTACAATAATTATAGTTTATAGCGACCAGGATTTTCTGTTATTGGTTTCCCGTGATATACAAGCGTAATAGGGTGAGTGGTCGCATCATGAATGTATTGGTGTTTATTATACAAGTTAAGGGAATGTTGCCTATATTATGATTCTCATTTAGTGCAACAGAACAACTACTACAACGAGAACCTAACGCAGAACATTGTGAGTTGTGAGAGTGTAAGTAGTTATGTCAAAGTTATCGTGTATACATTTAAAGGGTTTGGGGTTATTGTGGCGAGTACACTGATTGGGCAGTAGGTGTAAACTGGGAGTAAACGATAGGTTTTGTCGGATTGAGTATCGGGTTAGGGGTGAGGTAACTACGATAGATTTTAAGGGATGGTAGACGGGATGAAAAGCAATCAATTGAAAACGGGAAACTGCAATAGCATAACTCGATGAGTCCAAAGCCAGTGGGCATCGGGCATAGATCCTCCACCTACCGTTCACCGTAGGTTAGTGGCTCCGGTCTGGGGTCGGGTTACCTGATGACAACAGGGCCTGCCAAATGGTACAATTATTGTTCCATTTACGCGCGATTGTAATAATAACAGCAACAACGGTAGAATAGCTATAATCCCGGTTGCAATTAACAAGGCACATGCCACCCATCAATTGGATTTCTACCATTATTGCCTTGATTGATGGAATGGATTTTATAACCGCCTCCCTTTCTCTTCATCATTCCACCGTACCGCGCTCATCAATTTCATCATCGCCATGATTATCATCGACTATTCCTCTCGGTCAATGCAAGGATTAGATCTACCCGATGCTTCCCCGTCTCACCCTCGAAACATATAAACTATATCGAAATACCCTCTCACCCTTATTGTTACCATAGAAACGTAGTAACACGGAATCATCTCTTGTCCATTAAATGGATCATTGTAAAATATTGAGGGTGTCTGTTCTATATCTAACTCCGTTCGTTGTTACCGTTAGTCGATTCCCGCAAAGGAATTAACAATACTTTTATTCCTAGGATAACATAAACAACCATTATATCGTACGTACCAACCAATAGGCAGGCCTACCTACACAATTCATCTGGTCATTTCTACTTGTATCTCATATGTTCATAGGTATTCTATACATGATTCAGTTCATTGGTTTGTCCGAATATACATTATTTAATAGGATGCTAGTGTTCATTATGTCAAATTCATTTATGTCCGAATAGACCGTGTAATTACCTAGTAATAGGGTACTGTAATACGTTTGATTATATCCTACTAAAGTTTGTCCATTACTTGTTGTATTATGAATCAGATTTAGATTAGAATATTAAAAGTTAATTAAAATTTCAATTATATTTTTAAAAAACTATATAAATATTTCATCATTATACTAGAGAAATTTTTATTAACGTGTTGTTTACGTCATCAGCCGAAAGGCTGGTTTGAACATCTATAGGTTTTACTAAGTTAAAACGAGGAGTGAAATGGTTTACTATTGCCTTAGTGACTCACTGAGTCTTTTGACTCACTGAGTCAAAAGAGAATGCCTATCAGCATGCCCTCTGAAAAATACCTACTTTCCACCCTGTAAATGACACCTTCACTTCATTCACCGCAGTCTGGTTTTATAATAAAATGCATTATTCTCAGAGTAGATAACTCTTAACTAGTTTCTTTTACACCTGTAACTTTTTTGTTCTTAATAATGATTCAGTCATATAATTGGCTGACTATGTGATAAGAAAGAGAACTACTTTTTGTAGCCCTGGAACAAACAGATCGAGTGCAATTACAATTTAGCACTCCACCTGCCCGCTACGGGCGTTTTTATTAACGTAATGACTGTTTTTCTTTCGGATATTAGAAAAACTTGGGCTGTTGTTATTGAAGTCATTGTCCGAAAGGCTGGTTTGAACCTCCAGAGGTTTAACTAAGTAAAACAAGGAGTGAGGTGGTTTACATTGCCTTCTTCATTGAGTGGAAAAGTATGCTTATCAGCATTCTAAACTATCTGAAAAGCATCTATTTTCCCGCAAAGACACCTTCACTTCAATCACCGTAGGGTCAGGCTACATAATGGAAACCATTACTCTCAGAGAAGATATTTCTGACTAGTGTCCTTTACACTTCTACCTCTTCTGAACTTAACTTGCTTTAGTCATATAATTGCCTGACCATGTGGTAAAAAACAGAAGTATTTTTGTAGCTCTGGAACTAGAAGATCGAGTGTAAATAATTCAACACTCCACCTCCGTCTTATGGGCAAAAATTTGGTCTAACACAAGGAAAAGAAATCACAATTTAGGAACGGCTGAGATGTGGTTTTTACAAGGAATTTTACGAAGAAAATCGGAATTCAAATTTACAATATTAGAGTTGCAGACAAGTGTAAATGAGAGAAGCACTTAGACGAAAATCTTCAAACAGCCCTTTTCTTTCACAGGAATCTATGCGGTTTGTATAATATGTGCCAATGGAACTAAAGTTATAACTTTTGTGGGAGGGTACCTTTTAAAATTTGAGGTTGTGATTAATAACTCAATTATTGAGCATCTTGAGTTGACAATTTGGTTTTGACAGAGAATTCTATACTCACAAAAAATACATAGTTTTCACAGAATATGCAATTATACTTAATAAGACTAACAAACATACTTTGATACTTATATCTAAGGTTGGTTCCGGGATCTAAGTAAAATAAAAAATAATTAACAAATTATTGTCTCGAATTAAAAACTATATATTACAAATAAGTCTTACTTAAATTCTCTAATGAATTACAATTACTAAAATAAAATTGATAATTACGAGTTGTGGCTATTAAATAACGAGACTGACGTTATTTAAAAAGTAAAATTTTATTTTTATTTTGTACATAATCACTTAATATCACCTTCAATATACTCTCCTTCTCTATCCCTGTAACGCTCCATGCGAATTTTCCATTGTTGAAAACAATGCTGAAAGTCATCTTCTGTCAGCTCCTTCAGGACACGTGCCGCTTCCTCTTTCAGTTTCCACAGACTCAAATCTTGTCCATTTTAATGCACATTTCACCTAAGGGAATAGGTAGAAGTCACATGGTTTAAGATCTGGTGAATAAGGTGGATGTTCGAACACTGAGATGCTATACTTGGCAAGGAACCTCTTGACAGATAACGCGGAATGAGCTGGCGCATTGTCTTGGTGGAGAACCCATGATTTGTCCTTCCACATTATTTCGGGGCGTTTTTCCTTACTCTTTGACGTAGTTTAGAAAGTGCCTCAAGGTAGTAATATTGTTTAATTGTTTGACCTTCAGGAACCCAGTGAAGGTACACAATCCCATGGATATAAAAAAATAATCATCGTTGCTTTAAATTTTGACTTATTCATTCGAGCTTTTTCGGCTCTCGGTAAAGTTCGACTCTTCCAGTGCATGGATTGGCGCTTCGTTTCTGAATCAAAAGTAAAAACCCACGTTTCATCACATTTTGTTATCTTCTACTTGTTCCCTAAGGTGAAATCTGCATGAAAAGGGACAAGATTTGAGTCTGTGGAAGCTGTAAAAGAGAAAGCGGCACGTGTCCTAAAGGAGCTGACAGAAGATGACTTCCAGCACTGTTTCCAAGAATGGAAAATTTTCATGGAGCGTTGTAGGGATAGGGAAGGAGTGTATATTGATGGTGACAATAAGTGATTATGTATAAAATTAAAATAAAGTTTTTACGTCAGTTCCTTATTTAATAGCCACACCTCGTACAATACAGAATAAATCAGTGTCATTAAATATACTTAACTATTTAAGTTTTCACTTAATTTAACTAAGTCCTACTTACAAACAATTATACAATGTCTAAAGTAAACGTTAGACCTTTTCCAAACGTAACTGTTATGCGGTACACTGCTCATACATTGACTTTTGCCCAAGAATGAGACACTGATGTATACTATGTGGACACAGTCTTTTATAGGTTTTTTTAAATTGTTAATTTTTAATTTTGTATAGTATGTGTCGTATTGTTTACGCTTGATAATTAAATGAAATGTTTTACTAAATGTTTTTCTATCATATTTTTGTTCATCCGTCCGTCACACCCGATGTCAGAATTTTCAAGTGAGCCTAAATTGGGTTTGAAGTTCGGTTGTGAACGGAAGTGGCCAAAAAACGGAAGTCCAGAAATCGAAGTCAGTAACTACAAGAGATAGCAAAAAATGGATTTCGGTTTCGTAATTTACACAAAATGTTACTGTGTGTAAATTGAGTTTCAAGTTTCGGTTTGGACCGAAAGTGGTCGAAAACCAGAAGTCAAGAAATCAAAGTCGGAATTTGGAAACAAAAATAGTGTCATTTGATTCCTCTTAAAGAATAGGTACAGAAATCATTAGGTTTGAAGTTCCAATTTTGACCAAAAGTGGCCCAAAACCGGAAGTCAAAAAAATCAAAGTAGGAATTTGGAAACAAAAATAGTGTCATTCGATTCCTCTTAAAGAGTAGATACAGAATTCACTAATGGTTTTTGCTACAAGCCAAAGGTAACCCTTTTTAAAAATTGTCAGCAGCTATGCGAAGCGTTGTCTTATGAAAGGGATTTTTTAATTTAATAAATTGTTTGAATACTGATTCAAGAAACATTGTCCAATGATATGAACTATATTATTTATTTTATTATAGTTTTATTTTACGCCCATAACAGACAGGTGGGGTGTCAAATTATTAACATTCAATCTGTTCGTTGCAGGGCTATTTAGCCCTGCAACAATAGCCCTGCCTGTAATAGTTCTGTTTCTTATCACATGATCAGCCAATTAAATGACTGAATCATTTAAGAACAGAAGAGGTAGAGGTGTAAAAGACACTAATCACAGATATCTCCTCTGAAAGTAATGAATTTCATTATACAGCCAGACCCTGTGGTGAAAAGTGAAGGTGCCATTTGCAGAGTGGGAAATGTGCTTTTCAGAGGGCCCGGCATGCTGGTAAGCGTACTTTTCCACTCAGTGAGGAAGGCAATGGTAAACCACCTCACTCCTCGTTTTACTTAGTAAAACCTCTATAGGTTCAAACCAGCCTTTCGGCTGATGACCTAAACTACAAACACAGTTTTATTTTCTGTTGTTCTAGCAATTATTAACAAATTACACGCAATGACCAACGAAGAAAAAACATAGATTGCATTGCTACAAGTGGTCGGAAATCAACAGCATCTGACCAAAAATGGGTAGCTTAACATATTATAGGTTCTTCTAAAGGAATATTTAGCGTGAGCATTTAACATCCTATCACATGCAAAAATCAAGGGCCAAAAAAGTGAAATGCAGGATGAAAAATAATGGATTAAATCCCCGGATGAAAATCAACACCACTAACAGAGAAATCTCCATTAGATATGCCGGGGAGGAAATGACCTAAGTTGAATGTCAATCAATGAATTTTGGATTTGTCAAAATTTTTATTAAATAATATTTAAAATAATACAATAGCATGTTGTAATAACCTATATGGTATTAAATAAATCCAATTTAAGTAAAGTGTCATATTAATGTAAAACGTAATAAAGGAGGGAAGAAAACGAGGAGTTGAACGTATTTGGTAAATTGAGCTATAACAATAATTAGACATAACAACATCCAATGCTTATACAATACAATCTAAAACAACAACAACAACAACACCGACACCTCAATGCTTTTCTGTATCATTTCACTTGTGTATATGTAGCGATGAAACGCACCGGTTGCGCACCTGGACCTTTTAAGAAATTCGCAAAACGATCACGTTTTCTGTACTTGTGTGTAAATGTTACACTGCGTTATGTAACATAACATAAGATAGCGCAACATACATAGATACAAATAAAGATAAAATAATTTTATGTATTAGAATGTATGGTACAGTTGGTGTTCCTTGTATACCCATTGTTCTCTCTTGTATTTTGGATATTAAACCCAAACTGTGTGCTGTACACCAAGTTACGTTTAGGATTCTAATAATATCACTCATACAGCACACCACGATGATGTGATAATTCTCCACTCTTTCTCCCTCTCTTTCTTACATAGCTTCTTTTACTATCTCTCTCCTTATATTTCTCATCTTACACAATACTTACAGTTCTAATTCCTTCTATATATCAATATACATTACCTCAATAAATCGTATAAACAAAACATTAGAGTGAAACACCTGCTTTTAATTATTACCTTCATTATTTTATTTCCCACTAGAAATTGTAGCGCTTATATATTGATAACCTAAGAAGGGTTGCTTTAGAATTAGTTTTGTCAACATCATCATCTGCAACAGTTTAGGTCACCTGGACTCATTTCAGCACCCATCTCTTCCTTGGTGAACTAACATTTCATCTTCCCATCGGTTTATTTTGCTACCGTCGCAATGATAAACGATTTGCATTCATTCTCAAGAGATTGGATGTCCAATTGTACCTGTATTGCAGCTTAATGATAATGCTCAAAAGTTTTAAGCTTTTTATTATACTTCTTTCCTTAAATGGTTTCTCTTAGTAACCTACTAACTTTTACACTTCTTAAAAACCTCATCGTAGCTGCCTAAATGTGAGACGTGTGCTTTATTCTCTGATCCGTATTTCAGTACCATATTTTAAGGGGAGAGCACTATGGTTTCAACTCAACATTTCGATCTTTTGTTTTTTTATTTTTTCAATAGTTAATGCCTAGATCTACCAGAAAAACATTAAAAAATACGTCAAAAAATTGTTTATGTAAAAATTAAGTGTTTAAGTTTTCACAGAAAAATTATCATGTTACAAAGAACCAATATTTTTAATAATTTTATACTGCTCGTTTTAGAGCAAAGAGAATTTTAGTATTTAAAATATTTACATCACGGTTTTTAATATTCTCAGCTGTTGGTTCAGCGTTCAAAACAACTGTTGTGGGAAATTTAATTGTTTGTGTACATATTGTTTTTGATTTGTTCCTTCTTGTTCTTAACTTTTCCCGTAAATTTAGATTTTAACATTAAGGTACATTTTTCTCAGAAACCAATAAACCTACCAGGCTGAAATTTTTACCAGTTAATTATCTTGTATATCCCACATATACTGACATTTTTGTGACTTCCTTAGGTGCTCAAAAAATTAGTAATGCCCAAAATACGTAGAAAACAATTTGTAAAATTTTATGTTATTCGTAATTTTTAAAAAAATGATATTGTAATGTAAATATGTGTGGCAACCCAAAGAGGCAACCTCCACTAGATTATGTAATGAGAATACGAAGCCTCCACCAGATCTCGCATGGCAAAGTAAGGTGCTAGACATCAAACTAAGTAAGGAGGAATATCCACCGAAGTAGACGACAACCACCATACTAAGTAAGAGGTACAAGCACAGCGAACTTCACCAGACAAAATGTAGTGTAGCAACAGACTAAAAAAAAGAAAGTAACGGCTCAACCGTGTTTCACCAGACACTGAAATGAAAACACAGCCAAACTGGTACTTTAGGGGCATAGAAAAACCTCCACCACTCTGCCTAAGGAAAACGGCAAAGGATTCGGCAGAGAAAATCCAAATTTCCATTCTCTGAATCTATGCAAAGCATAACCCAGAAATTCTAGCAGGTAGAGCAAAACTCGCTGTTGGAAGAGCGAAGGTGTGATTTAAAAATCAATCTCGGGTCTAAGAATGAAAAATATTACACAGACAACTTGGAGTGAAAAATAATAAAATATCAATTTATTTAAAACTAAACTTAAACAAAAAATTGAAACTAAAATAAAATATGTTTTTTTTTCTACTTTTTAATAAAGAAAAAAATTATTAATGATAAGTGATTAATAAATCTAATAGTGGTTATAAAAAATATAATAATAACTTAGTCATACCTAATTAATTGAATCAAAATAACGGGAACAAACAAAAACAATAAAAATAACTACAGAAACTTGTCAATGCTAACCAAAATAATTGAAAGGTACTTAATTTTAAGGATTATAAATAAATAATAAGTTAGAACGGAACTAGCCTAGTGTTTGTCAGATGGACGATTTAAAGAAAGAAAATTACCGGACAAAATCATTTAAAAATTTCATAAAAAAATTTTATTAAAATTAAGAATTCATTAATAAAAAAAAATATTAAAAAAATTATTGGATTAAAATTAAAACTTGGCTTTACAAAAAGAAAAATATAAGAATTAATTTGAAGAAACTACCTAGAATTGAATTAAACAGATGAATTGAAAGAAAAAAAATTTAAATGTAAATACGAGAAATAAAAGAGACGTATTTTTATTTGAAAATCAGTTAACAAACCATTTAAAACAAGAAACTATTTAAAGGAAAACTTAAACAAATAAACTATTCGGCAATTAATTTTAAAGACAAAATTTAACAAAAAAAAATGTAAAAAAAAACTCGTATAAAAAAACTTCAAAAAAATCTACTTTAGAAAATCTATAATCAAAAAAAAAATTCTTTACAAAAGAAACAATGTTACATTTCAAAAAAAAACTATGACGTATTTTTTTTAGAATGAAATAAGAAGAAATTAAACAATGAAGAACAAGGTCTGTTTGAAATTGTTCGAACTGACTTCCACATAAAAATAGTTCTAAAAAAAAAAAGATTAAAATTAAGAAGAGAAAAAGTTTAAAGTCGAAGCGACTGACACTGAAAAGTGACCATTTGAGGTGGTCATTAGAATATCTTAATGTTGGGAGAAGCATTTGAAAAACAAAACATCTTCTCCGTAAAAATTATTACAACCAAAAATTTAATGTGAAATAATAATAAAAAAGAAACTGAGAAAAATACTGATTTTAAATTTTAATATTAAGTTGGAATGCGAAAGACATACCAAATCTGAACTTTTATAATAATTATTAAAAATATTACTTAAAAATTATCGGGGAAATAGTTTTACATTAAATTCACCAAATATCTTAAAATAAAAAACATGCCGTATTAAATTTTAGCCAAAATCCTAACCGGAATTAAATAATCATTTTAAATTTAAATTTTAGATATAGTTTAAAGAAAATCATTATAGATAAATTACCTGGAGCTAATAAGGATGTTCACTCGTCCACAGCTACAAAGCAAAGGCGTAGAATATAAGAAAAAATTAACGCACGAGAAAAGTTAAACGTTGACATTGAAAAAGACGGTTCAATGTACAAAAAAAGAAGCGTCAGCGTAAATCGTAAGTACAGAGAACATATCACGCGACGGTCGATTGTATCGACAGAGATGGAAATTCAATTATAAGAACAATTACACATATTATAAAACCCATTTAAGCCTAACGTAACGTTAGCGAGGAAAAATATTAACGGAAAAAAACCAAGTAATATAACACCGGATATTCGCTTTAGAAAAATATTCAATACAGAACTTCTAGTTAACAATGATTTTAATATAAAATTGATTAATAAAATTTATAAAATTAAATTAAATTACAGGGTGTCTAAACAATTTATTGACACTTAAAAAAATTATTTGAATTTAAAAAAAAATTTAACAGACAAACTTGTCTGCTATTGTAAGATGTTTCAAGGAATCTTGAAATATCTTACACCTCTCCCCCTAAAGAAAATTTCCATCTCTGGGCAATACAAGTGTGTATACCTAAAACAAGAACATCTCCTTTCGTATGTTGAAAAAAAAAAAAAAAAATAATCAAGTAAACTTTACATTTTACTAGTATGACTTTAACAAGATAATTATAATTTATTTAAAAGCAGTCATTTGCAATTAGTTACATTATTTGAAATAAGAACAATTTATAATCGTGATACATTATTACGATATTATCGCAAAGTTGATATCGTAATACTAGGTGGCTTAACCTGATTATTGATTTGTGACATTAATTTTATTTTAAAAAGTACATATACATTCAAAAGTGTTATCACGCTTAACCATGAATACATTATAATTTGATGAAAATATGTTTGTGTTATAATAGTACTCCAGTCATTAGGTAATTTAATGGGTTTGTTTAAGTTTGCGGGTAAAGGATCGATTTGATTTATAATTGGGAAGGATGTGTTCCAATGTTGGTTGAGGATGTAGGACAAATTGTTTGTCATAGGTGGCGAGTAATCAACAAAATGTAAAAAAAGGTAGTGTAGGAATATTGGTCCATGATAGTGGAATGAAGTGTTTCAACTGGAAACTTGTAGGGGATCTATAGTCGCAAGGAAAAACAGTATGGATAAGGGTTTTGAGGTTATGTTGTAGTGTACAGTTACAAGGCAGTTGTACATGAGTGACGCCGATGTTAACAGGAGTAAGAAGGATTGAGGAATTAGGACAATTAATAGTAGTATTAGGAAGAATATTGGTGATTAGAAATTCAACTGGTGACTTCTCAAAGATGGACATCAACATTGATGGTGTGCAATGGAAAACACAAAACTTCTGCAATTCTTGAATTGAAGCTCCCTGGATGATTTGTCGTAGGCAAGATGATTTTAACATTGGATTTGACGTGTGGCGAGGCAGTAAGCATAATCCTTTGTCTGGTTGGCAAGTTGGGGAGGAATGTTCAATAATTTGCACCCTGGACGTTGAATTGATAATTTAGAAAGGTTCACTTGATAAAACGCATGATTCTTTGTACCATTGAAGAGGAACAGGTGAATACTTGTACAGTTCGTAGTTTGAAGTCAATGTTTTTAGCGGAATTTGTATTTTTATTAGAATTTGTTTCTTGTAAAAACTGCAGGTTGTTAACTTTAAATGTTGATATTTTTTAAGTTGACGCAAAGGTATAGCTAACTCTTTGTTATGATGTTGAATTTTGGTTTGCAATTTTTGAAGATCATTAAGTAGAACTTGTGAACTTAAAATATCTGTTGGAACTTGATGAGAAAAACAGTCCTGTTTAATTTTATTGTAGTGAGTATCATATGCGGAGACAAAGATGTGTAGATAAGCAAAGTAGAAATAATGAAGAATAGAAAACCAGTTTTTTGTTTCTTGCGTTTCTTGTTCCTGTAGGTGTAGTGCAATATCTTTAAAATCTTGTTCAGATTGATGAAATAATTGTTGAAGTTTTTGAATTGTTGAGTTGAATTTGTTGGTTGTGGATGCGAAATGGCGATGGTCTATGTGAAGAAGTTCTTGTAAGGTGTTTAGATGTTGTGTTAGGAACTGCTCATTATATTCGACTGCATGTAATTCATCAGTAGTCGCAACAGAACAGCACCAGCTAAGGAAACGTCCGATGAAATCCAGCGTACGTCGTGAGCGGGATGGTTCAAGTCGTTCATTTTCATCTTTATTAAACAAAACGTGAGTTGTCGCATTATATAATTTATGAAGAGCATTTGGGAGTTGACACTGCTGTTCTTGTTTCATTTGACATGTCGGTTGTTCTTCTTGAAGATCCACAGTAGACGATTGGTTGATTAGGGTAAATAAAAATTGGGTAAAGTTGCGAGGAATCATAAATTCTGGAGTCTCAGGAGTACAAGATGAGTTGCTTTGGTTGAAGGTGCATGATGGGAAAGGGATGACATGTTCTTGAGTAAAGTAAGATGTTGGGTTTGTTAAAGGGACGGTGTAAATCAAAGGGATTGAAGATTCATAGATGAATGTATCGTGGACGGGAAAAAGGTAAATCCCATGAAAAATGTGAATAGGAGTTGTTTTTACGAATTGGTCAATGCCTAGGAGTATATTGAGAAGGATGAAATGACGTAATTGAAGGATCATGGTGAAGGAAGCTATGATAATAATTTGGATGTGAGCGTACTATTTTACAATATTTCAGATTTCAATGACAAAAGTCTAGTTAAGCATAAAGTGATTTTGAGTAAAACATTTTTTTAAAATTTGTATTGATGTGAAATATAAATTGATATTTATAGAACTTTTTTTATAAATTAGTTAAATAAATTTAGGTATATATATATATATTTTTTAACCTTGAAAATATTTGAACATTGATATTTTATAGAAAGACCAATTTTTTAATCAGTAAAACTTTAAATATATAGTTTTTTTAAGTAGATTACTTGATTATGAGAAATAAATGTAAAAGAGATGTTTTTGTAATTTGAACATAAAAAAAAGATTCGGAACGCGGCCTAATATGGAAATCAAATCTAAATTTTGTTTGTAAAACAAATTATTTTGTATTTGGTGTTTTTAATGTAAGAGGTAATTAAAATTAAATGCTTAAAAACTAAATTATACTTATAGAATAAAATCACCAGCTACACATTTGTTAACACAGACTTTAGTAAACGTTTAGCAGCGAAAATCGAGATAAATTGAATTTACGTTGTGTTTACTTTTTAACATAACATATTGTTAATGCACTGAAAATTTTCATGAAAACTATAAATCACTTTTGCGGAATGATGATTTCAAGTTTATGTAGTATGAATATGATTTCGAGAAATTTATAAAAAAAACCTGTTTGTCGAGAATCGTATATTTTGGTAGGTCACAGTATATGATGAAGGAAGCTGTCTAAACGGTGTTACTAGGAGTCTGGGATGGTCTGAATGTATAGGTGGCTCTCGCCCAATAACTGGCTGCTACAATCTAATGTAAATGATCTGCGTTGACAGGAAACTCTGGCTACTCTAGGATGCGGAATCTGTCATTAACAAAATATAAGCTTTTAAGTACACATATATAAACAAAAATTGCAGGTAATAGACATAAGAGGGTAAAAGTAAAAGTTAAATAAAAGAGGGTAAAAGTAATTGTAATTGATATATCATAAGGTGAAAAGAAATAATTTAGGGGTCGAGAAAACAATTAAGTTAATCGTGAGAAAAATTACTGAATCATAGTGAAGTTATATTGTGAGTAAATCATAAACCTAAAATTAAAATCATGAGTAAAGTTCTTAACATAAATGAAAACTGAAAATCTTATATAGAATAAACTAAGATGCTAACGGAATGCATCTAGTTAACAGTTCTTAATTGCACTTAAGAACAGGCCTGCAAGATACCTCCATGGTACCACCATGAATTAGACAATCAAGCAGTAAAATAAATAAAATCATAAAAATTCATCAGAGTAAGCTTAAATCTAAAATGTCAAAATATCATCCTTAACCTAAAATTGAAACTGTAGAGTAAAAATTAAATATTAAAAACTATGTGCTGAAGATTGCACATATAACAGCTTCTGGTTGGGTCCCAGAAACAGAAGGTACAGAATGCAGTCTATAGCATCGCCATAGAGTAGATAACCCTGTACTTAGTAAGATAATAAAAATTAATAATGTAAACGGCATATACTTAAATCTAAAATTGAGTTCTTCTGAAAAGTATTAATTATCATTTCCTTAACCTAGTAAATATAATATTCTTGTAACTTATAGTCTAATCATCATTGTAGCATAAATATAAAATGCAGAATTAATTAATAAAACAGTAATAAAATCGGAATTACGGAAAAGGTAATTATCTCACGACAAAATTCAATGAAGTATAAGTAAAACATCAACGACAAAACTTGAATAGAATAATAATCTAAGTGTAGAATTAAAGAGAAGTAAATAAATCCCTAAAATTTTTATAATGGAAAGAAAATAACAGAAAATAGGATAAATTATTATGAAGATTGAACAGTGTTGGATTCACAACGTGTTCCTGGTGCTAAATCTAAGAAAAAAAAATCTGAGAACAAAAAAAAATTAAAACTGAAGCTACCGAGGCTGAAGATTGAAATTTTTTTGAAAAAAAAAATTAAAATGCAACATGACTCTTTGGGAACATTAGCTCTGGACAAGGGACAGAATAAAAGAGTAAAGAAACCAAAAATAAGAAATGAAAACGGACACAAGGTCGGGCAATTTGGAAATTCAGAAAAAAAGATAGCATGGAAAAATGGCCAGCAGAACGTCCCCTGATTCATACCCTCACAAACACACACGCAATCACACAATCAGATACAGCCAACATTCATTTGCATTCATCCATCAGACACAGTCTCGATTAAATAGAAAATCCAACATCTCATGTCCAGATTACCTTCCTCTCGTAGGACATAGGTGAGAAGGTCGGTAAGAGAAAAAGGATTTTGTACTTAACCAAGGTGGGATAATCAGCTGTCATCGGAAAAGCAAAATGGCAAGTCAAGGGGTCCATATGGGTGGCTAATCCATTGCGACACTAACTGAACAATTAATAGGTCCTAAAGAAGCTGCTACCCAGAGAGCCAAACAATACAGAAGTAAACAACAATAAAAAAAAATTGGCATTGAAGATCAAGTGAAAATGTAAGTAAAAATCAACGGAAATTACTAGAAGAATTCTGAAGACAAACAAAACAGAGATTAAACTGGAAAAAGCAAGTGGAATGACTTCAGAAAAAAAAATCAATGGAAAACTACTGGGAGCACCCAGGGAAACATTCATAAATCCAACAAAATTCTGAATATTGATTTAAGAAGTAGAACTGAGCTTGTAAATTACGTGAAAAAAAATTAAATAAATAAATACTACGTTAGATAAATATAGTTATGGGTAAAACTGCAAATGTTTTCAGCAATAATTGTAATTTTACTATTAGAAAATCATAAGTTATTTGTAAATAAATGTCATAATAGGGAAAGTAGTGAATAAACATAAAGATTACTAATAAGTCAAATAAATAATTGAAGGAAAATGAAGCATTGAGAAACAAAATTAATAAATTAAATTAACTACAAACAAATTGAAAATGAGTAGCCAAAATTGTCCAACGCAAAAATATATTAATCCTAATGATGTGCTAAATTTGTAATAAAATAATAAATCCTAAGTAATTGTACCATGATTTGACGTACAAGATATTTAAGTTAACCCAAAAATGTTATGTAACTAAAATCTAATGAAGCCACAAAATTACCTTAGTAAACAACTGTGAAACATTTTCTGTTAAGAACTGGTTTGTTTAAAAATTTTAAGAGTAATAATTAATGAAACCAAATAAAATAAAATATGTAGTTAATGATAGAAGAAAAATAATTTATGTAATAATAATATTTTGGAAGAATCTCTTAAAAAAAATTATTGCAGATAATTAAGATTGAAAACTAGATTTGTTATTTAATTAATTACTACAGTTCATAACAGCCTGTATATTTCACAACTATTTTAATAAGGTTCTAACTAAATTATGCACAAGGTTAATAAAATTGTTTAACCACAATTAGTCGATGAAATATTAACCTGAAAAGTAAATATGATATGATATGAAATGTGAAATTATTAAAATGATTAGTGTAGTCGAAGGTGTTGATACATGATACAAACAATGTATCCAGTTAGTTATGAGACACTCCAGATTGGTCATTTCGTTGGATGAATTTCTTTAGTCTGCTGACGTGTATTATTTGTGGAGTTAGTTTTCCATAGCGTTCAATGATAACTTCGTAGTTTAAGGAACTAATAACCTTTGAAATGGTGTAAGGGCCTCGAAAATTAGAAGATAACTTAGGTGATTTACCTGGTGCAGTTTGAGGGAAGAAAACGAGAACTTTATCATCTACATTGAAAGTGACATGTTGATGAGATTTATCATGGTATTGTTTTTGATATGCTTGAGCTTTTGATAAAATTTCGGGTAAATTATTACGAACTTCCTGGAGAATTTTCAGTTGGTCAAGAAGGTCAACATCATTTTCCGTGTCAATGAGAGGTAGATCAAAGGGTGACAAGGGGTTATAACCATGTAGAAGGTAAAAAGGAGAGAATCCTAATGATTTTTGAACAGAAATATTATAAGAAAATACAACAGGTTGAATAAATTTGTGCCAATTAGATTGATTGTCATTTACGTAAAATTTTAACATCTGAAGAATTGTCGAATTGAAACGTTCGGTGACTCCAGTTGTTTGTGGTCTGTAGGGTGAACTCGTGTGGTGATCAATTCCCATTTGAAGGCAAAGATGCTTAATCGTGGAATTTATGAAGTGAGTTCCTTGATCGGTTTGAATTGTTTTTGCACAACCATATTGTAAAAACAGCTTGTATAAGAAGTTAGCAACAGCATTTGCGTTATTGAGAACTGTAGGGGTCGCCATAGCAAAACGAGTTGTGGAATCAAGGGCAATAAGAATATATTGGAAATTACCAGATGTTTTTGGAAGTGGACCCAGAAAATCAAGGACTATTTTTGTAAACGGAGTGGAAGTAATCTTTATAGGGTGAAGGAGACCAAATTTCTTAGTTCTAGGAACCTTAATAATTTGACACTTATGGCAAGATTTAACATACGAAGTAACATCTTTTGACATAGTCGGCCAGAAATATTTAGTAGAAATTTTAGATAAGGTTTTCTGAATCCCAAGATGGGCACCTGACATGTGTGAATCGTGGTATGTTTTGATGACATCTGGAATTAGTACAGAAGGTAAGACGAGACGCAAAGTAGTAGATCGATCATGAAAAAGTTTGAAGTAAACGAGGTCATTATGAAGTGTGTATCTACGTGACATACGGGTAAATTGAGGAGAAGCTTCCGGTGAAGACACAAGTGCAAAATAGATTTTACTAATGAGTTCATCTTGTTTTTGGAGGAGGTTTATGTCAAGTTTAGGAGTAATAGGGTCTTGATCTGTGCTAGAAGTTAGTTGGAAAACACTGGAAGAAGTAGGGAATTGTTGCTCTGAAGGCAAAAGAAGTGTAGGATCAGTCGGGAAATTGTCGAATGAAGAATCGATAGAAGCATTCATAGAAGAGGTAGATTGAGTTGTATCTGGAGAGAGTCGGGAATTTACAAGGTCAATTGAATGTTTAACAGGAATATCTAATGGAGCCCGGGATAAAGCGTCGGGCACGTTCAGAAACTTGCCAGGGATATGTTTGATTTTGTACGAATATTCAGAAAGTTGAAGGAGAAGTTTACTTAGTCTGGAGCCTGGATCTTTTAGGTTTTTGACATACTGGAGTGCGGAGTGATCAGTAATAATTGTAAATTCTCTACCATATAAGAAGTGACGGAAGTGATTTACAGAATACACAATTGCTAGAAATTCAATTTGAGAAACTGTCCAGTTAGCTTCATTCGAAGTAAGACGTCGAGATACAAAAGCGACAGGCTTCATTTCATTGTTTTCGTTTCTCTGACAGAGGCAACCGGCAATACCAATACGAGAAGCATCACAGAAGAGGAATGTTGGTCTATTTTCTTTGAAATATTCCAAAATTGGAGGGTTGACAATTAGATTTTTAAGAGTTTGAAAAGCTTGCTCATGATCGTTAGTCCAAATAAATTTTTGATCTGCACGGGTAAGTTGTGTTAGTGGAAAAGCGATGTTCGTGAAGTTGCGAATAAATTTTCTATAGAAACCAACCATTCCTAGAAAGCTACGGACCTGTTTTACTTTAGTCGGGGTCGGAAATTTAGTAATAGCTTCTACATTCTGAGGAAGGGGTGAAATACCTTCATTGGAAATTTTATGCCCGAGAATTTTGACGGATTTATAGAAAAACTTACATTTTTCGGGTTTAAGTTTTAATGAAGCAGAACGTAGTCTAGAAAAAACTTCTTTGAGAACATCCAAACATTTGTTAAAAGAATCAGCATGAACATACAAATCGTCTATGTAAAAATTTAAATTCTTAAATAATAAATCTGATAGCAAAAACGTCATATTTCTGTTAAATGCGGAAGGGCTAACAGCGAGTCCCATCGGTAGACGTTTGAAACCATAAAGTCCGGAGGGTGTAATAAATGCAGTAATCGGAATGCTTTCATTAGCGATACGCTGAGTAAAAAATGCCTGAGAAATATCCATTGTTGAGAAAAATTGAGAACCCCCGAAGGATTCTAAAATCGTGTTTGGGTTAGGAAGGGGAAACTTATCATGAATAATTTTTTTATTGATTTTCCGATAATCAACCACGAGGCGCGAAGAACCATCGGGTTTATGTACTAGGAAAGCAGGACTAGCATAGGGTGACTTGATATCCATAATTACATCAGAAGCCTTAAGTTTATCTATGATTTTGTTAAGTTCAGATAATTCGAACGAAGAAAATTTGTAAGGACTGTTGAAAACAGCATCCTGATCTATCAGTTTAATATGAACGGGTGGTAATTTAGCCTCAGGCAAATCAAATTCGTCTTTAGAGAAAATATCTTCAAATTCAGAAATTAAAGAAGTTACGGCAGTATATTGGCTTTGAGATAGCTCAGGGTTGATGTCAATTTGTTTGCCATGAACAAAAATTGGTTCGTGGGAGTTCGTGGAGGAAGTGGAGTCATTAACCTGTAATACAGGGGCATGGACAGTCGGATCAGAGTAATTGTCTAAGGATAGCAGTTGAGAAGTCGAGAACGATGAACGAAGTTTTAAGTCTGAAGTATGAGTGGAGTTGACAAAGCAATCATAATGGGGTGAAAAGAACTGAACATCATCTGAAATATTATATAGGAAATATTCATTGGGTTTTCCAGTAGGAATAATTGGAAGGTTATCAGAAGCGGAAGATACAATATGAGATAAATCAGATGCAAGTAGACGATGGACTGAATGGGGCTGGAGTAGAGTACTATACAAAAGAAAATTATGGTCAGGCCTAGCCAGGGTCGATAATTGATGTGAAGTTTGCAGATTATGTAACCACTTTTTGTTGAAATTTATTTTAAAACATTTACCGTTTTTAAAGAAAGACACTTGGTTCGCCGTGAAATCTAGGACGATACCGAATTTAACAAAGAATTCATTTCCCAGTAGAAGTTGACAACTAAGACCTTTGACAACATACAACTTGTGAGAAAATGGAATGTTTGAAATAGAAAAACATAAATTAACGGATCCTAAGACATCTAAGTTAGAACCGTTAGCAGCAGTGAGAACAATATGTGAACATGGAGTAATTGCAGATGAAGAAACTAAGTCAGCGTTACAAATAGAAATATTGGAACCGGTGTCTAAAATAATTGGAACAGATTCATTATTGAGGGATCCAATGACAGTGAGTGCCAAAGTAGAAACTCGAGATGGATCATCTAAATTCATAACAGGCTGAGAGACATTTGAAAGGTTAGGTTGTTGCGCCGTAGAAGTATTATGTACCTTTGTGTGACCTACATGGTCAGAAGTAAATTTTATGAGAGATTCCAAGTGATTCAAACCACAAATATCACGAGCAACCACACTAAGGGGTAAATTGTGAACAAAGCACTTTAAAACATCGGAAATCTGAGATTTAGTGATGAACGAGAATTTAAATTGTTCTGAATTGATACCTACAAGCGTATGGTATTTGAAAATGTAGACAAAAGATCTAATGAAATTTCCAATGACTATCAGACTTGAATCGTACAAGGTAGTGGCTTTTCTGGTCATTATGAAAAATGTAGAAAAACATTTGAGATTACAAAGATTTAGAATGGCAGAACATAAGCGTTTTGTCAGAGAGAAATTCCTACCCTTGAAAGAGTCAGAAATAAAGATTTGTTTTGCCTTAACATCAATAATAAGCAGGGACCAATGTGTAGATTGAGAATTAGAAATTTGGTATAATGGAATAAAAATAAATTGAACTGTTTTGAAGTCCGAAACAAAATTGTCAGGAAGTACTGAAAAACTAGTTTCATCAGATAAATTAATTGGTTTATAAATAGCATAAGAAAAATTTACAACATGTAAAAATTGGTTTCCTATAGTCTGGAAAACTAGATTAACCTGTTCACCGGATAATTGAGAAGTGTCTGAAGGACACAAATAGTCAGGAAGACGTAAGTCTGAAATTTGAAGGGAGAAAATTTGCGAAATCAAAGATGAGTTACAGACTTCAGGAGAATGAAGGCATACATTAAAGGAATCGCAGAATTGGGCATCAAGCGCAGGAGAGCTGGATGCTTTCATTGAAGTAGACGAGTCATTTGAAAAATTTAAATTGACGAGTTTGAAATGGTTTGAATGTTGACGAGGAGAAAAATTATTAATGTTGATTGAATTTACAGACGTTAATTGGGGTGAGACCTTACATTGGTCTCTAACGCTTACATGTTTTTTGAAGGGTGATTATTGAATTTGCAGTGACTAGTGGAATGGCCTGATTTATTACAAATATGACAAAAATAATTTGGCTTATTATGTACTGAAGTATTTGGTTGATGAAATCTGACAGGATCCATAACATGAGGTTTAGGCGGAACGCCAGTGGTTGGAGCAAAAGTTGTAAAGCCTGGAGGACAGAAGACGGGGTATTGTGGTTGGAAATTCTGGAAATATTGAGATGGGTCAGCAGATGGTTGCTGAAATTTTTGATTAGGCCTATTATTTTGGAAGGAATTCTTGAAACCTTGTTTACCATGAAAGGCTTGAGTAGATGATGCATAAGTATTGGGTGCAAATGGTCGAGGAGGAAGGTTATTTGAAGACTGGGGTTTGGTACTAATTGGAGGTGCCGAATTAGACTGGTTATTGGAAGAGGCATGCGTTATAGAGCGTAGATAATTTTGTTGATTAGGTTGACTTTGACGTGAAGAAAAACGTTTATCATTGGCTTGAAAGTTAACAGCGTGTACGGGTTGAGAAGAAGAGCATGATGGTGCTTCTATGGGAGTGGATAAACGAAATTCTAATAGATTTTTGGATTCCTGATATTTCTTAATATTTGCTAACAGTTTGTCTAAAGTTGAATTATCAGAAAGTGAGATTTTGTCCAAGATTGAAGGAAGTAATCCTCTTAAGACATATTTACAGATTCTATTTTCTGGCATGTTTGGATCTAATTTTGAACAAAGGTGCATGACATCTGCTATAAATGCTGAAGTGGATTCAGAAATATTTTGGCGTTTATTGAAAAGAGAGATTTCCAAGAGGTCTGTGTCATTGTCTAATCGGAAATGTTTAAGAAATTCATTTTTTATAAATGAGTATGTTAAGTGTTCTTCAGCGAAGCGAATTTTTAGGTCTTCAAAAAAATCTAAAGCAGTATCACGTAAATATAGAGGAAGAAATTGACACTTGAATTTGTCATCCCAGAAGTTAACTGTAGCTGCGCGTTCATAGTCCTTAAAGAAATTTTGCACATTTTCATTACATTTAGCGTGAAAAATTGATGGAGCAAAGAAAGGTAGTTTAGGTTTTTGTGTAATTGGGTGAGGAGTACCATCCATGTCTGAAGGAAGTGAAAGATCAGTCTGAGTAGAGATAGAATTCGATGGGTATAGGAACTTAAGTGATAAAGCAGTCTTAAGGTCGACTAAATCTGGATATGTTTGGAGTAATTCAGAAGGAATCGTAGCGTGTTCAATGAGATAATTAAGAGCTTGATCCCTAGCTTCCTGAATGCAGTCAGGAGATTTAAAATAATGTTTTCGGAGACGAAGGACGCCTCTAAGATAATCAAGATCAGCGTTAGGCGGGATAAAAATTTGATGTTCTCTAGCCAAAGTTTTAGCCTGGTCTAAATTAAGAGATTTTACAACAATGGATCTAAGATCGGTCATTAGAAATGAACCAACGTTAAACAGACATAAACTAAACAAATGTTAAAACAAGAAACAAAATTCTCAAAAATGACAACATGAATTGTTCAAAGGAACAATACAAAAACCTGTGGAAATGCATACACAAAAAATTATAATTGAAAAAAATTGAGATAATGAAAAATTTTATACTGACAACCACGATGATCAGAAATACTTAGCGAGTAACCTGTTTAATACAGATTATGCTGGTGAATTCTCTTATGCTGGTAAATGCAGTATGATGATGTGAATTGTATGACTGATGTAATGAGACGAGATGTATTTTTCAATGCCCTTATGATGGCTTCCATGCGATGATAAAATATGATAATGATCTCTATGCAAATGTCACGTACAGAATGATACCTGGTGAAAAATTTAAAATTTCATTAATAAATATACTAAGATGTGTGTAATAAAAATTAAATAAATTATAATTAAATAGCTTTAACAAATTTTAAGTGCTGTGAAGCAGCAAATTTCACTTGAAATAACGACGTGGTAACGCAAAATAAAATAACAATCACAACAGGTATTCGATGAGTGATTCAATCAAGCAGCTACCAAATCAAGTCAGGTAATGAAACAAAACTCAACTGATTAAACAATGATCATAGATACGATTTTAAAATATGTAGTTTGAAGACTGAAGAATCAATCTTTAGATAATTAATAATCGAGTTTGTAATAATGAATTCAACAGCAGATAAATGTGTCAGGATATTGTGTAACAGAACTACACAATTAACATTCAGTAAATCAGTTTATAAAAATAAATGTAGCGGTAACAACAGCCAACCAAATCAGAAAACATTGAAATACAAGTGCGTGGATACCACAGGCCACACAAATATTAAAAGAATAATACTGAATAGTGCTGTTGAAATACGTTTAAGCCACCAAAAGTAATGGCAAATAAAACTATGTTCAAAACAAAACAAAAATTATCATGTGTGGGTTTTGTGACGTGACAAAACAGCAGAATTTTAACAAGTTAACAACTGCCTTAACCAGTGTTAAACAGATGGCACAGGTTAGCGACTGTGTCCAATTAACATAAATATGCAGCGTCTGAAAAAGATAATGAAAGTAACTAGCCTTTCAAAATCTATAATAAAACGTAAATAATCATCACACAAGCCTGTAAAATTTACACAGTTATTCAGTAAGCTATAGCAAAATATTAATCCCATAAATAGGAGTAAAGTCTTAGTGAAATTAAAACATGTGATACATTAAGTAAACAAAACAATACATTTTATATGAGATACATACAAACCTTTACAGAAATGGAAAACATTACAGCAGGAAGCAGAAATCAAAATGCGACGTAAGAATACTGTAGGAAAGATAACGGGCTACAAGAGAAAGTCGCGCAAACGTGTGAAAACGGCCCAAACTAAGGGTGGTTGTAAAAACTGGTTTCAAAAGAAAAGGTCAAATCAAGACTTGTAAGAAGGTGGGAGTGAGAAAAATAAATCTGGGTCTAGAGAGGCATAGAACACAATGGGATTTTAAAGAAAAAAATTTCTAAAAACGTAGTAACAACATCAGAAATCAACCGAAGTGGTAAAACCAACCTAGGAGGTACAGTAATAAAAAAAACAAGGCTAACGGAACTCAAATCGGATACGAATGCAATGAAAGTGAAATCTCCATACAAACTGAGTGCACAAATAAATCCGTGGTTACCTGTAAAGTAAATTCTTAACACCTAATTAGTAAAAATAAAACTTAAAATATAACAATTGCTAAAATTAAGTGGCTTCATACATCTGTGTAATACTTCATTCAAAAAAACGCGGCGATTCTCCACCAGATTATGTAATGTAAATATGTGTGGCAACCCAAAGAGGCAACCTCCACTAGATTATGTAATGAGAATACGAAGCCTCCACCAGATCTCGCATGGCAAAGTAAGGTGCTAGACATCAAACTAAGTAAGGAGGAATATCCACCGAAGTAGACGACAACCACCATACTAAGTAAGAGGTACAAGCACAGCGAACTTCACCAGACAAAATGTAGTGTAGCAACAGACTAAAAAAAAGAAAGTAACGGCTCAACCGTGTTTCACCAGACACTGAAATGAAAACACAGCCAAACTGGTACTTTAGGGGCATAGAAAAACCTCCACCACTCTGCCTAAGGAAAACGGCAAAGGATTCGGCAGAGAAAATCCAAATTTCCATTCTCTGAATCTATGCAAAGCATAACCCAGAAATTCTAGCAGGTAGAGCAAAACTCGCTGTTGGAAGAGCGAAGGTGTGATTTAAAAATCAATCTCGGGTCTAAGAATGAAAAATATTACACAGACAACTTGGAGTGAAAAATAATAAAATATCAATTTATTTAAAACTAAACTTAAACAAAAAATTGAAACTAAAATAAAATATGTTTTTTTTTCTACTTTTTAATAAAGAAAAAAATTATTAATGATAAGTGATTAATAAATCTAATAGTGGTTATAAAAAATATAATAATAACTTAGTCATACCTAATTAATTGAATCAAAATAACGGGAACAAACAAAAACAATAAAAATAACTACAGAAACTTGTCAATGCTAACCAAAATAATTGAAAGGTACTTAATTTTAAGGATTATAAATAAATAATAAGTTAGAACGGAACTAGCCTAGTGTTTGTCAGATGGACGATTTAAAGAAAGAAAATTACCGGACAAAATCATTTAAAAATTTCATAAAAAAATTTTATTAAAATTAAGAATTCATTAATAAAAAAAAATATTAAAAAAATTATTGGATTAAAATTAAAACTTGGCTTTACAAAAAGAAAAATATAAGAATTAATTTGAAGAAACTACCTAGAATTGAATTAAACAGATGAATTGAAAGAAAAAAAATTTAAATGTAAATACGAGAAATAAAAGAGACGTATTTTTATTTGAAAATCAGTTAACAAACCATTTAAAACAAGAAACTATTTAAAGGAAAACTTAAACAAATAAACTATTCGGCAATTAATTTTAAAGACAAAATTTAACAAAAAAAAATGTAAAAAAAAACTCGTATAAAAAAACTTCAAAAAAATCTACTTTAGAAAATCTATAATCAAAAAAAAAATTCTTTACAAAAGAAACAATGTTACATTTCAAAAAAAAACTATGACGTATTTTTTTTAGAATGAAATAAGAAGAAATTAAACAATGAAGAACAAGGTCTGTTTGAAATTGTTCGAACTGACTTCCACATAAAAATAGTTCTAAAAAAAAAAAGATTAAAATTAAGAAGAGAAAAAGTTTAAAGTCGAAGCGACTGACACTGAAAAGTGACCATTTGAGGTGGTCATTAGAATATCTTAATGTTGGGAGAAGCATTTGAAAAACAAAACATCTTCTCCGTAAAAATTATTACAACCAAAAATTTAATGTGAAATAATAATAAAAAAGAAACTGAGAAAAATACTGATTTTAAATTTTAATATTAAGTTGGAATGCGAAAGACATACCAAATCTGAACTTTTATAATAATTATTAAAAATATTACTTAAAAATTATCGGGGAAATAGTTTTACATTAAATTCACCAAATATCTTAAAATAAAAAACATGCCGTATTAAATTTTAGCCAAAATCCTAACCGGAATTAAATAATCATTTTAAATTTAAATTTTAGATATAGTTTAAAGAAAATCATTATAGATAAATTACCTGGAGCTAATAAGGATGTTCACTCGTCCACAGCTACAAAGCAAAGGCGTAGAATATAAGAAAAAATTAACGCACGAGAAAAGTTAAACGTTGACATTGAAAAAGACGGTTCAATGTACAAAAAAAGAAGCGTCAGCGTAAATCGTAAGTACAGAGAACATATCACGCGACGGTCGATTGTATCGACAGAGATGGAAATTCAATTATAAGAACAATTACACATATTATAAAACCCATTTAAGCCTAACGTAACGTTAGCGAGGAAAAATATTAACGGAAAAAAACCAAGTAATATAACACCGGATATTCGCTTTAGAAAAATATTCAATACAGAACTTCTAGTTAACAATGATTTTAATATAAAATTGATTAATAAAATTTATAAAATTAAATTAAATTACAGGGTGTCTAAACAATTTATTGACACTTAAAAAAATTATTTGAATTTAAAAAAAAATTTAACAGACAAACTTGTCTGCTATTGTAAGATGTTTCAAGGAATCTTGAAATATCTTACAATATGTTCCAAAGATTAAATTCAAAAAATGTCAGTAGGTCGAGAAGAAACCCGACACCTATAGTGTGTAAAGTTTCATTTCCCTATCTTTTACCAATTCTATGAAAAATGTATCTAAAAAGAGCAAATTTAATATTGGCGGGAGAAAAAATACAGTCTCCTTTTAATACAGATACAACTGATACTTAATTATGTTCTTACAGGGCATATACAACTAATGCCGTCTTTTTTTTAAACGGATCCTTTGAACACAAAATAAATTAAGTCGATACAAAGTTTTTATTATTCTGTCACCGGTTAGCAACTTTTAATGACGTCGGGAAACCTTAAACATCTGGTGGCCATTTATGTGTGTGTCTTCCAGGGTGGGCAAAGTAGGTTTACCCTGAAAATGACTGGTTCAAACCACTGAGAGTTGGTCCTGGGAAGGACCATTGTGTTTGTGTTGATCTTGAATGAGACCGGTGAAGACAGCTCGTGGCAGTCTTCTGCAGCATCTGGACCAAAAACATCATTTCTCTCTCTAGTAAATAAAGTAGGTTGATCTTAGTTGGACTTGAAGTGTGCAATGATTGCCGGGCTAAATATAACTTCTTTTATACAAATCAGAGAGAAGGTGTGAGAGCAGTAACCCGCTCTCTGATTGGAAGAAGCCTTGCCGGCCGGCAACACTGTACCTAATTGGAAAGGGAGACTGTTTTAATGATCAGCAATGTTGCAAGAATATTTAGATCAGCTGATTAATTGACTGATTGATTGTAATAAAAACTCTTGAAATTGTTATATAAATATTGGCTAGAAGCATTAAACAAATAAAATTTTAAAATTATATATTAATAAAACGAACAATAATCATAATTAATCTATTCAATCAAAATTAGGTATTTATTTTTGTAATTCGAAATTTAATTTTTACAAATATACGTCGAAGGCAAATAAATAATAAATTAACCTTTACTATTTTAAAATGTTTGACCAACCCACCTGGCTGGTCTAGAGGTAAAGTCGTCGCCAAAATCAGCTGTTTAACAGCTGATTTTCGGAGACGTAGGTTCCTGGTTCAAATCCTAGTAAAGGTAGTTACTTTTATACGGATTTGAATACTAGACAATGGTTACCGGTATACTCTGATGGTTGGGGTTTAATTAATCATACTCTCTCAGGAATGGTCGGCCTGGGTCTGTACAAGACTTAACCTCATTTACACGTCATACACATCATCCTCATCTCATTGGGTCATGGAGTTGCTTATTGTTCTAAATTGAACAGATTGCATTGTACACAAATTAGGAACAAAAAAAAAGAAGTTTAATCTTGAACCCATTCTTTGGTTTTTCTTTTGTTTAACGTCTGACTGTTTTACAATTTCTGCTATTGCTGTCGGTGGAGGATGATGATATATGAAAATGAGTGAAAAAATGCCAGACCTGACCGGGAATCGAACCTGGGACCCCGGCGTAGAAGCCAAAGTAGGCTCTGTAGAGAAAATTCGCAAACTAAACGTTATAGATATATTAATTTCCTACAAATTTGATTACATACAGTTTTGTCGTAAAACACATACTAAGGCTGTCTTAAAAATCGAGTTTTTACAGATTTTCATGAAAAAAAAACATAAAATCACTAATTACCGCTAAACTAAGCGTTATACAAACCAAAAATATTTGAAATACAAGTTGTAAGATTTCAAATTCTCTAAAACGGTTATTGTATACATTTTTGCGCTGTAATGCATATTAAAGCCGCAATCTTAAATATACAATTTTTTACGAAAAAACAGCCTCCCAAAGAATTTCAGCAGACATGGCGCCTATCCTATCTTGTTGAGCATAAAAATGTAGTAAATGAAGCCGTTTTTGAGAAAATCGCAGAAAGTGAAAAATGACGCGAATAAACCACTACTTCAAAATCGGTGGACCGATTTTGATAAAAATGTTCGTGTCTGGTCCGGTAGCAGTATCTAACTTAAATTTCAAGTTTCAAGTTTGTACGATGTTCCGTTCTTGAGATATTCTGTTCACACACACAGACCAATCGCTAAAAACATAATTTTGGGTTCAGGGAATCTGAAAACGTGTAGATCCGGTGAAAACTCGATTTTGAAAAATCGACAGGAAAACAATACTTTCTTTCCTATAAATATTCATAGGCAGAGAATGTAAAAATAAATAGTAAGCATTTGAACGATCTAACTCAATACATTGCATATATTTGATAATGTACTCTGTTTAGTAGTTACTTACTTACTCTTTTGTACAATTAGTTTTTTAGTTGCATAAATTAGTAACTTAGGCGTCAGCTATTAAAAGCAGTACATTGTTAATGTTACTAAATTCACGATATAGTATTTTTTGCATACATTAGTAACTCAGGCGTTAGCTTCTAAAAGAAGTACATTGTCGAATATATACAATGTACTGTATATAGATCGTTGAAATGGTTGGTGTACACTCACTTCGCTTTCTTATTATTGGTGCAGCTTTATTGAGAATGAAATTCTGAGGTTCAAACTCAATCCCTTGATCCTAATTTACTATCAGACATTATGTGACTGTGAGTCATTAAATTTCCAAGATTCTTTTTGGTTCGCAGCTGACAATATTTTCGTTTGTGAAGATCAAAAGATGTTAATCTCCAATATGTTTTATGTTTCAGGTTTACGGTGATAATTTTTTTTATTCCTTATGTATTTACGATGTCTGTCCAATTTAAGAACAATAAGAAAACTCATGACCTAATGATATAAAATAAATGAAGTGTAATCTGGTACGGACTCAGGCCGAATATTTCTGAAAGAGTATGGTTAATTGAGCTCCAACCATTAAATTGCACTTGTAACCACTTTCTAGTACTAAAATCCGTATGAAAGTAACTATATTTTCTAGGATCTGAAGTACGGAACTTTCGTTTCCAAAAATTGCTGTTTAACAGCTGACTCTCGGTGATATCTTTAACACTAGAACAACTCGGTGGTTTGTGCATACATAAAAAACCGACCACCTGTAACGAAGAGGTCCCGGGTTCGATTCCCGACTATAGTCTGGAAAGTATAACAAGTCAAAACTTGCCGTTAGTTACATAACCCACAGCAGTCACTTATAACCTATCTGCTGATGCTAATAACCTATCTTTAAATAAAACAAAGCATAAAAACGTTTATTATGTTTCAAAAGTGGACTTATTTATTATTCGTATTGTCCATTTTAGTTTAAGCTTTTAGTTTAAGTTTTGTAATTAACTTGAAGTAATTTTATTGTAATTTTTTAGTAGCCTAAGCTGAATCATTATTTGTAATTACTATTTGTGTCAATAAAGAATTGTTATAAGTTTAAAATAAGTTATTTTATTAATTTTACCCAGATCATGAACGAACCTAGGCTTAGGTGTTACATTAACTGTTATTTTCTTTTATTGTGTAATAATGCCCACACAAACATTGTGTTTTGTAATTAACTTACACAACTCTTGTGTTTTGTGTAAAGTAATGGTATGTGATGATATGAAAGATGAGAGAATGCCAGACCTAATTGGAAATTGAACCAGGAACGTTCCTGACTGGAAGGTGCTGAGCACTACATTAATGGACCAGCTAATTATTAGAAATATTAAGTTAATTTTGTAAGTTTTAAAATTAAATAATAAGTTACTGATATTTTTATTATATATATTTTTATTTGTTTCAAAACCAACAATATCCGCTACATTTTTGATAGATAGGTATCACAAAATTTTAGGAGCAATAAGGTAGCCTTCATTTTCAAAAATTGCAAAAAATGTAAAATAAAATGAGTTTAAAACTTATTAATTTATGAACAAATTCTTGTAATCCATCCTTCCAACCGTTTAATTTATAAATTATATTGATTATTTCTTATCTTTTTTTTGGTTGCTATTTAGTTTTTCTTTAAAAACTCATGATCGTTTCGGTGGTACCACCTTTTTCAGGTTAATCATAAAATTGAAATTCAAAATGTTTGTTACATTTAGTCATATCAATAATTTCTTTGTTGTTCGAGAGTTTTACGAGTATTTGATGTGACTGAATATAACCACCATTCTGAATTTTAAAATTTTATGATTACTATGAAAAGTTAGTACCACCGAAACGACAGTAGTTTTAAAACAAAAACGAAATAGAAATCAAAAAATAGGTAAGAAATAATATTTTTTTAAATGATTTATTATATGAGTTGTACAAAAAAATTTGAGTTATGCCAATGAAAAAATCAATTAAAAATAATTTATGGTATAAACTATTTTGCTCGACTCATTAATGACAAATTTTTCAAAACAGTTTTCTGCATTTTACTAACAATCTGTTGCGGTGGAAATAAAACTTTTTATTTTCAAACAGATTTTATACATCGGGAAAAGCCATTGCAGTGACTGAATTAAGGAAAGATGAGGTTTGATTTATACATGGAAAGTAAGTAATTACCGAAATAGATAATAACCAAATTATTGATGCGACATAAAATAAAATTTATAGTTTTTATGCTTACTCAAATACTTTAAGTAATGACAATTACTGGGATTTCTGTAGGTACGCGTGAACAATAAAATAAAAAAAAACGACGTTAAATAAGAAAAGTAAGAAATAGAATGGTTGAAATGGAATGTCTTAACGTGGAGGTCGGTATACTTTTTAAAACAGTAGAAAAATAAATTAATCCATACAATTACCTGAGAGAAGATGAAATGGTTTTTCTACTTTTCTACATTTTGCCATTTGTTGGTGGGTGGTATTACCGTTATTTCTACCTTTCTATGTTTATATTAACCTCTCTTTCCTATAATATAATGTTATCTTTGTTGCACCCCTTTCCAGAGTAGGTGCCCGACTCTCGAACTCAACAACTGTGCGAATTTTAATCTCCACCTCAGTCGGAACGGCGGCAGGAAAAAGCTACAAGTTTACGATATTAAAGTCATGTATTGTATTACGATTCACCACAAGCGAAATTAAGCTCATTCCGTAGGATCTCGCGGATGGAAGAGTCGAGGGGCATATAGAAGAAGGAAGACGAGGAAAGAAGGACGAAGTGGGGGAGTTGCGCCAGTTTTATTGCTCCAACATTGGGGTCCATAAACAGTACAAGAGAAGAGTAGATACGAATGAAAAGGACGAACAAAATTGTAATACTAAAAGTAAAAGACGAGGAAGAAGAAGAACAAGATGAAGAAGATAGTGTCGGCTCAGTGTTAGCAGTTACATTTACGTTCGGTGGGAGAAATGAGAGAGTGAGCGTTCGTTATACTACGACGAGACACCCCTCTATTCTGAAAGAGTAGTAACACCTCGTCAAATACACCGAGATATTCATACAAACACATATACAGCCATTCAACATTTCACCACCACTTCTAAACCCTGTACAACTATGGCTCCACCTTTTAAACCGGGATCAGAATTATAAATCAACAACAGCGCCCATCAAAACGTGTACCGGCAAGCCGGCGAATAGCAAATATTATACCCGACTATAGTTACTGGCGCGGTGGTGTTAACATTGAATCTACTTTATGGTGATTAAATCCATAGGTCTAATATTCTTGTGCATGATATTATTCCGGTGAATATTCAACAACAACCAAACTAGTCTATCTGATTTCACCACAAATGTAACATGATTATAAATGTTAATATCGTTTACTTTTCTTATCATACTGTTTTCTATTCTTAGTTATTTTTATCATCATTATAAAATCCGACAACGCCATTATGACTTGTGTTATTGTTATTATTCTGTCTTTTCATTTTCATATGCGTACCAAGTCATATTGGAATATTCTTTTGTTTACGTTCACAACATTTTATAAGACAAATTGGCACAGATTCACTAGTAGTTCACACTTACATGTCGAAATTAAGTATATAATATACCAAACCCATTAATTTACTGATTAAACGAATGATAATTTAAAAATTTAAAATTCAATCTGTTAGTTACAGGGCTAAAATAAATAGTTCTGTTTCTTATCACATGGTCAGCCAAGTAAATGACTGAATTCTTTAAGAACAGAAGAGATAGAGGTGTCAAAGACACTAATCAGAGTTCTCTCTTCTGAAAGTAATGGATTTCATTATACAGCCAGACCCTGTGGTGAATGAAGTGAAGGTGTCATTTGCAGAGTGGAAAATATGTGCTTTTCAGAGGGCCTGGCATGCTGATAAGAGTACTTTTCCACTCAGTGAAGAAGGCAATGGTAAACCACCTCACTAATGATCTAAACTAATACATAAACAAAAAAAAAATGTTACACATTAAAAAATATAATTTGATATCAAATTAAAGAATGAATTAACCTCTATGATGTGAAGCTACAGTATAACTGTAGCTTTAAAAGTACTGTATGTAATTTGCCGTCTAGTATACGCCGTCGATGGGTTAGTGGTAGAATGCTCGCTTGCCACGCGGGTGGCACGGGTTCGATTTCCGGCCAATGAATATTTTTTTTAACATGTTTATTAGTCTAATTAATAGTAGTTAATAGCCTTGTTAAAATTATACCTTTTTTATTGTGATTTATTATATTTATTTTACAAAATTGATTAAATGAGGAGATTTGGAGATTAAATGAGGAGACTCCGTTCAAGCGAGAAGCATTTATTAAAACACGCGTCCTCAGCCCTCGTGGAAGGTTAAACATTGTATAATCGTAAGCTACTTTTCTTTTCTTTTGGTTTTACGTCTAACTGTTTTGCAATTACTGCTAATGGACACGGTGAGAAGGATGATTCATGAAGGTGAGAGATGAAAAAATGTCAGACCTAACCGGGAATCGAACCCGGGATCCCGGCGTAGAAGCCAGTTGCGGTAACCACTACGCCAACGGGCCGGCCATTGTAAGTTACAAAGTCCTGAACTTCAAGCGGTGGAAGTAGCTTTTCTCATAATACATAATACGCAACACACAATAAATTCATGATTCATCACATATTGTCACTTCAAGTATAATATTCATATGAACTAATGTCCCATAGCCGTGGGAGCGAGAGAATGCATAACGCTCTCACTCGCACAAGCCATACGCGCCGTTCCAATAACATTGTCGTATAATTTTACTCATTTTTGTAAGCAAGCTTTTATGCATGCAGTAAACTAACAAGCAAGATAACGACTGTAGTATGTTTTCAGATTTGGATTACAACGGTAAAGACCTTTGAGCGCATGTGTAGTTATGTCACATATCTTCCTCTCACTCGCTCGGCTATGGGACATTAGCTCGTCTGGTATCTATATATGGACATACATACCAAATTCACTAGAGGGATTGGCGTTAGTGTTTCTGATAATAGGCGAGAATGTGCGTTGCTCGTATTTATTTTTTAAGTTGTATTTATATTTTGTACTGCGCTTGCGCCGCCCATCAAATGTTTTGGTTAATTAATAAGCCACATAAAAATGTATACCGTAGTTCCCAACAAATTTGACGTTAAGGGGCATTAATATTGGACAACGTACGGTCAACATTAATCTTATTTTAGGGTGTAATCTTACTTTTATTAATCTAGTCGTTTGGAAACAATAAATATGAGTCTACAAAAGATTTTGTTTTATTTTTTTTTATTCTTAATTTGTGTACGTTGCTATCTGTTCAATTTAGAACAATAAGCAACCCCATGACCCAATGAGATGAGGATGATATATATCACGTGTAAATGAGGTGTAGTCTTGTACTGACCCAGGCCGACCATTCCTGAGAGAGTATGGTTAATTAAACCCCAGCCATCAAAGTACACCGGTAACCACTGTCTAGTATTCAAATCCGTATAAAAGTAACTACCTTAACTAGGATTTGAACCAGGAACCTTCATCTCCGAAAATCAGCTGTTAAACAGCTGATTTTGGCGACGACTTTACCTCTAGACCAACCCGGTGGGTGCAAAAGATTTTAATAACTAATAATTTAATTTTTAATAAAATAGTGACAAAAGTTATTCAATTTCGATATACCGCAGTACTTACATAAGAAACAATTAGCCTATGTTAATGTCTGATCGGTATCTGTGCGCGTTGAGACGTCGCTTAAAATTTTATTTTTGAATTATCATACAAGAGTCGTAAGTTCAAATCCCATACTAATTTAAAAAATTTTGTTTTATTTTTTATTATTTTTTGTTAAATGATCATTGATTATTTCAATTAAATAATTACAAACATTTGAAATTAGGTATTTTTTACGTCTGACTGTTTTGCAATTTCTGCTTATACAGACGGTAGAGAATGATGATATATGAAAATGAGTGATTAAAAAATAATGCCAGACCTGACCGGGAATCGAATCCGGGTGCCCGGCGTAGAAGACAGTTGCGTCGAAATCAGAAAATTAGGTATGATTGCAACGTTTAATTCATAATTTTTTTTAAATTAATTTATTTAAAATCGCATCAACTGCTTGGTCATTAGCGACTACGGTAGACTATGCAACATTAAGGGGAAATTGCACGATGGTTTAACTCAAAATTTTTATTTTTGGTTTTTTATGTTTTTCAATAGTTTAGGCCTAGATCTACCAGAAAAACATTAAATTACGTCAAAAAAATATTTTTTTATGAAAAATTAAGTTTTTATCAGGTTTACACAGAAACAATTATCATGTTACGAAGAACCAATATTTTTCATAATTTTATACTGCTCGTTTTAGTGCAAAGAGAATTTTAGTTTTTAAAATATCTGCATCACGGTTTTTAACATTCTCAGCTGTTGGTTCAGCTTTCTAAACAACTGTTGATTGGAAATTTACTTGTTTTTGTACATATTGTTTTTGACTAGTGCCTTCTTGTTTCTTACCTTTTCCCGTAAATTTAGATTTTTAACACTAAGGTACATTTTTCTTTAAAACCAATAAACCTACCAGGCTGAAATTTTTACCAGTTAATTATCTTGTATATCCACATATACCGACATTTTTATGACTTTTTCAGATGCTCCAAAAATTAGTAATGCTCAAAACTCGTGGAAAACAATTTGTAAAAATTTTATGTTATACGTTTTTAAAAAAAAACTTGTATAATCCAAAGATTATATTTTACACACCTATAGTGTGTAAAGTTTCATTTCCCTATATCTTACCAATCCTATGAAAAATGTACCAAAAAATAGCAAATTTAACATTGGTGGGATAGAAAGTACAGTCTTCCCTTAACTGTGGGATTTGACACGTGAAAATTTTCAGACCCTGGCCGGAAATTGAACCCGGGACCTCCGGGTGGCAGACTGATGTGCTAACCACTGCGCTACGGAGGCGGCCAAATATTTTTTATTTAATTTATTTTCTTGTATAGTAAACGTCACGTTTTTACAACAATGCCTAACGTAACAACCAATGAAAAAGTTGCTAAAAGACTTCTAAATCTAACTACAACCCATCTCGTATAACATAAAATATAAAATGTTAACAGAAATACATTTTTACTTTTTAATTGACAGGTAATCAGATTAGATGTATTAATTTAACAAATTATTTAGCAAAGTAATAAAATATATTTCTTTTTAGTTAGTGTGGAATACGAACTCACGAGTCTCGTACGATAATATCAAAAGTAAAATTTTTGGTGACCTCTAGACACGCACAGCTACTGAATAGACATCAACAGACGCGAAATTTTTCTTATGTAAGTACCATGCTATAACGAAATTGTATAACAATTTGTCATTATTTTATTAATATTTAAATTTTCTGAAGACTCATTTTTATTCTCTTTCAAAACTACTGGAGTAATGAAAGTAAGATTACGCCCTTATATGTTGTTGTTTAGGTCATCAGCCGAAAGGCTGGATTGAACCTGTAGAGGTTTTACTAAGTAAAACGAGGAGTGAGGTGGTTTACCAATGCCTTCCTCACCGAGTGGAAAAGTACGCTTATCAGCATGCCGAGCCCTCTGAAAAGCACATATTTTCCACTCTGCAAATGACACCTTCACTTCATTCACCACAGGGTCTGGCTGCATAATGAAATTCATTACTTTCAGAGGAGATAACTCTGATTAGTGTCTTTTACACCTCTACCTCTTCTGTTCTTAAATGATTCAGCCATTTAATTGGCTGACCATGTGATAAGAAACAGAACTATTTATTTTAGCCCTGCAACGAACAGAGTGAGTGTAAATAATTTGACACTCCACCTGTCCGTTATGGGCAGACGCCCTTATAATAAGATTATTGTTGACAGTCCAATTAAATTTCCATACACGCCAAATTTGTTGGAAAGCACGATATACTCGTAATTGTTGCTCGGAGTGCCGATAGATGTGAAAATCAGACTTATGTAAATGGTTTAAATTTAAAAATTATAAAATTTTCATTTTTGATGTAACAAATAATTTAAAATCACTGTTTTTATAGTTTTAAGTTTTCACTTCTGTCGGCAGTCCTCAATGACTGCATTTTTTTAAATTTTTCCCTCGGATGTAATTAATTAGAAACATAGAATATTTATTATATTAATATTATAAAACATTTTAAACTTTTTAAAATGATTTTAATTAACTTTTTTTGTAAGTCATATAAAATTAATTTTAAATAATTTGAATAAAAATTTAACAAATATTATTACTTTTCATTTAAAAGTACTTAAAGAAGGGCTAATACAAACAGAGTTTAAACATGTTAAAAACTAAATAATATAAAAAACAGCTTTGTTAAAAAAGAGTAAAATGATGGTAAAGGAGGTTAGAATGAGATAAATAGATAATCATGAGTGTTAGAGTGAGTGAGAGAGAGAAATAAAATGAGAGAATGTGTGTTAAAGAGTGAAAAGTAGGAGGAGAAAGGGCAGGGTTCATCTCTGATGACAAAGCACTTGATTCAGCCAGTTAGTGGGTTTGTTGAGAAAGGGGAAAAAACAGGCTGGCTGTCAGGTCTAACAGAGTAGTTGGAGTAGGAGTTGAAGGGTAAGAGGAGTCGGAGGGATGGAGGAGGAAGGGCGAAGAGGAGGGAGTAAAGAGGCAACAGGTGGCTCGTAAAGTAGATATACCCATACGAAGTGTATGCTGTCAATGGTGTATACAGACACTAAAATGGGTACATCTCCTTGAAAGTAACAACTACGCTTGTTAGTTAATACGTCTCTCTATATACACCGTATACATAAATGTGTACATTCATTCATCTTGCAGATACAATAATATGGTTGTACGTTTACTATTATTATATCATATTATAATTTGCTCAAAACCAAAATTCATTTGCTTAACAATTAGTCAATGCCATCTAAATTAAATTGAATAAACCTGCAACAATATTCAGTTTATCAATATTATTTTTTAAGCCCCAATTGGAGCTCTATAGTCAACTTTTAATCTTTAGAGATACGTGTTGTTGTTTAGGTCAACAGCCGAAAGGCTGGTTTGAACCTCTAGAGGTTTTACTAAGTAAATACGAGGAGTAAGGTGGTTTACCATTGCCTTCCTCACTGAGTTGAAAGAGATGCTTATCAGCATGCCAGGCCCTCCGAAAAGCACTCACTTTCCACCCTGCAAATGACACCTTCACTTCATTCACCACAGGGTCTGGCTGCATAGTGAAATTCATTACTCTCAGGGGAGATAACTCTGACTAGTGTCTTTTACACCTCTACCTCTTCTGTTTTTAAATAGTTCAGTCATATAAGTGGCTGACTATGTGATAAGAAACAGAACTATTTTTTTTAGTTCTGGACCAAACAGATAGAGTGCAATTAAAATACCACTCCACCTGCCCGTTTTGGGCATTAGAGATACGTATGATTTGTTTTCTTCAATCTCACATCCTCTTCATATTCTCAGATCTGGCTTACCTCTGCTCATCAGTTATGTTATATTGTCAAACTTTTCTGGATATTAGTAGCAACTGAATTTCTGGGTCGTTGAGTATTGGTCCAGCTTCTCGTCTAAGAATTATGTTGTACGTCATTCGCAGCGTGTTAGGATGGTTGTTTTTCTCCTGTAGCCAGCCGGTCTGTAATTTGTATTGCATGAGCTGAACGAGAAATTTCTTGACGAGCCTTCTTTCTGGCATCTTGATAAAATGGCTGAAGAATGACAATCGTCGTTTTCTCATTGTGTTTATCAAAATTATGCTATTAAATACCATGCTAGTGAATTTTAATTCAATAGATAAAATAATTTCCATAGATCCGTTTCATCACAGTCGAGCCTTGTTTATGCTGACAAGCTCCAGGGTTTTAGAAATGATTTAATAATTGTTTAATATAGTTTATTTACCCGGTATTTTTTTATGTATTGGTATGGACTTTTTTTATATTTTTGTTTTTTATGTACCTATGTTTTATGTATGTTTGTCTTTCGGAACCGTTCTTTGTTTGCAACTGAAGTTTTCATATTGACGCTCTCTCTACCCCATTAAGTTAGGTACTATTTCTTTCTGTCTGTATAAGTTTATGATTAAGGTACGTTAATTTATATTTATGTAATTGAGATTTAGTTTGTAATAACTTACTGTTTATTTTATATGTAATTTTTTTCTATCATTGGGCCACTTTGGCCTCTTGTAAACAATCTAATATAATTAAATCAATTAAATAAATAAATTATATAAAACTTTTATTATTTTACGTTTCTTAACTCGGACAATTGCTCATAACAGGCAGGTGGAGTGTTAAACTACTTAAACTTTATCTGCTAGTACCAGAGCTTTAATAGTTCTGTTTCTCATCACATGTTCACCCAATAATAATGACTGAAGCATTAAAGAACAGAAGAAGTACAGGTGTAAAAGACACTAGTCAGAGTTATCTCCTCTGATAGTAATAAATTTTATCATACAGCCAGACCTTGTGGTGAATCAAGTGAAGGTGTCATTTGCAGGGTGGAAAGTAGATGCTTTTCGAGGGCCTGGCGAGCTAATAACCATAATTTTCCACTCAGTGAGGAAAGCATTGATATACCACCTCGTTTTAATTATAGTAAAACCTCTAGACCAGTAGCCTCAACCTTTCTTTGCTCACGGCACACTATCGTCTGTCGAGAAATTTCCTGCGGCACACTAACGTACAAGTTAAGATTGAAACAGTTCCCAAAATAGCAACGGAACCTTGTAACAATTTTAAACCACCCTCTTCTGCAAACTGGGCTTTTCTACACAAACAAACATAAAAAAATCCGAAAGGGCAAGAGACTTCTCTCAGTTAAATAGGAAATGCGTATTTTTTGTATTTAATTTCACCACGAATTTAGTCTTATGTAAGAAGCGAAAGACTCAAGTTTCTCAGTATAACTATAACTAATTTTTTTATTGTAAATCGTAAGCCAGAAAATTCTCTTATAAAATAAGTTTTTTGAATATCTTCTCTTCTTGTTCTGCCGTCTGCATTAGCAGACATTGCAAAAGTCAGACGTAAAACAAAAAATAATTAAATAAATAATCTTGTTCTTTCTTTAAAAATAAATATTGAATGAAATTATTTAAAATATTTTAATCACAAATATCATAAAATCGCAGAAGTTTCGGGCACACCAAGCTAAAAATGTCACGGCACGTTAGTGTGCCGCGGCACGTCCATTGCGATCCACTACAAACAGGTTCGTACACAACTACAGAGGTTCAACCAGCCTTTCGTCTGATGACCTAAATAACAACTAAGTATTTTTATTAATTTTCAAAAAAATTTATTTACAAAATAACACATTTTTTTAATAATAAACTAAACTTTTTTGGATAAGAAATAAGTGTTTTATTTATTGTTTTATTTATAGTAAACCACCTCACTGGAGGAATCAAGGAAATCTGCAGAAAAGTAGAACGCAAGATACTCAGAACATGCATAAACAAGAACCACAAGATAGACAATTACTACAGACTTTTGCCTAACGATCAAAAGTTAGATTTTGACTTGCTCATTTGAGCTTTTTTGGCTCTCGGTGAAGTTCGGCTCTTCCAGTGCATGGATTGGCGCTTCGTTTCCGGATCATAAGTAAAAAGCCACGTTTCATCACACGTTACTACCTTCTACCTGTGCCCTAAGGTTAAATCTGCATTAAAAGGGACAAGATTTGAGTCTGTGGAAGCTGTGAAAGAGAAAGCGGCACGTGTCCTGAAGGAGCTGACAGAAGATGACTTCCAGTACTGTTTCCAACTATGGAAAATTCGCATGGAGCGTTGTAGAGATAGAGAAGGAGTGTATATTGAAGGTGACAATAAGTTATGATGTATAAAATTAAAATTAAATTTTTTACAACGTCAGTCTCGTTATTTAATAGCCACTCATCGTGTACTAAGAACACCAAACACCAGACTTTTACGCAGAATCATTGCTCATGCAATGAGACGAAAAACGGACGCTCTGGTAACACATACATGTGGAACAAAGAAATTAAAAGGGATTTACAAGAACTTGGACTAACTCACGAAGATCTAACGGAAAAATCACGCAAATACAAACAGGTCATCAACGACCACAACCATCGGCTTAAGACACAGAAAAGAGATTATAAGAAGAGGGAACTTTCAGAAGCAGCCAAACAGAAGCGTGCTCAGAACACGAGAGATTATCACGCCAACAAGAGACTTAAAGCTTCCAAATTGACTAAAGTGGTCCATTGTGGCTAAACAAGCACTAAAAAAAATAACCACCTCACTCCTCGTTTTTACTTAGTAAAACCTCTAGAGGTTCAAACCACTCTTTCGGCAGTTGACCGAAACAACAACAAATACTTAGATGTGCATTCTCTATATTTTGAAGAAATTTAATTATTAAAGAAATCTTCGATATGGCTTTTATTATATTCATTCGATCGGCCTCAATATGCATTTTCGAGCAAAAGTGTATTAGAATATAGTTGTAGGAAATTAAACACTTAAAACTTTTATTTCAGGCGTTTTCTTACTACGCTTAATTTAGCGTCATTTAGTGAATTTTCCGTATTATGCTCATCAAAATCGGTAAAAAATAGAATTTTTATGATTGCAACTTTAGTATTCATTTTACGACAAAGTTGTACATAGTTATAACTATAGAAAATTAAAAACCCTAAAATTTTTATTTCAAGTATTTTTTTCTACAAATTTTTTGCCACCACTTATTTTAAATACAATAATAATTATTTTGCTGGCCGCATTGGCGTAGTTGGTAACGTGCTCGCCTCTCATCATGCGGTTAGTGTTCGAATACCGCTCAGGCACGGCATATTTTCATACGTTACAAAAAATCATTCATCCTTCATTAAACACAGTTAAGTTACAACCCAACGTTGTCGCTAATGACCATTGCAGTAGATGTGACGTTAAATAAATAAATTTAAAAAAATTATTATTTAGTTTACTTCAAAATTTTTTTAGGCAAATTTGTGGGCTTTCTACATTCTATAATTCTACAAATTGGTGAAGTTAACAGTGGTTTAGTGAATTCGTTGTTTTATACTACAAAATTGGTTTACCATCGATTAGTGATTTTTTTTTTTACTTTTTCATTATATTTCATTTTCATTGATTGATTGAAAGGTTGATTGTCATTTAGCGTCATTCACTTATGATTAAAGATACGTCATATTTTTCATTTTATGTTGTTTACTCCATGATTTAACAATTTTTTTTTTTTATTTAACTTATTTATTTACAATCAGCCTTTACAAGGTGGCTTTAAGCAAATCATAATAACAGAATTAAACTGACGTGAGTGAAGTAGACAGCCTTTGCTGTCACATCAACTAAATAAAATTAGAAAATAAAGTTAATGAAAAAAAGTAAAATAAAATAAAATTTTGAAATTTCACTTTAGATTAAAAAGTAGTGATGAAGATGAATGGTGAATTTAATTTCGTGTATGAATTAAAATCGTTGGTCTAAGTCAAGGATGTGATGTCTTTTGAGGCGCTTCGTTTCCTCACTGTTGTCCAGTAAATTATATGCCTGGTGGTTCTGGTGATCATTAAATCTTAGCTGGTACCGGAGGCTCAGCTCTCTTATCTCTTCTGTTGTGGTACGGATACGAAGATGGTCATGTATTTCCGAGTTTCTTATAAACCACCCAGCGTTACTCGTCGATCTATTGATTTAACATGGATTATTCATGTTTCATTATATTCATTGTCAAGAGAAAGTCTTGTAATTAAGTCACATGAGATTTTTCCATAAATTTTTAATAGGAAAAGTGTTAATGAATGTATTATTAGTTTCGTTCAGAGTGCTCAGATGTTTTGAGAGTTTGTATTTTGAAAATATTAAAAATATATTTGTAATATTGTTAAACTTTAGCAAATCCTTAGAAAGTTAGGGAATAAAGAAGCATAAAAATAATAAAAAGGAATTGATGTAGAATGTACATGTATTAGAGAGAAAATACAATGGATACAATAGCGAATGGATGGAATGAGTGAAGAAAATAAGGGTACATGTTGTAGGATGAGGAGGGTGGAAGGAGGAGAGAGGAGGAAGAGTTGAAGGAAAGGAGCAGCGTGGAGATGAGTTGCAAGATATTTCGACTCGGTTGTGAGCGAAGGCAATGTGAATGTTTAAAGGGACACTTTACTTTTATATCCCTTTTGGCCCTTTCCGTTTCTGCAGCCCTCTAGACCTAGTTCTGCAACCTCCAGGCAAGAAAATTCCAGGCTTCCCGGGAGATATCAGAATGTAAAACAGGACAACTTGCTAAGCGTACACAACGCTACTTGCGATATACTACGGCTGCAATCGTTCCTCTTACGGCTTGCACTTATTTTCTTTCCTTTTTGTTTTACCGACGTGACGGCTTAGCTTAGCATTGTATCGCCTTTAAATTGCCAAATTTCTCAAACGAAAGGAATATTCTCTCTGCAACACTGAATATACTACACCCGAAAACGCAAAGTAATAATCAGTCGTTATTTAAATTCCCCAGAATAAACGCAGATGAATAAATAGAGTTACTGCTACACTACATTTTCCCTTATTTCTACGTTACTATTTAAAGTTAGCCTACTCAACATTTTTCAGAACTCTACAGCGAATTCAACGGAAAAGTTTATGCTTTTATGTTAAACAAAGAACACATTACCTTCCTTATACGAAGCTACTTTATTTTTAAAATCTTTTTAAGAAAACCGTACTTTATAATGATAAAACATTCAATTTTGTTGGAAATTTTTCAGAAGTTATCACAGGGAAATTCATTGGTAGGCCTAATATTTATGAAATTACATTAATACAATTTTGACAACTTCTTTGATTTAATTGAAACAAATAAATAGATTTTATTACGAAGTAAAATAATAAATATTATATATTTTTATGGTGGCAGTCCCGACCTTGATGGATGAGGAGAAGGGAGTAAAGAAACACCCAAACTATGGAAATGAAATGCTTAAGGTCTGTCAAGGGTTGCACAAGACTGGACAGGGTAAAAAATGAAGATATAATGCAAAAATTAAGAATGTTCCACTCAACAAAAAATAAAATTGTACCGTGCGAAATGGTTTGACCACATATATAAAATGCTAGACACCGTTTACTCGCTTTAGCAAGGACATACAAATCAGTAGAAAACAAAGATTTTGGCAATGCCGAAGAAAAGATGGGTCCCGGACAAATTCCTGGAAATCCATCAAAACGACTGCGGAGATGCATAATTGGTCCCATTCAAAACTATGATTCCGTAGGTTAAAAGTGACTGACAGCCACGTTATCGTATAGGGCCAATTTTCGACCATTTGAAGTAACTTTAGACATTAATAAGTTTTAATTGTTAATTAAAAATAGTTCTTTCAATCCTATAACATTATACGACAACTTGACCTACGTTTGTATATCAATTTTTTTCGAAAACGGTTTTAACGATTTTTCTGAAAGTTCATGTATAGTGGTTTTTAAAGTCTACCAATCGATTGCGCTAGGTCTTATATTTGCAAAAAAATATAGACAACTCGCTAAATTAATAAATATAATTAGAACAATAGTCTGGCTGCAGATGTAATAAACAATAACAGATGATACAGTAAACAAATATAAGGTATAAATACCGCCAAATATCACACTTTTTTATTTTTAATTACTTTATTTATTTTGCAACTATAAGAACAACCAGCAAAAACGTTCACAACTAAATTAACAAAAAAATTTGAAATAAATCATCCGCTTAATGGCTTTCAGGAGGACACCAACCAGCGATAGCTCTCCAGATAAATGTATTCATTTAAATTATATTTTTTATACGTAATAATATAACAGTGTTGCGTTAATGTATCATGTATCTACTCCATCGGCGTTTCATTCATCTTTGTACTATTCCTGGTTGGTCCGCAGAATTCATATTGCATATGAAGGGATTGTTATGATTGTGAAGTTTGTCTCTGAACCTGCGGTACAGATTTAGATATGTCATTGACGTAAGGAACGCGTCATCGTGTAGTGTTCTATTGGATACGCAACTCGGATAATTAGTAATCAGTCGTAAGAATTTACTTTGAAAACATTGTATTCGTAAAATTACTGATGGCTTTGCTGCACCATAAATTTGACTACCATACATCCAGTTCGGTTGGAGCATCGCCTTGTACGTCAAGAGTTTTGAAGCCATAGGAAATTTTGACCGCTTGGCTAATAGCCTGTATAACTTGCAAATACCACCCAAAAAAATACATAAATAAAAAATAAAAGGCCACTATTATACAAAAATTTAAACACAAAAGAGCCACCAATCTCCGCCCTCTGCCCGTCTCACTAATTTTACTTATTTGCCACAGCCTCATCATTTTTAAAATTCTCTCCAATTTTATAAAATATTTTCCCTAAGTACGTAAAACTGCCCAGTCCCCATTGAACTCGAATCTAATTTTACCTAAAACTAACACAATTTCCCTGAATTTTCCCCGAGGTTACATTAGTTTCGCAATTTTGTTCAACGAGCGACCAGGTGTTTCATAACACGATGTCACCAACTTAAGGCTTCTTAGCCCTCTCAACCTGAATTCTGGATTCTGAACAAAGTATAAATATAAAGATTACATCAGAACTCCTTCAATGGCTTACTTTTATTATCAACCCATTTTATTACCATTCTTTTCGGAAATCGATCTCATAATCTGCAACCAAACGAAGCTCGGTAACCCGGTACTTATTAATTGAAATAAATACATTTTTTTTAAATTTGTTTCAGTTCATTATATCTTCTCGGTTTACTCCAGTTTTCTCTTTATCCTTTCTAAATTCTTTAAATCATTTATCTCACAGTATAACTCAACTATCCATTACAAGTATCCGTAGAATTTTTGCCTTCTTTTTCTAATAACTTCCATTAATCGTTCATTTTTTTGTACATTTCTCTTCGTCCTCGTAACCTGTACTGTCCGTCTACAATCTTTGTAACCTTTATACTGTGGAGGATCTTTTTCTCAATTCTATCGGCTTCTCTTGGACCAGCCTTTCCGATCAATTAAAGACATTCTCTCGTATACTTACACGTAGATTTATAACAGTATTAAATAACTTACCGTGGCTTGTCTTCAAAGATTTTTCTTCTTAAACTGGCAGCGAGTTTTCGTATTGCAGTGACAAATCTTTCCTCGTCCGCTGTTTGCTTCCTTTTCGTTGGTTTTATCCTGGGAGATAAAAATCTCCCAGAGGTATATGAAGCTATCAACTTTTCCAATGTTTCCATAATGTCTTCAAGTATTATTTCCTCATGAATATGTCTTTATAGCTATAAATTAAATTTACAACAAAAAAGATTGAAAAATTAAAATTTAATTTTTATAAACCTTGATATATAGAATCGACGAAGGAGATAAAACTTTACGTTGGTATCTTGTGAAAAAAAAACAAAGTTAGAGTAACGTAATAAACATTTTTCCTTTTGTACGATCTATTTAAATTTCATCATTCATAAATAGTATTTCAAAATACAAAAAATCGAAATAAAGATAAAAAAGTGTTTTTACGATAATGGTGAGCAAAAGGGTTATAAGAAAGGGAAATATGGAGGAAATGTAATAGGCAAAAAGCGGGGAAGTTATGAAGCGGTCAATTTGAAAGTAAAACGAGGTTAATGTAAGAATGGAATATAAGCGAAAGAATGAAGGAGTTTAGAAGATAGAGAAAAAGAAATGTGTGCGCGCATATGAGAAAAATATATGAAATAAGAAAAACGAAGCTAACTGTCTGGATTCAATATTTTAAGGATCTCAGTTTTTAGATGGTTTAAACTGTAAGCCAATATCTTTAGCGATTCTTTATACCATGCTAGACCGTATCCTTGCATTGAAGTATATAGAAAGTACTCCTCTTTCGATATAAAGATCTATAGATGTTATTGCAACATGTTCTTCGCATCTCTGTACTGTTATAAGGCCTAACCCCGAAAAAATATAATTTAATGACGTACTGAAATTGTACCATTAAATAAAACGCTCTAATAAAAAGATATAATCAGAAAATATTTTATAGCTTTAAGAGAAATTGTTTCAGAGTTTCATTCTAGCTTACTGTTTATAATATGCTTGCAATATTATACTTAAATGATTGAATAGGGCTTATTTTGTTTTAAATATTGTACTGTTGTTTAAATTATCATTAATTTAAAATACATAAGAAGAAAATTTAAATAAGAAACTATTAAAAATTATCATTAAATGAAACTAAACTTTTATATTCTGGTAAATAATTGGGTGATTACGAGGTGTGGCTATTAAATAACGAGACTGACGTTGTAAAAACTTTTATTTTTATTTTATACATAATCACTTATTGTCTCCTTCAAAATACAATCCTTCTCTATCCCTACAACGCTCCATGCGAATTTTCCATTGTTAGAAACAGTGCTGGAAGTCATCTTCTGTCAGCTCCTTCAGGACACGTCCCGCTTTCTCATTTACAGCTTCCACAGACTCAAATCTTGTCCCTTTTAATGAAGATTTCACCTTAGGGAACAGTTAGAAATCACATAGTAAAAGATCTGGTGAATAAGGTAGATGTTCTAACACTGAGATGCTGTACTTGGCTAGGAACCTCTTGACAGATAACGCAGAATAAGCTGGCGCACTGTCTTGGTGGAGAACCCCATGGATTTTCCCTTCCACATTTCGAGGAATTTTTTCCTACTCTTTGGCGTAGTTTAGAAAGTACCTCAAGGTAGTAATATTGATTAATTGTTTGACCTTCAGGAGCCCAGTGAAGGTACACAATCCCATTGATATCAAAAATAAAAATCATCATTGTTTTAAATTTTGACTTGCTCATTCGAGCTTTTTTGGCTCTCGGTGATGTTCGGCTCTTCCAGTGCATGGATTGGCGCTCCGTTTCCGGATCATAAGTAAAACCATGTTTCATTACATGTTATTATCGTTTCCAAAAAATTTGGGTCATTTTCAATCGCGTACAAAGTATCAGTACAAACATTTTTGCGAGCTTCATTTCAAACACTTTTGAGCGGCACGTGTCCTGAAGGAGCTGACCGAAGATGACTTCCAGCACTGTTTCCAACAATAGAAAATTTACATGAAGCGTTGTAGAGATAGAGAAGGAATGTATATTAAAGGTGATAACTAGTGATTATGTATATATTAAAATAAAAATTTTAATGGAATTGAAATAACTGTGGAATTATTTAAAAAAAGTGGAAATAAATAACAGAGAAAGTACCTATACATATTTTTTACATTTTCTTGATAAGTTGTATAGGAAAAAAAGAAATTTTATTTAATGATTTATAATAAGATATTTATCATAAGTTACTTTATGTTGTTTCTTTAAAAATTAAGTAAAGATGTTTACTTTTATTGTTATAGTATTTTGAAAGTTTCATATGATTGTATAGTTTGTATTTTTAATTATTTATTATTATTTGTAAACAAGAAAGAAAGAAAAAAAATTAAAACTACCGTCTAAAAGTCAATACATTTTACTAAGATTTATATCTAGTGTTTTCTTTTGGTAGATATGTGATGTTTCAATATAAAAATGAACAAATGAGTAAAATTTAATATGGTTTGGAAATGATAGGCTATAGATACTTAAGTGATATAGGAAATACAATAATAATAGTATATATTTTTGCATATTATTGTAAACATAAAATACCAATACAATGAACATATTAAAGATAATAAATATTGTTAAGATGGAGGAGAAGAATAAGAAATACATAGAGAATGAAATAATAAAACCGATATAGTAATAACGGTGGATGTGTCGTATATTCCGTACTATATTTTATAAATACGCTATAATATTATAACAGAGAAACGCAGTATGGTGTCAGAACGGAGAAGAAATTTAGAATCGGATAAGAAAAGGGAAGGAAAGGGAATATGAAATGGATGAAGATAGAAAGAGAAAGTGTGATAAAGATGGGGGTAAGAATAGTGATAGGGTGGGAAGAATGATGCCTCCTTGGCGGGCTCATCAGTGTGTGCGCGGGTTTTAACGGCGCTGATTCTCGAGACGGACCCCCGGGGGTGCTACGAGGAGAACCCATTTTGACTGACAGATCCCGCGGCCCGCATACGAATCGCCTACTTTGGTCCTACCCCCGCCATATTTACTGTATAGAAGTCCGCTTCGCAAGAGAGCGGCCCATGCAGATAAGCTCACATTAATTGGGCACCGTTGCTGCTGCTACTTCTCCTGCTACTGTACTACTACTATTTCTACTGCTTTTACTGCTACTGCTGTTTCACAACACAGTCTTCTACCCTGTAACCCTCTCCATCCCTATAAAACAATACCAGAAGCATAGTCACCCCTCCCTGGGCGAAACATCATTTATGTTGACTATCATTTCTATTGGTACCATTACATCTATAAAATAAAACATTATACTATAACTCAAAAAAAACATTTAATCACGCCTACCTCTGCAACTATCAAACATAACCTACAAGATATAATTTCAAAACATATAACTAAATTAGATTTTTTATTTTAATGAATGTAATACTTTAATATATTCAACATGGAATAATCATGATCTACCAAACAAATAGCCTAAATAAAATTTTTACATTACATAAGGTTTGAATGACAAAACCTGTAAACGTTCATTTATTTACTTGAATGCACCTTGTGTGAAATCAGGAGATACAGAAATCAAATATTGGAAAAGTTTCAAAGGCTTATTCATAACACAGTAAACTCATATTATCTGAATTGATTTGTCTCGGACATTTCGGATATGCAGAAATTCAGATAATCAGAACAATTACTAAAAATCTGGTGTGAATCACTCACACGACTTTCTCTTGCAAATGTAAATAATTAACATATAACTATGTTTAATCATGAGTAAACAACATAAAATGAAAACATAACCTAATTGTAATCATGAGTGAATGATGCAAAATGTTTAAAGCTTAAAATGGGTAGTGGAAAATCAACCTTTATAGAACTTATCGAACTTATAGAAATATAGAAAATATGGAAAATCACCAATATTGACTCTAATTTACTAAGCTCTGTAGAAAGAATTTATTGGAATAAAAGTTGTAGGTTTTTTATTTTCTACAGAAAACTTTGATCATATATATACTCGTACATTATTGTCGTACAATGCATACTATGAACGTATTCTTAAAAAATCTGGTGTGAAACACTCACACAACTTTCTCTTGCCAATGCAAATAATTAACAATAAACCTAACATTAGTATTAAAACATTAGAAATGAACAAAAACTAACCTCAAAAACATAACCTTATTTTAATCATGAGTGAATGACGCAAAATGACAATCGAACTCAGTTTGGCTTAAAAATACGGAAAATCACGCTTTCACGCTAAACTAGGCTCTGTAGAGAAAAATGCTCTAAACAAAAGTTGTAGATCTTTTAATTTTCTATAAATTTAATTATATACACTTTTGTCGTAAAATGCATACTAAGACCGAAATGTTAAAAAAATCGATTTTTCTCACGTTTTCGTGAGAAAAAAAAACAGAAAATCGCAAATTACCGCTAAACTAAGCGTTATACAAAAAAATGTTTGAAACAGAAGTTGTAGGTTTTTAAATTCTCTACAACTTTTATTATATAAGTTTTTGCGCTAAAATTTATATTAAAGCCGTAATCTTAAAAAAACAACGTTTTTACGTGAAAACAGCCTCACCGAGAATTTCAGCAAACATGGCGCCTACACTATCTTGTAGAGAATAAAAAATTAAGTAAAATAGGCGATTTTAAAAAAAATCGTAGGACTAGTTTTTGAGAAAATCGCAAAAAACTGAAAAATTATACGAATAAACTACTACTTCCGGTTGACCGATTTTGATGAAAATGTTCGTGTCGCGTCCGGTAGTGGTATGTAACTTAAGTTTCAAGTTTCAAGTTCGTACGATGTTCCGTTCTTGAGATATTCTGTTCACACACAGACACACAGACACACACACAGACCAATCGCTAAAAACATGTTTTTTGGGTTCAGGGGGTCTGAAAACGTATAGATTCGGTGAAAACTCGATTTCGAAAAATCGACATGAAAACAATACTTTCCTTCCTATATATTCATATAGGCAAGAGAAAGTAAAAATTTAGTAAATGAAGTTATTTTTTTTCAAAAAAAATCATAGATCCTGTTAAAATTGTAAAAATGAAAAATTACACGAATAAACTACTACTACCGGTTGACTGATTTTGATGAAAATATTCTTGTCAGGTCCTCTAGTGATACGTAACTTAAGTTTCAAGTTTCAACTTTGAAAAATAATCCTAAACTTAAGATATTTTGTACAAATTTACACAAACACACAGACCAATAACTAAAAACAATGTTTTTGGCCTGAAAACATGTATTTCTAGTGAAAATTTTATTTTAAAAAATCGAAATAAAACAATAATTTCCTTTCCTATATATTCATATAGGGCAAAAGAAAGTAAAAAAAAATCTGGTTTGAAACATTCACACGACTTTATTTTGCCAATGCAAATAATGACCACTATAACCTAACATTAATAATAAAACATTAGAAACGAATGAAAATACCAACTTCAAAAATCATAACCTAGTTTTTATCATGAGTGAATGGTGCAAAATGAAAATCATCCTTAGTTTGGCTTAGGCCTATACGAAAAATCACTCTTCATGCTAAATTTGGCTCTGCAGAGAAAAATTCTCTAAATAAAAGTTGAAGATCTTTTAATTTCCTATAAATTTAATTATAATACACTTTTGTCGTAAAATGCATACTAAAGCCGAAATCTTAAAAAAAACTATTTTTTACAGGTTTCCATGAAAAAAAAAACAGAAAATTACTAATTATCGCTAAACTAGCGTTATACAAAAAACGTTGGTAGAAATGCTTAACCCGTGAAGAGAAGAAAAAAAAGAAGAAAAAGTAATATATCAAGGGAATTTATTAATACCTACTTTTTCTATGAAAAATGATTATTTATTTCATGAGTCAGCATACATGTAGTGATGACTCGTAATGAACTACAACCAATACCAAAACTTAAATATAAATATATTTTGTTTGTCAACTGAATCACCCATTATGTGATTGCTCACTGATTATAACTGATAAAACTAAGGAATTACTATGTAAATAGCAAAAGGATAATCCGTTTGAAATTGACAAAAATTTTTCGATTTAAAAAATAATAAATACATTTTTTTATTTAAACAGAACACGTTTGTGTGAAACGCCTTCAATTAAAAAGTTAGGCGTACCCGTATTTTCTTGACACAACGGAAAAGATCTCGAAATTTAAATGGTGATAAAATTTCGATGTTTAGTTAGAATGAAAGAACTAAATGGTTAAAGTAAATATTGACCCGCGGTAGGGTAGGGTTGAAACATTTACTCCTCAACCTGTAAACTCTCTCATTACCCGAAGGTTGTGAGCTGCGGCACAGTACTAGGATTTTCACCGTGAAAGGGTGTAAATTTTCAAGTCTTTTCCGTATTCTCCCTCTTCTCCTATCCCTTATCAACGTTCAATCGAACATTTCCCTTAATTTACTGTTGGTAATTAAAGGGTTACCCACACACAGACGAGATACAAATGTATTTACACGCACACACAGACACATATACATACATCAAGGATAAGTTTTTCTCGTCGGAGGAAAATAGAAAACAGTAGTGGCTGGCGTGAGAGTGAATTTAGGCTTGTGGAAGGGTTTTTCCAAGTTTGTTGTTCTCAGTGATGGGGTATGTGAGAGGAACAAGAGTAGAGAAATAATCAAACGCTAAAAGGGAGAAGATTTGCTTTGATCTCACGACTTCCTGTCCATCCTGCTAAATACTTTACAAAGCTGATAGGTACTTTTTCGTTTTCTCTCGTTTCTCTTATATACGTATGCAAACAACATACTCTTCCACTTTAATCGACCCGTTTTATTTTCTTAACTTTCATAAACAATTAAAATCATTATAAATTTTGACAAATATAAGAACAAAATTAATATACGTTAAAACTATACAAGTAACTAACAGTATTACACAAGAAAAGATTTCATAGCTTTAATAACATAATTATAGTTCTTTCTACTCTACTAAAATTATGTTTTACATAACCTCAATGTTTAGCATAAAAGTGTGAAAGATTTACTCAAAGAACTTGTTAAATTATAGACAACATCAGATGCAATATGCGAACAAGTATTACGTGATGAGTTTAAAAGAAAACATCTAACAAAGTATAATTGAACATTCTGAAAAGTTGTACATCTTTTGTGTACTTCTAAAAGTTTTAAATTCTTGTTATCTTACATAAAATCTTAATAAACATCAGTAAATACAAAGTAATCATGTATTGCAGGGAACAGGCCATTTTAATTTTCCCTATACCTGCAATGGGAAAATATACTTAGGTAGCCTATATTTTTTTGTAGGGACCGTTAAAGCTAAAAACCTCAGCTTTGGCATCTTATGTACAATACCTTTTCACACATTTGTACCAGATATATTCATGTATCTTTATCCAATCTAAAAATATATTTTTTAAATGTTCAATTGTGCATGGTTTTTATGAAAAAAACACCCAAAAAAATAAAAACTATCCTGAGAAAAGTTTAGTCTACCTAAAGTCAAAAATACTATTCCTGACACAGTCCCTAAAAAAAGTGTACCTCAAGTCAAAAAATCTGGTGTGAAACACTCACACAACTTTCTCTTGCCAATGCAAATGATTAATAATAAACCTAACATTATTAATAAAATATTAGAAATAAACAAAAACTAACCTCAAAAACATAACCTTATTTTAATCATGAGTGAATGACGCAAAATGACAATCGAACTCAGTTTGGCTTAAAAATACGGAAAATCACGCTTTCACGCTAAACTAGGCTCTGTAGAGAAAAATGCTCTAAACAAAAGTTGTAGATCTTTTAATTTTCTATAAATTTAATTATATACACTTTTGTCGTAAAATGCATACTAAGACCGAAATGTTAAAAAAATCGATTTTTCTCACGTTTTCGTGAGAAAAAAAAACAGAAAATCGCAAATTACCGCTAAACTAAGCGTTATACAAAAAAATGTTTGAAATAAAAGTTGAAGAATTTTACATTCTCTACAACTTTTATTATATAACGTTTTGCGCTAAAATGCATATTAAAGCCGCAATCTTAAAAAGAAAAAGTTTTTGCGTAAAAACAGCCGCACGCAGAATTTCACCAAACATGGCGCCTACCCTATATTGTAGAGCATAAAAAATGTAGTAAACCAGGCGATTTTAAAAAAAATCGTAGGACTAGTTTTTGAGAAAATCGCAAAAAAGTGAAAAATTACACGAATAAACTACTACTTCCGGTTGACCGATTTTGATGAAAATGTTCGTGTCGGGTCCGGTAGTGGTATGTAACTTAAGTTTCAAGTTCGTACGATGTTCCGTTCTTGAGATATTCTGTTCACACACACACACACACATACACACACACACACGCACACACACACACACACACACGCACACACATACACGCACACACACACGCACGCACGCACACACACACACACACCACACACACACACTCACACACACACACACACACACACACACACACACACACACACACACACACACACACACACACACACACACACACACACACACACACACACACACACACACACACACACACACACACACTCACACACACACACACACACACACACACACACACACACACACACACACACACACACACACACACACACACACACACACACACACACACACACACACACACACAGACCAATCGCTAAAACATGTTTTTTGGGTTCAGGGGGTCTGAAAACGTATAGATCCGGTGAAAACTCGATTTCGAAAAATCAACATGAAAACAATACTTTCCTTCCTATATATTCATATAGGCAAGAGAAAGTAAAAATACAATATGTGGAAAACGCGTATATAAAATCATATTACCGCAACAGAAACACTTAATTGCCACATGGAATTAACTTCCAAAATAAAACACCAATATTTATCTGTAATATACTAACTTACACTATTTTTCAAAGCTGATGAGCTCTGAACGTATACATTGCCCCTTACCCACTTCATAGCTAGCCAATGGCTTGTTAGCAACATTGCTAATACTTATTCTCAAAGCTCTGTTATATTTATTTCGTCAGCCATTTTTTGGTCTTTTAATAACAACTGAGTAGCTCATTACCAAAACCTGCTATTTTGAGAAAAAATTGAAAATGACATTACATTCTTATTCTCATGTTTTTTGAGCGCTGAATTCATCGGTGATGTTAGTTTTTTCCTAACACTGCTATTTCTTATATAAATTAATGGTGTGAATTCAGCTTTGTTTCCAAAAGCTGCTATTTGTTAGGTCTAAAACTTGCTGTTTCATTTCCTAAACATTCTATTTTATTGTAAGTTCCTAAACCAGCTATTTCTTTGTTAATAATACGGCGTGCATGAATTGTGCTTCCAAAACCTGCTATTTACAAGATTCAAAATGGCGGCTTATAGTAACAAGTTCCTATTTATATTTTCATCTAAGATGTAGATGCCTACATAAGGCATTTTATTTATAATATAACATTAATTGAAACTTTTGGACTATTTGATAGGAAATGTAGGAAAGTGGAAGAAATTATTTATCCTGATCAATATGATCAAATTTTGACTGAAGTAGGTACATTGTTTAAGGCACCTGATGTAGTTTTCAGTGACTGGAAGCTGGTTTGTGACAAGTACCTCAGAAGTGAAACTCAGGAGTTTCTACATCACATGACATTTACAAACACATAATACTTCTATGCCAGAGGATTATGTTGATTAAAAAACTTAATAAAAAAAATCATGCCACTCAAGCAAAGTTGAATGATGTGAAAGGACTTTTAACTGCTACGGGCAAAGACTGGAATACTATGGACTTCTACAAAAACGTATTCTCATGTCAGCAAAGTGTAAATTTAGCTCATGAAAGTGATGATGAAGACATTGCTGTTGTTTCCGAAGACATTTTCTAAGTATTTCTATTTTATTTTCAATAATCATACAAATTCATAATCAATAATATTACATAATAATTATTAATAATATACTGTTATTTTTTTAAGATAATTTTTAGGCTTAATAAAGTTAATAATGAACCTGAACGTTTCATTTTAAATAGAGAACCACTGGATTTTTATTTTTTCCAAAATCTACTATTTTAACACTTTAGTTCCTAAACCTGCTATTTTGAAAGTTTGTGGGCAAAACCTGCTATTCTATTTTTTAAAACCAAAATTACTAAATATAAAATAAAAATTTCCAAAAATAAATTAGCCTAGACTACAAAATGATTTTTTTTATATTTAAAAAAAAATTGCTCTCAAATCGGTTCAGTAAATATTTTGTGATAGTATTTAGCTCCTACTGTAAAATTCTACAAAACCTAAATAGCAGGTTTTGGAAATGAGCTACTCAATTATAACCTATGAACATACAACCAGCTGATTATATTATAAAATTGCACGTTAACTCGTAACCCACTGGGTTGGTCTAGAGGTAAAGTAGTCGCCAAAATCAGCCGTTTATCAGCTGATTTTCGGAGACGATGGTTCCTGGTTCAAATCCTAGTAAAGGTAGTTACTTTTATACGGATTTGAATACTAGACAGTGGTTCCCGGTGTACTTTGATGGTTGGGGTTCAATTAACCATACTCTCTCAGGAGTGGTCGACCTGGGTCTGTACAAGACTACACCTCATTTACATGTCATACACATCATCCTCATCTCATTGAGTCATGGGGTTGCTTATTGTTCTGAATTGAACAGATTGCAACGTACACCTATTAGGAATAAAAAAAACTCGCTCTACAATCGATGTTCAGTACAAGATGCAAGACACTGCCGTGGCCAAGCGTAACGTGGTGACGCTGCGTTGGGTGCCGGGGCACCAGGGAGTGCCTGGAAATGAGAGAGCGGATGCCTTAGCAAAGAAAGGTGCAGCCTCTCACTTCATAGGCCCCGAGCCATTCTGTGGAATTGGTGAAGGCTATTATAGAGGTATAGTTAGGGCCTGGGAAGAGGAGGCTAAAACCTCCTATTGGGAGAAGGTGCCAGGCTGTGAACAGGCAAAGAAATTCATTGCCTATTCCAGCAGAAAGGCTGGGATATATAATAGACTAGGAAGACAGGACATGAGGAGGGTAGTGGGCCTGATGACTGGTCATTGTAATCTTGGGTATCATTTATCCAAGATAGGAGTTGCTGAAGAGAGCCTGTGTAGATTCTGTCATGAGGCAGAGGAGAAGGCTGAGCATATTTTATGCAGTTGCAAAGTGGTTGGCTGCAAAAGAAGAGCGCTGATGGGTAAGGACGTGTTAACACCTTCTCAGGTAAGTGCACTAGATCCTAGGCAGATCCTGCGCTTTATCGAAAGTGTGGGTCTTGCATAAATAAGGAATAGGGGCAATCACAATAGATCTTTTAGGTCGCGGTGAGGAGGGGCTGCAGAAGCCTGAACGCCCTGGTTGTAAAGAAAGAAGAAGAAGAAGATGCAAGACACGAGTGAAACAGTGAACTACTACGTCTCTTGTAACTTACGCACGCGCTCGTAATGTTTGTCAAGCTGATACATTCATACAATCTGACCACGCTGGAAAACGTTCTGATTGGTCCAAACGCGTGGAACAGCTGAGCTCATCAGCTGTGAAAAGCATAGTTACATTTTTGTAGGAACTGTTAAAGCCACGAAGCTGAGCTTTGGTACATTTATGTACAGTATCTTTCTACACATTTGTACCAGAGCTTTTTCATTATCTGTTTCCAATCTAAAAATACATTTTTTAAATGTTTAAATGTACATGGTTTTTATGACAAAAATACCAAAAAAATTAAAACCAACCAGAAATTTTGAAACACCTCAGGAGTAAATACAGAACTTAGTACTAAAAAGTACTGTGAAAAATTTTACAATTCTAGGTCGTATGGTTCCTGAGAAAAGTGTAACTAAAATCAAAAAATACAATACGGGGTAAACGCGTAAACGCGAGTTTTGATGGTTGTGATTCAATTAACCATACTATCTCAGGAATGATCGGCCTGGGTCTGTACAAGGCTACACTTCATTTACTTGTCTTCTCATCATCCTCATCTCACTGTGTCAAGGAGGTTGAATGTTGTTTTTAAATTGTACAGATTGCAACATACATACATTAGGAATTAAAAGAAAATTATTGATACAGTCCACTGGTTAAAAAAAAACTGGTTCCCTCCTGGCTGTTTAAACAATAGTCATTTAACTAAACTATTTAAGCAAACTAGAGTAGTTTATTTTTATTTAACGTCGCATCAACTGCAACAGTCATTAGCGATGATGCTGGGGTGTAACTGTGGAGGATGAAATGATTTTTTTTGTAACGTATGAAAATATGCCATGCCTGAGTGGGATTCAAACCCACAACCGCATGATAAGAGGCAAAACTAAAGTAATGTTTCAGCAATTTTGGCGTTTTATTTAACAACAAAACATTTTTACTTTCTCTTGCCCTATTTGATTATATTCTATGCTGGGGTCCCAGGTTCGATTCTCAGTCAGGTCTGGCATTTTTTCATCACTCATTTTCATATATCATCATTCTCCACCTTCTGTATTGGCAAAAATTGCAAAAGAGTCAGACATAAAACAAAAATAAATATGTGAATATAGGGAAAGAAAGTATTGTTTTTATGCCCATTTTTCAAATTCAAATGTTCATCAGAACTACACGTTTTCAGGCCCTGTAAACCCCTGAACACAACATCCTCATCTGATTAGGTCATGGGGTTGCTTATTGTTTTGAATTGAACAGATTGCAACATACACACATTAGGGATTAAAAAAAAATGTTTCATGCACCAGTGCCATTAATTAATTAATTTAATTAATAAATATAAAAACAGTAACACTGTAATATTATAAGAAAAACTATATACAACATGAACTTTATCGAATAATTATTTCAGAACTCATCATATAAAATACTCCTATCACACTGAAATTTTGAGAAAATATCATAATAATGATTTATTGGAATTATTATAACAGTTGGAACAGTTTGGCAATGGAAAGACGTGAATTATAATAACGACTAAGATGAAATGGAAAGATAAAAGGGAAAGAGAGAGTAAAAGAGTGTAAGTTACGGGAAGAGAATAAGATTGAAGTGAAAGAAAAAGGGGGAGTAGAGATCAGAAATGAGAAGAGGTGTCTTCGGATAGGAAGATGAGAGTGTAAATAGGAAGGAATAGAATGAGATAACGAGATGAATTTAACAGAGATGGAAAATGAAGGGTAGGTAAGATGAGATAATGATTTATTGTAATTATTGCTGCTTTGTTTGCATCTCTCAACTAATTAACAATATATCATTCAAATACTCCTTTCGCATAATACTCTACTGCTGTTCCTGTAACTAAATGGTGCAATCAAAACCCTTCTCTACACGTACAGTATATCGATATCGAGTTATGAATTATATTGTAACAACTATTATTTCATTTATGTTTCGAATGAAACAGCAATAAACAATAAAGTTCTCATTTATCAAAATAATATATCTGGATCTATCTTCTTACGTTAATATTCCAGTTTCCTCATCGACTCGGCAATAAATTATGAAAACTTTTTATTTATCATTATCTTATATAAATCAGTGACGGTACGGAATGGTTCAAGTTTCATTAAAATTAACTTTTTGGTTGGTAGTTTCATTTTACCAATATTATAATTTGTTTTATTTTTTCACCATTCATTTTACATATAGTTACTTGAGTCAAAAATTTACCTTTGTTTTGAATAAGGAGTAAAGGAGGAAAAGCATCAGTGCGCATGTGCGACTAATTTGGTATCAGTTCGCCACCACAACAACAAAAACTATACTTAGAGGGCATACGAGGTGTGGCTATTAAATAACGAGACTGACGTTTTAAAAATTTTATTTTTATTTTATATGTGTACATAATCACTTATTGTCACCTTCAATATACACTCCTTCTCTATCCCTACAACGCTCCATGCAAACTTTCCATTGTTGGAAACAGTGCTGGAAGTCATCTTCTGTCAGCTCCTTCAGGACAAGTGCCACTTTCTCTTTTACAGCTTCCACAGACTCAAATCTTGTCCCTTTTAATGCAGATTTCACCTTAGGGAACAGGTAGAAGTCGCATGGTGCAAGATCTGGTGAATAAGGCAGATGTTCTAACACTGAGATGCTGTACTTGGCTAGGAACCTATAGACAGATAACACAGAATGAGCTGGCGCACTGTCTTGGAGTAGAACCCCATGAATTGTCCTTCCACATTTCGAGGAATTTTTTCCTTACTCTTTGGCTTAGTTTAGAAAGTACCTCAAGGTAGTAATATTGATTAATTGTTTGACCTTCAGGAGCCCAGTGAAGGTACACAATCCCATTGATATCAAAAATAACAATCATCATTGCTTTATATTTTGACTTGCTCATTCGAGCTTTTTTGGCCCTTGGTGATGCTTTTTCTTGGTCCATGCTCTTCCAGTGCATGGATTGGCGCTTCGTTTCCAGATCATAAGTAAATAACAACGTTTCATCACATGTTATTATTTTCTACCTGTTCCCTAAGGTGAAATCTTCATTAAAAGGGACAAGATTTGAGTCTGTGGAAGCTGTAAAAGATAAAGCGGCACATGTCCTGAAGGAGCTGACAGAAGATGACTTCCAGCACTGTTTCCAACAATGGAAAATTTGCATGGAGTGTTGTAGGGAAAGAGAAGGAGTGTATATTGAAGGTGACAATAAGTGATTACGTATAAAATAAAAATAAAATTTTTACAACGTCAGTCTCATTATTTAATAGCCACACCTCGTACAATATATTCCGAAACCTTTTGTAGGTTAACAGTACAAATATAACTGTTTATTACCATAAACGGAAATGTCGGTTTCTTGAAAACACGGTCAAACCATTCACAGTGCTGAACAAAACATAATATCCAATGTAATAAAATGGTGTGAAGTTGAAGCTAAACAAAAAGACTTTTCCGTGCCTCTTAATAAAATCTGGAAGCGAAAGGCCAACTACTGTCATGTTTCTCTTTTCACAATTCAAAATACAAAAAAGGAAGTTAAAGACAGTGAAGAAGATAATTCTTCATAGACAGTTTATTTGACACCTAGTAAAAAAAGAAAACAGTTATATCAATAAGAAAGTGATTCCGACATGTGAAACGTTATTACCAGTTTTGAAAGAAAGGCTAAATTTTAATTGGAAACTTTGTACGTTAAGAAAAATGTTAAATTTACTGGGGTTTAAGTGGAAAACAATCGCAACAAAGTATATTAATCGAAAGGCAACATGTGGTCAACAAACGGTGCAATTGCACCGTATGACACTATATTTTACACTAGTAAAATTTAGGGGCCCTGGGAAGTGACCTGGGGAGGGCTTCGGCTCTGGCAAAGGGGAGTGATGACGCGTCACGATACACAACATCGGTATCAAAATAAGCGGTTAATCAAGAGACCGCTCTTAGCCTCTCTCACTCCAACTCCAACACTTTAACCTACAAGAGGTGCCCCTGTTACGCTGAGCAACTCGATGGAAGGTTGGGTTAAACCCCAGCGGGAAATCGGGTCAGCAAGCTGATAGGTGTTGGGGGCTGAGGAGCCAATCTTCAGTCAATACTCACAACCTGATGGTCATGCCTCAATCTTTGACGTCTCAGGGAGTAATGATCAAAGAGGATAGGATCATGAAGTGATCTCCAAAACAGGATTGTTAGGAATCCTTAGGAGGCAGCCCCTCCACCTAACTAGCCTTGCCGTAGGGTTAATATCCCACGCAGGGCGAAACATAAACGTATTCAAAGAGAGGCCCGACGCTGAGAGGCAGAAGGGAGAGATAAAGAAGAAGAAGAATAAGTAAAATTTAGTGTCTGACTGTTGAAGTTGGCAGCACTGTCAGATTTCTCTTCCTTTCCTCACAGCCAATCCATACACAAAAGGCATTCTTGTGACTCTCTATCTATAACAATAATAACATGGCGTAGTAGCAATAGTGACCATAAGAGGCAGGTGGAGGGTTAAATTATTTGTGCTCAATCTGTTAGTTTCAAGACTAGTTCTGTTTTTTTTAGCACATGGTCAGACAATTAAATTACTGAATCATTTAAGAACAGTTAAACGTTCGCTTTTATGGAGGGTTCTGGAAAGGAGAGGATACCCTAAACATATTATCAGGATATTGCAGAGCCTGTACGAAGATACTGTGATTTTACTAGATTTAGATGGGAAAGTGACAGAGCCTATTAAAACCAATAGAGGAGTTCGGCAGGGATGTTGTATATCGTCGACGTTGTTTAATATATATGTGGACAACATGTTGAGAACGTGGAAATGTAATGTAGACCCAGGTATACAGATCTCGGATGGCTTCTTTATGAACTCTCTTTTATATGCGGATAACAAAGTTGTAATACAACAGAATGAAGACGAGTTACAAAAATCGGTATTTATGTTGGAACAAGTTGCAAAACAATACAATCTGGAAATATCATCCACAAAATCTAAAACTATGGCTTTTAAAGGTAAATATACAATAAGGACGAGAATAGAGATGAATGGAAGGGCAATAGAACAGGTTAAACATTTTCAATATCTTGGGAGTGATGTTTCATACGATTTTGATAAAGACATAACAGTTAAACTGGCCAAATTTCAGAATATTTGTGGAAATATTCACAGACATCTGAAGAATAAAACGAGGAAGGAAACACGCCTCAAATTTTTCAACACTATTGCGGTTCCAACACTCCTATATGGCAGTGAGTCATGGGTGCATACTGCTAAAAGCGATAGTAAAATTCAAGCTGCGGAAATGAAGTTTTTACGAAGTGTGCATGGATGTACCAGAATGGATAGAATAAGGAACGTGGATATTAGAAGCACACTATCAGTTCAGTCTTTGCATGAAAAGATAATAAAAAATAGACAACGATGGTGTAGTCACCTGGACAGAATGCCAAACGAAAGGATGCCAGTGGCAGCTTTAAATTATCAGCCAGTTGGCAGAAGAGATGTAGGGAGGCCGAGAGGGAGATGGGTACCGGAACAGGTTCATGTAACCTAATCCTTGGAAGTGAAGATGATGATGATGATTTAAGAAAAAAAAAAAAAAAAAAAATTTGAAAAAATTTGAAGAAAAAAAAAAAAAAAAAAAAAAAGAACAGAACAAGTAGAGGTGTAAAAAACACTATAATGCTTTTTACCGTTGATGAGCTCTGGTGTTCCATGCATTTAGACCAATCATAACATTTGCCAGAGTTGTCAGATTGTACGAATGTATCAGCCTGACAAACATTACACGCACACGCATATAAGAGCTGCAGTAGTTCACTTGTTTCTTGCATCTCGTACTGAACACATCAATTATATAGAGTGTGTTAACATGCAATACTTTATAATATAAACAGCTGGTAGTATGTTCATAGTTGTTATTGAAAGACCAAAAAAATGGCTGACGAAATATATAACAGAGCTATGAGAGCAAGTATTGGCAATGTTGCTGGCAAGTCATTGGCTAGCTATGAAGTAGGTAGGGGGGAATGCGTATGTTTAGAACTCATCAACTTTGAAAAATAGTATAGTCAGAGTTATCTCCTCTGAGAGTAATGAATTTCATTAAACACCCAAACCCTGTCGTGAATGAAGTGAAGGCGTCATTTTATGTAGAGTAGAAATTAGATGCTTTTCAGAGGGCCTGGCATGCTGATAAGTATTCTTTTTAATTCTCTGAGAAAGGCAATGGTAAACCATCTCACTCCTTTTTTACTTAGTAAAGCCTCTAGTCTAGAGGTTCAAACTAGCCTTTCGGCTGATTACCTAAATTAATAGCAATAATAGCATTTAACTAAATGCTTTCGAAGAGAGAATGGTACACTAGCTGTGAACATTAAGGAAAATTGCAAGATCATAGCTGAATACTTTAGAAGTTGCTGAAATGTGATGAACCTGAAGAATAATTACCAAAAAAGATTCAAGGTGAAGAAACAAAAATTTATCTCAAACAAATTCAAGAGAACTTAGGAAGATAGTCATGGAACTAAAAAACAACAGAGCTGCTGTTTTCTTCTTTTTTGACTGCATCCAGGAGACTTCAAAAGGGAGAATAGAATAAGTCAAGATAAAACTGATAATTCTAAATATTAAAAATATGTAAAAAATGTATTACTTACCAATAATGTTTTACCACAACTAAATTGCTTACTTTAGTAAGCCTGTATATCAAATAATTCGCAATTAGCCTCAATGTTTAATTAAAAGTTTATGTACTTTTCAACCAAAACTATTAAGGAAAGAATTCTTGTACACTGCAAAATGTTTCATCAAGTTTTTTTGTAGGTTTTTTTAAACAAACTTAAATTATCACAACTTTTTAAAGCTTGTGGCAATTTATGTATTTTCTACCTGCAAAAGTAGGTTTTTGTTCAAACAATTTAATATTAAGATTAGTGATTTAGTAATCTATTTCTAATGTAGTGGTTGTGGACATTTAAATTCTGTAAAAAGGTATTTTGCTTTACATACGTTATCACTTTAAAGATGTACAAAGAGGGAACTGTAAGCAATTGAAGCTCCTTAAATAATATCTGCATGAGGTTAAGTGGTCAACTCCCACCATACACCTAATAGCTTTTTCTGAATTTTAAAAACTCTTTACAGTTGACTCAATCATGGGATAAATGTTCAAAAATGGTGGAGAAGTAACCATCCAAATACTTAAAAAAGAAATGGAAAAGATCTTGGAAACTGAGAAGATTCCCAGTTAATGGAAAATGGCACTGATACATCCACTGCATAAAAAAGGGATAGAATGGATGTAAACAATTACCGTGGAATTTCCCTTTTACTTGTGATGTACAAAGTAATCTCTAAAGCACTTTTGACTAACCTAGAAGAACAAGTAGATCATAAACTCGGTGAATATCAAACCATGTTCAGGAAAGGAAGATCCTCTGTAGAACAGATATGGAACCTAAAACAAGTTCTGGAAAGTTATAATTCAAGATATCTAGTGGCAATGTTTGATGTTTTTAAGAAGGCTTATGATTCAATTGATCAATATATTTTAATAGAATTTAGAGTGGACATCAGAACAATGACTATCATTAAGAAAACAACACAGATATGACCAAAAGTAAAATTTCTAAGAGAAATTTTCAAAGAGAGAAATTGAAACTGGTATTATGCAAAGTAATGAACTGTCACCTTCTCTTTTTAACTGCGTGCTGAAAAAAGTTATTTAGGAATGTGAAATGGAACTTGCCAAAAAAGGATTGTTAAATCAAGTACACATTGGAGGATCAAAGAACAACATAAAAATAAACTGTCTTGTTTTTGCAGGTGATGAAGCAATCGTTTGTTGGAACACAGTAACAACAATAAAACAAATCAACATGTTAAAAAACAAGCAGAACATCAGGACTAAACATTTACTTTGAAAAAATTAAATACATAACAAACATTAAAAGAGCTCTACGTCACTTGAAAACACAGAATATAAAAATTGAAAAAGTTGGTAGCTTGAAGCTACTTCAGTGAGAAAATAAACCAAAGACTAGAGAAAAGGAAGTGAACAACAGCAGATGAGGAAAGATGGCTGGTGCACACCGAGGAACTTACCACTTGTATAAGAAGAAAGCAGTCTCAAGACAACCAAAGATTAGATATGATAATACTGTGATATAACCTGTACGTGAATGAATGCCTTAGAATGACAGAGAAGGCTGGTGTAAAAGAAGCAGAGAAATTAGAGAGAAAGATCCTCCGCAAAATATTGTGTTCAAAGATAGTAGATGAACAACTTAGGTTACGAGGTCGAGAAGAATACAAGGAAAATGAACAATTGATGGACGTGATTAAAAAAGAAAATTAAAATTTATGGACCTGTAGGGCTATAGAATGGAAGATAAAACAAATTTTTAAGACACTAAACAATAGACCTAAGGTGTGGAAAAATGGTACTAAAGAAGTCAGAAAGGATTTGGAGAAAACTGGAATAAAGCTAACCAAATTTAAAAAACTTATTACTGACGTTAAGAGCATCCATGAAGAGTAAAATCAGAACACCGGGTGGATAGAAGAAAGGAGAAAAGCATAGCAAACAAATGCTGAGAATGTGGATTCCAAAACAGAGCTTCCAGAAATGTTACCTCACGTGGTCTAAAATTAGTCCTACACGGAAAAGTCCTACTTCCTACTGACATGTTTTGGTGGGTTCGTCATAATCAGAATTTTTTTTTTGTCATCAGTCTCTCAACTGGTTTGATGCAGTTCTCCAACCTGTCTATCTTGCGCAAGTCATTTCATATTTACATACCTGTAACACCCTACATCTTTTGTAATTTGCTTTATATATTCTAATCTTTGCCTCCCTCTACAATTTACTCCCTCAATATTACCCTCCATTATCAATAGCCCAATGCCTGGATGTCTTAGGATATGCCCCACTAGCCTATCCCTTCTTTTGGTAAGATGCTTCCATATACTTCTTTTTTCATCCACTCGCCTAAGAACCTCTGAATTACTTAGTTTGTCCACCCACCTAATCTTTAACATTTTCCTATAACAGAAAAATAAAATCAATACAAATTTACTACAGAAAATGAAAAATTTAATTTAAACAAGACATATATATGGAAAAAAAATTAGATGACAGTCAAACTAATTGTCACGTAGGGTGTTACAGGTTAGCTGATGTAATAAAGCAAGATATGCAAGAGCTTAACATTGCAGAACAAGATCTTTTAGAAAAATCTGAACAGCTTAAGTTGCTTAAAGATAAAGACACAAGATTTGACAAGAAAACTTGTGTTCCATCATCAATGATTTGTACAGATAAAATCAGCCAGATCAAATCCCAAAATATGAAGAATTATTGGGAAAAGCGTAAGAATCCTAAAACCAAACCAAGAAGAATTTCTAAATTTGATTCAAGTGGTCCAATGAGGCCGTAAAAGAAAAATAGAAAAAACTAAGTCCTTCTTTTGAATATTGTATCAAAACATGTGACCTACAACAAGCAATGCCACAGCCTAAAATACCCATTGAAAAAGTATTTCATTTGAGGCAGTTGTGAGTTTATAACCATGGTTTTCATGTATATGTGTAATAATAACAAAGAGTTCATTTGTACGTAGCCAGAAAATATAGCCTCTTGTGGCTTCTGTGAAATGCGTCTTGTTTGTATAAAGTGCTATTAGACAATAATATAGAGCAAGATAAAAGAAGTTGAGGTTCTTTTCAGACTCTCCCAGTGGCCAAAATAAGAATATGGTAGTTGTTACACTATATTATATTTTGGTCGTCCACATTGCAAAATTTGATGAAATCATTCATTCTTTTCTCGTACCTAGACACACACTTGTATGTCATGCAACAGTGATTTTGGAGTGATCGAGAAAAAAGCTTGTAAACAAGATTACTTGGCCACCTCCATAGCGTAGTGGTAGCAAGCTAGCCTACCACACAGAAGTCCCGGATTCGATTCCTGGGCAGGGTTGAAAATTTTCACAAGGTAAAAACCTACTGTTCATATCCCACCGTAGTTGCTAATGACCGAGCTGTTGATGTGACCTTAAATAAAGTAAAATAAAAAAAGATTACTTTTTTACTGTAGGTGACTGGAGAAAGTTGATAGAGAATATAAGATGAAAGATCCATTTGCAGTGGTTAACATGGATAGTTCAGATTTTTTTTAAGCATAAAAACACTTTTAGATACAGTGGCAAAAGCTAATATGAGTGCAGATAAAAATAAAGTTGGTATGAGAGTTGTTATGTTGGTAAGAGTGTCTAAGAATAACCCAGGATTTTATTTTTTTTGGGATAGGTATTTGTACTCAGAAATTGAGTCATGGACTATAGTCTGTATGTTCAAAAAACAACCTGGTTGTCATAAGAAAATCAAAAGTAGGAATTTCTGACTGGAACAGTGTTAAAAGAGGCTTTGACCAATATGCCAATAAATTATCCTGATGGAAGAGTAATCAACTCCCTGAAGCACCATGACTTCTGCCATTTCTACCTTTCGTAACACCTGTGCATGACCTCTACAAAACTTGAAAACAGTCAAAGGGACAGAAAGAGGATCAAAATGAATAAAGTGGCAGTTGACTTTTGTAAAAGTGATATATTTTTAGATTTTTGTATAGCTTATTTTAAAATTAAAGCTATAAAATAGCTGTAATAACTTAATATATTACTTCCCTAAAAATGCTAGTAGTGATATAGTGTTGTGTACTAAATTAATTTTTTTTGTTTTGTTTTTTTGTAAAATGTTATTCATATAAATTTGGTTTTTAACGATTATTTTTTCTTACTACCCTGATTACTTTCAGCGAAAACAAGGTATTAATTTATAAAAATATCAAGTTTTTATATTATACAAAATCTAATAAAACTTAATTTTTCTCAAAACATTGTTTTTGTGGTGTAGCCCCTTTTCTGTCTCAGGCACTAAAAATATTCACCATAAAAGATTCATGTTAAATCTCACCTTTATATTATTAAGTTTAACATTATTTGTCTACGGATGATTGGTCAAATTTTACAATAATTATTGTAAAAGAGTTTATTTACCCACATTTAAGTGAAATGTCGAACGAATATTGTAGAACTTCTTTGTAATAGTACCCGAAAAATGGTACAGATAGCGCATCAGTCGTGTTTAATGCCATTTTATGCCGCGTGTGTGTTTGGTGTGTTTTCAAGTTTTAACATTTGAGGTTATGCATTTCTGTAATAGTGCATTTTAAGTTACCGGAAATATTATTTCATGTTTAATCGAAATTCATTACATTAAGCACATAACATGGCAGAATCTGCCAGTTCTTCAAAACAAGTTGATGTTATGGACGAAAAGAAACTTAATTCGGCTGTATCAAAATTAAGTTCACGTGTAAACACAGTGAAAGAAATACTTGAAAAATGTTTTGAAAAAGATTTATACACAAAGGCATCACCTGAAGATCGTGTAAAATATGATTTATTTCTTGCGTATGCTACTACTTCATTATTCTGGGCTTACCTTCGTACAGTAGGAGTTGATCCTAAAGAACATCCCATCAAGAGAGAGGTCGAACGTGTCAAAAACTATATGGCAAAAGCAAAAACCGTACACGATAGACATTTAAGACCCAAAGTTAATCAAGATGCATCTAAAAGGTTTGTTAGGAATGCATTATGGACCGCAGAAAGTGAAAAACAACCGACCGAATCAAGGAAACGAAAGAGGTTTGACGACGATGAATAACCCAATATTTGTATGTAATTATTTGTTTACTTTTTGTGTTTGTATTACAGTGCATTAATCATATTAAAATATTTTCTAAAAAACAATTGTTTAACACTTCGTTTAACTGTGTTTACCTAATCTAACCTGAGCTTAAAGTTAATGTTGATTTAGCACCTTGTATCATGATTCTATTTTGTATTTGGTAAGTACCTATATAACCTAAATTATGTAGTTAATCTTTAAGGTATCCGGTACCTTACTGTTTTAAGTTAATTGATGAAAATTCTTTTCTTATTGTGGTGGCTAAATTCCAGAATGTGCCCGGAAAATTACAAAAAAAAATTAGTTAAAAAATTAATTTAGTACACAACACTATATCACTACTAGCATTTTTAGGGAAGTAATAAATAAAGTTGTTATAGCTATTTTATAGCTTTAATTTAAAAATAAGCTATACAAAAATCTAAAAATATATCACTTTTACAAAAGTCAACTGCCACTTTATTCATTTTGATCCTCTTTCTGTCCCTTTGACTGTTTTCAAGTTTTTGTAGAGGTCATGCACAGGTGTTACGAAAGGTAGAAATGGCAGAAGTCATGGTGCTTCAGAGAGTTGATTACTCTTCCATAAGGATAATTTATTGGCATATTGGTCAAAGCCTCTTTTAATTTTGTTCCAGTCAGAAATTCCTACTTTTGATTAGTTAACCTTTTTATTAACTTTTGTAAACTGTGTTAGCTGAATTGAATATACATAAAGCATTGTGTTGAACTAATGAGACTGGAGAATGGAGAGTAATATTATTTTCACATCTCAATGTGAGATAAAAAATTCCCTTCCGAAATACAACCTAACAAAAACACTATCCATCTATGTAGCGTCTTTTATCATTTTATAAGCTGTAACCAAATATAACTTCTCTTGTACTAAAACAAATGAGTGTTTATTGGTAATCTGGTCACAAATCAAACTTTGTCTAATCACTTAAGTATTAGTTTATTTGTAGGTTAAATTTTTTTTGTTTTTTTTAACGTCCGACTGTTCTGCAATTACTGCTAATGCAGACGGTGAATGATGAAATGATTTTTGTAACGTATGAAAAATGCCTTGCCTGAATGGGATTCGAACCCAAGACCGCATGATGCAAGCACATTACCAACTTCGCCAATGCGGCCGGCATAGGTTAAATACTTTTTTGTTTATGTTGTATTTATTCAATTTTCAATAATAATTATTATAATTTGATACTTAAGTATTTACTACATATTTGTTGATGTAGGAGTTCTACCAAAATACTGTCTTTGTCGTGATGTTCATGAAGTTATGTACGTAACCAGCAAATATTTCAACAGGGTTATTGTTTATTTATATATTTGATCTTTTTTCTGTCTTTCTAGAATTCTGAAGTTAGAATATAAAAAGGCATTGCCTCTCCATTGTTCAGTATTGTATCAGGTATTATAAAGTGAGTTTCAGCTGTTTAGGGGGAGATTGCACAAGGGTTTTAACTCAAAATTTCGATTTTTGGTTTTTTATGTTTTTCAATTAGTTTAGGCCTAGATCTACCAGAAAAACATTAAATTACATCCAAAAAACTTTTTTTATGAAAAAATTAAGTTTTATCTGGTTTACACAGAAAAATTATCATGTTACAAAGAACTAATATTTTTTCATAATTTTTTTAAATTTTTTTTTTTTAACGTCGCATCAACTACAAGGTCATTAGCGACGACGTTGGGGTGTAACTGTGTGTAATGAGGATGAAATGATTTTTTTTTTATTTTATTTATTTTATTTAAAGTCGCATCAACTGCTTGGTTATTAGCGACTACGGTGGGTTATGAAACATTAACTGTGGGATTTGACACGTGAAAATTTCCAGACCCTGGCCGGGAATCGAACCCGGGACCTCCACGTGGCAGGCTAACACGCTAACCACTACGCTACGGAGGCGTTCAAATGATTTTTTATAACGTATGAAAATATGCCATGCCTGAGTGGGATTCGAACCCAGGCCTGCATGATGAGAGGCGAGCACGTTACCAACTGCGCCAATGCGGCCGGCTTTTCATAATTTTATACTGCTCGTGTTAGTGCAAAGAGAATTTTAGTTTTTAAAATATCTGAATCACAGTTTTTGATATTCTCAGCTGTTGGTTCAGCTTTCTAAACAACAAACTATTGATGGAAAATTTACAAACCAGTAAACCTACCAGGCTGAAATTTTCACCAGTTAATTATCTTGTATATCCATATATACAGAGATTTTTATGATTTCCTCAGAAGCTTCAAAATTTAGTAATACGCAAAACACATGGAAAACAATTTGTAAAAATGTTTTGTTATTCATAATTTAAAAAAAAAATGTTATGGTCCAAAGATTAAATTGAAAAAAATGTCAGTAGCTCAAGAAGAAACCCAACACCTATAGTGTGTAAAGTTTCATTTCCCTATATTTTACCAATCCTATGAAAAATGTACCTAAAAATAGCAAATTTAACATTGGCGAGTTACAAAGTACAGTTTCCCCTTAAAATGGTGTCAGTTTAATGGAATCATATTCGATACTATAATTATAGTAATTAAGAATACTTGGCCACCTAAATAACACATCTACGCTAAGGATTAAATCAGTTGTAGTCGTAAACGAAAAAAAAATATTAGTACAGTATCATTAAAGCAACTAGGTTACTGCCGCAAAATCGATAAATATCACAAATTCCATAGTGATGAATTTCATTAAATTTATGGCATTTGTTTTCATGGTAACACTTGATTAAATATTGTTATAATAAAAATTTTAAGTATTAATGTCTTATGTTAAAAGCCAAATGTATGTCTAAATGTCCGGAAATCCATATGGCTTTGTTGACATTTTGACAGGCCTCAATGACAACTGTATTTTTTTTAAAGTTTTTCAGCAGTTATGTAAATCTAATAAAAGCTCAAGTAGAATGTTCCATTTATATTTAAGCCGGGAACATACTGCCAAAATAGTGGACTTTTTTATACACCATGATGATCTTTTCTGGTGTATAAAAATTATGTTGTCCAATATTTTGGTAGTATGTTCCTTATCAGTGCATATCAAATTGTATTAGCTAGGGGTATGCTCTAAAGCAGTGGTTCTTAACCTTTTCATATCTAGGACAACAGGATGTCTTACCAAATCAATGGCTGACCACATTCACTAAATGAATGAAAGCCTGTAAAGGCCTAGGGTCCTCTACATTGCTTATTCATTAAAGAGGGTGAACATTGTGGTTATATTGGCCTGTTTGTACATTTATGAAAGTAATAAAAATACATTAAGTAAAATAAAATATTGTCACACATCCTCCTAAGTACAGGGTTATTCTAAATGATGGACCCAATTTTATAAATTCATATTTATTTAATTATAAATTCAAAATGAACAATGAAAACACAATTAGAAAGAGGAAGTTTCAAAGTTTTTTTTACACACTTATTATGTATTTAATGTTCAATGTGTCCCCCTTGTGGTGCACGGCAAACATCTAGAAATTAAAGCCAAACTCGTCCTTCACACGAGAAAGCGTATCTCCTGTTACTGAGTGCACCGCAGCAGTGATACAGTTCCGCAGATTGGCCAGAGTTATTGGTAGAGGCGGGATGTAAACCGCTTCCTTGACATAACCCCATAAAAAATACTCACATGGGGTGAGATCAGGAGATTTTGGTGGCCAGTAGTGTAGAGCCAGGTCTTGATTTCCCCTGCGTTCTATCCAGCACAGAGAAAGGGACTGATTCAAAAAGTCTCTGATATCGAGTTGCCAATGGGGTGGAGCTCCATCTTGTTGGAAAATGAAGTCTTGTGAATCTTTGATAACTTGAAGGAACAGCTATTGTTCCAACATGTCCAGGTATGTCATTCCAGTTGCAGTTCCGCGAAAAAAAAAATGGCTCATAAACCTTTGAAGAGATAAGGCCAGAACATGTTTATCTTTGGCGAATCTCTTTCATGTTCCAATGCAATGGTGGCCGGCAGCCCATTGACGCGAGAATTCTAGTGGCCATTTCTGCAACTATCGCCGCCCAATTCAGGGGGCCGATCTGCAGAACCGTATCACTTCTGCGGTGCACTCAGTAACAGGAGAAAGCTTTCCCATGTGTAGGACGAGTTTGGTTTTCATTTAGATGTTTGGTTTGCGCCACAAGGGGGATACATTGAACATTTATAAGTGTGTAAAAACAACTTTGAAACTTCCTCTTTCTAATTGTGTGTTCATTGTTCATTTGAATTTATACTTAAATAAATACAAATTTATAAAATTGGGTCCATCATTTAGAATATCCCTGTATAATATTAGGAAAAAAAGTCACCGTAATTTCTGAAAGGGAACTCATTAAACATTTTAGTATCAATGTCCGGAAAACTGGACATCAATATATTTTATGTTGTGATAACATCCGATTTACTGGACATCCTTAAGTTATGCATGAAGTGCCAATGTCAGGATAACCAAATATTTCCAAAAAAACTTTTAAACAGAAATTAATGGAATAATGTATTTTAAAACTGCATCCGTGGTGTAGTAACTAGCGCACTAGCCTACAAAGCGAAAGGTCCTGGGTTCGATTCCCAGCTAGGGTCTGGAAATTTGGACACTTTAAAAACACCGTTAAGATACCAAAACTGTCAGTAGTTGCTTATGACCAAGCTGTCGATGCGACTTTAAATAAACTAAAAAAACTATTTTGAATATTTTTAGTGTTAAAACGATTTATTTTTTTTTATGAACACTCAGCTGTTAAACAGCTGAGTCGTCACCGTGAGTCAGCTATTTAACAGCTGATTTTCGGACACGAAGGTTCCTGGTTCAAATCCTAGTAAAGGTAGTTACTTTTATACGGATCTGAATACTAGACAGTGATTACCGGTGTTCTTTGATGGTTGGGGTTCAATTAACCATACTGTCTCAGGAATAGTCGACCTGGGTCTGTACAAGACTACACCTCAATCACACGTCATACACATCATCCTCATCTCATTGCGTCATGGGGTTGTTTATTGTTCTGAATTGAACAGATTGCAGCGTACATATTAGGGATAAAAAAAAAACATTAGTGATAATATTAATACCACATGATTAATTTACAGAACATGCAAGTCTGTTGGTGATGATTTTTATGTCATCTCACTGAACGAAATTATGAATATGAATGTGTGCTTTATCTCAAATTAAAACCTAACTGAGGTGGTATCCTTTTTACTTTTTATCTTTTATCCAAATATTCAAAGCCATTCCAGACATAACTTTTGCTGAGTTAAAAGTGCTTTCTCTTACGCTTCTTCAAGTGTCTTTCGTTTAAAAAATTATGTATTTTATGTACACAATAATACAGCATTGTATTTCCTTACTTGTTAAATAAAAACTGCAAAATGTTCATCTTCTAAAAAATTTACAACTGGATAAGGTAACCATGAATGGAAAATGATTACCGCACAGTATTAGCTTATTTCAACTTCATCTATGATAATTCTTGTACAGGTAAAAGGCTGTTAATATGGTAAAAATATTATAATTATAATCCACTGCTTAAGTTTTGCTCAAAAACTAACTTTACTGAACCAAGAAGAAACTTCATCCTTTTTCTAATCGTCTGGTGCAAAATCTTCTTAGATTGCAATTTTTGGCAATGTTTCTATTTATAACTGGTGTTTAAGTACATTATGAATTTGCAACAGTATTTTATCTTTCTCCAAATATGCCAATAACTTTTGAATATTCACCTTTTTTGTTGCCATCTGAGATTTTCAGTATTTTACTACGGAGGTCTGTAGGTGATGCCCCTGGAACAAAATTCATTTTGATATTGTTCTGCAGCGGTGTTTATAAATAATACTTTTGGGCGGGGATCAAGACCAATTTTATGTTAGGTAATTTGGGTAATAAAGTAGTTAAACTCAGTATATTACATTAGTTTTTACGCCCAAATTCAGAGGGTACATTACAACTTGATTCTTTGAATATTGTTTTAAAAAAAGGGTTTAAATAAAACAAAGTGAATGTTTGACAACACAAAAAATATGGTAGTAAATTATAAAATTAACAATACAGCGAATACATGTATAAAAATCTGGTGTGAAACACTCACACAGCTTTCTCTTGCCAGTGAAAATAATTAACAATAAACCTAACATTAGTAATAAAACATGAGAAATAAACAAAAAACCAACCTCAATAAACATAACCTAATTTTAATCATATATGAAAGACGCAAAATGAAAATCTATCTCAGTTTGCCTTAAAAATACGGAAAATCACTCTTTCACGCTAAACTAGGCTCTGTAGAGAAAAATGCTCAAAATAAAAGTTGTAGATCTTTTAATTTTCTATAAATTCGATTATATACATTTTTGTCATAAAATGCATACTAAGGTTGAAATCTTAAAAAAATCGATTTTTCACATGTTTTCGTGAGAAAAAATAGAAAATCGCTAATTACCACTAAACTAAGCGTTATACAAAAACATGTTTGAAATAAAAGTTGTAGAATTTTAAATTCTCTACATTTTTTATTATATAAATTTTTGCGCTATAATACATAAATTAAAGCCGTAATCTTAAAAAAACACATTTTTTACGTAAAAACAGCCTCTCCAAGAATTTTAGCAAACATGGCGCCTACCCTATCTTGTAGAGAATAAAAAATTGAGTAAACCAGGCGATTTTTAAAACAATCGTAGGACCAGTTTTTGAGAAAATCGCAAAAAAGTGAAAAATTACAAGAATAAACTACTACTTCCAGTTGACCGATTTTGATGAAAATGTTCGTGTCGGGTCCAGTAGAGGTAAGTAACTTAAGTTTCAAGTGTCAAGTTCGTGCGATGTTCCGTTCTTGAGATATTTTGTATACACACACACAGACCAATCGCTAAAAACATGTTTTTTGGGTTCAGGGGGTCTGAAAACGTGTAGATCAGGTGAAAACTCTATTTCGAAAAATCGACATGAAAACAATACTTTCCTTCCTATATATTCATAAAGGCAAAAGAAAGTAAAAATGATATTGGCTTGTTATATCGACTGATGAGGTTAACAATGTTTTTAAAACAAAATCCAGGCTATAGTTTATCTGCGCATGCGCAGATCGCCTCTACCTCTTGCCGTAGGCAAAGGCCCGACACAACGATTAATTCTTATCAACCAAACCGCTCACTGTTGACTCAAACCTCTATTAGCCCTGGCAAATTATGCATTACAATAATTCACATTGGTGAATTTTTTCTTACATTTTCTCATTTCGGACAGGCTTGGGCCCGCTGACCATCCCCTTATATTCACCGTTGTTTTCCTGACTTGGCAATATCAAATAAATCCCTTTGAAAAGCATCTACTTTCCACCTTACAAATGTCACCTTCACTTCATTCATAACAGGGTGTGGCTGTATAATTACTCTCAAAAGAGGTAACTAGTGTCTTTTACAACTCTACCTCTTCTGTTCTTAAAAGATTCAGTCATATAATTGGCTGACCATATAAGAAGAAACAGAACTATTATTTTTAGCCCTGGAACTAGCAGATCGAGTGCAAATAATTTAACACTTCATTGCCTGTTATGGCCAATGACTAATAAGATCAGTAGTGGATAGTTTTCTATTAAACAATAGAAAAGATGTCTATTTTATCGGGAGTATATTGCCGAGATAGTGACATTTAACTCGCACGTATGAACCAGGCATTGCCACAGCAGTATCATGACATTCCAAGGCATTAGTGCCACTGAGAACATCCCTTAAGCTAATAGAGAGATAGTGAAATCTAAAATGTACAAGGATGACACGAATAGGTATAGATACTGAAGTCACGAGATTGCCTTTTGCATATATGAGGGCTGTGAGGAAGGGAAGTGAAATATCTGCAGTGCTGCCAACTTCAACAGTGAGACACTACTCGTACATTTCACTACTGTGCAGTTCCTACATACATTTTGTAAGCTATAATTTATTCCGAGAAAATGTTTCCTTCATAAACCTTATAAAAAATAAATGTGACCTGTATTGCCTATAGCTTAATTACATGACTAAAAATGTTTGATTTACTGTAATTACGAATGAATCACCTTCTTTACTATTGCTTTCACCGGCGTTTTCATTATCAATCTCTCTAGTATCTACCTAACTGTTTTCTTTCTTTTACCAGGTGTCAACAAAACTGTTAAATAGCTTCTTCACATCCTTAATTTCCTTCTTTATTTTTCGAATTGTGGAAAGAAAAACATCACAGTAGTTAGCCGCTCACTCACTACTTTTGTTAAGAGGCACGGACAGGCATTTTTGTTTAGCTTCAACTTCACAACATTTTATTACATTGCATATTAGATTTCGTTCAGCACTGTGAATAGTTTGACCACATTTTTAAGAAACTGAAATTTCTGTTTACAGTAACAAACAGTTATATTCGTACAGTTAACCTACAAAACGTTTCACGATATATTGTATATGCTCTGGGTATAGTATAAGTTGTTATGTTTGTTGTACTGAAATTAAAGCAGTCACGCATGCGCACTGATGCTTTTCCTTCTGTATCCCTTGTTGCAAACAAGGGCAAACTCGTGACTCAAGTGACTATATAACTTTATTTGTTCACTGCAATATTATGGTGGCATAAGCATTATTCTAGCCTTCATACTCAACAAGTTATGCTTACATTTAAATATTAATTATACTTATCAACATTTTTTAAAAACAACATAATATCTTGTAAGAAAAATAATAAACACAAGTTTGTATAATGATTAAAAATATATTTTTACAATTTAAAAATAGTTTATATATGAACTCTTTTTAACAGGTGATAAAAAATATATATACACAGACATGATTATTAAATTAATAAGAAAATTCTATTTATATAACAATAACATCATATAAATCTATAACATACTAAATGTAACACCTTAAAATCAGAATAGGTGAGTATACCTTTGGAATAATATACACAAAACATTATTTATTTCATACTACATTCAGTAAGTTATACATTTATGTTAAAGTCACCATATTTCTAAAATGCTTACCTCCAATGTTGTAAAAGTAATTTTAGCCATAAAATTTCACTTTAACAAAGAATACTAGCAATTTCTAGCTTCAGATTTTGCTATAAAATTTCAAGTGTAAATATCATACAGATTGAATACACCGCAGTATAATTAATCTGTACGAAATCACAAAGAAGTAATATTTGTTTATATGAGGTAATCTCAGGATTTACCCAACCGATTTCAAAATTTTTTCACTGTTAAAACCTCAGGGGGGTTCCTGAGTAACATAAGCTATTTGGCAATACATAATTTTTAAATTTTGTGATTGGTAAAATAAAGTCATCTTTTATTTTATTTAGTGTAAGATTGTTCGGGGAAGGTTAGTTTTTATTCTTAATATGATAATCATCATCCTTGACTCATTTTTTTATTTAAAATTTTTGAAACTTATTTACAAGGCAAATATCCAAAAATATAATTTCATGTCCAGTTTCTGCATCAAAAGTTATGTAGACCTTCCAAAAATCAAAGAAATCATAAGCTTGTTTATATTGATACTGTACTATTTTTATGCCGGTCCGTTGTTCATGTTTTTCCCGCTGTTGGCGCTGTGATGTAGTTGCTGCTGCTGGTAGATACCAACCGCTCACAGCAGCTAGTACAGCTAGAACAACGGCAGGTACCTAACACCAACTACATGGACTCAGCCCAATCGAAAGGAGAAGGAAGAGAAATTGAGAAGTCGAGAAGGTGATCAGTCAGTATTGATCCTATCACTCGAGAGGGTCAATACAGAGAAGGAATTAAGACTCAACTTTGAGTTTTCTTGCTCCACACACTTCCCTTCCCTTCCCCTTGCTTCACCGGCGACTGTTTCTCTAGTAGACAGCGGTAAAAGGCGCTTGCTGCGTCGGTGACTGCTCCCATTTGTTTAGGCAGCGATACAGACGACCACTTCGCTTCACCAGCGACTGTTCCTCTAGTAGGCAGCGGTAAAAGGCGCTCACTGCGTCGGCAACTGCTCCTATTTGTTTAGACAGCGGTACAGATGACCACTTCGCTTCACCAGCGACTGTTCCTCTAGTAGGCAGCGGTAAAAGGCGCTCGCTGCGTCGGCAACTGCTCCTATTTGTTTAGGCAGCGGTACAGATGACCACTTCGCTTCACCAGCGACTGTTCCTCTAGTAGGCAGTGGTAAAAGCACTCGCAGCATCGGTGACCGCTCCTATTTGTTTAGGCAGCAGTACAGACGGCCACTTTGCTTCACCGGCGACTGCTCCTCTTGTAGACAGCAGTAAAAGGTGTTCGCTGCGTCAACGACTGCTCCTATTCATTTAGGCAGTGGTACAGACGACCTTCCTTTCACTTGCCAGCAGCTGCTCCTCTTGAGGTAGAGCGAAGGCTTCCCCAACCATTCTTTTCTTCCTTTTGAACTACGCCACCAGATGCCCTGGCGCTCCGGCCGGTCCTATGTGGCTTTATCGATTTGACTACTACAACCCGATGGCGACCAATATAAGAAATAGATTTTAATAACTTTTCTCTATTAACATATTCAGTTATTTTCTAGTGGTATCCAATTCTCCTTTTCTGCAGTTGATTCATACTGATGTTAACAATATTCCTGTTTCCAGCACTAGTTAGTTTTATTTATACATTTTTGATTTGGCTTTCAACAAGTAAGATTGTGTGAGAAGTTAAATGATTTATTAAGTTAACTTTACCGTGAAGTGCAACGAAGAGGTATTTGGTTGTACATAATAAGTAGTTAAACGTGGAGGATACCTCAAACTTTGAACATATTATATCATTCATAAAATAGGAGGTAACCACTTAAAAACTATGGTGACTTAATTTATAACAGACTTAAATACTACAATATTAGACCTACTAAACTATTTAATTTGTTAACATACATACTACATAATAAATTTTGTTAATTATTATGTTAAAATTCAACAACAGTATTAAATTTACAATTAGTTTTTAAAATTTCAATTCGATAATAAAACAACAGTTAAAATTCTAATATAGTAACATTTTTATCTTTAAAAATATTAATTCTTACAAAAAATACTGATATTTTAGATGAAGTTATTAATAAAATAGTCTTATTTTTATAATTAATGTGTTCAATGCAGACGAGGTAACATTACATGTACAAACAGATCTACGGAGCACTAGAGTTGACTTTTACGATCAATGAATATGTTGAAAAGATGCATTATGAATGAAAATTAATAGGTAATATAACCTCCTCCACAATGAACATTTTAAGATAGTAATTTATTTTTAATTGATAATTTATAATGTAATTAACAACTAGTTTAAATATAAAAAGATTTTAAACATTGACAAAAAATTTAGTCAAGAATTGAATTGTGTAGCTAATTTCTTTGTTATTCTGTACGGAAGTGAGGCATGGACTACTACAAAAACCCAAGAGTGGAGAATCCAGATGGCATAGATGAGATTTCTGCAAAGAACTAATGGGTGTACAAGCTTGGACAGAATAAGGGATGAGGAAATAAGGTCATAATTGGGTATTTACAACTTAAACGAAAAGACAAAAGATTATCAAGAAAGTTAAGAGACAGCACATGGAAAGGTAGACCTAGGAAAAGATGGAGATAGATTATATTATAATGTGTGAGTTCGGAACAGGATTAGGCCATAGCTTGTTTGGAAGAAGAAGAAGAAGAAGAAGAATTTCTATCTTTTAAAATATTAAAATGTTTTCATTTAAAATTTAGTTTAGCCTCCAGTTTCACCCTGGTAGGAATTTTCTTGATATAACAAAAAAAAAAAATAGGGTAAATCTGTTATCAACCAACTACTGTTTTTCATGAATTTTGTTATTACCTAAAACTTCTTATTTTAAACTGCACATAAAACTATCCAAAATAGAAAAAATAATAATTAGAACTCGCAAAATTAAAAAAATTATATAGAAGAGGTGTGTGGTGAATCCCACCAAATGAGATGATTTGTAAAGAATGTTCTGGAAGTTCTGGAGATTTGTGACACTGTATATGAGTAAATTTTACTTTTATACAAACAAATTACAATAACAAGTTATCTAATATTAAACAAATTCATATTTTACACACATCTTCACAAAATTGGCACAATTTATTGAAACAGAATCAATAACAAGTTATACAGTGACAATTTGAACTGGCACAACTCTTGTTCAACGTGTACACACAGTTTTGCGTAAAGTATATTCATAACATATTCTTTCAACAAGGTCTACAAATTTTAATGTACAAACACAAATAATTATTTCATTTTAAAATATGTATTTAATTTGTCCCAGTAAAAATTTAAATTATAAATTACAAGAACTAAACTGCACAAACTCACTAAACTATAATCCACAGACACACGCAACTAACTAAAAAAATTGGTCTAAATATATAACGAACAGAAAATCATGTATGAAAACAAATTAGTCACATCATTATGTCTGACAGATTATTATTATTAACAACAATAAAAACAAAGCGTAGTGACGGGCGTGAGTCGCAAATTACATTAGCGATTGTATACTTTTGTGACTGTACCATCGTTGCATGGCGAGGGGCGAAGAGTGGAGTAGATAAACACCGAAGCTGCTTGTGCCAATTCAAATTGTCCAAGGTATATCGTATTAAAAAAGAACACACCTGTGATTATTGTATAATACTTTGCTAAAAAAAAAAACTACTAAAAAAATAATCGCTTATTCCAAATACGATGAGTTTTTAACTCCAAAATAATAAGGTAGATTATCTAATACCTCCTAAATTTGATTATTTTGTAAAGAATATACATTTTACCAAGCTGGTTTTGTCATCACCAACTTTACAATAGTTAATTTTGCGAATTTTAGTCGTAATTTAAGAACAATGATGATGATGCTAATTATGGAACAAACCACCTCACTTATGCAGACTATCCACCTCATTGCCGTAGTTGGTAACGTGCTCGCCTCTCATCATGTGATCTTGGGTTTGAATCCCATTCAGGCACGGCATATTTTCATAGGTTACAAAAAATCATTTCATCCTTCACCGTCTGCATTAGCAGTACTTGCACAACAGTCTGATGTTAAACAAAAAAAAAACTTACGCTGACAAATTATTTACAAAGTTTAAATTAATAAAAAGTTCCCTCACTAAATTTTTTAGTAGTTAAGCATAAGACCTTTATACAGAATCAAAATGTTCACTTTAACAACACAAAAAGAAAATTGATTACTACATGGCTAACAAACCACATCACCAAATTGTTTGAAAAAAAAACTACTTATGCATGTAGAAAATACATCAATAAATTACCAAAATGTTTTAAATATTGTGTTAATATGTATTATTTAAAAAAAAGTTGTAAAACTACTTAATCAAAGAAAAATTCTAAGGTGGTTAAGAATTCCTTTCTAAATAATTTTTTTTGTTTTCAAAACAAATTTTTAAGTTGTGTACAGTAGGGTAGTTGTTAAAACACACCTATTAAAGTAAATAACTAAGTACTTTCGTCAAAATGTGTAATTTAAATAATATGTAACAAACTTACAATGTAAGTATAATATTTAACAAACTTACATAACAAGTAATGTAGGATTGACATTATTACAAAATATTTAAGGCTTATAAGTTTATGACACGTCCTATGCTGATTTTTAGATACCTCCTTGATACAATTCACAAACCAAAAAAATGGTCACCTTAGTGATGTAGTTGTTAGAGTATTAGCCTAAAAATCAGAAGGTCCTGAGTTCAATACCCAGTTAGAATTTGGAAATCATTATTTGGAAGTCAAAATCCACTGTAGTCGTTAATGGCCAAACAGTTGATGACATTTTACATTAAGTAGAAGAAACTGCCTTGGTGAAATATATATTCTTAAAAATTTAGGTACACTTAAATGATCATATTTTCTAATTTTAAAAATACCTTTTTCAGTTACAATTTCTCAACTTTGACTTAATCATTTAACTGTACACCTTTCTTGTTTATGAACTTTACCTAAATTTTGAATGTGTACATTTTCAAAATAGTTATTAAAATATATTTATATAATAAAATACTTTTTTTATAATCTGACACAAACATAATTCAAATCTATTATTTAATTTCCACCGTTACGCTAAATATAACATTTATATAAAATAGCATTAATCTATAAAAATATTTTTGTCATAAAACATTAATTTATTAACTGATGATATGTTTATAGATGAATTATTACTGTAAGACTACATATAAATTTATTGAAATCTTCATAGTAAAATAGAATTAAATGCTCAGAACAGTAATCTCAAATTTAAAATCTTTTGAGCAACCTACGTGGTGTAAATTACCAAGAAGTTATTTTAAAATGTAGTAATTTATTTACAGAATATACAATTATTATTACATTAAAAAAAATAATTTGAATTCTTATACACAGAGTTTCAAAAAGGACGCAACTTGTTTTTTGAGAACATGAATATAGTACAAAATATTATAATTTTATGTAACAATATTCATATTACAATGAAACGTACCATTAATAACTTTATAATATATGTTGAAAATGATTCCTTATGACCTGAATTCAAGTTCGGACATGTTTCATAACATTTGTAGCCACTTTTCATCAGTGTTAGAAATCTCATGGTCAATATTCACCCTTCAATCCCTCAAGTGTATGAGAATTATTTTTAAAAACAACAATTTTTAAATATCCCCAAAAGAAAAAAATCTGGCGGGGTAAGATCGGAGGATCGTGGAAGGCACAACCCTTTTGATATTGAATCGTGACCAATATAATCCCTTGGACGTTAAAGATGAATATCAGGAGAATAGATGCGTTAGAGCATCGGTTCCCAAACTTCTTTCCTTTACGCCCCCTTTTGCCAAAAAGAAAACTTCTCACGCCCCCTTACACAATTTTATTGGGCAATGAAAAATCACGTATTACATTGAATAACCATATATTTATTTTTTGATTTTTTGTAGCATTAGAAGTTGCAATTTAATTTTAACAAGAGACAAAATAAATCAATGGATGGATGACTTGCATTTTTTTTTAAAGGTTGCTGAACGTAAATCATTGATAAAACCAACATTGCACCGATGCTTTGTTTCTATTGTAACAAGTGCTGAAAACACTTTTTTGCACAGATAGGTGCTTGATAAAGATAATTACAATTACTGCCGCTTGCTGTTATATACTGGGGTAAACTTGGTAATACTTAACCCAAAATTATGTTTTGTCAATTTTATCGAAATCGTTTTTCGCAGCAGAAACATTTTTTATTTCTAAAACTTGTTTTTTAAGTAATTCGGGCAGGAAGTCTATGTTGACACTGAAAGGATCTGTTATGGAGGGTAAAGCTATCTTGAAGTCCCGCGCCCCCCTTGAGTCTTCACGTTGCGTTAGAGCTTTGGTTGTACAGGCGCGTGCTAAAAATACCCTGGACAGATAAAGTACCCAACAAGACCGTCTTGCAGAGAACAGATTAAAACAGAAAAGGAGCTTGTTCACACTATCCAAAAAAAGAAAAATAGAATATCTGGGTCATATTTGGCATGGACCAAGATATGAAATGCTTCACTTGATAATACAAGGCAAGATTAAGGGGAAGAGAGATGCGGGAAGAAGAAATTCTTGGTTGAAGAATCTTTGCAACAGATTTTGTTGTACTTCAGTGGGTTTGTTCAGAGCTGCGGTGTCCAAAGTCTGAATAGCCATCATGATAGCCAACCTCCGGTCGAAGAGGACACATTAACATATTCAATGCTGAGCAATTATTAGGTATTTCTCCCATCGGGCTGATTACTCGTGCAGCATGTTCTCTGCTTGCTTTATGTAGGGCCTACAAGGTATGTTACTTTTTTATAGATTTAGTTTATTTGCGACCTATGCATTGATTTATATTTGCTAATAACCCAAAAGTAAACAATTCAATGTATTTTAGATTTATATTCGCCTGTTATAATAAATGTATTTCTTGTTTAAAATTTTCCATTTCCTGTTACAATTTACACGTAATTTCTTATATAATTTTAAACTACAAATAATATATTTTTAAAGTAAATCTAAAAGTGTAAGCTATTTTGAATCGATACCTGCAAAGGATACTAAATTCACGGTCTCAACTGAACGGCCTAACTGAAGATCGTGTAACGAAAATTCAAAAATAAACTGCACGGTTACAAAGAAAAGACCTTTCTGAGGGCTATATAATAGCAAAAAATTGATACCCAACAGCTGGTGTCCCTCCAGAATTACTTAAAATGATAACAAAACAGAACGCACTAGGTGAAACGGCAGCCAGGGGTAACAACGACCCATGACCACCTAGGGAAGTCTCTAGCACTGAATGTGTTAAGAAGAAGAAGAACAATCCCGTAACATGTCAACCATATCATTAGCAGTATGGTAAGTTGCATTATCCTGTTAAAACAAAAATTCTCATTTGTGTAAATCTAATATTGTAATAAACTGATGGATTAAGTTGCGATAAACTACACCATCCACAGATTTGTCAAAAAATGAAGGCCCTATTACATGATGCTGAGAGACATGATTTTGTGATCACATACACCCCCAGTCTCATGATATTCATTTAACAAACGCAAGATTATCTACTTACTTGGAACAGTAGAATTAGGAAATATTAACTGAAATTTGTCTTTGTAAAATGATATCGCTGACACAATAGAGACGAATGGATACTGGAATAGCATTGGTGCACAATAACGGCATTTCAATTGTTACAAGTTGTTAACCTCGAATGAAGTGTTGCCAACTGTCATGTAAGGAGACATGAAATTTACCTTATTATTACTTCGACCTTCATAATGTTGCGGTTAAGTCCTTTTTCAAAACATCCATTACTTAATTATTCTTTAATACAGTAATGTAAAAGAAAACACGATTTTTAATTATATTCACAAATAATTAAATATAATAAATAATGTAGAATACAATTTTCTTCTGAGAAATTAAATCACCACATTATAGTTTTAAATATACCATACAATAGGTTCAAATTAGAATTAAATAAACATTAAACAACAGTTTAATACGAACTATCATTAAATTATCTTAAAAAATAAAATTATTTATGGCAACACTAGTTCAATTATAATCTCAGGAAGACATGTGTAACAAAGAATACAAAATATAACAAAAACTCAACAAAATACTGTAAAACAATGACAAAACTTTGGAGCAGATCTACCGAGATCATTGAGACATATGGAGAGGATGTCACTCCCATGACAACGTAAGGAGTATCAGCCTGAGGGTAGAAGGGATCTGGATCGACTCAAGAAAACAAGGAAAGACCTATATCATTGAGTGACATTACAGGCTCTGGCCCTTATACTTGCTAAGAAGAAGAAGAAGAAGAAGCAGATCTACTGGCATGTGTATGTTAATTATTACTCTCTGACATCCCCACTGATACTTTTCGAGTTAGTATGCATAAATGACAGTGTTGGGAGTATTATGTCCATAGTAGTTTATATGTTTTACATTTTATATGAAATTACAAAATTGTTTATTGTTCATTCACTACTTTAAACTCATAAATACTTAATTTTGGTTTTTATTTCATTTAAAGTGTTAAATTGGGGGAGAGGAGTTTATTTTGTTCTTCATAACTCAACTACCTAATTAAAATTGTGTACTGTTTTAAATAATACAATAATAATGACACATAATAGTCCTGATAACGAGGGTCAAAGCAAAAAATTGTATTGAACTTGTTGTTTTTTTAAAGGCTCTCTAAAAATAAAATTAGGGAAGAAATCCCCTTCATGCATATCAAGCCACAAATAAGATTCTAGTATCGTAAGAAAATTTAAAAAAATATTGGCTATGGAATTTGCGCTTCACAGAATGTTAAAATGTTTTCTTTAAATTGACATAAGAGATTGAGAGTGATTATTTATTTTCATTTATAATAAATTTGATTTTGAATTATTATTTTTATGCCCATAACACGTAGGTGAAATTTTAAATTATTTGCACTCAATCTAATTCCAGGGCTACAAAAATAGTTCTGTTTCTTATCACATGGTCAGCCAATCACATGACATTTACGAATAGAAAAAGGTAGAGGTGTAAAATACACCTCTACTTGCAGTTCAAAAATAAACATAACGTTAAAGAAAGTAGAGAAGTGGATGTATTTATTCATAATAATAGTTTAGAGCATGTAGAAACAGTGAAGTTCCTGGGCGTATCTCTAGATAGATCTTTGTCTTGGGACTTCTATATCAATCAAGTTTGTAGTAAAATATCATCTGGTATTTGCACTAAAACAAATCGCCAGATTAAATGATAAAAAATTACTAATGGCAGCTTATCATGGCCTCATTCTGTCTCATATCCGTTATGATATCTTAGTATGGGGTAATTCTAGCATGGGTAATATGAATAGGGTTTTTAAAATTCAAAAGAAAGCTATTAGGTGTATGGTGGGAGCTAACCAGCTAACCTCATGCAGGCCACTATTTAAGGAGCTTAAATTGCTTACAGTTCCCTGTCTCTACATTTTTGAGGTGATTATGTATGTTAGGCAAAATAATTTTATGCAGAATTTCAATGTTCACAATCATAACACGAGAAACAGGAATGATTATTATGTGGCTAATCACTCCACAAAATTGTTTAAACAAAAACCTACTTATGCAGGGAGAAAATTCATAAATAAATTACCCCAATCTTTAAAGTGTTGTGAGGATTTGAATTCCTTTAAAAAAAATTTAAAAAATTACTTGATCGGTGAAACTTTTTATAGCGTACAAGAATTTCTTTCTTGATAGTAGTGATACATAGTGTGTTTCTTATATGTATTTCAGGTGTTACATCTGACGACATGTCCTATACTCCTCCTGGAGTCTCCAGGGCGTAAAAAAAAAAAAAAAACTAGTCAAGAGTTATCTCCACTAAGAGTAATGAATTTCATTATACAGCCAGATACTCTGGTGAATGAAGTGAAGGTGTCATTTACTGGGTGGAAAGTAGATGCTTTTCAAAGAGCCTGGTATGCTGATAAGTATACTTTTATACTCAGTAAGGAAGGCAAGGGTAAACTACCTCATTCCTTGTTTTACTTATTGTAAAGCCTCTAGAGGTTCAAACCAGGTTTTCCGCTGTTGACAAAAACATTATGTTTTTATTTTATTTTTATGGGTTAGTTTTCTTTTTGTGATGTATTATTTATTTTATTGCCATGAATCGTATTCATTAACATATGCGCAATCACATGGCATGAGTTGACAGAAGGAGAATGCCAAGCGGTAAATTAGGGATTGACCTATATCCTCCCATAAGACTACACATATTCTGCTCTTCATTATAGTCAAAAGTTTTACATAATTTTTTCCTAGGCTACTCCAAGTAAATATCAGGATAATCTCCTTAAATTAAATTTCAACGAAAAACAATATATTTCAATTCGTTATCCCACATTTATACTTATCCCAGTGATACATAATATAAATTTTAATTATGATAAAAATTTTTTTGTTTATGAATTAACTGATTCTCATACGACAAGGCTTTCTTACAAAAAAAAGAGAAAATACCAATAAAATATCAGTAATATAATTTAATGTATTAAATTATTGTATTCTTAACCATGAATAAAACTTTTTCCAGTTTGATTTCAAACAAATACAAAATAATTAAATTAATTATTTATAAAATGTAACGGAAGATTGTTTAAGGAAGCATTGGTTTCTGAATAATAGCACCAAAATATTAAATTAAGAAGTACTGCTTATATAATGTATTATAACGTATATTAGTATAGCTCTAACGTTTTATAATTAAATTGAAACTTAAAATTACAACAACAAATATTTGTAATCAGATCTTCCAGTTGCCTTTCTTATTTGTTTTTTTATTCATGAAAAGTGACCACGAACCTTTAAGATCAAATGAAACCCAGCTACTGCATAATTCCTCTGTAATATATATTAAATATACTGTTAACTGCAGGACAATACGGTTGGCCCACAATGTAATGGTCATACAACTAATTTCTTCATCAAGGTTCCCGAGTTTGATTCCCAATTAGTTCTGCATTTTTTTCATACTTTATCTACTGTACTAGCATTTATAAGTGCAAAACAGTCGAACTTAAAACAAAAAAAGAACAGGACAACAAGTTTATTAGTACCCTATGAAACTAAACTTTATACACAAATATTTTTTTTTAAATGTGTCCCCCGCATAATCACTTAATAAAAAAATGGCTTATAATCAGATTAAATAATTAAACTTACAGAGTGATTTCAAGAAACGTAAATCATTTCGAAGAGATGAATCTTCATCGAAAAATAAGCAAAAATGTTATATAAACACAGGTCCGGAAATGCTTCATTAGCATGTTACGGTTAGTGAATGTTTTCAAGCAGATTTCCTAACAATAATAAATTTGTAATGGGCCGCTTACATGGCGCAGGTGTTAGTGCGGACAGAGGTTCCAGGTTCAATTCCCGACTAGGGTCTGGAAATGATTACATGCCAAAACCCACTGTTCCAGTTCTCTGATCCACCATAGTCGCTAATGACCCAGCTGTTGATGTGACTCTATATAAACTACAACAAAAAAGTTTGTAATGATCTTTTAAATTATATATTTATTACTTTTTTAAGTTGTTTTAATTAGAGATATTCTTAAACATTAAAGTATTATTCGTCCTGTATGAAAATTAACGCAGTTTTGAAGCCAAGTTTTGGATATTTTGATATTGATAAAATTTATTTTTAGCAACTTCTTTTTATTATGCAGTTGTGTTTATTGCCCATTTAATGAAGTTTTTTTGCAACAAAAATAAAAAACAGGGGTTTTTACCCCTATTTATTTTTCGTTTACCCCAAATTTCTAATAAACTAAAGAAGATATGGTTCTAGGACCTTATCTGTTAACTTTTTCACATCAAAAACCAAAAGAAATCACAATTTTTGAGTCTTAATTAATGCTCTAAATATATCGTTACAAACTTATTTATTGGGATAAGCTGAAATCTGGGCGAAATTTTATCCATAACATGCTAACGAAGTATTTCTGGACCTATGTTTGTATGAACTGTTTTTCTTATTTTTTAAGTAGATTCATCTCTTAGAAGTATTTCCCTTTGTGAATCACCCTGTATTATTGGTTTCCACTAAATTTATCCCTTGCTACAGTACTGTAATTTTGTTCATTTTTATTTTCACTAACATAAAATAAAAGTTTTCAGCGGATCCACGATCATCCGAGTAAAAACATTAAAAAACCAAATCAAAACCAATTTGTTAAAATTACTTTTAGATGTTTCCCAAAAGATATTGAAGACTGAATATTTAAAGAATTTTTGTCACATTTAATTTTTATTTAATGGTTTTAATTTTCTTTTTAAGTTTACATTCTAATGATTGTGGATTATAATTCAAATTTTGGAAATAATTTATAATTATGAAACAGTTCTCATTTAAATTAATTGCAACTGGAAGATAAAAATCTTAGACTAATTCACAAAAATATAGGCCAAGACATTGATTCAGGCACCTCTTATTACAAAAATATTCTCAATAAAAATTTTCACCAAAATAATTAATACTTTTCATGTCTTTTAAAAGTCATTCATATTTTTCTCTTAATTTTTTTTAATTTTATTTAATAAACATAAATGTAATTATTACAATCATCATCACAAATAATAATCTTATTGTGGTAATTAAACAGGAAGTCATACCTTGTAATGATGTGAACAAATTATACTTATCTCAAGCAATAATTACACTCAAAAACTTACTAACCTAACAATTATTACATACGTACAAGGAAATATTATGCTTTAAAAGTTTACAATCTGTACCTTTTCTTTTTACAGTTTATAAATTTTATGACAATAAACTTTTTGAACAGTATGAATAGTTCCAAGATCAAAAATCAATTTATTTTAAGCATGGTAGTTAATTTCCTATTAATGTGGTATAGTGACAACCGCATTGGTGTAGTTTGTAACGTGCTCGCCTCTCATAATCCGGTCTTGGGTTCAAATCCCATTCAGGCACGACATATTTTCATAAGTTACAAAAAATCATTTCATCCTTCACCATCTGCATTAGCAGTAATTGCAGAACAGTTGGACATTAAACCAAAAAAAGTGGTATAGTGAGAATTCAATCACTCATAAAATGCATTAGACAATTAGTTTTCAACTAGTAGCTTGTAATACCTTTCTGAAAAACAAGTAAAAGTTTGTTAAAGTATTCTTTGGTAAATTTTCAAATAGGTTATCCCTTTATAAAATGGATGCAAATTGTATTTTTATATTATTATCAACAAAATTATCTTCACATTTCCTTTTTACTTAATTTTACTTTTCTAAGAACATTTTGTTGTTCAAAACAAATATGCAGATTTATTTACAAATAAATGAAAATTCTTTTCCTAAATTTTTCGAGTGTAACCCACTGAAATCTCACATTTTACTTCCCTAAACACAATATGTATAAAAAAATTGAATTTTTTTAATAAAATTTGGTTGTTCATACAAATGAAATAAACGTTAAACAATAAAATTGTTAAAGTGATTCTCTGTAAAGCGGGTCATTCATGCTCCTACATATAGGCTGGCTTTCAGGTCTACAAAGAGATGGGGGACAGTGAATGTACGAGTAGCTGGTGTCTTGCATATGGAAGCCAGATGCCAGCACACCCCCATCACTTGCACTGTGTGAAAACGTTGATGTCCTGCAATATTATCTGCAGTGTGTTTTTCAGGTTGTGTTTACGAGTTATCAGTGCAATATTGTTTACAAGAGTGTACATTTTTTACTTTCTTAAACTTTTAAACATTTTAACATAATAATAATTCACTTGCTGACATAACAATGTTTTACCCAAATTTTCTTCTTCTTTTTCCTTAAAAGCAAACTAAATAACAATAAAGCAGTTATTTTCTTGTGAGGTGGGGGGGATCGTGAAATTCACTATAATGTATATGTATAATGTATATCAGAATACAAAAGGTATATCTTGATAGAGATAGTTGGAGGCATATCGTCCACTCAAATCCTACCCGGCCTGCTGGAAGGATACCCAGATGATGATGATGATGTATAGGTCAGAGCTACCATCACTGTCGCTATATAAGAAGTGATGCAGGGTTAAGTTACATGATTGTGTGTGACCGACAACCATCTTGCAGGTGACCTGCATGCAGGAGCATGAATGACCCGCTTAAGAATTTTTTTAAAAATGGACAAAGATAATGAAAAATTAAACAAAAGCACAAACATTCTACAAGTTGTAAACATGACAATATTATAAAACAGTATCTAAAATATTATCACTTAATTAAAAAATAACAAAATAAAAAAGGCACTTAGAAATAGAAAATATGTTAAAATAGAAGAGGTAGTAAGAGCTAAATTGTAGTAACATTACATTAAAATTAGGCTATTAACAATTAACGTTAAATAATTTTTGTTAAATTTGTAAGTTATTAATATAAAAATAATGTGTCAAGTTCTTGTAAAATTTCTCGGTTCTTGAAATCTTGTAAGCAACTGACGAGTAGCTTTAGCCATGTTGTAGGCACATGTACGTACGCGTTCTGAGCTTCCCTCTAAACTCGCGCATTCTGCTTGAAGTCTGACTGTAGTTGTATTAAGTTGGCGTAATGCTAAACGTACAACTTCGTCAGCAGGCTTCTAGAAATAAGTTCAAAACAATTTTTTAACAAATTTTTATCAACACTTTAAGGATTAGACTTGTTTGTTATATGAAAGTGTTAGTATGATATAATAAACTAACACCCAGATGGTATACAAGGTCACATGCACATGTTCTAAATCCACTTCCCCATATCATATACGATCGCTGTCGTTTTTATACAATGCAGTTTAATTATTCACTAGGAATCCACTTCACAATATATCTTTATACTGATTTTCTATAATTCATCTATTAAATCAATTAAAATACAGTATGTATAATCCAAGGTGGGTGAAAAAACTAAGAATGGCTTAATATTTTGAATGTAAGGGAAATTTCAAAATATATGAAATGTGAACCTCACTCGAAAACAAAATACTATTTTATAATGAATCAAAAAATGTTGTCCACCATCTTGAATGTAACTTTATTTTGTTAAATGGAAAAGTGGTCATATGACAAAAATAATTTTAATATAATTTGAATGGCGGAAACCCTGCATCGGTATCTTATATGGTTTGGAAGATATTTGCCTTTCTTTAAATTTCAACAACACTTTATTGAATGTCATGTGTAATTATTTGTTATTGTTTAGGTTATCAGCCAAAACGCTGGCTTTAAGATGAATGAAAAGTCCAAGAACAGCTTAATATTTTGAATGTAGGGAAAATTTCAAGATATATATATACAAATTTGAATCTCACTTGAATACCAAATACTATTAAATGATGAATCAAAAAATTTTGTCATCTTGAATGTAACTTTATTTTTTTATATTATGGAAGGTTGTCATGTGATACATTATTTCAATGCAAAATTCTAAGACAATTTTAAATGTGAAAACTGCCCATCGATATCACATATAGTTTTGAAGATATTCCTTTGATGCCTTTCTAATATTTCAGCAACACCTTATTAAATGTCATGTGTAATTACAGCAGAATACTGGCAAGATAAAATGAGCGCTGAGAATGTGAATGCAAGTGCGGCTGTACAGTCGTTTCTTGTTATAAACGTATTCCCTAGCTACCCTACAATTAGGCCTTCATTCGTTAGCCTAATGTGCGTATTGTTGTACTTGATCACAACATAACTTCATTGTTTTATAAACATTTTGTAAGCAGCTAATTTATACGAGGCGTATTCAGAAAGTAAGTACAGTTTTTAAAAAAAACAAGAAAAATATTTTTTTTTCAACACAATATTATTTCTACATGAAAGCCCAAACCTTAAACTATTTTTCGACATAGTTTCCACTGATGTTCAAACACTTGTCGTAGCGGGTGATCAATTTGTCTATACCCTCTTCGTAGAAGGTTCCCGCCACTGACGTGCACAAAACCAAGAGACTCGGAAGTGCTTTGACTTTTCTCACACGGTACAGTTATGATGGTGAGGATTTTTTAAACAAAATTGTGACAGGTGATGAAACTTGGGTCCATCATGTCACACTGGAATCTAAACAGCAGTCAATGGAGTGGCGACACACGCAATCCCCGAAGAAACAAAAATTCAAGACGACAATGTCTGCACAAAAAATCATGTGCACTGTCTTTTGGGATCGGAAAGGTGTTTTGCTGATTGATTTTCTCCCAAGAGGTGAAACCATTAATGCGGAAAGGTATTACGAAACCTTAAGAAAACTAAGGCAGGCAATTCAAAACAAACGGAGAGGAAGGCTCAGTAACGGAATTGTGTTGCTCCATGACAATGCTCAGCCCCATACCGCTGGTGACACTCAAACATTGGTTCGACAATTTCGTTGGGAGCAGTTCAATCACCCGCCCTACAGCTCAGACTTGGCACCGTCTGACTACCACTTGTTCCTGCACATGAAGCGCGAGCTAGGTGGCCAACGCTTTGAAACCGACGATGAAGTGAAAACTGCCGTGGAGTTATGGCTACATTCGTTGGCAGGAACCTTCTATGAAGAGGGTTTAGACAAATTGATCACCCGTTACGACGAGTGTTTGAACATCGGTGGAAACTATGTCGAAAAATAGTTTAAGGTTTGGGCTTTCAAGTAGAAATAAAATTGTGTTGAAAAAAAATTGTGTTACTTGTTTTTTTTTTAAAAACGGTACTTACTTTCTGAACACGCCTCGTAGTTTCTAAACTCTACCTTTTTTTAATCGATCGTGTATTTCCTTTAATTTATTACAAAAGGAAATGATTACAGCTTAACGAACTAAAGAGTGCAGATGAAGGCGGAGCATAGTGATCTAGATCACAGCATAGAGCCAATTGACTTTAGTTAATCGTATCCTATGTTGTCACATTGTGATCCGGTTGAGGATGACAGCCTAACGAAATATAAGCTGGAGTTCGGTGGAACAGAGTGTGATTTAGTGAAGGGGCAATACACCTGACCTTGGCTGTTATTGGCTAGATCTCATCTGCAGTCTTTCTTTCGATGGGGAATAATTTATTGTGATTGGTTATGTGACTAACCAGTCACAGGACCGATCTTTCACGAGACAAACTAATTTTGGTACCACAAGGAGAATTAAAAACTATAGCCCAAACTGTACTTAGGCTTGGGTTTTTTTGCACGTAATGTACTACTTATGAAAATAATACTTAGGCTTAAAAGAGTTAATATATATCAGAAACTCTAAAAAAAAACATACCTGAGGAAAGATAGCAGTTAATTCTGCAACAGCAACACGTATTCTTTCAGCACAAGGTACGAATCCATGTCTACTATCTGGAGACTGCATTGTAGACCACAGCTCTTGTATTCTTTTAGTAACTTGATCGGTTCTCTTTACAACTTCTTCAGATTGTGGCATTGAACCAGCCATACTTGCCTGTATTTATTAATGAAACAAATTATTACACAAATATAAGATGTGTTAAGAAGTTTTCAAAACAGAAGCTGCTAATGGTCTATAGGAGGGGATATACCCCACCTATAAATTTTGGTTTTGCTAATTTGCTAATGTTCCCCTTACAGCCACATTTGTGTACCATAATCACTGTTGGGACCACACAAGAATCAAATACATTGGCCTTTAAGTTAAGGTTTTTATGCTCTTGATTTCTCAGAATACCATAAAATCTCCCAAATGTCTTTATCGACTTTCTTCGTTTGTTTACTTTTGTCAAAGTCTAATTGGTTGTCCAAGATACATTATACTGATTAACCCATTCTAATTTTTGGTTGCCTGCCATAAATTCTTCTATTTTTTTGTGTTCGTTATTACTTCTACTTTTCTAAATCCACAAAGCATACACACCACATATTTGTTATTTTACACATACAGTTGAACTTCCATTACGTGAACATCTATAACTTAAATGTTTCTATATTTTGAATCAAATTTGGTTTCCCTGCGATTTACTCGTTAACTTTTTCCATATTTAATTACACATTTACACATTATTTACACATTAGAACTAATTACAAGCTGCAGGATGCATTATAAATATTTATTTTTTTAGATATGTAAAACATTGTACAGTCCAATAAAACATACATTTATTATTATTATTATTATTAAAAGACACCATTGTCGTACTTTGGACATATACTAAGAATACCAAACACCAGACTTTTACGCAGAATAATTGACCATGCAATGAGACAAAAAACGGATGCTGGTAACGCATACATGTGGCACAAAGAAATCAAAAGGAATTTACAAGAACTTGGACTAACTCATGAAGATCTAACCGAAAAATCACCCAAATACAAACAGGTCATCAAGGACCACAACCATCAACTTACGACACAGAAAAGAGAGTATAAGAAGAGGGAATTTTCAGAAGCAGCCAAACAGAAGCGTGCTCAGAACATGAGAGAATATCACACCAAAAAGATACTGAAAGCTTCCAAATTGACTAAAGTGGTCCATTGTGGCTAAACAAGGGCTAAAAAAATAGAACAATACAGAAATACAACAATCATTTTTACTTGCCTGATTTCTAAGTGACTCCCTTGTCTCATACATCGAAACAGGACGAACTGGGACGGTACGAACATCCAAGACTGGTTCCAATTCAGTTTCTGTGTTATGACATTGCACTGTACTACGTAGTTCTCTATTTTCTTGGGTAATTTGTTCGATCTACAGATAAAATAAAAAACATTTCTTCTCAATACACCATTAAGACGGCATGTAACTTTCTCGTAATCACACATGAAATTCAAGGGACAAGGCCCACATTCACTGCAATTATATTCCAAATTAAAATACGATAATATAATAATAAATCACTGTATCATTTTTACTTTCTCTTGCCTATATGAATAAATAGGAAGGAAAGTATTGTTTTCATGTGGTTTTAAAAAATCGAGTTTTCACCGGATTACACGTTTTCAGACCACCTGAACCCAAAAAAACATGCTTTTAGCGATTGGTCTGTGAGTGTGTGTGTGTGTGTGTGTGTGTGTGTGCAAAATATCTCAAGAACGGAACATCGTACGAACTTGAAACTTAAGTTACATACCACTACCAGACCCGACACGAACATTTTCATCAAAATCGGTCAACCGGAAGTAGTAGTTTATTCGTGTAATTTTTCACTTTTTTGTGATTTTCTCAAAAACTGGTCCTACGATTTTTTTAAAAATCGCCTGGTTTACTCAAATTTTTATTCTCTACAAGATAAGGTAGGCGCCATGTTTGCTGAAATTCTTGGTGAGGGTGTTTTTACTTAAGAAGTGTTTTTTTAAGATTACAGCTTAAATATGTATTTTACCGCAAAAATTTACACAATAACAAATGTAGAGAAATTAAAATTCTACAACTTTTATTTTAACCATTTTTTTTGTATAACGCTTAGTTTAGTGGTAATTAGCAATTTTCTGTTTTTTCTCACGAAAACGTGTGAAAATCGATTTTTTAAGATTTCGGCCTTAGTATGCATTTTATGACAAAAGTGTATACAATCCAATTTATAGGAAATTAAAAGGTCTACAACTTTTATTTAAAGCATTTTTCTCTACAGAGCCTAGTTTAGCGTGAAAGTGATTTTCCGTATTTTTAAGCTAAACTGAGGTTGATTTTCGTTTTGCATCTTTCACTCATGATAAAAATTAGGTTATGCTATTAAAGGTAGTTTTTTGTTTATTTCTAATGTTAGGATTATTGCTAATTATTTGCATAGGCAAGAGAAAGTTGTGTGAGTGTATCACACCAGATTTTTTTTTTTAATAATAAAATATTATTTTTCAACACAGGATTAATCATCAGTCCATCAGCTCTTATTAGAACCAAGCATGCACTCAAGAACTGGAATTGTTTACATCTTATCTATATAAATAAAATTGTGATTTTGTCTGTACAATTTTTAAAATGCACCAAATTTTGTTTCTACGCCAGACGTACAAAGTAAACACCGAAAATAAGTTAAGCTGAATTTTTGTCTGTTTGTATGTTACGACATCTCGCAAGAACCACGGCACCAAATTCAATGAATTTCGGTATTTAGGTTCTGGACATAATCGAAATGAAAATAGGCTATAATTTTTTTTAATATCACAAAAGGATGGGGAAGTTCAGAGGGAGGGGTAACTAAAAAACTATGAATATCTCCGTTAAAAGACAAAGTATCAAAAAATGTTATATAATCAAAATTACGAAACGTTTAAAGACGAATAAGTTTTATTATGGAAAGTTTTTCATTTTCATGCATAATAACAGAGATATTACCAATTTTTAAAAAATAAACCAATATTTTTAGAAGAATATTAACATACAAAATAAACACAGGCCAACGTGCCGGTATAACCCGTATTCGTTGAGTCAGTTACCTACCTACCCATTCCACCAGTACCCTATACACCTTTTCTTGGTCACATTGTCAAAAATGAATCAGTCGTCTTAATAATGGTCACCATCATGGAGTAATAGAAAAAGTAGAGACATACAAATATCTGGGAACCTGGGTTGATGGCAAGAATGACCAAAGTAAAGAAATTAAAGTACGAATTGAAACTGCAAGGCAAGCATTCATAAAATTGAAGACAATGCTAACAAAGACCTTCAGTTGCCTCTCAGATTGAGGGCTCTAAGATGTTATGTATTTTCTATCGTACTACATGGAATGGAAGCTTGGACATTGAAGAAACAACACATAAAGAAGATAGAAGCGTTCGAAATGTGGTGTTACAGGAGAATATTGAAAATTCAGTGGGTGCAAAAGGTTACCAATGTTGAGGTGCTCCGACGTTTAAATAAGGAGTTAGAAGTTATGAAAAGTATAAAAACAGGAAAACTAGAATATTTGGGTCACATAACCAGAGGAGAAAAATATGAGTTGCTGAGAATTATTATGCAGGGAAGGATCCGAGGAAGAAGAGGCGTAGGAAGAAGACGCATCTCCTGGCTGCGGAATTTTAGAGAATGGTTCAACTGTAGTTCATTGCAACTATTCAGAGCGGCAGCCAGCAAAGTGACCATAGCCATTATGATATCCAACCTCCGATAGGAGATGGAACTTTAAGAAGAAGAAGATCATGGAGTGTTCCTATTGTGATTTACCTTTCATTTAACGGTATCATAACAGTAATTTTTCTTGCTTTGTAGTGAATAATTAAATTTCCTACAGTTACATTATACACACAGATTTGTGTGAGTAAATCTCACAGATTAGTGAATTACCTTTCATTTATTACAAAAATAATAAAGCGCTGCATATCAATTCAAAAACACCAAGATCTCGCTTTTATTTTATGTTTAACTATTTTTTTCATAAATAATAAGCTGACGTTGAAAGGAGGTAGATAACAATGAATAGTTGAAGAATATCAGACCTGACAGGGATCGAACTCGGTACTCCAACCGACCATCCATGGCACCAAGGAAACCGTTTGAAGAACGGGTATTTAAGCTAGTTTTATATATACTACCCTTGAAATATATGGGAAAACTTCTTTGTGTAAAACATTCCAAAAAAACTTAAGTCTGAAAATGCTTTATTTTTTTGTAAAAAGCCCCCATGGACTATACGAGGGGTACCCAAAAGAAACCGGAATTATTTTTTAAAACTATTTATTTTTTATTTTTTTACAAAAGAACCTTATCCCCTTCAAAATACTCTCCATTACAACTAATACATTTGTCCCACCGGTGCTTCCACTGTTCAAAACATTTTTTGTACTCCTCTTCAGTGATGGCTGCCAGCTCATCCGTCGCTTTTTTCTTGACATCATCAACGTTGTTAAATCGGAGACCTTTCATGCCCCTTTTCATGCGTGGGAACAAGAAAAAAATCACACGGAGCCAGATCGGGTGAGTACGGTGCGTGTGGTAGCAAAACCATGCCGTTTTTCGCCAAAAACTGGGTAACCGAGATTGCCGTGTGTGCAGGCGCATTGTCGTGGTGGAAAAACCAGTCCCCTGTCAGCCACAAATTAGGTCTTTTACGACGAATGCTGTTTCGCAGTCTTCTTAACACTTCAAGATAAAAAGCTTGATTTACCGTCTGGCCTGGTGGAACGAACTCTGAATGGACAATTCCCCTCACATCAAAAAAACAAATCAGCATTGTTTTGATGTTCGATCTGACTTGACGACTTTTTTTTGGTCGGGGTGATAATGAAGTCTTCCATTGACTGGATTGTTGTTTGGTTTCTGGGTCGTACCCATAGCACCAAGACTCGTCACCCGTAATGATCTTTGACATGAAATCTGGATCAGTTTCAAGCTGTTGTTTCAAATCACTACACGTTTCAATTCGACGTTCCTTTTGAGTGTCTGTCAGAACCCGAGGCACAAACTTGGCAGCGACTCTTTTCATTGTCAAGTCTTCTGTTAAAATGCGTTGGACTGAGCTCCAAGATAACCCACTAACCTGTGATATTTGGTCAATGGTCTGTCGTCGGTCTGTTCGTACAATTTCTTTCACTTTCACAACATTTTCGTCTGTTCGGGAAGTTGACGGTCGTCCAGAACGAGGTTTGTTCTCAATCGACATGTCGCCATTTTTAAAGCGCAAAAACCACTCGTACACTTGGGTTTTTCCAATAGCGTCGTCTTTGTAAGCTGTGTTCAACATTACAACTGTTTCCGCGGCGTTTTTACCGAGCAAGAAGCAAAATTTCACAGCCGCACGTTGTTCATTAAAACTTGCCATCATGAAAAACGACACGAGCACAAAACAGCACTAGCGAGAACAATCACTGCACGAGAACAGAACAAGCTAGATCAACGAACAAAATGGCATTGAACTGGCAATGAGTAGCGCTACAAGCAGCCTGGTGGCGGGAATTTGTACTGTACAAGCTCCGCCCACAGCAGAGCTATTCCGGATACTTTTGGGTACCTCCTCGTATATAAACACGAAAAGACAAAATACCTTAGTGCTACTGGAATTCCTGAAAATCTCTCGCTAGAGATTGGTGGATTATCCAAACTTTTAACTAACTGAACCAGTTTCTCCCACACTTAATGAATTCCATTAACACTTGATTCAAGGAATTAGAATAAATAAATATATCTCACAGGAATCTAACACACTGTAACAAAAAAGAATAGGTTGATAATTATGGGAACTTAAACAAAAAATCTGTTCCTGTAAAGAAGGGTGTATGGCAGAGTTGTGTTCTTTCGCCATTTCTGTTTAACTTTTACTCTTACCTAATTTAATAATGCTTTTGATGAAATTAAGCTGAATGGAGTACTTGTCAACAACATAAATGCTGACGATACAGTCACTGTTCGCTGATTCAGCACTTGATGAATAGAATTACCGAAGAGGGATAGCCTCTCCCTCTAACAATTAGCCTACTGAAGAATTAGGTAATACTAGTCAGTAAGGTTTCACACATTCAATGAAACTTAACTAAGAATTATCAATGTACTGAGCAGGTTAAAAAAATTAAGTTCTTAGGAAGTTGATTTACAGCAGATATGGAGCCAGCAGTAGAAGTGAGAGCTCGTTCTGAAATGACTAGGCTGGCATTTTTTAATATCAAGCATCTGCTCATTAATAATATCAATTTCACTTCCTGTAAGATATATATTTGTAGTCCTGCTGTACGGTGTTGAAACATGGACTTCGAGTATGCAGTTCACATATCGTTTAGCTTTCAAGATAAGCGTGTTTAGAAGAATAGATTTCGTGGACCATTCATATTGCCAACATCATGTTTTGAGACATATGGGTGTGGACCTTGAGTTTAATGTGCATAATCAAAAGAAGAAAGACGGTATACTTTGGTCATTTATACAGACTGATTCTCGAGGCCGTAAAGGGCAAGCGCAGGCGTGGGTGAAGGAAATGCTAATGGTTGAAGAACATTGGAAACCGGATAAACTTAAATACACACACTTTTTTTAAGGTAGCTCATGATAGAGAGTGGTTTATGAGTGTTGTGACTAATCTTCAGTAATAAAGTCAGCACTACCATAAAGAAGAAATAAAAAATACTTACTTTAGTTTGTAATCTTTGAATTTCAGCAGTTAACTCGGTAATTTGTAACTGTGAAGCCACAAGTTTATTTCTCAGTTCATCTTCGACTGGTGATAAAATGGATACAGTTTTTTGTGAAGTTTTGTATGGACTAGGAGGAAGTGTTTCAATACTGTTGTTGTTGTTGTTATTATTATTATTAATACTTGTTATAGATTCATTTTGTGGTGGTGGTGGTAATGGAGGCGGGGGAGGTGGCTGTGTCACAGTTGATGGTAGTTTAGTACCTTTTGCATTGGCAGCAACCTGAAAAAAATAACAAAAATTAAATTATAATTTAAAAGGATATTTTTAACTTAAAACATTCAAGTAAATGTTACGTTATGTTAATTTAAAATTGTTTTGGAACTCTAAGAGAAACAAAAATTTAATTTAGAGAACAATAAATTGGTAAAAATCACAAAAAAGTTGTTTTAATCAATGAAAAATTTTTTTTTGGTGGAAATTTTTAAAATTGTCATCTATCATTTTCCGATGTCCTGTCCGTCACACCCAGAAACTACAAGAGATAGCAACAAACTGTTTTCGGATTTGTGATCTACACAAAAATTTAATGGGCTGGATGGGGTTTCAAGTTCTGGTTTTGACCAGAAGTAGCCTAAAACTGGAAGTCAAGAAATCAAAGTTGGAATTTGGAAACAAAATTAGTCATTCGATTCCTTTGAAAAGCAGATACATAAATCACTAATGTTTTTTGCCATAGGTCAAAGGTAGGTCTTTTTCTTTCCTACAAAAGCTAAGTGGGCTTATTCCCATTATGAGGATGGATAACTCCGAGTTAAGTGAACACACAATGTGATTTCTCAGGCAGACCCCTTTTCCTGGCTTCACTTTTTATGATATAGATTCATGAATTAATCAGTGGTTAAATTTGAGATCTGAAACGAAACGATCATAATCTCTCAAATATTAATTGGAATATCTTCAACATTCTAAATATCTGGTAATCTCTTACAATAATATTATGTTTTTCTTACGAAAACGTTTCTACCAGCCATGAGATGCGTCATCTCATGAAAGGGATTTTTTTAAATTTGGAATTGATTGATTAAAGCTTAAGTAGTTAATTCATTTAATTGAAGTAATCTAATTTTATTTGTCAGTAGTTTAAATTTAATAATCAATTGTAATTGTTAATTTTGTCTATAGATAATATTGTAATAAGTTTGTTTACTATTAACTATACCCAGATCCCAAATAAAGCAGGTTTTGTTGTTTTCATTGGCTTTAATAAATTAAACAATATTAATTCAATGAAAATTTTTTTACGAATAAAAGACCAACAATTTTTGACAGATGTAAATCAATTTTGAGTAGAACACGATGTGTTTCAGCACCACGGAAAAACAAATAGATACACAGAGTTAAAACAATTTTTAGGTTACATGATAAGAAGTTAAATACATTAGGGTAAGTTTTACCGACTAAATTTAATTAAAGATACTCAAACGAAGATTAAATGTAATGTGTTCTTACCAGAGCAGCAATTTGTTCAGCAGTGGCATAATCTTCATCAGAGGCAACACTATCATATAATGGCTCATCATCAGACAACTTATTCGAAATTCCTTTGTCTACAAATTATAAAAACACAAATGCACTTAATTCTTTACACAAATATTGATTATATTACAACATTTTGTAAAAAAACACATCACACATTAGTTTTATAAATAAATCTTTATAAAATGGATGTACCAGTCCATTATCTAAAACAACTATATCTGAATAACAGAAAAATATTCAAAAAAAATAACTTCAAATTACTCAAAAAAAACCCAACTAAAAAATTTAACAGTTAATTAATAAGAACTATTAATAAATCAGAAAAGATAATTGGTAAAAACACAAATACGTAAGTAAAAATTCCCAAGCTCCAAAGCTTAACCCTTTATAGGTTAGTGTTCTAATATCAGACCACCGTACAAAGTCCTGAATGCCTGGGAACAATAAAAAAAATTCAGTTAAGCCGAGTGGTTCTCGATACTAATACAGAAGTAAAAGCAAGCAGACTCTCGCCCATGTTAAACAATACCTATTTTCATCTCTTTCGACCACACCGATACACTATATTCCTTACAATACAGTGGAATTTAAGTTACAAAGTCTTTTATATCATACACAGTAGAGCAATAAAGCAAAAATTTGAGTAAGTACTCAGCTATTTGAACAAATAAAAATTCTAGAGCTTGATCACACAAGAACATAAAACCGCTTCACATAATAAATATTAAATTTAAAATACTTTAATAAAGAAACATTTTCAAAGATTTTATAGCTTTATTGGTAACTAACACTACTAGACAATTATTAAAAGTAGAACTACAGTAAAGAAAAAACAAAACTTTACCGATAATGGGAGTTTGTCTTCTTTTACAATCATAGAGTATATCCAAGACCAGAGAAGCAAATTCACGTGAACTGAAATGAGCAAGTTTTTGCCGTCCTTGATTACGTATTGCAGACAATTCTAGATTTACTGGAAGGAATGGCATTGGACAATGTTCCAAAGACGCTGGACTAGATTGCCAAACTGCAAAAAAAAAATACAGAAACTTAACAAACTGTACTAAACTATTATAAAAAATCTGGTGTGAAACACTCACACAACTTTCTCTTGCCAATGCAAATAATTAACAATAAACCTAACATTAGTATTAAAACATTAGAAATGAACAAAAACTAACCTCAAAAACATAACCTTATTTTAATCACGAGTGAATGACGCAAAATGACAATCGAACTCAGTTTGGCTTAAAAATACGGAAAATTACGCTTTCACGCTAAACTAGGCTCTGTAGAGAAAAATGCTCTAAACAAAAGTTGTAGATCTTTTAATTTTCTATAAATTTAATTATATACACTTTTGTCGTAAAATGCATACTAAGACCGAAATGTTAAAAAAAATCGATTTTTCTCACGTTTTCGTGAGAAAAAAACAGAAAATCGCAAATTACCGCTAAACTAAGCGTTATACAAAAAAATGTTTGAAACAGAAGTTGTAGGTTTTTAAATTCTCTACAACTTTTATTATATAAGTTTTTGCGCTAAAATTTATATTAAAGCCGTAATCTTAAAAAAACAACGTTTTTACGTGAAAACAGCCTCACCAAGAATTTCAGCAAACATGGCGCCTACCCTATCTTGTAGAGAATAAAAAATTGAGTAAAATAGGCGATTTTAAAAAAAATCGTAGGACCAGTTTTTGAGAAAATCGCAAAAAACTGAAAAATTATACGATTAAACTACTACTTCCGGTTGACCGATTTTGATGAAAATGTTCGTGTCGCGTCCGGTAGTGGTATGTAACTTAAGTTTCAAGTTTCAAGTTCGTACGATGTTCCGTTCTTGAGATATTCTGTTCACACACAGACACACACACACACACACACACACACACACACACACACACACACACACAGACCAATCGCTAAAAACATGTTTTTTGGGTTCAGGGGGTCTGAAAACGTATAGATCCGGTGAAAACTCGATTTCGAAAAATCGACATGAAAACAATACTTTCCTTCCTATATATTCATATAGGCAAGAGAAAGTAAAAAGTACACAATGTACGAATGTACTCTTTAAAAAAAATTCTAACAGAATTTATCTACAGAAATTGTAGAAGTATTATCCTCAAAATAAAGTGATAATAACTTAGCTTGCGTGTAGGTATCTTTTTTTTGGTTTAACATCCGACTGTTCTGCAATTACTGCAAATGCAGACAGTGAAGGATGAAATATTTTTTTGTAACATGAAAATATGCCGTGCCTGAATGGGATTCGAACCGAAGACCGCATGAGAGGCAAGCATGTTACCAACTATGCCAATGCGACCAGCATAGGTAATGATATGAGGTGATAATACAGATAAAAATATGCCTGATCTGACCAGGAATCAAAATTAGGACCCTGGCTTAGAAGCTATTGCACTGACCACTACACCATGGGCCAGCTAAATTATCACTTATTACCACAGACGTTTATCACATTCACTTAAAAATTTACAGCATTAGCAAACTAAAGATGAGCTTTACTGTAGGGCTTGAATGTCTTTAATAAAAACTATAGAAAAAAAAATCAGTGTGAAATACTCGCACGACTTTCTCTTGCCAATATAAATAAAACCTATAATTAATTAATCAACTAGTTGTTATACAAAAACATTGAAATAAAAGTTGTAAGTTTTTAAATGTTCTACAACTTTAATTATAAAAACTTTTTCCCAAGAATACATATAAATAAAGGCTGCTATCTTAAAAAAAAACCTTTTTTTTCTACAAGAGCCTCCCCAAGAATTTTAGTAGACATGGCGCTTGCCCTATCTTGTAGAGCATAAAAAGTGTAGTAAATGACAATTTTTAAAAAAAATCAGGGCCGTTTTTGAGAAAATTACAAAAGAGTGAAAAATCACATGAATAAGCTACTACTTCCGGTTGACAGATTCTGATGAAAAGTTTGTGACAGGTCCTCTCATGGTACCTAACTTAAGTTTCAAGTTTTAACTTTGTACAATGTTCCGTTCTCGAGATATTTTGTCCCACACAAACAGACCAATCACTAAAAACACGTTTTCAGGGGGCCTGAAAGCCTGTATATCCAATGAAAACTCTATTTCGAAAAATTTAAATTAAAAACCTATCTGAAGAATAAGAAAGCATTCCACCAGAATTTTTGGTTTTTGGTTGGACCAGAATTTTGGTTGTAAGACAGATAATAATTTTCTTCTTTAGGGAAGAACAAAATTAATTAATTTTTATAAGAACTATAATATTACAGGCAGTGTAAATTTATTAGTTAAATGAGGATGTAGTTGCATAACTTTGGCTGCCTCTGTTTGACTTGCTATTTTCCACAAGAATACTTTGTAATACAAATTTATCAATAACGATAAAAATTACCACACATTTAGAAATGAAACTTTCAGTTTATCAGTTTTATCTTGACATGTCCTATACTCCCTTTGGAGTCCCCTGGATGCAAAAAAAATACACACAATTGAAAAACATTGGTCACAGGACTATAGATATTATATGGGATGAAGTAAATCAAATTATACTCACTAGCTTCAGTTTCCCTTCTATCAACTTCATCATACACATCCATCGTTAGATCCTCAAATAATGAATTTGGCAACTAAAATGAAAAACAATACAAAACAAATTTTTAAATTATTACCGGTTGTTGTTTAGGTTATTAGCCGAAGGCTGGTTTGAACCTATAGAGGCTATACTAAGTAAAACAAGAAGTAAGGTGGTTTACAATTCCCTTCTTCACAGAGTGGAAAAGTATGCTTATCAGCATGCCAGTTCCTCTGAAAAGCATCCACTTTTCACCCTGCAAATGACACCTTCACTTCATTCACCGCAGGGTCTGGATGTATATATAATGAAATTCATTACTCTCAGAGGAGATAATTATGACTAATATGCTTTTCACGGTTGATGAGCTATGCTGTTCGACATGTTTAGACCAATCAGAACGATTACCAGCGTAGCCAGATTGTGTCTGACAAACATTACGCAAGCATGCGTATAGGAGCCGCAATAGTTCACTCTCGTACTGAACACATTTATTATAGAGCACGTTAACATGCAATACTTTATAATATAATCAGCTGATTGTACGTTTATAGTTTATAATTTTGTTATTAAAATACCAAAAACATGGCTGACAAAATATTTAACAGAGCTACAAGAGCAAGTATTGGCAACATTGCTGGCAAGTGATTGGCTAGCTATAAAGTGGGCAGGGGGCAATGCGTACATTCAGAGCTCATCAGCCTTGAAAAATAGTATACTGTCATTTACATCTCTACCTCTTCTGTTCTTAAATGCTTCAGTCATAGAATTGGTTGACCATGTAATGAGAAACAGAACTATTTTTTGTAGCCCTGGAACTACAAGATCGAGTGCAAATAATTTAACACGACACATGCCTGTTATCGGCAAGCTTACAGATTACTTAAACATAATTTAATGTACACGATGGGTAAATAAAATGCCAAACCTAAACAAATAAAGTTTTCCAACAATGAAAAATCACATTAGACTACCTACAAAAACTAGGGAAAGTTTTAAGCTACATAAAACTTACCGAACAAAAATTTACAAAATTGTTCAAGCTTGTTCTGGTCCCTGTTGATCAGACAACACATTCCAAACATTTTAAAACTTATCGAGAAATATTTACAAAATTTTTCACGGTTGTTCCAGTTCATGTTGTTCAGACAACACATTCTGAACATTTCTTCCAAGGCCTCACCACAACGTCAAGGTAGATTATTTCCAAAAGTTTTATTTCTACATAATTCCTCCATCTCCTAAACTTCTACATTTAAAATTCTACGTTCATTGTTTGTAGCCTATTCCCAGTTCTGTTTCAATACATTTAAGTCCATCTGATCTACAACGACCTTTGATAGCCCGAAGAAGTTTCATTACCACTGCCTGTATATGTCTTCCTCTCTAGTACTTATACACCCCAGAATTTTAATTCTGCAAGTCAATTTGTTAATAGCTAATGTCTTATCTAAATTCTGCTTCCTCTTCTAATTTTCATCAAGGTTTGGGTAAACGATAATTTTTTTTTTATAAAAATTATTTAAAATATATTACAGCTCAAATTCATAATTCGATCAGGATTGATGAGCTCCATATAAGACACTCATTGTTAACTAGATCTTATTCGCCAAAATTTGTTCCCCATACTCAATCAATGTTTAAAAATAAAAATCTGGTGTGAAACACTCTAATACCTTTCTCTTGCTAGAGAAAATAATGAAAAACATAACATATCTAGGCTGAGAAAACAATTTAAAATGAAAAACATAACCTAATTTTACCTAATTTAACCTCTGTAGAACCTAAAATTACGGAAAATTAGTAATTTCCTCTAATCTAGGCTCTGTGGAGACAAATGATTTAAAAATAAAAGTTGTAGGTTTTTTTAATTTCCTATAGCTTTAATTATATACGTTTTTTCCCTAAAATGCACACTAAAATTCCATTTTTTTATTTTAATGAGAAAAAACACTAACTGCCATTAAACTAAACATAGTACAAAAAAATGTTTGAAATAAAAGTTGTAGGTTTCTACATGTCTACAACTTTGATTATACACATTTGCCCTAGAATGCATATTAAGGCCACAATCTTAAAATAAATCATTTTCTTCTACGAGAGCCCAAGCCCCCCCCCCCCCCAAGAATTTCAGTAGACATAATGCTGATCCCATCTTGTAGAGCATAAAAAATGCAGTACATAAGGCTATTTTAAAAACAATCATAGGACCTGTTTTTGAAAAAATCGCAAAAATGCGAAAAATCACACAAATAAACTGCTAATTCCAGTTGACCGATTTTGACGATAATCTTCCTCGGGCCTCCTTATGGTATCAACTAACTTAAGTTCCAACTTCATGTAATTTTCCGTTCTTCAATTATTTTTCCCCACACACGGAAACACACAAACTAATCAATAAAAACATGTTTTTGAGGGTTTAAGGGACCTAAAACGTGTATGCCTGGTAAAAACTCAAAAAATTAACCTGAAAACAATACTTTCCTTCAAAAATCTGGAGTGAAACACATAACTTTCTCTTGCCAATTTCAAACATTTGACAAAAAACCATAACTTTCCTTTCCTACATTTCATAAAGGACCAGGGAAGGTAAAAATACAATATAATAATCTACTATTCAAAAAAATTAAACGAAAGAAATAAAAGTAAAATATTAGGGTTCATCAGAGCTGGCAAAAAGGAGATATTGAGGTTTTATCACATTAAAATATTACCTGTTGTAATTTTGTTCTGGCTTCTTTAGAAAGTTGTGGTACTTCGATGCAGTCTGATATTTCAGGAACAAGAAAATGTTGATTATTAACATGATCAGGTCTTCGTCTACATAAGTAATAAGTAAGCCGATCAGGTACTTCATACAAACATTCTATCAATCGTTGACTCATTTCTCTGTGATTGCTTAACCTGTTCATACAAACATTAAAAGAAAAACATCAGAAAACTCTCTACAGTTCAGACTTAGTGCATTGCGATTACCACATGTTTTAACCCTTGAAAAATGCTCCTGGAGGTCAACATTTTCATAATGATGTTGCATCTGAACCTTTCGTATTCAACTGGCTCATGGCAAAACCATCTTCGTTTTACGATTATGGGATAAAAAGAGACCTATCCGTTGCCAAAAATATGTTATGAAATTATGAGACTATGTAGAAAAATCTGGTATGAAACACTCACACAACTTTCTCTTGCCAATGCAAATAATTAACAATAAAACTAACATTAATAATAAAACATTAGAAATAAGCAAAAAACTAACTTCAATAAACATAAAACTAATTTTAATTATGAGTGAAAGACACAAAATGAAAATCAACCTCAGTTTGGCATAAAAATATGGAAAATCACTCTTTCACACTAAACTAGGCTATGTAGAGATAAAAATACGGAAAATCACTCTTTTCACGCTAAACTAGGCTCAGTAGAGAAAAATGCTCTAAATAAATTTGTAGATCTTTTAATTTCCTATAAATTGATTATATATACTTTTGTCATAAATAGCTGAAATCTTAAAAAAATGTATTTTTTACACGTTTTTGTGAGAAAAAAACAAAACAGAAAATCGCTAATTACCACTAAAATAAGCGTTATACAAAAATATGTTTGAAATAAAAGTTGTAGGATATTATATTCTCTAAAACTTTTATTAATAAATTTCTACGCTAAAATGAATATTTAAGCCACAATTTTAAAAAAACTATTTTTTTTTATGAGAAAACAGCCTCTCCAAAAATTTCAGCAGATATTACACCTACCCTACCTTGTAAAGCATAAAAAATTTAGTAAACACAGCAATTTTTAAAAAAAATCATAGGACCAGTTTTTGAGAAAAAAGCGAAAAATTACAACTTCCGGTTGATCGATTTTGATGAAAATGTTCATGTCGGGTTCGGTAGTGGTATCTAACTTAAGTTTTAAGTTTCAAGTTTGTACAAGGTTCCATTCTTGAGATATTTTGTTCACACACACAGACCAATCGCTAAAAACATATTTTTTGGGTTCAGAGGGTCTGAAAACGTGTAGATACGGTGAAAACTCGATTTCGAAAAATCGACATGAAAACAATACTTTCCTTCTTATATATTCATACAGGCAAGAGAAAGTATAAAATAACAAACTGAAATTTCCTGTATCTCAGTGAAAATAAAAGATTCTCAGAATGCCAGACAACATATAATGTCTTAGCACCTACATCTGATTAGGTAAAATCAAGATAAGTTTTTATAATACTTGTTGATAATAACTATATATTTAATTATCTTAACAACAACTGATACTGAATAACAGGAAAAACATTTACAATTTCTAATCAATATAATCAATTATTTCCTCGTTTGTTCAAGAAAGATTAAATAGTATTTTCATATTTTAACATGTGTAACTACTAATTAACATATCACACGTTGTATTATAGACAATAGGGATGTGCCGACTCTCAATACTGAAAGTCAACGGTAAAAAGTTAATTCACTTTTTTGTTCCTGTCTATAAAAATTTTAAAAATAAAACTCCGAAAACTAAGCAAATACAACTGCCATAACATTTTATGTTTACTAGCACCTTATTGCTTCTTGTTAAGTAAGATTGTTTGATAATAAGGTGTTCTTTAGTTGGTTATCTTCCAATTTTGATTGTTCCAAATCCTTGAACAACTGATTCACATTCTTGGGTTCAAATCCCATTCACAGCATATATTGGGTTACATATTATTGGGTTCAAATATGCACAGCATATTTTCATATATTACAAAAAATCATTTAATCCTTCACCGTCTGCATTAACAGTAATTGCAAAACAGTCTTGGACATTAAAACAAAAAAAAAAACAAATTGTTCAAGATTTAATATATTGATGGAGTATTTGCTTATTTTAAAACCAATAAAGTACAACAGTGATGGTAAAAGAAATAAATTGGTTATGTTAATGAGACAATAGTACTTCTCCTGTAAAGTCGGAAAACATGTTTACACATCGGTAGGCTATTATCAGTGAGTTTTTTTTTTGTTTTACCAGTAAGTGAGTACCACTGTATATACGAGCATGACAACAGTCTGCAAATGGTTAAGTTTCATTAAATGTCAGGTTAAAAATGACAAAGAAACTACAAAATACATCTACAAACAATAATTTACCAACCTTGCACATGCTGCTGGTGTATTCCCTTGTTTATCTAAGGCACCTGGATCTGCGCCATATATGACTAATAATTCCACCTGTGACATTTGACCTGCTCTTGCAGCTACATGTAATGGCATGTTACCTTTCTCCTGAAAAAAATTAAGTTATTAATATTTTAAATTAATATATTACTTAAAAACTGAATCTGAATAAACAAAATATTAATAAAATACAAATAAACTTTTATTGTCACATAGAAATTATATTCAGCTGACTCTGTGGTATAGCAACCAACACACTAGCCTAACAAGTGGAATGTTCCGAGTTTGATTCTCAGCTAGGATCTGGAAATTATAATGTGTCAAAACACATACATACCCAAAATTATTTACAAGTAACAAAGATGTTGATATGACTTATAAACTAAAAAAAAATCAAATTTCATAATGTGGAATGGGAAGGTATGCTGCCCAATTTACAGCAACAGAAAATTTACAGCACAGAACGCAAGATTTACTTCCTCAAGTCATCTTGACAATTTTAAATTACAATGTAATTTAAAATTTGTATGAAAAACATGATGAAATATTTTTGATGTGAATTGAAAAAATCTGATGTGAAACACACAACTTTCTCTTGCCTATAAAAATAATGAAAAATATAAGTTAAGCTACCTCTAACCATGCATAAACAATGTAAAATAAAAAAACCTAATTGTTTTTAAATCCATTTATTTACGGTTGCATCAACAATGAGGTTATTATCTAACAAAATAATTTTCAATGATACATAAATATTTACATTAGCAAAATAAATTATACATAAAAACAAATTATTATTAAATAAATTGACATAATATCATAGAGAGAAACTTTAATAAAAATAAGTTTTCTTCAAAAATTCAAAGTATTTTAAAATTATTTACAAAACATTAAACACAAGGAAAACATGACATAATGTAAATATAATAAAAACATTCCATTTTTTTGTACAATCTTCTGAATGGTGTCCATTCTTGAGACCCTCTTTTACTTCTTTCATCCAGTTGATTTAGTTTTTTATCTTTCCACTTAACCTAAGATCTACTTATCAATTCTATCTGAGGTAATCCTTTTAATAAGTCCAAAAAAGTTCAATTATTGTTCCTTAATAAACTTGTGAGTGTTCTAAAATTATATATTTATAATAGAAAAAGACTAAAGAATTCCCATTTCCAAAGAGACATTGAAATGAAATTGAAAAATATTGCCCCAAATTTGCATTTAACAGAACATTACATTTTTTGGAACTATTTGTAAACGAATGAACCAACCAAAGTATTTTATCATTAGAACATTCTGTCTTAATTAAATGCGTAGGTGATAGAAAGAGTAATATAAAAGCAATGCACAATTTGCACTTATTTAGAAATGTTCATACATATCTACTACATTTTCAATCATTGCACCAAATACAGTACACACACAGTTATAGTTCCTAATTCTGCCGATTCAATACTTCAGTTAGTTTGTTAATACTTTCTTTTTCATCATATATACGAGATGTGGCTATTAAATAACGAGACTGACGTAAAAAAATTTATTTTTATTTTGTACATAATCACTTATTGTCACCTTCAATATACACTCCCTCTCTATCCCTACAACGGCTCCATACGAATTTTCCATTTTGGAAACATTGCTGGAAGTCATCTTTTGTCAGATCCTTCAGGGCACGTGCCGCTTTCTCTTTTACAGCTTCCAGACTCAAATCTTGTCCCTTTTAATGCACATTTCACCTTAAGGAACCAGGCAGAAGTCACATGGTGCAAGATCTGGTGAATAAGCTGGATGTTCTAACACTGAGATGCTGTACTTCGCTAGGAACCTCTTGACAGAAAACGCGGAATGAGCTGGCGCATTGTCTTAGTGGAGAACCCATGATTTGTCCTTCCACATTTTAGGGAGTTTTCTCCTTACTCTTTGACATAGTTTAGAAAATACCTCATGGTAGTAATATTGATTAATTGTTTGACCCTCAGGAACCCAGTGAAGATACATGATCCCATGGATATAAAAAAAATAATCATCATTGCTTTAAATTTTGACTTGCTCATTCGAACTTTTTCGCTCTCGGTGAAGTTCAGCTCATCCAGTGCGTGGATTGGTGCTTTGTTTCCGCATCATAAGTAAAAAACCATATTTCATCACATGTTATTATCTTTTACCTGTACACTAAGGTGAAATCTGCATTAAAAGGGACAAGATTTGAGTCTGTGGAAGCTGTAAAAGATAAAGCGGCACATGTCCTGAAGGAGCTGACAGAAGGTGACTTCCAGCACTGTTTCCAACAATGGAAAATTCGCATGGAGCATTGCAGGGATATAGAAGGAGTGTATATTAAAGGTGACAATACGTGATGAAGTACAAAATAAAAATGAAATTTTTTACATTGTCAGTCTCGTTATTTAATAGCCATACCTTGTACATATTGGGCTCTAGAAAACCTGGATTTGAGCCAATTATGTTAAAATGAACCAATTATGTTAAGGTTAATTATGTTAATGATTGCCAATTATGTTAAGGTTGGGCTTAAAACATCTTTGGAGTCTACAAGATTTTTTGTAGACTGAAGACCCAAAGATTACGGATAGATTATAACAAGAAAAAGAAAATGCAATAAGAAACTAACAAATGTAACAGGAAATTAATGTAAAAAAGAACAGTAGACATACTGACATAGAGAGGGGGAGAGAGACAGACAAAATATACAGTAAAAGAGTGATAATAATATAAACTGTAACTCAACATCTTTATAAAATATGTGAACTTAATCTGGTTACTAATGAAACTAAACGACGAAAAAATATAGACAATATCATTTACCTTGTGATAGTAATTTGGATCAGCACCTTGTGCAAGTAATCTCAGACTTGTTTCTAAATTACTGGTTCTCACACTTGAATGAAGTTGTTGATTCAAATCCTCTTCATCATCGCTACTTTTGACGACAAATGCCAACTGCTGATGTTTCAATCTAATATAATCTGCTTTTGTTGGGCTGAAACAATAAACAAAATCGTAAAATATTGGGGCCTTCGGGCCAGCCCAGTCAGTCAGCTGGTAGAAAGTCACTATTGTCTGTTAAGTAACACCGGTTGGGCAAGCAACTTTGTATGGTGACCAGTTGACAGCCATCCATGAAAAAACTCTACTGGGGGTCCCTGTTCAAACTCATGTCTAATCCACATAAAAAAAAAAATACAGCAAAAAGCACCGATCAAATTGGGTAGTTGTCAACAATGTACAGTTCCCAATAACAAATAAAAAAATATTGGACCCTATTGTTTTTCATAAAGTAACGATTAAATGTAATTAATACAAAAAATTATAAATTTATAAAATATAATCTAGAACGTAATCACAATTATATAATCAGCGGCAGAGAATAGACCCACATAATGAATGGTTAATATCTCATAAAATAACCACTCCTCATTTCTTGAAAAAAATGTAATCATGAGTCATAAATAATAACAATAGCTTAATCTATTCGCTATATATAAGTGGGAAACCTTTTATCACTCTTTCTAATATTTCTTCAATTCATCTATTTTAAAAACAATTTTTTCATAGTTTCAACAACACTTGCACTCCATTATTATAAATATTAATATTATTTTATTATACATCCTATGTATGGATATAAAACAGCCGTATTATTTAAAATTGAAATATATATTTTTAACCACCAGAATACGGTATCAGAAAACAGAAAACATGATTCCTTATCTACCATGGTAGGAGCAGGAAGTTTTTACATTTTGATGAAAAAAAAATGTTTAAAGAATTTTAATTTACTGAAGAGGTGTACAAGATACACAAAAGCGCTATAAACATTGGTAAGTGTTTTCTGTTACCATATTCTGTTGTTGTTCAGGTCATCAGCCGAAAGGCTGCTTTGAACCTCTAGAGGCTTTACTAAGTAAATCGAGAAGTGAGATGGTTTACCATTGCCTTCCTCACTGAGTGGAAAAATACGCTTATCAGCATGCCGGGCCCTCTGAAAAGCACATATTTTTCACTCTGCAAATGACACCTTCACTTCATTCATCACAGGGTCTGGCTGTATAATGAATGTCATTACTTTCAGAGGATATAACTCTAATTAGTGTCTTTTACACCTCTACCTCTTCTGTTCTTAAATGATTCAGTCATTTAATTGGCAAACCATGTGATAAGAAACAGAACTATTTATTTTAGCCCTGCAACGAACAGATTGAGTGTAAATAATTTGACACTCCATCTGTCTGTTATGGGCAGACCATATTCTGGTGGTTAGAAATATATATTTCAATTATATATTAAATAAACAAATTCTCCTAAAAATTAATTTAATTTAAATAAACTAGTTTCCCCATGAAAAAAAAATTGAAAAGCAACACATCCCCAATATAATGCAATCAATAAACATCACAGTTAAACGCACACTGGTGCCCAGTTTGCTCTTGGATCAACAATTTCGGAGACGTCCTTCAAAATCAGTCATGCACGAAGCTAAGATATTCTTAAAGGCATAATGCCGTGTTAGCTCTGTACAAAACTAAAGGCAAAGAAAGAAAACACTTAACCTCAAAATGTAGACATAGAATAAGCAGTATAACTACATCATTTAACAATAAACTTTTTGACTCCACTAGCCAAAAAACAAGATTTTAAAATGATGAATAAACTAAACAAACTACATAAAAATTTAATTCAATTTCTAATAAAACAAAGTACAACTCACTGCAATGGATCCTTCGGCTGAGGTTTCCTACGTATAACTTTTGAATCACAGAGAGCATGTTCCCATAAACTGTTAACGCCTCCTGTATTTAATGTTTGCACCATCTACGAACAAAAACAATTCAATTTAACCTAACCCGATCAAATATATGTCCGAGAATAACCATAAACTTTTAAAAACATTCATATACTATTTTTAAATTCAACATAAGTTTTAATATTACTCTGAGTAACTATTTGACACCAACATCAAAATCTCATTTTCTAATAATTCAAAAAGTAAGAAAGAATTAAAATTGTTGAATTTTACATTCAAATTTCAACAGAGATTTACATTACACAATAACAAAAATATAATCCAAGAAAATTGTGTACTAAGATCATAAAATAAAGACAAATCATAATTTCTTACAGAATTTTGAGGTTAAATAACTTAAAAGTGTTGTACGATATAATTATTAATATTTAATACTTAGATATTAACAATTCTGTATCCACAACATCATAGTTGCCATTTTCATTTAACAAGTTGTTATTATTATTATTATTATTATTTACGTTATGGCCTACAAAGGACCGCGATTTCTCAGTTTTTCTTCTGTGCTTTCCTCTTCGCCCAGTACTCTTTCATTTTCTTGGAAAAGTCACGTTTTCGTTCTTCCGACCATTTAGGTCTTGATCTTTTACTGTCCTCTTCCTGGAGCACTAGTTTGAGTTTATGTCTGAGAGGTGTTCTTTGTATGATGTCCGTCTCCGTTATTTGGAGTTTGTTGCAGTCTGTTTTTATCTCTTTAGCCATCCATCGGGATTTTTCAATTTTTCTTTGTAGTTCAGGATTTGTTTTGAGAGCCTATGCTCGTTCATTCTCACTGTGTGTGCGTAGAAAGCAATTCTTCGTTTCTTCATGATGGATGTGATCTTTTCTGTGTGTTGGTAGACTTCTTCATTGCTGCAGAGTCTATATTCTCCTTCTTTGTATTTGGGCCCTAAAATCTTGCGGATGATCCTTCTTTCTTTACGGATTAGTTTTTCTAATGGAGCCTTCTGTCTAAGTGCGAGGCATTCTGATGCGTAGAGAACTTCCGGTCGAATCACTGTATGATAATGTCTTATTTTTGCATTTTTGGAGATGGATTTTTTATTGTATATCTGAGACGTCAGTCTGCACGCTACTTCAAACTTGTTGGCTCGGTTTTCTATTGCATATTTTTCATTGTTGTTTGGTTCAATACATTCGCCAAGGTATTTGAACCTGGTCACCCTCTGGATTTTTCCATGTTTGGTCTTGAAATGTGTCCGATCCGTTTTCTGGTTGGAGATGTACTGCGTTTTCTTGTACAAGTTTCTTAACAAGTTGTTATTAATTATGAATATTTTACAACGCCAAGTACATTAGCAAACTGCCATGAGAGCAACACACAGGTTTACACAAAACAAACCTGTGAGCTGATATATGCACAGCTATAGTGTGTGGCCTACCGCATTATATTTAGTGAAATTTGTATTTCTTGATGTGGTAGCACTGTCCCCTAAAACTTTTGGCGCGTAAATATTCACATATTTTACAGGTTATGTGATAATAAGAAAAAAGGACAAATTACATACAATAAATTACAATAGCAAATAATAATATAACTAATAATACGATACAGATTCACCCAGTTATTTTTAGCCAGTCTGCACACGGTACACATTGTGAATGTCATTGAGAAAAGCAACAAACAAATCAGGTTTAACTTTTCTCATAATTTCCATGATGTATGGTCAAGGTGCGAATGAAATAATTCTTGCGGAACACCTTGTTTTTTGTTTAAGAATGTTTATTTTTGCATCCAACCACGATCTCTTGTGTATTGGCTCATTTTAGTGGACCTACATAATTTCGCTGGTTAACCACCGAATGCAGGTAACCTAATGTTCACATAACCTGTAAAATATGTAAATATTTTTTAAAACCTATTGTTCACAACCATAACCTAATGTAGTTCCTACATAACCTGCAAAATATGTGAATAGTTACGTGCCAAAAGTGCCAGTGGACAGTGCTACCACATCAAGAAATACAAATTTCACTTAACTTAAAGAGGTAGGCCACATACTTGTACACGTAGTAGCACCACAGGTGACCAGCGCGCAAGTTCCGCCACCAGCATTTACTGTAAGACGTCAGATTAAAATACAATGGCATATTTCTGCTTGTAAGCAACCTGTCACCAACAAACCTGCGACCAGCGTTCACTGTGCGCTTACCCTAAGATGAGAACAGATCTCCCGTGTTGGCAAAAGGATGTATGTGAAAAAAATTGGTTTTTTTTTATTTACGAGTCTAAGGTAATTTTTTGCGCTTTTTTCAAAAATCCTATTGCCAAGTCTGTACGAGTTATAGTTTTCAAGATACAATGATGGCAAAAAGCTGTATGTACGTCTATTATGAGAAATTTTAGAGGCAAAATGGTGTATGTGTTAATAAATTGGTAATTAAAGATTGGCACAAAGATGTATGAATTCTTTTCACCATTTTTCCTTTCCGAAAACACTGAAAATCCCATTGCTATAAAACGGGAATATGATGTATGTGCGATTAATACTTTTTACTTTAGTAAACTGTGTTGTTAAAATAATTTTAGTCAATGGTAAAAGGGGTTAAATGGCTTATGCTTCTTTTTGGTATGTTTTATAATCATTTGCATTTAGAGAAAGGTATACGGCAGAAGGATGTATGTGCAAATTATACCTTTTGCCTATGAAATGCTGAAAATTAACTATCCAAAAAAAAACATAGAAAAAGGTGTATACCATATTTTAAATTATGTTTACTGCTGCTCGTGAACATGTGGCAAAAAGGTGTATGAACTTAATACATCATTTTGCCGCTCATACACAATGAGATTTTGTTTCGGTGTTAGTTTCAGATTATGTCCAACCTTAGGCTGTATATTCATACAGCCTAAGGTAATCTATTCATGCTATTCTATTCTTCTATTCATGCTAAGGCAAAAAAGGGTAAATGGACTTTACAGCTTTTTGCCAATATAGACTGCGTTTGATGCAATTAATGAAATGGCTGTAAACAGTGGGTACACCTTTCTGCCATAGTTTCACTTATTTCTTATGGATTTTTTCCCATTAAGGTAAAATGGTTTAACTGAGTTTTTAGCGTTTTAACAAAATTTTTACAAATTTTTAACTATGAAGTCATAAACAGAACATTAAAAACTATAACCATACATAAAGTACTCAATTAGAAAGTCATTTACCACAAAACGGCCGCAATTTAAACTGTGAATGCAATTTCTGAAAAGTTGTGTTTTTGGGATACACCTTTTTGCCTTTTTAGGAGAGAGATGTCTGCGTTTCATTTTGTTGTACTTTATTTCAGCTATTAACAACCAGTTTTATTAACAGTTTCTTACGTAAATATTTTAAGGAAGTAAATTATTTACGCCTAATACAATTATTGTAATACACAATAAATAGAAAATGAGTGTTAAACTTATGCTCCCCAACTTATCATTCGCTTTTATACTTAACGCACTTATTTGGTACAGAGTTGTTATGCAAGTGCATTACCTCTAAACTATAAGACTGAAGTAAACTTGAATTCATTTTTTGTATAGTATAATTAATTTTAATACTTTTAGAGAAAATTTGTTAATAATTATCAATTATAGGTTGCTGCACGTATAAATTATTCACAAACAAACCATAGAAATAAAAAGTACATACATACCGTTAACAAAGTTGGTGGCCAATGAGCTTTCTTTAATGATTTGACTTGTGAAATATGACGACCCAAACTTCTATGGACACTACAACACTCATCACAAACTAAGAGGCCTCTATTAAGTAAAGCCCATCCTGGATCTAAAATATACAAAAATATAAACGTACTAAATTCTCTCGTATAATACAACTTACAATACGAAAAACAAGTTTTTCTAAATACATGTTTGAATACTAATACTTATTTCAAAAGATACAGTATTAAAATAAGGTGACTCCACCAACTAACATAATATTCTTAAGTTATTATCAAAAATAAACAAAAATACTTGAAACCATAAAATTTAAAGTAACATCAAACTACAGTCCAGCATCTCTTAGTTTGCTCCTAATGTAAACAAATAATGACGTCACTGAGCATGCTCATTATATCAAAATGTGTACACGCTGATTAAAAAGTAACAACAAAATACTTTCAAAAGTATTTCAATACCAAATACTTTTAAAAGTATTTTAATAAATGAAATTGTTAGGCCTACATCATATCATGACTGATGTTTTTAGTACTTTAAGTAGTTATAATTTACAAAATAGTAAACTTAATAGGAATACGACATCCGTAAAGTTGCAGACTCTAGCGTGCACCCTGTAGTAGGTGGCTTTTGTTTGTTGACAATAGGAGCAAACTAAGAATGGCTGAACTAACATAAATATTGGGACATGATGCATTAAAATTATAAAAAAACAAATCTTTAAATAAAACATCACAGAACACATAAATAATATTCCACATACTTAAACTGAAACAATGTTGGTTCATTACAATTTGTTCAACAGCATTTAGGTACTCAAGGTTATGAAAATGATATGTAAAATGGAGTAATGTATGTTTTAAAGTCTCATACTTTTTCCTATCTAAACTTGACACTACCTATGTTTTGATGAAGGTAGAATACAACATACAAAAAAATATAGTTGGCAAATAATATATAGAAATTGGAATTTATGGTATTAGCTATCACAATTAAATATGGCAGTACATATTTACCCTATTAATAAACTAATAATAAGTTCTGTTTGCAAAATATTTAAAATTAGATGACTCTATTACCGCGCTTATTAGTACGGCCTTTTGTACAAGTGCTTTGTTTACTACAGTTCCTACTACTTTACCAGTTAACCATAAAATGAAGAAACTGAATAAAATTCTTTTATTTTTCAGTATTTTTAATAGTTATAACGATCAGTTGTCCGTTAAGACTATACCTCTCAAACCACTTGTCAAATAATTTAGAAATATATCCACGGATGACTAATAAACGCTAACCCAAATAATGTAACACATATCAAAATTTGAGGTTAAGGATACATAAAATGACTATCACAAACAGAATTAGAAAATTGCCAATAACTATTTGGATTACACATTTACATACAGAGGTCTAACATTATCAAGTTTCAATTAATACAAACAGCAATTCGCGTATAATTTATTTAATTAACAATTAACAAGCGTATACGCTAATAGGTGGATCTAAATTAACACTATAACATTAGTTTTTTCACGGTATTACTTGGTCATTTACCTAACGAGCCACAATCGGCGCAGACTTCAGTAAGGCTACGAACACCAAATTTTGCAGATGACATTATTTATTTATCATGAAACAAACTATATTTTTATTAACACACAATACACTCGCAACAGATCTGAATCAGTTTATTAAGTTGCAACATTTGGCAACAATGCCACGCCCACCGCAGTACTGCCAACCTGAAATAATATAAATCGGATCAAGAAAATTTACTGTTATTTATTTTGAGCCTATGTATCAATTAATTGCGGTAATTATTTGGCTAATAAATATAGTTAAATATTTTTCCCCGATACATTGTTGTTCTTGGTCGTGATTGCTGAAAATTCAACAATAATATCACTTTTTTCGCAAGTTGTAAAATATTATGTACAGAATGCATAGGGAAATCTCCGTAACTAATTATTACAGAATTGAAGAGCTGAATGGATGAAGGTGCTATGTAATCATTTTTATTTTAATATTTTGAAATACCGGTAAGTGCTGCTCCCTTGTCTACAGATTGTAAACTGATTGAATCTTTATGGGTCTATAAACAGAAAGTGCTGTTCTCTAGTGTACGGATTGTAAACTACTTGTAACGTAAGTACGTTGAATAATTCTTCAGCTATTGCCAACGGCCATACCACGTTGAATACACCGGTTCTCGTCTGATCACCGAAGTTAAGCAACGTCGGGTGCGGTTAGTACTTGGATGGGTGACCGCTTGGGAATACCGCATGTTGTTGGCATCCTCTTTTTTGTAATTTTTCATGACAATTACAGTTGCAAATTATTGCAAAATTGAATCTTTTTTTTGTAAAATCTTTTGAAATATTTTTAGTAAATGGTTTTCAAATCACAATAGGTGACTGAATCATGGATCGCCTTTTTTATTTTGATTTTTGTTAATATTTGTTTTCATTATCCATAAAAAAAAAATCGATTCCGCTAAGCAAAACGTTTATTTCCGGTGAAAAGTTGATTTAAAAACAATACTACTTATCTTCCCTATATATATTCATATTTACCTATTACAGGCAGGTGAAGTATTAAATTATTTCCATTCGATGCTAGTTCCAGGGCTATGGAAAATAGTTCTGTTTCATATTACATTATCAGCCAATTATTTGACTGAAACATTTTATGAACAAAAGAGGTAAAGGCGTAAAATACACTAGTCACAGTAATCTCCTGTGGTGAATGAAGTGAAGGTGTCATTTGTTTGGTTGAAAGTAGATGATTTTCAGAGAGCCTGGCATGCGGATAAGCATATTTTTGACCTGAGTAAGGAAGACAATGTAAACCACTTCAATCCTCATTTTACTTAGTAAAGCCTCTAGAGGTTCAAAAGAGCCTTTCAGCTGATAACCTAAACAGAAACATTGTATCAATGATGTAATTTTCCGAAGTTGAACATGTGTGTTTGTTTCTGAGACTTATTTCGCATATAGCCTAAATCTTACGAACGAGTAAAAGACTAGCTGTTTTAGGCCGAAAACACACTGCATCGGTCAATTTGGTTGAAGCAAACCGAAACAAAATGTTTGTTTGCGACTGAACGTGACTCGAACAGCTCCAACCCACACTACAGCCAAACACAGTCAGTCAGTTGTGAACCGTGATAATTAATAGATGCGCGTGTATTATATTAAGATACTTCACTTTCTTTTTATTAAGTTACTACTTCAGATGAAGAAGTGGAAAATTGTGTACCGGTTTTATGGCAGTGCTTATTGCTACAATCAAAATCATCAAGGCCGAAGTATTGGGTGCACCCTTATAATCAATGTAGAAATTACAATAATAATGATACTAGCTCACTTTAAAGTGAATTAAAACAGTACCGTAACAAGTATTGTAATTTTACTAGCATGAGTCCAACAACTTTTGATTTTAGTAAGTGTCATTCAGCAGAGGATTACAAAAGTAGATTCTAATTTTCGGAATAGTATTAAACTAGATGAGAAGCTGCTGGTGACATTAAGGTATGTGAAACCAATAAAAATAATGTTAAATGTTGATTTTATTATTTGTTTTTATTTTATGCATAAAATTGCAACGTTATTATGCAGTGTCCATCTCGCGCGAAATTGTATCCCACAATTTATCAATTCTATTTATTAATTTATCTATTTACCAATTTTTCTATTTATCAATTTTATTTTATAAACTACTCGGTACTCGGTAGCAGTAATCTTTCATTTTAAAATTGTAGATCGGTGGACGTTGTTCAACTAAAGCCAGTAGGTAGCTTCTCTGCATTGCATTCCATCTAAAAATTCAATAAAATATGTAACACAATTTCAAATAAAATTATTAAATAAAAATATAAACAAATATTATACTATATAATCCTTAGTATTATAAATTCCTAATATTGCAGGCTTCTGCAACTCAAACAATTTTGTTTTTGAAAAAATGAAATACTTTAATAAACTGTATAACCTCAGTGTACTACAATTGTTTTTGTGTTTTAATATTTGCTAAATTTTGAGAATTATTTTATGTCCATGAAAACTTATTGTATTATTATATTGTTAGCAATAAATTCAAGTTTTTGAGTGATGATACGTTCATCCTAGCTTGTTGTTTAGGTCAACAGCCGAAAAGCTGGTTTGAACCTCTAGAGGTTTTACTAAGTAAAACGAGGAGTGAGGTGGTTTACCATTGCCTTCCTCACTGAGTGGAAAAGTACGCTTATCAGCATGCCGAGCCCTCTGAAAAGCACATATTTTCTACTCTGTAAATGACACCTTCACTTCATTCACCACAGGGTCTGGCTGTATAATGAAATTCATTACTTTCAGAGGAGATAACTCTGATTAGTGTCTTTTACACCTCTACCTCTTCTGTTCTTAAATGTTCAGTCACTTAATTGGCTGACCATGTGATAAGAAACAGAACTATTTATTTTAGCCCTGCAACAAACAAATTGAGTGTAAATAATTTGACACTCCACCTGTCTGTTATGGGCATCCTAGCTTATGTAGCTTATATTTTCGTACATACATGTGTATACAAATAATCTGATTGATATTGGACTATATAATTCTCTATTCTGTATTTTTTTTAAATAAAAATATTAGAATAAATAAAAGATAAAAATAAAGTAATAAAATTATTAATTGTTGGTCTTAATAAAATTGAAAGAAAATAAAAGCGTTGATGTACGTACCTTTGCTTGAAAATGTTTGCAGCAAACCGCAATTCAACAAACTTTTCCAGGCAATGACTGGGTGTGACTGGAACAGAATGAAGCAAACAAAACGTTTGCCTTCCCAGTGTGTTTGCTCCCCGCTTGATTCTATACTAAACCTGTTATTTAGGTTCGAACAGCTCCAGGCAGTTTTTCATTTCGTTTTTATTGTCTTTACCTGTCTTTACTTGTAAAAGTTGTAGGTAACGTGGATAAATTGTCTTTTGTGATAATTGCTGCTTTTGCTTTTAAGAGCAGCCGCGTGGTATATTAATAACAAAATTAATAGCTTCTCACTGTCTGATAAAAACTCTTTTGGCGAGCGCTCGTCTCGTCAACTATGCTCCTACATCATCAGAAACCGAAATCAAAAGGTGCCGTAAACGATTAGGCAGGGATGTGCGTACGAAATATCATAAACCGTAAATTTATCAATATCGGAATAACATAGACAATATAGAAAAGTTGAGTAAGTTTAAAAATGTTTACTTTGTTTTTCTGGACATGAATATACTACAGGAAAAGAAAGTATTGTTTTCAGATCCTAGCCGAACCGAAATCGAACCTGAGACTTTCTTTTTTTGTAGGCTAGCAGATAATTACTATGCCATAAAGGTCTCTATAAAGTTTTTGTAATCAATCTTATTCGACAGTTTAGCAAAATTGTACAGTTATTTTTAGCTTAGTTTATTTATTCACACTGTACAAAATACAATCAGTGAATGTGATGTTATTTACAAAAACAAAAATGGCGTTATGACATTAAGGAGACCGACACTCAATAGTGCCACTCCAACGGTGGATTAATCTTGGATAATAAATTGATAGAATTTATATCTGTGCTATGATATCTCTATTCCATCGTCGTTTCAGTCTGCGTTGCGGATTTCCAGGTAAGTTTGGGGATGCCAGCTTCTAATGAGATGATTTTTATGATACTCAAGTTTGCGTTTGAACCGAGAATAGATATGATAAAATGTGTCGTTAATGTATGGAACACGTATATCATTGTGCAATGTGTGATTAGGAACGTAAAAGGGTGAGTCAGTTATTTGCTTAAGTAATTTGGACTGAAATCGTTGAATTCGTTGTAGAGTCGAATATTTTGCCACGCCGTAAATTAGGCCACCATAAGTCCAAATCGGTTAATAATACGGAAAATCACTCTTTGACGCTAAACTGTAACAAAAAAACTTATTTGTAGAGAAAAGACAAAATAAAAGTTGTAGATCTTTTAATTTACTATAAATCTGATTATAAACATTTTTGTCGTAAAACGCATACTAAGGCTGAAATTTAAAAAAGTCCATTTTTTACAGATTTTCAAAAAAAACAAAAAAACATTAATTACCGCTACAGTAAGCGATACAAAGAAATTTTTGAAATAAAAGTTATAGGTTTTCAAATTTTCTACAAATTTTATCTCACACATTTGCGCTAAAATGCACATTAAAGATGCAATCTTAAAAACACAAATTTTTACGAGAAAACAGCCTTCCCAAAAATTTCAACAGACGTGGCGCCTACCTTATCTTGTAGAACATAAAAAATGTAGTAAATAAGCCGATTTTAAAAAAATCGTAAGAGCCGTTTTTGAGGAAATTGCAAAAAAGTGAAAAATTATGCGAATAAACTACTTCTTCTGTTTGACCGATTTCGATGACATTTTCGTGTCTGGTCCTCTAGTAATACCTAACTTGAGTTTTAAGTTTCAACTTTGTGCGATGTTTCGTTCTTGAAATATTTTGTTCACACACACACACACACACACAGACCAATCGCTGAAAACATGTTTTTGGGTTTAGGGGGTCTGAAAACATGTAGATCCGGTGAAAACTCGATTTCAAAAAATCGACATGAAAACAATACTTTCTTTCCTGTGTATTCATAAATAGGCAAGAGATAGTAAAAATATAGATGAATATAGATAGAATTTAATTCTGAAACGATTCATGTGAATTACTCAGGAAAAAATGAATAATAGATATTGAAATTTCGCTTTATATAAAATCAAAACAGACGCACATAAAACGCACATTCCTTACTGCATAAAATATTAACTATATAATATGCAGGTTGGGAGTAACAGCTGATAATGATCAGCTGTTACTCCCAACCTAATATTTATGCAGTTAAGAATGTGCGTTTTATGTGCGTCTGTTTTGATTTTAAATAAAGCGAAATTTCAATATTATCTATTATTCATTTTTTTCCTAAGTAATTCACATGAATCGTTTCAGAATTAAATTTTCTACAAATTTATTTAAGAAAAAAACACCTTTATTTACCATTTATGGAAGTAATCTTACGTTGAACACAAAAATGTGTTAATTCTTTGCACCAATTCTTGTGTTTTATGTAAGATATCTCTGAAAGTATTGCATTTACAGCTCTGGAACCAATTTTATTCAATTTTTCAGATTAAAAAAACATAAGAAACAATCGTATTTGTATCTTTGTAACTATCTTTAATATTTTTATACGGCCTTAATTCACCGAGGGTACAGAGTTCTAGGTGAAATTTTTGCTAGCCGTAACTCGCTAACTAAGCGTTTTCAGGCATATGTTTATATATGAACTTTTTTTCTTATTTTTAGCTATAGAATGAGATCCCAAGAGATTGCTGTATAGTTTTGAATCACCCTGTATATATGTTGTCTATGAATATTATTATTTTTATCGACGGTGTTTGTTATTCGGGAAACGCTGATAACATAATGAAGACACGTAAACTGACGTAGAATAAATTCATGGCTATTAAATGTATGGCACTAAATTTAACAAATAACATCATACATCGTATTTTGAAATACACCTGGGCTACACAACTGGGCAAACATGAAAGGAGTGGGGGGATCGCAATTTGCACTGTTATTCACCAATTCAGGGAATAAAGTAGCAACGAAGCTCTCCACTCAGCTTTTCCACCCCTTCAAACACGACTCCCCTTTCAAAAGTACCCTCTGCCTTCTCCTCTGATCCATCTAAAATACAACTCGGAACTAGACTACCATTTCTCCGGAGCTCCTCGCACCGTGACCGGCGCACTACTCACCAATACCGTCCGCCGGGTGATTCCACCCCCTTCACATAGAAGCCCGCTCAGTTCTATTTGGTCCACGATTCTTGTTAACGCTGTTTTCATACCGTTTTGCAATGTTTACATAATAATTATGTTTTTTATTTATTATTTCCTAACGATATTCATTCTGTTTATATGGGCCACAGGTATTTATTTATTTATATATTTTTTTAAAATCTTTTACTACAAAATTTTACAGATTTTTTTACTATTTATAAAATTACTTATATGCCAAAAACGGGCAGGTGGAGTGTTATTTTAATTGCACTCTATCTGTTTGGTCCAGGGCTAAAAAAAATAGTTCTGTTTCTTATCACATAGTCAGCCACTTATATGACTGAACTATTTAAGAACAGAAGAGGTAGAGGTGTAAAAGACACTAGTCAGAGTTATCTCCTCTGAGAGTAATGAATTTTACTATGCAGCCAGACCCTGTGGTGAATGAAGTGAAGGTGTCATTTGCAGGGTGGAAAGTGAGTGGTTTTCGGAGGGCCTGGCATGCTGATAAGCATACTCTTTCAACTCAGTGAGGAAGGCAATGGTAAAACTCCTTACTCCTCGTTTTTACTTAGTAGAACCTCGAGAGGTTCAAACCAGCCTTTCGGCTGTTGACCTAAACAACACAAAATTACTTAATAGAACTTTTTCATATAATATTCAGTTAAATCGTCCTGGTATTTACATTTCATGATTAGATAAACAAACATAATTTTAAAATGTAATAGAGTATATAATTTTTTTAAGGGACAGTTCAAAACGCCGATGGAGTAGAGATATTGTTCAGGTCATCAGCCGAAAGGCTGGTTTGAACCTGTAGAGGTTTTACTAAGTAAAACGCGGAGTAAGGTGGGTTACTATAGCCTTCCTCACTAAATGGAAAAGTATGCTTATCAGCATGTTGGGCCCTCTAAAAAGTACATATTTTTCACTCTGCAAGTTACAACTTCACTTCATTCACCTCAGGGTCTGTCTGTATAATAAAATTCATTACGTTCAGAAAAGATAACTCTGATTGGTGTCTTTTACACCTCTACCTCTTCTATTCTTAAATGATTCAGTCATTTTATTGGCAGACCATGTGATAAGAAACAGAAATATTTATTTCAGCTCTACAATGAACAGATTGAGTGTAAACGATAAACATATTTTAGCTCTACAATGGACAGATTGAGTAGAGATATGATACATTAACGCAAGTCTAACATAATTATGTGTACAAATACATGAATTAAATTTTAACTCATTTATCGTTGCATGGGTAGCTATCACTGATTGGTGTTCACCTCAACGCCATTAACGCGGTTAAATTTTTTTAAATTTAAATTGTAAAAACATTTTTTTGGTTGTACTATATTGTTTACAGTTGCAAAATAAAATAAATAAACAAAAAAATATATAAACAAAAGGGACAGTCCACCTTGAAAATAAATATTTTTTGTTCTTAATTTTTCTTATTTACTTTCTAAAAAATTAATATATATTTTTTCTTAGATTGTTTCAAAGTAAAGATTATGAATTAATAATTAACTTGGGTCTAATTCAGGTTTTAACTAGTTTTGATTTCCAAGAATTCCTACTCAAAATATTTAATTCGTTGCAATTTATTACTCTTGTCCAATAAACTTCACCTGATACACAATACAATTAGTTACAGTAAACAATCTATTCCCTCAACCATTTACGGAACATCACTGTATATTTTATAGTAAATACGCTTTAATTTTTATTTATTAAAATTAATGTTATAAGGTACATTAATGGGTGTCAAATGCGAGTAGTTATTTTTATCTGGAGTTATTTATTTTATTTAAATTGGATTGATTGTGTAAAATTATGTTCAGGTAGTAATAATTATTTATAAAAAATTTTGTTGTTGTTGTCTATGTCAACAGCCGAACGGCTGGTTTGAACCTCTTAAGGTTTTATAAGCAAAAACGAGGAGTGAGGTGGTTTGCTATAAGCTTCTTCACTGAGTTGGAAGAGTATGCTTATCAGCATGCCAGGTGCTCTGAGAAGCACCTACTTTCCATCCTGCAATAATGACACCTTCTCTTCATTCACCACAGGGTGACTGTTAATGAAATTCATTACTCTTAGAGGAGATAACTCTGACTAGTTTCTTTATATCTCTTCTGTTCTTAAATGATTTAGTCATATAATTGGCTTACCATATAAATATGATAAGATGAATAACTATTTATGTAACCCTGGAACCAGCAGATCGAGTGCCATTAATTAAACACTCGACCTGCCCATTATGGGCATAAAAATAGTTATAATTATTATTATAATATTTAATTCACTGAATTATAGTTATTATTGTTTTACTTTTAATGATTATAATTTTGTAATGGATTTTAATGGTTCAAATTATGTCTTATTTATTTTATTTATTTTTATAATATACAATACAATACAGTACATTAACATATATACTAATTCCCTCATAGGACGAGCCTCTGCGCGGGAATGAGTTAGTTCTACTGTTTGTCTGTGACTTGATGGCCCCTCGCAGAGGGGAGCAATATGCGGATTGTAAAACCATTTCAGAAAACATCAAATTTTTTTTAGGTCACTGAAACTTTTCGGAAATGACGTATTTTTATAGAACAAAGTATTTCGCATGTTTTTTGTTCTATAAAATTATTTCGAAAAACACACGCCTAATGAGATAATGTATAATTTAGTAAAAGTTTTGTTTTTGAAGAAAAACCCGTATTTTTTCAAATACATCGTCATTGTTCAACAACTATTCCACGGATTAACGTAAAATTTGGCAGGCTTGTTCTGTAATAATTATGAAAAACGGTGATGCAATACAATTTAACAGAAAATCAATACTTTTTAAGTTACAAGGTATTTTCATAAATAAATTTTGTAAAATCGCGAAATATGACATAAAAAAGTCAGCATGCGAGAAACTTTTTTGTCTTTAAAGATAACTGTACACTGTAAGCGAGTGAAATAAAGAGAAAATTTTGAATTAATTTTTAGTGAAAGAATTATTTAAATTTGACCAACCGTACAGGAGTTACAAGGATTTAAAAAACGCTGTACTTTGATTGTACTGACGTAAAGTATAAGAAAAAACGATAATATTTTCGAGCGCGGTTTTGAAAAATTAATATCGGGAAAATTTTTCTGTCGTTCGAAAAAATTAACAGAGCTTAAATATATTTTCTGAAAAAAAATCATTCCAATCGGATCATCCGTTTTAAAATTAACACAGTTCAAATTTTGCAACTGCGCAGCGCGCATTGCGATAATAAACTACGCTGCTATTCTACTACTACCATTACTTATCACCAATATTTATTTGAACGAATAACTGTATTGGAATCTTAATTTAGGGAAATTGTTAATTACAGCTCCTTGCGTAACTTTCTGTAAAGGAAGACTAAGTAAATTAGTAACCCGTTCTGCATCTCAACGTTTAGTGACATTGTTTATTACATTTCTTCCATCACTGTGAACGGTTTGCCCATGTTTCCGTTTTGCATCCATATTTGGTTACGGTTTTAATATATGTTATAAACCATAAAGGCATAACTGAAACTAACATCTTCCTAATTACCTAAAGTATTGGTGAATATATAAAACTATTATCAAACACACATGACCCGAGCAACACACAACAATTGAAGCACCATTGACAAGTAAATGAAATGTTAATGTAGTAATGTAGTGTTCATGTAGTAAACGTAATGTGTATGTAATTTATAATATTTGTTTACCAAAAGTAAACTATAACCTAATATAAATGATAAAATAGTTACGACTACAATATGTAACTTAAATATATGCCCGGAAAGTAAAAGTTACGTCCGACGCATTGCAACGATACTACAGAACTGGTTGAAAAAAAAGGACAACATGCTTACTGAAATGTTCGGAAATGGTTTCTTGAAAATAAAAAAACAATATTTTACTTTTTACAAAACCGTTGTCAAAATATAAATTTTACGTGACAGAACAGATAAACAATAAGGGTGCAATTTTATACATGTACTAAAATAGCCTATAATACTATTACGTACGCCTTTCATGCGCTTTGGATGCGTGTGCTTGTAATTGATGGTATACTTAAATCCTTGAAACTCCTATACGGTTCGTCAAATTTAAATAATTCTTTCACTAAAAATTAATTCAAAATTTTCTCTTTATTTCATTCGCTTACAGTGTACAGTTATCTTTAAAGACAAAAAAGTTTCTCGCATGCTGACTTTTTTATGTCGTATTTCGCGATTTTACAAAATTTATTTATGAAAATACCTTGTAACTTAAAAAGAATTGATTTTCTGTTAGATTTTATTGTATCACCGTTTTTCATAATTATTACAGAACAAGCCTGCCAAATTTTACGTTAATCCGTGGAATAGTTGTTGAACAATTACGATGTATTTGAAAAAATACGGGGTTTTCTTCAAAAACAAAACTTTTACTAAATTATACATTATCTCATTAGGCGTGTGTTTTTCGAAATAATTTTATAGAACAAAAAACATGCGAAATACTTTGTTTTATAAAAATGCGTCATTTCCGAAAATTTTCAGTGACCTAAAAAAAAATTTGATGTTTTCTGAAATGGTTTTACAATCCGCATATTGCTCCCCTCTGCGAGGGGCCATCAAGTCACAGACACACAGTAATTGTGTGCAAATTATTGATAATTACTAAAAAATACTTTTCATTTCTTTTCCTCAATAATTCCTTCATTATACAGCTTACTGAAACTAATCTAATTAATAAATTAATAGTTCTAAATAATTAAAGTTTACAATATTATAAAATTTCCTTTTAACCAAATAAAATTTACTAAAACCAATAAATGTTCATACTTTATTAAAGAAAATTTATACTATTCTCTGCAAAAATCCCCTCAGCTCATTAGAACACTATATAGGGTACAAACTATTAAATAAGACCGTTAATCAATTATTTTTAAGAGATTTAAGGGATCACAATAGGTAGGCCAACTTGTTTTTCATTTGTAAAAAAGTTTTATGTCTTATATTGGATGTACATTTTGTAAGATCAAGTAGTATACTTCTTTGTATAAAAAATATTAACAACAGTTATTCAAAGATAACAGAAATAATTTATTTCTGTAAAATGACAGTAAGTAGGATGAAATAACTGTAATAGTTCTAAAGATGTGGTTTTATAACTATCATATCTTAGTCTATGCCAAGGTAAATAATGAAAAATATGACCTAATTTTAGGTTATGTTTTTTTAATTAAGTTACACAACCTCTGTTAGACTTATACTTTGATGGGACTTTGTTAGACTTATACTAGCGTCAAACAGTGATTTCCCATATATTCATATAGTCCATTCATATTTCCCATAGTCAGTGTGAAATAAAAGAAAAAGGTTTTTTTTAATTTCTTTACGATAATTGTCTACATTTTCGCCCTATGCACATTAATGCTGCAATCTTAAAAAAAATATTGTACCACGAGGGCACACCTCCTTAAGAATTTCAGCGGATATGTCGATTATCTTGTAGAGCTTATAAAATTGGTGTAAATGAGGCGGTTTTTTTAAAAACCCGTTGTTTTATTAAATCGCAAAATTAGAAAATTTCACGAATAATCTACAATGTACTTTTGGTTGACTAATTTCGATGAAAATGTTCATATCAGGTCCCTTCACTTAACTTAAGTTCCAACTTTTAATTTCGTACGATTTTCCGTTCTTGAGATATTTTGTTCACAAAAGACACATACACATACACATCCACAGACACACACACACACACACACACACACACACACACAGAAGGGGGGAGAGAGAGAAAGAGCAATCGGTAAAAACATGTTTTTTTTTGTTCAGGGGCATGAAAACGTGTATTTCCCGTGAAAACTATTTTTCGAAAAATTGATGTGAAAACTATATTAAAACACTTATGATATTAAAACACTTTCTTTCCCTACACACATATTCATATAGGGCAAGACAAAGTTAAAATTGAAGTAGCTGAGCATTTGTTACTTTAAAGTACACGCCTGTCATTTACGCTTTTAACAGAAACGGGAAAGAAAAGTCTTTTTATTTTTGTACTTAAATAGAGAAGATTTTTAAAACCTCTGAACTCAACTGCATTTAAAGAAAAAAAACAAACAGAAAGTAAGATAAGAAGTGGAACAGTTAAAATGGTTTTTTCGGAGTAGGTAAGTAGGTACGCGAGAAGAAATACAGCAAGACACTGAATGTGACTAGAATCCGTTGAGGGTGAGAATGTCGTGGTAAGAAAAGGAAGTAGGAAAAGGGTGAGGTGTTCAAGAGAGAAGAAATTGCTAGGATGTCAATGAGAGAACAAAACTTTCCCCAGCAACGAGACCGGGTGCTTTGGACCGTGTAAATTTTCAGCCCAATAATGGAAAGCAGTTTTTTCTTTTTCACTTTTAACGCTTTTCATTGTGCAACCTTTAATATAAGTTTTTTTTATTCTAAATCCAGGTAGTTATTAAATTATGCAAAAAAGTTCAAAATAACATAGAAAAAGTCAGCATACTCACCCTTGCCTCACGGTAACTAAATTTCATGCGGTTAACTTCTCATACATTACTTACTTGTTGAAAGCCAAATAACGACTCTGCAAATAAAACCAATTAATACGGGAAACAGGAATTTTGTTAACATCAATGTGTTCTGAGAAAAAAAAGGTAAATTGTATTTCTTAAAAAATGATACGACCTCTTTAATATTTTGAAGGTTTACATAACTTTTTCTACGCAAAAATCAGAATGAATCACTGATAGCAGAAACGTCACCAGTCAGTAAAACCAAATTTTTCAGGGGATAAAAAAAACTAAATAACTCTGGTTGTACTTGATACAGGTGGACGAGTTTGTGTCTGCTTATAGACACCATGGTAAGAGATAACTGGTATCACTCTTAGTTTGAAATACTAACTCATTAATTAGTTATATTCTTTCCAATTTTCTCGACTGATGACGTTTTCGCACTCAATGGTAATAAGAAAAACATTTTCATTTCAAAAACCAATTTTATATAGTAAAAATACATTATTTCAGAAAGAATACATAGATACATTTTATTTATTTCATTTTCTGTTTCTTTAGTAGGCCAGTTTAATATAATTTGCCAGAAATTTGCATACTCTTCAGGGATATAAAAGAGCAGACTTCCTTATGTCATGCATTTTCTTTGTCGAGATTGGCATTTTGTTACTGTATGTGTCTGTTGGTAACACAACGTTGTTTGTACTATGCCTGGCAACTGCAGCATAAAATTATGTTGAACTAAAGATTTAATTTCTTTACTGCATGTTAGGATACCAACTTTAAAAATAAAATGGTGAAACATTTAACGGTACTTTTTGATCTTTAGGAACAGATTTCCTTGCAGTTTCTAGTGAATTACATGATTTTCTATAGGGCCTAGTATTTTGTAGCCCATGCCTTAAAATTTATGTCTTCATGTGTGATCACTTTTGAACTTTAAAATTTTTACTACTATTGGCAATTATTTCAACATAATCCCTTGAAGTGAAAATTCTGTCAATTTTTGATATTTTTTTCTTTAGAACACCAAAGTCCCTATCATTATCCAAAAACGAATGTCCTCTATTGGAAAAAATATTTCCACCCTTTCAAACATTTTTGTGTCTACGATTGCTTGACAAAACCTTAAAAGAATACCATTCTTGTTTTGCCCAGGTCAGTTGTCACCGAATAGACGAATCTCTAACTTTTTTATTAATATTACTTTTTATGTATGTCAGCAGGAATGTACATACTTCATTTGGGCCTTTTAGACCTTCACCTTCATGATAAAAATAATACATTCTTTCACCAGATTTCATGTTATGAACCTCAAAATTGTTTAAAGTTAATACACACCACGATGTATACACAATAAACACGGTCCACAATAATGGCGGGACTCTTCTAATGCAGTCAGCTGATTTCAAAACAGATGGACACAATGAGTGTAAGAACGTCACGAGTCACTGACTGACGACGTTTCTCTTCTCAATTACAAAAATGGCATCAGCTGTTCATATGTAAAAAAGAAGCAATTCATGTCGTTTTTACTCTCAATAGATGCTTTATATGTTAAAGTATTATTTTACGCTCATAACTCAAAATGGTAAAAAATATGACTCACGACGTTTCTGCAATCAACGATTCAGATACATTTCAGTATTTTTTATATGTTCCGTACTTAAGGGAAGACTGTACTTTGTATCCCGCCAATGTTAAATTTGCTATTTTTACTTTCTCTTGCCTATATGAATATATAGGAAGGAAAGTATTGTTTTCATGTCGATTTTTCGAAATCGAGTTTTCACCGGATCTATACGTTTTCAGACCCCCTGAACCCAAAAAACATGTTTTTAGCGATTGGTCTGTGTGTGTGTCTGTGTGTCTGTGTGTGTGTGTCTCTGTGTGTGTGTGTGTGAACAGAATATCTCAAGAACGGAACATCGTACGAACTTGAAACTTGAAACTTAAGTTACATACCACTACCGGACGCGACACGAACATTTTCATTAAAATCGGTCAACCGGAAGTAGTAGTTTATTCGTATAATTTTTCAGTTTTTTGCGATTTTCTCAAAAACTGGTCCTACGATTTTTTTTAAAATCGCCTATTTTACTCAATTTTTTATTCTCTACAAGATAGGGTAGGCGCCATGTTTGCTGAAATTCTCGGTAAGGCTGTTTTCACGTAAAAACGTTGTTTTTTTAAGATTACGGCTTTAATATAAATTTTAGCGCAAAAACTTATATAATAAAAGTTGTAGAGAATTTAAAAACCTACAACTTCTGTTTCAAACATTTTTTTGTATGACGCTTAGTTTAGCAGTAATTAGCGATTTTCTGATTTTTTCTCACGAAAACGTGTGAAAAATCGATTTTTTTAAGATTTTGGCCTTAGTATGCATTTTACGACAAAAGTGTATATAACCAAATTTATAGGAAATTTAAAGATCTACAACTTTTATTTTACGTATTTTTCTCTACAGAGCCTAGTTTAGCGTGAAATAGTAATTTTCCGTATTTTTAAGCCAGACTGAGGTTGATTTTCATTTTGAGTGTTTCACTTATGATTAAAATAAGGTTATGTTTATTGAGGTTAGTTTTTTGTTTATTTCTAATATTTTATTACTAATGTTAAATTATTTGCATTGGCAAGAGAAAGTTGTGTGAGTGTTTCACACCAGATTTTTAGGTACATTTTTCACAAGATTGGTAAACGTTAGGGAAATGAAACTTCACTTACTTGTAGTTGTCGGGTTGCTCGAGCTACTGACATTTTCGCAACTTAATCCGTTAAACTATGAAGTTAAAAACGGAATATGGAATAATATAAAAATTTTTGACGGTATTTTACATATTAATAATTTTTGTAGCTTTTGAGAAAATCATAAAAGTGCCGCAATATGTGAATGTACAAGATTAATTACTGGTCAAAATTTCAGATTGGCATGTTTAACGGTTTCCGAGAAAAATGTACCTAAATGATAAAAATCTCAATTTATGGGAACGGGCAAAAACATACAGTAAAAAGGCACAAATCAAAAACAAAATGTACACAAACAAGTAAATTTCCTATCAACATTTGGTTAGAAAGCTGAACCAACAGCTGAGAGTATTAAAAACAGTAATGCAGATATTTAAAAAAAAACTAAAATTCCCTTTGCTCTAATCTAAAACGATCGGTATAAAATTATTAAAAATATTCGTTTTTGGTGACACGTTAATTTTCTGGGTAAACCTCCTAAAAACTTACATTTTTTATTAAAATATTTTTTTTCACGTAATGTAATGTTTTGGTGGTTGATCTCGGTCTGAACTATTGAAAAAACATGAAGAACCGAAATTCGAAATTTTCAGTTAAAACAATCATACAGTCTCGCCTTAATACTTGCCCGAATAATATACAATGCATTGATGGTAGATTTTTACTTTCTCTTGCCTATATGAATATATAGGAAGGAAAGTATTGTTTTCATGTCGATTTTTCGAAATCGAGTTTTCACCGGATCTATACGTTTTCAGACCCCCTGAACCCAAAAAACATGTTTTTAGCGATTGGTCTGTGTGTGTGTGTGTGTGTGTGTGTGTGTGTGTGTGTGTGTGTGTCTGTGTGTGTGTGAACAGAATATCTCAAGAACGGAACATTGTACGAACTTGAAACTTGAAACTTAAGTTACATACCACTACCGGACCCGACACGAACATTTTCATCAAAATCGGTCAACCGGAAGTAGTAGTTTATTCGTATAATTTTTCACTTTTTTGCGATTTTCTCAAAAACTGGTCCTACGAGTTTTTTTAAAATCGCCTGGTTTACTCAATTTTTTATTCTCTACAAGACAGGGTAGGCGCTATGTTAGCTGAAATTCTGCGTAAGGCTGTTTTTACGTAAAAACATTTTCTTTTTAAGATTGCGGCTTTAATATGCATTTTAGCGCAAAACGTTATATAATAAAAGTTGTAGAGAATGTAAAATTCTACAACTTTTATTTCAAACATTTTTTTTGTATAACGCTTAGTTTAGCAGTAATTAGCAATTTTCTGATTTTTTCTCACGAAAACGTGTGAAAAATCGATTTTTATAAGATTTCGGCTTTAGTACGCATTTTACGACAAAAGAGTATATAATAAAACTTATAGGAAATTAAAAGATCTACAACTTTTATTTAAAGCATTTTTCTCTACAGAGCCTAGTTTAGCGTGAAAGAGTGATTTTCCGTATTTTTAAGCCAAACTGAGTTCGATTTTCATTTTGCGTCTTTCCCTCATGATTAAAATAAGGTTATGTTTTTGAGGTTAGTTTTTTTTTATTTATAATGTTTTATTACTAATGTTAGGTTTATTGTTAATTATTTGCATTGACAAGAGAAAGTTGTGTGAGTGTCTCACACCAGATTTTTTTGTTATATTTACCTTCTATAAATCCTATTTACAATCTGATAAATTATTTAAATAAGTAAATTTTTTAACATTTTTTAAAACTTTAATAATGAAATCACAACCGTTACAAAATAAACAACCAGAGAATATGATGGTGGGTGAATAAATGATTGAAATGGCGTGAGTGACATGCATGGAGAGCATCATCCACTGACAGGTCTCCCAACATGTTATTTATTTACTTTTTACTAATTTATCTATTCATTAATTTATTTATTAATAACATGTAAGCGTTTCTAGAATAGCAAATCGCTGCTCCACTACCTTCTTAACCCTTTCAATCCCAAATTTTTAAACTAAACACAAAAAATCTGGTGTGAAACACTTACACAACTTTCTCTTGCCAATGCAAATAATAAACAATAATCCTAACATTAGTAATAAAACATTAGAAATAAACAAAAAACTAACGTTAATAAACATAACCTAATTTTATTCATGAGTGAAAGACACATAATAACAATCGACCTCAGTTTGGCTTAAAAATACGAAAATACGCCCATTCACGCTAAACTAGGCACTGTAAAAAAAATGCTAAAAATAAAAGTTGTAGATCTCTTAATTTCCTATAAATTTTATTTTATACACTTTTGTCGTAAAATGCATTCTAAGGCCGAAATCTTAAAATAATAGATTTTTTACACATTTTCGTGAGAAAAAAAACAGAAAATATCTAATTACCGCTAAACTAAGCGTTATACAAAAAAAAATGTTTGAAATAAAAGTTGTAGAATTTTACATTCTCTACAGCTTTTATTATATAACATTTTGCGCTAAAATGCATATTAAAGCCGCAATCTTAAAAAGAAAATGTTTTTACTTAAAAACAGCCTTACGCTGAATTTCAGCAAACATGGCGCCTACCCTATCTTGTAGAGCATAAAAAATGTAGTAAACCAGGCGATTTTTAAAAATATCGTAGAACCAGTTTTTGAGAAAATCGCAAAAAAGTGAAAAATTATACGAATAAACTACTACTTCCGGTTGACCGATTTTGATGAAAATGTTCGTGTCGGGTCCGGTAGTGGTATGTAACTTAAGTTTCAAGTTTCAAGTTCGTACAATGTTCCGTTCTTGAGATATTCTGTTCGCACACACACACACACACAGACCAATCGCTAAAAACATGTTTTTTGGGTTCAGGGGGTCTGAAAACGTATAGATCCGGTGAAAACTCGATTTCGAAAAATCGACATGAAAACAATACTTTCCTTCCTATATATTCATATAGGCAAGAGAAAGTAAATATGTGTACATTGTTTCATACATTTTATTGATACTTAAGTGTAATAAAATCACTTTTAGACCTTTAACCCTTTTGATGGCCTGACAAAAAAGTGTGACACGACGTCACTTTAGGACTTGATGGTATGAAAGTTTCCAACAATAAGAATAAGTCAAATCAATTTCAGGTTTTCTAAACAAAATATACTTATTCTCTTTCTTAGATTTGTAGCAAAAACAAAGTATGATTTCAATATTATTTAAGACTTCAAAAATTTTACAATTAAAAAATATTGGTAAAATGGATAAAATCACTATTTACTAACAGTTTTAAAAACTGTTCTTGTACATACATACAACATATTCGAAGAAATGTTACTTTATTTTAAGAAATGAACATGAATATCTAAAACCAAAATTAACTTTAAAAAGAAACTAATGGTTGACTCCATTGCGCAATGGTCAGCTTACTACACTGTAAAGCAGAGGTCTCAGGTTCAAATCCTGGCTAGGGTACAGAAAATGATTACACTTCACACCCAGCGTTCTTTAATCCAAAGTCGTCTCTAACATTTTAAATTTTGATGTCTGTTATTTCACTCCAATATGACTTCTATGTCACACTGGGTTAGAAAGGGTTAACCGCCTTTGAATGTTGTTTAGTAAATTATGGAAAGAAATTTTGCGTGTCGGTTGGTTTTGATGAGCGGAAATTCTGTTGTAGAAGTTCCGATAAAATTAAATTAAAACGTTCGTTATCGGAGGAATTTTGAGGTGGTTATGTAAAGTAACAATAAAAAAGTATGAGGTGCGTTAACGAATATTCGTAATATATTCGGTTAAAACCTCTGAATCCGAGCTATCAATGACGATTTAGCACGTCCATAAATTTCACCTGCCTATTCATTTGTTGCCGAAATTTTTAAAAGCGACTTTCCACTAGCTCGGGATGACGTCGTAGCTAGGCTACCTTGTCGTTCGGAGAATTGGATGAAAGGAACTTTTTGGAATTTTTCTTTATTTGGCATTACATAAATATTACATAAGTTGGAAAAAAGATGGGCTCAGAATCGGGATAACAGCGAGAACATTGCCTTGGGAAGGGAAGCTTTTTCTAGTCGGAAGTGTTTTTTCTAGTAGGAAATATTTATAGGGAGTCTATAGAAAATCGTGAAATGGCTATTTTATCTTTACTTGTGGCCGGCGAGGTGTCGCGTGGATTTCTCTGACAGCTGGCTGTACAGAGCGTTGACCGGCGTCGTGAAGGACTCTTGAAGTTCGGTGTATGAACTCCTCCAGGGTGGGGTTGAGGACGTAGTCGTGGACGGTTTTATTATTGATGAGGTAGTGGAGGTTGGAAATTTGTCTTACTCTGCGGTTGTGAAGGCAGGAGAGTTTTCTTTTGTTGACGGAGGAGAGGACTTCAGGAGAGGACTTCAGTGTGTTAATGTTATGACCTATGACAATGCTTACCTAATCACCTTCAAAGAAGGACCACTAAACACGTGCTTCATATCTGTGGTCAGCGGGAAAATGCACTTAAGTCAAAAAGTGCAATTTTTCAGGAGCAACATTTTTTCAATTTACTGATTATTATTTAAGTTTAAATTTGACTCAATGGTATATTTTACTTATAATTGGATATAATATTACCACAGCATGTACATATTATAAAAATATTGAAATAAAGAAAAAATACATGACTTAAGTGAAATTGTCCTGGAATAAGGATGACTTAAGTGATTTTACACAAATGCAAATAATTAAACTCATTAAGGTAAAACTATTTTTTATTTAAAAGAAATATTTTTCTGTATTTGTTAAACTTAAAATGATAATTAAATTCTCTTCCAAGATTTTTTTAATTACCATGAAATGTTCTTGAATAAAAAATTCTATTAAAATAAGATAAAAAATTCGATTAAAAATAATAAAAAAATAAAATAATAATATAAAACAAATAAAACAATGAAAATAAATAATAATAAATAAAATAATAAAAATGATAAAAATTCGATTAAAATCAGAAGTACATAAGTTTCTGTTATTTTATAAGTTAGTATTACTACCACAAAAAGTACTACAAATCAAAGGATTACAGCACTGAAATAAGGAATAAAATTATTGAAAAATATAAGTTATAAAACACTATAAATAAAATGAAAATCATCATATTTTTTAACATTCCTATCCACTTAACACCTGCCTGTTAATAAAAAAATTAAAACTAATACACACATGAATAAAATTGTAACTATACACAATGACTTAACTTTTAGAATAGTAAATGTTTATAGCCTACCTATTATACGATGCAAAATGTAAGTAAAAATAGACTAAAATTACATAATTGCAACTTACAAGTAAATTAACAAAAATAAAAAATATGGAGTAGTTTTTATGAATACTAAGGACAAAGAATACACTAAATAGATTACATAATAACTGATACATGAGTGTTACAATTTGTGAAAACCTCTTAATACTTCTTATACTTAGAATACTTAACACTTACTTAACATTACTTACCCTAACTTAACACTTAGGTACTTACAATGTTTCATCAGCATCAAACTCAACAAGATCGGGATCATCATCTGGTTTGTTAAGTACCTGCAGCTGTTGATAAAAATTGTGGAAATGTGTTGGCACTAAAGATAACAAAGATAGTAGATCCTTCTTCTTTTCAGCTGAGATAGCTACTGGTTTGTTTGTTATAGTTTTAACAGCAACTGTTTCATTTCCTCGTCGTTTCAAACTTAATGTTTTAAAAGGCTGTTCACGTGACAGTGATTCCTTATAAAGGACATTTCCAAAATCAGCTGTGTACCTGAACCACTGCACATCATGCCACTTGAAGTTTTCACCGTCTGTATTCTTCTTCTTTAAAACAAGTGGTCCTCTTAGTAACAAAGCAAAGTCTTTGAAATCACTTTGTTGCATCTCTACCACTTTAAACTTTTTACTACTTGTTCATTTGTACATTTCCAAAATCAGCTGTGTACCTGAACCACTGCACATCATGCCACTTGAAGTTTTCACCGTCTGTATTCTTCTTCTTTAAAACAAGTGGTCCTCTTAGTAACAAAGCAAAGTCTTTGAAATCACTTTGTTGCATCTCTACCACTTTAAACTTTTTACTACTTGTTCTGACCAGTTGATACCAATCGTGCAGGTGGAAAATCTGAATGGATGTTTTCTTTTTTTTCCTCTCAATGATTGAATGGTCTACATCAACTTCCATGTGACTGTGCCCAGGTACCATGAATTTGTGGTCAATTGTTGTAATAGCACTGTTGGAATCACTGAGTAGTGTGGTAAACATGGCTGAGACTGGAGAATTTCTATTCTGTCCACCGCAGGTGTCAGAATACAGAACTACATGTTTCACAGTTATAGGTAAATTCTTAATATGCATAAATAAACATGATGCTATTTGGTTGGCACCTCGACCAGCAATTGCCTCGTGCCACATGTAGTGCGTGGATTCTCCAGTAGATGCATCATTAATTGTCAGATTAAATGTTCACAGACTGCGCTTGTAGAATGCAACTGATGACTGTAGAGCAGGTGTTGGTAAGCACTGCTGTAAATCAAATGTTAAGCATTTCACTTCACCATTTTCCTTTGAAAGAAGCTTATCTACTTTCTTCTCATTATAAGCTCTGTCAGCTGCATCATGATGAGCATCTCTTTCTACAACAATCTTCTGTTGAGTAAACTTCATCTTCTACAAGTTGCAGTTTCATTTTATAAACATCACACTTGTGACATGTGTCAATCTTGGGTTTTTTAAATGCAATATTCATTTGCTTAAATTGCTTAGTATAAATCTTTATATCTACAGGTGCTGGTGTAACCTCTTTATATAACAAATACATTTTATTTAATGTTAAATGGGACTGTAAATATCGTTTCTGGGTATGACTTCGTGAGTAATGACTCTCATAATTTGGAAATCTGTTTATGTGGGCTCGGACCTCGGCTAACTTTTCTCCTGGCCATTTATTAGATGGAGTTGTCACACCTCGGTTATCTGGAGTTATTACACCACTTACACTTTTACACTTACACTTTTACACTTACACTTACAAATTTTCATTTTTTAAATACCTAATAAATAAAATAAAGTAAAAAACGTGGTATTGATAAATGTTTAATTAAATTATTGATTTATTATGTATTAGCGATATCTGACTTAAGTTCTTATTCCCCACCAGGTGAGGTTTATTATTTTGTCCATATTAACTTAAATAGACTTAAGTGCTTTTACCATGCCTTTGCATTATGATTTTAATATAGGACGAACTAACTTAAGTAGACTTAAGTACTTTTTCCTTCCGATTATTTTGAAAAAATAAACTAGGTGGAAATGTACACAGCTGTTTTTCTAAAATCCAAGCAATAATTGACTTAAGTGCTTTTGCCAACATATGAGTTATCGCCATGCAAAAAGTTTACGCTAATAAAAAAAAAATTGTATTTCCTGACTTAAGTGCTTTTTCCCGCCGACCACAGATATATCCTACCATTGTTGGAAACAGCGGTAGAAGGCTTCTTTCAGAATCTATTGCAGCTAAGTCGTCACATTTGATTCGATGTCCTTCCTTGGTCTAGGCGACGATGTTGTGTGCCGTGATGACTGCTATTTCGTTCCTGGATCGTAGGCGAATATCCAATACTCATTACCAGTAAAGAGCTGTTGGAGGAAGGTAGGGTTCTTCGAACTTGTCTCAAACAGCTCATTGGCGTTTGTCATGCGACATTTCATCTGATTTATGTTCAGCAGCCTCGGAACAAACTTCGCACTGATGCGTCTCATCTTCAAATCGTCACGTAAAATGGCATGAATTGATTCCTGTGAGACACCAACTTTGTCCGCCAACTCCGCAATTGTCATTTCTTGATCACCTAGAATCAGTTGTTTCACTTTTGCAATCATTTTGTCATTTTGAGAGGGATGTCAACAGTCTCTTGCTGCATTCATTTCGTTTTCTTATGTCTTCTGCCGTTTCTTAAACTGTGAAACCATTCATAAACAGCGGATTTTTTAGTGCATTACGCCATAAACTTGCTGCAGAGCCAACAGCATCTCTGAAGCCGACTTTTCCAAATTGCACATGAACTTGATGTTCGCACACTGTTCAAATTGTGACATTGTGTTGACTGACTACTACATACATTCTTGTCGCATGGAGCACTGACATCACTTTGCACTGTCTAAACATGTTTAAACAAGAGTGTGTACACAATCGCATTGCTAGGGAGAAAGAGCGAGAGAGAGCTTATCGCTTGTTTGGCGATGGCAAGGCAATTCTGGGAACTTTTTGAATTCCCCTCATAGTTGATGCGTCTCATCTTCAAATCATCGCGTAAATTAGCATGATCTCTGTAAGATACCAACTTCGTTGAATAACTCCACGATTGTCAAACTTTAATAATCTAGAATCAGTTGTTTCACTTTTATAATCGTTTCATCATTTCGGGATGTCAACTGTCTCCCGCTGCGCTTGTCGTTCTCTAACATCTCCTGCCCTTTCTTAAACCGTGCAAACCAGTCGTCAACGTGGATATTTTTAGTGTATTATCACCGTAAAACTTACTCCAGAGCCAACAGCATCTCTGAAGTCGAGTTTCCCAATTTGCAAACTTTAACTGAGATGCCAACAGCATCTCTGAAGCCGACTTTAATTAGACGGTATATAAACTAAGCAGTTTGATGCACATGAACTTGATGTTTGCACGCTGTTTGAACTGTGACGTTGTGTTGACTGACACCACTCGCACCCACGTCGCATGGAGCACTGACATCTCTATGCGCTGTCCACCTGCCCAAACATGTTCTAACAAGAATGTGCCCGCAAAAAAAGAATGGTTTGTTTGGGGACGGCAAGGCAATTTCGGGAACTTTTTTAACACCCCTCGTATTTTAATTCAAAATAAAAATGAACAAAATAAAATTGTATGAAATTTAGTTTAAGTTATCAAAAGGCAAGTGATTTTCTTGTTCGACACTAATGAAGTATTTAAAAGAAAAAAACAATATACGAGGGGGTACCTAAAAGTATCCGGAATAGCTCTGCTGTGGGCGGAGCTTGTGCAGTACAAATTCCCGCCACTAGGCTGCTTGTAGCGCTACTCATTGCCAGTTCAATGCCATTTTGTTCGTTGATCTAGCTTGTTCTGTTCTCGTGCAGTGATTGTTCTCGCTAGTGCTGTTTTGTGCTCGTGTCGTTTTTCATGATGGCAAGTTTTAATGAACAACGTGCGGCTGTGAAATTTTGCTTCTTGCTCGGTAAAAACGCCGCGGAAACAGTTGTAATGTTGAACACAGCTTACAAAGACGACGCTATTGGAAAAACCCAAGTGTACGAGTGGTTTTTGCGCTTTAAAAATGGCGACATGTCGATTGAGAACAAACCTCGTTCTGGACGACCGTCGACTTCCCGAACAGACGAAAATGTTGTGAAAGTGAAAGAAATTGTACGAACAGACCTACGACAGACCATTGACCAAATATCACAGGTTAGTGGGTTATCTTGGAGCTCAGTCCAACGCATTTTAACAGAAGACTTGACAATGAAAAGAGTCGCTGCCAAGTTTGTGCCTCGGGTTCTGACAGACACTCAAAAGGAACGTCGAATTGAAACGTGTAGTGATTTTAAACAACAGCTTGAAACTGATCCAGATTTCATGTCAAAGATCATTACGGGTGACGAGTCTTGGTGCTATGGGTACGACCCAGAAACCAAACAACAATCCAGTCAATGGAAGACTTCATTATCACCCCGACCAAAAAAAAGTCGTCAAGTCAGATCGAACATCAAAACAATGCTGATTTGTTTTTTTGATGTGAGGGGAATTGTCCATTCAGAGTTCGTTCCACCAGGCCAGACGGTAAATCAAGCTTTTTATCTTGAAGTGTTAAGAAGACTACGAAACAGCATTCGTCGTAAAAGACCTAATTTGTGGCTGACAGGGGACTGGTTTTTCCACCACAACAACGCGCCTGTACACACGGCAATCTCGGTTACCCAGTTTTTGGCGAAAAACGGCATGGTTTTGCTACCACACGCACCGTACTCACCCGATCTGGCTCCGTGTGATTTTTTCTTGTTCCCACGCATGAAAAGGGGCATGAAAGGTCTCCGATTTAACAACGTTGATGATGTCAAGAAAAAAACGACGGATGAGCTGGCAGCCATCACTGAAGAGGAGTACAAAAAATGTTTTGAACAGTGGAAGCACCGGTGGGACAAATGTATTAGTTGTATTGGAGAGTATTTTGAAGGGGATAAGGTTCTTTTGTAAAAAAATTAAAAATAAATAGTTTTAAAAAATAATTCCGGTTTCTTTTGGGTACCCCCTCGTAAAATAATTTAAATAATATTACATTGAATAGGGTATAAAAAATATTATTAGGAGTACAGTGCATTTCTTGGTTGTTTTTTATTCATTAATTCTATTGTTTAACTAAACTGACTTTTTATTCTTGTATGTTCTCTCGTACAGTACTTTTGTTCTTTTGATTTCAAAAGTGTTAGAATAACTGGAAGTGAAGAAGTTATTATTGCATTTTTTATTGTTAGAGTTGTTTTTGGCTGGAGGCCAGTATTTATCTGCTTCTATTCGGCAAGAAGTTAACAAGTATGCTCGTGTACAAAATGTGTACTCAATAGAAAGAGGTTAGAGAAGAGGGTGTCTTTCTCAATTACCCTTTCTACCCTTAAGTTCAATCCACCCTTCTTCAGCTTGTTCATCTCCTCCTTCACCTGGTGCCCTTCCCTGTTATTTTACAACCATCCTTTTTTGTCCTTCTGTAATTTGATACGCAACACGAAGAAGTCGGGCCAATCTTGTTGGCTGTTCTATATTGGATTATCTAACACGAACATTACTTTTTATGCTCACCTAACACAATAAAGATGATGCCGTAGCCGCAAATTTTCCATCTTAGAAGTTCAACTTTTTAATTTTGTCTCCAGATTAAGTTTCAGATTTTGTGGATTACTTTTTAATATTATTTATATAATGTAGGTTAAAATTATTTTATTACGATGGTGTTCAACATGAATTTTTTGTTTTGACCACCTTCGTGACGTAGTGACTAGCGGCTAGCCTACAAAGCGATAGATCCCGGGTTCGATTCCCGGGTAAAGTCTTGAAATTTAACACGTTAAAACACACCGTTACAGTACCTAGTATATTTTTTTACGCAAAAACAGCCTTTCCAAGAATTTCAGCAGACATGGCGACTATCCTATCTTATAGAACATAAAAATGTAGTAAATGAGGCGATTTTTAAAAAAACGTCGGAGCCGTTTTTGAGGAAATTACAAAAAAGTGAAAAATTACACGAATAAACTACTACTTCCGGTTGACCGATTTTGATGAAAATGTTCGTGTCGGGTTTGGTAGTGGTATGTAACTTAAGTTTCAAGTTCGTACGATGTTCCGTTCTTGAAATATTCTGTTCACACACACACACACACGCACGCACACACACGCACGCACGCGCGCGCACGCGCGCACACACACACACACACACAGACCAATCGCTAAAACATGGTTTTTTGGTTCAGGAGGTCTGAAAACGTTTAGATCCGGTGAAAACTCGATTTCGAAAAATCGACATGAAAACAATACCTACCTTCCTATATATTCATATAGACAAGATAAAGTAAAAAGTGAGTTCCAGAATTGCTTCCAAGATAGGAAAAATCGCTGGCACAAGTGTTTATAAACTTCACGGATTACTTTGAAGGGGCCGAAATTGATATAGGTGAAAAAATAAAATATTTTTTAGAAAAACTAATATTCCCGTTATTTTTTTATCAAACCTCATGTAAGGGCTGTTGTAAGTATATATTTTCATGTGCAAGTTGCCTCTTAAACTTTGTTCAATAAATTAATTCGTTTTATCCACCAATCGATTAAAGAGTTAGTTTGCTTTTTACTTTCTCTTGCCTATATGAATATATAGGAAGGAACGTATTGTTTTCATTTCGATTTTTCGAAATCGAGTTTGCACCGGATCTATACGTTTTCAGACCCCCTGAACCCAAAAAACATGTTTTTAGCGATTGGTCTGTATGTGTGTCTGTGTGCGTGCGTGCGTGCGTGCGTGCTTGCGTGCGTGCGTGCGTGCGTGTGTGTGTGTGTTTGTGTGTGTGTGTGTGTGTGTGTGTGTGTGTGTGTGTGTGTGTGTGTGTGTGTGTGTGTGTGTGTGTGTGAACAGAATATCTCGAGAACGGAACATCGTACAAACTTGAAACTTAGAACTTAAGCTACATATCACTACCGGGACCAGACACGAACATTTTCATCAAAATCGGTCATCCGGAAATAGTAGTTTATTCGTGTAATTTTTCACTTTTTTGCGATTTTCTCAAAAACTGGTCCTACGATTTTTTTTTAAATCGCCTGGTTTATTCACTTTTTTATTCTCTACAAGATAGGGTAGGCGCCGTGTTTGCTGAAATTCTTGGTGAGACTGTTTTCACGTAAAGAAATTGTTTTTTTAAGATTACGGCTTTAATATGAATTTTAGCGCAAAAATTTATATAATAAAAGTTGTAGAGAATTTTCTATAACTTTTATTTCAAATATTTGTTTGTATAACGCTTGGTTTAGCAGTAATTAGCGATTTTATGTTTTTTCTCACGAAAACGTGTGAAAAATCAATTTTTTAAAGATTTCGGCCTTAGTATACATTTTACGACAAAAGAGTATATAATAAATTTTATAGGAAATAAAAAGATCTACAACTTTTATTTAAAGCATTTTTCTCTACAGAGCCTAATTTTGCGTGAAAGAGTGATTTTCTGTATTTTTAAGCCAAACTGAGTTCGATTTTCATTTTGCGTCTTTCACTCATGATTAAAATAAGGTTATGTTTTTTGAGGTTAGTTTTGTTGTTTATTTCTAATGTTTTATTACTAATGTTAGGTTATATTGGTCATTATTTGCATTGGCAAGAGAAAGTTGTGTGAGTGTTTCACACCAGATTTTTTTATGATTACTTAAAGAAAAATTACTTAGCACACATATAAAAATGTCATCTTACAATACATAGCTAGTCGTTTGTAACTATTAAAATTTTTCCATTAAATTCCCTTATCCTTACATCAAGGTAAAAATTAATTAAACCGCACTTACACATGTCCATAAATCTGCGTTCATAAAATGAAAAACTGCTTGAAAGAGTTATGAAATTACTGAAAAAGGACGAAACTCTTGATAGAGAGGGAAATGTGGAGACATTAAAGAGCTTTCAAACGCAAGACTCTTTGAGTGTTTTTTTCTTCTTCTTCTTAATCCTTTTTAAAGTGAAACATTAAGTGAAAAAGTGGAGCTTTTATTTCACCGTAGAGTTTTTAAAGCTTTAATTTATTTTATACTTTACGAACAGGAGGAATAAGGTAAATGGGTAAAACAGGGATTTTTTATAGTAAAAAGTCAGATTTTTTTATACGTCGTTAGATTTTAATATTTTACTGTACCCGCCCACACTGAGATGTCATCTTTTGTAACATTTTCTAATCATAGAGGTACTGTTAAGTCTTTAAGTAATTCGTGTTTAAAATAACATTTTAATTTCTTCTACAATGTAGAACGGATTCCAAAGTGATTCCTTTGGATCAGCAATGCTTCTAACTTAAGATTACTAAATAAAATTTAAATTTATTTATCTTGAATTAAAGAGCATATGGGGATCTTTAGACGTCTCTGGAAGCTCTTTCTGCAGCCCACATTCTCAGCATTCGTTCACTGTAGGATTTTCTCCTTTCTTCTATCCACCCGGTGTTCTGTTTTTTCTCTTTATGGAAGCCCTAAAAGTACGTAATTAGTAGTCTGATTTTGGTTCGGTTCATTAAGTTTTTCGGTTTTCTCAGTACTCTCTGACTTCTTTAAACCATTTATCCTACCTTAGGTGTATTTTTTAATGTATTAAAAATTTGTTTTGTCAACCGATTGTTATCCATTCTATACAGGTGCACGTAGAATTTTCTAACGTTTCCATTAATCATTCATTTTCCTTGAACAGTTCTTTTCTATATCATAACCTATATTTTTTTTTATCCGAGGCGGCGAGAAAAACTCACATTTACTCCCTCACGATGGGGGAAGTAGTGTTGGACTCAATTGAGGCGTCCTCGTCCAGCCCCAAGGAGGCCGCAACCGCCTTACCAACCAAAAACCCGCCGCCAGGCCACTTGATCCGACATCTGCAAATAACCCTCCACCTCTCTCGGAACTATTTATATAATACTACAAGGGAAATGTCGGGTTAAAAAATTTACGTACTTTCAGCGGGACGTGGAAAAAAAAACGTAGCCTTATTCCCCTCTCTTTGTCACCGATCAACACTAATTCTAAGGCACTCTCTTCCGTTCTAGTACAGACACACAGGTTTTATCACAGTAATGTCTAATCTTGGCTTGTCTTGAGAGTGCTTTCTTCTTATATAATTGGTGAGTTCCTCGAAGTGCACTGGCCATCTTTCCTCGTTCGCTTCCTTTTCGCTGGCTTTTAGTTGTATTTCCGAGCTACTTGATGCTACCAACTTTCCCAATTTTTCCGCATTGTGTCTTCAAGTGACACAGAGCTGTTTTGATGTTCGTTATGTGTTTACTTTTCTCGAAGGAAATCTTTAGTACAGCTGTTTCTGCTTTTTATTTTAAAACGTTCGTTTTATTGCTGATTTCAAAATATTTCTGAAATATCAATATATTCAAAATAATGGATTTCTTTAAAATATTTCAGAAAAGAAAAAACAATTCTAAAATCCTTTCAGAATAAGATATAAAAATAAAAACAAGTTAGTGAATATTTTTTAAAGTTTTGAAAATATTGATTTTGGTTGATCAGAAAAATAAATAATGTTTATACAAGTTACATATTTTTATTTTATTTTTCAAAGAAGAAAGAGAGGCCAAGGTCATTTAAAGTATACCATTCTTTGGTTTTTGTTAAGAGTTTTAGGATAGATGGGTTTGTTTAAGGGGAATGGGGTGAGGGCTATAGATTTACGGGAATTTTATACGCAAAAGATAAGGAAGAGGGAAGGTCTCGCCTACGAGCACCAATGCCATGTATAATAATAGTCTAATAAAATTCGTTCAAAATACCATGTCGATTAACTTTTAATTTACTATATAATCTATGTTTATTTTTATAAATATTATCTACTCACTTAAAAGAAACTATTTTAAAATCATAATTCATATTATTTAATTTTATATTTCTAGAATTATTTTTTTAATAGTCAAGCGTTTTGATATTTTGATTGATTTTTATAACGGTTCAGACGGTCTTTGTAATGTTATTTAAAGCAAAAGAAACGTAAAAAAGGGAAGGAAACCGTAGGATCGTTATCATTTCCTTTTACTATAAATTCCTTCTATTCATTTTCAATTTTAGTTTTCTTAATTCCCTATTTTCTTCTTTATTTTTTCTATACGTTTCATTAATTTATTCCTCAGAATTATATGAATTAATTAGTAATCTATATATATATATATATATATATATATATATACATAAATTGGAGTGCATGTCTCAAACATTTTTATATTTATTTACTCTTATAACAGACATTTTATTTTACAATTTTTATTCATCTACTTGCCTGTCAATAACAGATGGTAGATAAAACCAATATTTACCTATTTCGTTGAAATAAATACAAAATAAATCTCAAGAACAATATTCATTTTATAAAAGAATTCCTACTACTTGTTTGGATACATTAAATATAGGTTTTTCGTTCATTTGAACTTAAATTTTAGTATTGCTAATATGACATTTTTTGATCAAACGACTAGATACATAAACTTTAAATTTTTAATTAATCTCTATCAGATAATCTTTACTGTTTAGAAAGTAAGCTACAGTTCACATTTTTAAATATTAATCTAAAACTGTGTATTTTGACTAATGAAAACGATAAATATATTGAAATAGTTTATTATTTTTATAAATCAAATGAAATAAATAGGCTTACAAGGATAAAATAAATGTTCAAGGAGAATGACCAAAACAAATTTAATTCTATAATTCTACGAGAAGCAATTGATATACGTTACAAAAGAAATTTTAATGCATCACTTCCATTTAACGAATCTGAAAACAAACTATTCAAAAAAACAACAAACCAAAAAAGTAATACTTAAACCTACAGCCTTCAATAAGGTTATTTAAAATCAATGTGTAGCTTTTTTGTTTGAAATTCAAAACATTACACTGTGAAGTATTTAATCAATATACATTTTTAATGCCCAAACGGGCAGGTGGTGGAGTGTTAAATTTTTTGCTCTCAATCTGTTAGTTTCAGGCTAAAAAAATAGTTCTATTTCTTATCACGTCATCAGTCGATTAAATAAATTTCATTTAAGAACAGAAGAGGTAGAGGTGTAAAAGACACTAGTCACAGTTATCTTCTCTGATAATAATGAATTTTATTATATAGCCAGACCCTGTGTTGAATGAAGTGAAGATGTCATTTGCAGAGTGGAAAATATGTGCTTTTCAGAGGGCCTGGTATACTGATGAGCATACTTTTCCACTCAGTGAGGAAGGCAAATGAAAATCACCCTACTCCTCGTTTACTTAGTAAAATCTCTACAAGTTCAAACCAGCCTTCCAACTGATGACCTAAACAAAAACGCATTTTTTTAAATATAATAACTAATTTTTATTTTGCAACTAGTTAAGTAATGAGGCAGTAATAAAATAAAGTTTTTTAAAATAATATGTTACTGAAAGTAAAATAAAAACAAAGATTTTAATTTAGGTTATTTAAATATTATTATCTTCACGTTTAACCCGCAATCTTGTCGTTCAAAGAAATTTCTGTGACTAAAACTAATCATAACATGTCTAATGAACTAAAAAACTAAGTGAGATATGACTATTAAAAAAACTAAGTTGAAAACTTAAACAAAATTATTTCAGATGCAATGAACATGCTTTGTACTCGGTAAGTTATTTTTACGTTAAAAATTTAATAATAAAGTAGGTGGTATTTTAATAAATCACAGCAAAATCCAGCTTCTTTTTAATTAAAACTTTTTTTTGAAAAAGAAAACAGTCTTTGTTAATATTATGGTTGTAAAAGTTTAAAAGAAATCTCCGGTTAAAATAAACTTGGAAAGAATAAATAAAAGATTTCTACCTATTCTTATTTTTAAAATCTTGTTGAAATTTATGTAAGAAAATATCGTAGTATTAAAAGTTACGTTTAAACTTCATTAAAACTAAAACAGCGTTAAATTAATAAAATATTTTAAGTTACGAACTTACGTTTTTTTAAGTACAAAGGACGATTAAAAGAAACAATTTTTACGTACTTTAGCGAATAAATTTTCTTAAATAAAATGAAAATTCGCTGGGTTAGTCTTACGGTAAAGTCGTCGTCGTGAGTCAGCTGTTTAACAGCTGATTTTCGAGGTCGAAGGTTCCGTGGTTCAAATCCTAGTAAAGGTAGTTACTTTTATACAGATTTGCGTACTAGGCGGTGGTTACCAGTGTACACTTTGATTTTTGAGATTCAATTAACAATACTCTCTCAGAAATGTTCGGCCTGAGTCCTTACTAGACTACACTTCATTTATTGTATATCATTGAGGCATGGAGTTGCTTATTGTTCTTAAATTGGACAGATTACATCGCACACATAAGGAATTAAAAAAACTTATCACCAAAACCCTGAAAAATTAAACCAATAGGAGATTGCCACTATTGATCTTCACAAAGAGAAATATTCCATGTATCGTAATTTTAGTCGGCTATAAACCAAAAAAAAAAAATGCTTGGAATTTTAATGATTCAGTCACAAAATGTCTGATAGTAATATATAGGATCAAGGGATTAAGTTTGAACCTCAAAACTCCATTTCTGAATAAAGCTACAATAAATAAGAAAGGGAAGGAATGAGTAAGAGTGTCTGTAGACAAAGCATTTCAACGATCTAAACACAGTACATTGTTTGACAATGTACTGCGTTTAGTAGCTAAGCTAAAAAAAGATCCCTATTCCACCTTCGTTTCAGTCGTCTGATAACAGGGAGATCGTTACTCATGATTAAACATATAAGTTATGTTTCATTATCTACATTGGAAAGAGAAAGTCATGTGACGGTTTCACACCAGATTTTTTCAATATAATTTATTTTTGTTTGTTGACGATTCAATGCGGTTTCCGGTGCGTATAGTTTGTCCAATCTGAATTGGCGCACGTACCTATAGTGTTGTGATCACACCTCTCTTCGTCCTTCGACTAAATGTACAAGAAAATTCACAAACAACGTGACAGAAAATGAGTGAATTGTTTATTTATGTTTCTCGATTACAAGAATAAAATGTTTAAACATTTTGTAGTCTTAGGAAACACCCTGTGTGGACATACTGTACAGTGCTTCTGGGAGTAAAACTGTGTTGTTATGTCAGAGTTTTTGCGTTGATGGAGATTGATCTTTTGTTGTACATAGTAGTTCCATGTAAGTCGGTAGGGCTTCTGAAGATTTACAACTCGTTTTTGGTTTTCTCTTAGTCTTAATCCAAATGGTTAAATAAATTACATTGGAATCCTTTATTTTTTAGTGTTATTTTTTACAGAAAGGCTATTTTTATATAAAAATTATTTTGATTTAATTTTTAAAAGTTCAGGTAATAGTTTTTGTTATACTTTGTAACAAGGACAAAAAATGGATGATATTAATAATAAGGTCATTTTTCATAAGAATCTCTACTGTTTAAAATAATATGAGAGACCATATATTATACAAAAGAGCCTGTGTTGAATATTGATGAGAATGGGTAATAGAGCTAGAACGATAAACTCTGACATCTATTCACGTAAACTTTTTTAATTAAAAATACATATCTCACTTAACTTTCCACTATTTTAACTTTTAAACCGTCATTAAAACTAAAAATATTAGAGTATTTAAAACTTTTTAATACTGATAGTGACGGTCCGCGGAATTTAATTGCAGTAACTTGCTTTACCATTAATGTGCAAAAAAGCCTGTCGTAAACAAACAAAAAAAAGTCTAGTGTGAAACACTTACATGACTTTCTCCTGCCAATGAAGATAATGAAAAATGAAACCTTTGTTTAATCAATAGTAAACAATTTAAAATGAAAAACAACCTTATTTTAATCATAAGTTAATGACGTTGCCCATAACGTCAGCAGGTGGAGTGTTAAATTAATTGCACTCAATCTTTTGGTTTCAGAGCTACAAAAAATAGTTCTGTTTCTTATCACATAGTCAGCCAATTATATGACTGAACTATTTAAGAACAGAAGAGGTAGAGGTTTAAAACACACTAGTCAAAGTTATCTCCTCTGAGAGTAATGAATTTCACTGTACAGCCAGACCCTGTGGTAAATGAAGTGAAGGTGTCATTTGCAGAATGGAAAGTGGATGCTTTCCGGAGGGCCTGGCATGCTGATAAGCATAATTTTTCAACTCGGTGAGAAATGCAATAGTAAATAACCTCACTCCTCGTTTTTACTTAAAAAAACCTCTAGAGGTTCAAACCAGCCTTTCGGCTGTTGACCTTAACAACAACAACAAGTTAATGACGCAAAATGAAAAACAACTTCTTTTCCACTTAAAAGTACGTAAAATCACTAATTGAAACTAAAATGGATTCTGTAAAAGAAAGTGCTTGAAATAAAGGTTGTAGATTTTTTTTATTTGCTATAAATTTGATTATAAATTATACACAATTGTCGTCAAATGTCCTCAGTTTTTTTTTTAATTTCAAGAAAGTGAAAAATTGCACGAATAAACTTCAAGTTTACCGATTTTGATGAAAATTTTCATATCATTTTGTTGTAACTTAGTACAATTTTCTATGTTTGATTTATTTTCTTTACACGCATACAGACACACAAATAGATCAATTTATAAAAAAGACATGGTTTTTAGCTCAGGGCACCTGAAAACTCGATTTCGAAAATTTATCACGAATACACAACAACTGTCCTTACCTATATTATTTTATAGGATAAGAAAATTTAACAAATAAATATAAATAAAAATAAAATAAAAAAATAATATACTTTAACCAGCAAACAAATTTCACTAATTTATTAAATTACTCGAAAAACGTTTTTTCTTGAAAATTTTGCATCACGTGTATTGATAATGTTTGAAATATATATTTTAGGCTTCATGTTGACATAGAGTTTTTAGTTAACCGATCGCTTAGTTGGAAGAGTACCAACTACAGGCTTTAATGAAACCACCCCATTTTTTCATACCCGTAGTTACTCCTCCAATTAAACGATCGATTGGCTAAAAATTTCATATTAGAGCCAGAAACAAGACGTAATATTTATTAATCCAAAATATTTATTTAAATTAAACTGGGTTTTTGAGACTTACTACAGCTATTTTTGTCGTTTATCGTTACCTAAACGCCAAGCTTCTCTATCTATCAAATCACCCTTCTGCTTACCTATAATAGTCATCGCCTTTATGATTCCACTCATCCGTTGCCTTGTTGGACGATCTCTTTTTCTTTCCTCCCTTAAATCAGTCAACTATTGACTGACTGACTGCAAAAATGTTAACTGTTTTTATACCTGCGATCTGATAGTTCCCAAACAAACGAGATCTTTCAAAAAAATTGCCGCTATTCTCGAACAAAACAAACGGTTTTACTATTTTTGATTTCCTAGATTCTTATTCAAAACATCTCGTTCGTTGTTTTACTATCCTTTTTCAACAAACTCCACCCCATACATTACACAAATTCTTACAAAAAATAATCTATTCCCTCAGCCATATCTAGACAAATCACGAACCGCTACTATGTTACAGTATTAATATTAACTGCTGTTGTTGCTTAGGTTATCAGCCGAAAGGCTGGTTTGAACCTCTAGAGACTTTATCAAGTAAAAAGACGCGTGAGTTGATTTACAATTGCCTTCCTCACTGAGTGGAAAAGTATGCTTATTAGCATGCTCGGCCCTCTGAAAATTATCTACTTCCCACCCTGCAAATGACACCTTCACTTCATTCACCACACGAGGTGGCTGTATAATAAAATTCATTACTCTCTGAGAAGATAACTATGACTAGTATCTTTTACACCTTTACCTCTTCTGTTCTTAAATGCTCCAGTCATATAATTGACTGACCTTATGATAAGAAACAGAAATATTTTTTGTAGCCCTGGAACTAGCAGATCGAGTGCAAATAATTTAACACTCCACCTGCTTGTTATAGGCTAAATGTTAACTGTTAATTTTATTAATGAAAAAAGTAAAATTTTTATATAACTAGAACGTTTCGTAATAACATGTTTTTAAGTTAAATAAATATTTTTCACAGAAGTATTACTGAATAATTCGATTGTGAAAGTATATAGTAAACTGAATGTATGAAGACCAAAACGTTTTAATGAAAAATTTTATAAAAGCAATTCATCCATCTTCATTCCAACTGACAGCTCAATGTATAAAGAAAGATCTTTCCGACCTTCATTTCTTTATTTTTTCTTCTTTCTTCTTATTTGCTATCAATATATTTTCATGTTTACAGTATATCATCTTTAAATTGTTTAGTATTTATTCACTGACCTAGATTTTTATATAATTTTTTAGTGATTTGCAGAATATCATAAAATTTGTTTTTAAAGTTATATATCCTACTTGTATATATTTATTACCGGGAACGTTTTATTAAAAAGAATATTTATTTAATTTATTTATTTAATTTATTTATTTAATTTATTTATTTAATTTATTTATTTTATTTATTTATTTTATTTATTTATTTTATTTACTTATTTTATTTATTTAAATATACATACCGATTTAATACTGAACTAAAGTAAGCTGTACAAAGTACAAGTATACCATATTTTAAACTTAATATTCTTATACGCAAAAACTCTTCTTCACAAAGAGTTATGTCCGCGCATAGGAGTATACAGAACAAAAAAATTTAATCACTTAAATATTTATAACGACTATAAAAATTACTAAGTTAAATTACTACAGTTAAATAGGTTGCAAGAATTGCGTTAAACAAAATTAAAAAAATAACTTGAGATAAATAATAATTTCAATTACATTTAAGTTACATAAAATATCAATAATATATTTTAGTAACAATAGAAATTAAAAAAACTTTAAGATTATGTTTGTACATTTGTAATAGAGAGAAAAATATATTTAAAAAAAACTTTTATTTTATAACTATACGTTATAATATATTTTAACTAACAGAATGTAAATATTTTTACTTTATGGTAAATTAATTCGATAAATGAGCATAAAGAAACGGGCACACTACCGCAAAGAGAAAAGTAAAAACTAACAAGAACAGTTATTTTAAAACTTGGAAAAGTTTCTCAAGTTCTTGCTCGTAGATTGATAGTATATGATATTTAAGTTTACGTTTTATAGATGTGGTGACATAATAATGTGTAGACTATATGGGATGGAAGTTTGTTAACGAACCGCCTCCCAAGATAGAGAAATGACTTCGAATTTATATAAATCTACTCATGATCATACTGTTGCTATTGGCTGATTTCTTTGTCACGATTTGATATGATATTTAACACAGGTATCCAGGATGTTTGACCGTCTATTGTTGTGTTGGCGTATATTTTTATTTTATTAATACTTAAACATTAAAATCATATCTAAGGTAAAAAATATAAAAACTTAACAAATATTGAGAATAAAAGAATCCCTCACGAGTACCAGTATGGAAATAATAAACCTAGAGGGAAGCGAGGCTTGGGAAGACCTAACAAGAGATGGATGCCGTAACAGGCCATTAAGCCTAATCCATGATAAATGATGATGATGATGATGATAAAAATAATCTTTTTCATGAGACGATGCATCTCAGGACTGGTAGCATTTTTTTTAAAGAAAATATTATTGCAAGAAATCACAGCCATTTACGCGTAGCTTTCGTAGGAAAGAAAGGCTTACCTTTGACCTATGACACAAACCATTAGTGATTTCTGTATCTACTCTTTAATAAGGAATCGAATGACAATATTTTTGTTTCTAAATTCCGGCTTTGATTTTTTGAGTTCCGGTTTTCGGCACTTCCGGTAAAACCGGAACTTAATATCTAATCCAGGACAACTAACTTTTTGTGTAGCATACGGAACCCTGTAAATGAAGTTAAAATGTCATTTGCAGGGTGGATAGTGGATGCTTTTCAGAGAGCCTGGCATGCTGATAAGCATACTTTACCACACCGCGAGGAAGGCAATGGTAAACCATCTCACTCCTCGTTTTACTTAGTAAAACGAGTATTTCGGCTGTTGACCTAAACAACATAGTTTACTCATGATTAAACATAGTAAACTATGTTTAATCATTGTTGTTCATTATCTACATTGTCAAGAGAAAGTCGTGTGAATGTTTCACACCAGATTTTTAATTTTATTTTATAAAAACATTCTTTAATTGTTAAATTTATACAGCTGGGGATATACGAATTGCAAAAAGCAAAAAATTCATTATACAGCCAGACGCTGTAACGAATGAAGTGAAGTTGTCATACGCAGGGTGGAAAGTAGAGTCTTTTTAGAGAGCTTGGAATGCTGATAAGCATTCTGTTCCATTCGGTGACAAAGACAACAGTAAACCACCTCACTTCTAGTTTTACTTAGCAAAGCCTCTAAAGATTAAAATCAACCATTCGGTTAATTACCTAAACAACAATATTCACCATAAAACGTAAATTTATTTTTCGTGGTCCTTAGTAAGCCGGAATGAATAAACAAAACGATGGAAGAGAAAAAAAGAGAAAGGAAGATAAACTGGAAAAAGAGGAAGGATAAAGGATAAAGTAAATAGAAACAGATGGATAAAACTTATAAACTTACTGTTGAATATTAACAATACACAACTTATAAAGTAGTAATATTTCATTAAAGTTTAATGTGATTTTCTTGGTTCATTATTAATCACGATGCTGTAATTAATAATAATAATAATAATAATAATAGTAAAGTTTTTGAGCAAGACTAACTTTCACAGTTAAACTCTATTACTAGTTTACCAAGGAAACTTATCTTATTGAAGACAATGTTGTTGTTTCTATTACTTTGCTAAACTTTGAAACAAGTCAAATTACTAAACCGCTCTACGTGAAATGAAAATAGAAAACCTATATAACCACTCTTCACGTTTTACATGATCGTTGTTAAAACTCCGGTCAAATTTTCGTCGTAGCTTATTCTATTCCTTTTTCTTTTCTTGTAAGTTGTGCGCAGTGAATCACTCAAGTGATTTCCCTAGAGATGCTGCTTAAATTTTAAAAGAGGTGGAAATTGCTTGGCTCTCAATCGATTCGGTTCTATAAAAACGCTTTAGTACCTCCGTTATTTTATTCGTTTCTTTTATTCTTCAATCATTGACTTTAAATTTATCGGTACCAAACTAATATCATTACTATTACTCTATGAATAAAATATTAATTTCCTTTTTCTTTTTTTTACGGTCTCGTTGGACCACTTAAATCAAATTTATAAATCCTTTGTAGTTTGGTTTAAGGGGAGACTGTACTTTGTATCCCGCCAATGTTAATTTGCTATTTTTAGGTACATTTTTCATAAGATTGGTAAAAGATAGGGAAATTAAACTTTACACACCATAGGTGTCGGGTTTCTTCTCGAGCTACTGACATTTTTTCAATTTAATCTTTGGAGCATACAATTTTACGAATAACATAAAATTTTTTACAAATTATTTTCTACGTTTTTTGCGTATTACTAATTTTTGGAGCACCTGAGGAAGTCGTAAAAAGTCGGTATATGTGGATGTACAAGATAATTAACTGGTGAAAATTTCAGCCTAGTAGGTTTATTGGTTTCTGAGAAAAATGTACCTAGTGTTAAAATTCTGAATTTTAACACTATTCACTATATTACACGCGTCCTGTATGTGACGCGTGACAGTTCAATTTCCTTCACTGTTGAGGAGTGCAAGGTGCGCCTAAAGAAGTTTTCACTTAAAATATTAGATATTGAAAAAATTGAGATATACTTAAAACAATTTTTTTCTAGCTTTTACGGCGTCATTGGACCACTTGAATCAAATTTAGAAATCCTTCTTGGTTTGGTTTTAGGATTCTTAAATTTTTCCCAATAATTCTTCATATTTTGGGATCTGATCTGTCTAATATTATCTATTCAAATCATTGACGATAGAACATGAGTTTTTCGACAAATCTTGTGTCTTTTTCTATTAGCAACTTAAGCTGTTCACATTTATCTAAAAAAATCTTGTTCTGCAATGTTAAGTTCTTGCGTATTTTGATTTATTTCAGCCAACCACCTTAGAGAATTTTTCGACGAGTTAAATATAGCAATGAGTTGTTTAGTTACTCGATCGTCCGGTATTCAAAATAAACCCTGAAGAAAGAAATTTGTTTCTTCCGCATGAAGTATTTGGCTCGATTTCATGGTAAAGTTCAGAATTAGATATTAAGATCCAGATATCGTTGAGTTTCCGTATATAGTTTATTCAAATCCTAAAGATTCTTCTTTCTATCTTCAGAATTTTTATTCTTAGTTTCAATCTTTTATTCTATTTTAAATCTTTAGAATTTCCTTTTTTATTGTACCCTCTTTTTAGATAATTTTGCCTACCGTTTCATTTTTTAAACCCGAAAACCAAGAAATAATATAGTAAGGATGCAAAAATTTCTCATCGGGAAATCGAACCCTAACGAATTAGAACCACAAATAAATTTTAGTAATTAAAATCTATGCTTCTTTCAATATGTACGATAACGTACCAAATCATTTGAAGAATTATTATTTAAATACTTCAAAAATGAATTAACATTTCTAACATTTAAGAGAAATAATATTAAAATCATCAGGAATGAGATATGGAAGTGTGCCTGGGTGCTTAAAATAAGAAAAAAAAATTAAAAAATTAAAATAAAAAAAGTTAAAAAAAAGCTGGGAATATACGAATTCCAACAAACAAACAAAATTTGTTTGTCAATTTTTATAGAGAATTTCAGCATTAATTACAATACAAAATTATTAAATTTTAAAACATTAAGCAAATACTTCAGAGAATAACTGACTCGATAAACAGTCAATGTTAACAATAAACCGATCAAACTGAGAAACTGAATAAAAGGGTATTTTGAAGGTACAACGATATGATGATAAAGGGGAGATAAAAATATTGGATGCCTGGTTTGGATGGGAAATTTGTACCAGTTGTGTACTTCCCATTCTGTATATATTAAAGCACTATGGGTACACAACCATCGCTCCCTCCCCCAATACTCTCAGACCTCCTCTCTCTCACTCTCTCTCTCTCTCTCTCTCTCTCTCTCAAAATATTGATCTGCTTAGCCTAGTGACAAACGTAATCCCTCACTCAAAATAATACCCGACGACCAACATTTGTACAAATAAACATTTCTCCTTCTATAAAATATTTAACTATTTGCAAAGCTATAAAAATAAAACCACTATTTGTCAATTCTTGTTCACAGTCCACATTTATCAAAGTGTTAAAATAATCGTTACATTATTCCTTACAAAGTAATATAAGAAGAAATAAATTTTACTTTTTATAAAATTTCATGTTTTTTATGTATACTACTTGGCACCCAAACTGCACATTCTCCTCTTTTTCACCTTAAAAATATACCATAATATAATATAAACTTGCCCTTTACAGGCAGGTGGAGTGTTAAATTCTTTGCACTCGATCAACTAGTCCCAGGGCTACAAAAAAATAGTTCTGTTTCTTATCACATGATCAGCCAATTATTATGTGTTGTTGTTTAGGTCAACAGCCGAAAGGCTGGTTTGAACCTCTAGAGGTTTTACTAAGTAAAACGAGGAGTGAGGTGGTTTACCATTGCCTTCCTCACTAAGTGGAAAAGTACGCTTATCAGCATGCCGGGCCCTCTGAAAAGCACATATTTTCCACTCTGTAAATGACAACTTCACTTCATTCACCACAGGGTCTGGCTGTATAATGAAATTCATTACTTTCAGAGAAGATAACTCTGATTAGTGTCTTTTACACCTCTACCTCTTCTGTTCTTAAATGATTCAGTCATGTAATTGGCTGACCATGTGATAAGAAACAGAACTATTTATTTTAGCCCAATTAGTTTAGTTTATTTTAGTCCAATTTTAGTTCAATTATTATGACTGAAGCATTTAACCCTTTCAGTGCCGAAACAATATTTAAAAGTTTGATCTAAAGCCATTTAATTTGAATAAGGGTGTGCAAAAAGTGCCAGCCCTTATTTCGACAACTTGCAGAGGTGAGTCTCCCATTGCCAAGCAAAATTTCAACGTTACAGAAAAATAAAATTTCCTGTAAAAAATTAATTTCAATTCTGTTCATAAAAAAATAAATCGTTAAAACACTAAAAATATTCAAAATAGTTTTTTTTAGTTTATATTTTAGTCACATCGACAGCTTGGTCATACTGTGGTTTTTAGTACCTTAACGGTGGTTTTAACGTGTTAAAATTTCCACACCCTAGCTGGGAATCGAACCCGGGATCATTCGCTTTGCAGGCTAGCGCGCTAGTCACTACGCCACGGAGGCGGTTTCAAAATACATTATTCCATTAATTTTTGTTTAAAAGTTTTTTTTTGTAAATGTTCGGTTATCCGGACGTTGGCACTTTATGCATAACTTACGGACATCCGATAAACCGGATGTTGTCACTACGTAAAATATATCGACGTCCTGTTTTCCGGATGATTTTACTGAAAGGGTTAAGAATAGAATAGGTAGAGAAGACACTAGTCACATTTATCTCCTCTGAGATTATTAAATTTCATTATACACCCAGATCCCGTGGTGAATGAAGTGAAGGTATCATTTGCAGGGTGGAACGTAGATGCTTTTTAGAAGTCCTAGCATGCTTTTTTATATGTTTACCTTTCCACTCAGTGACGAAGGCAGTTGTAATACACCTCACTCCTCGTTTAATTTGGTAAAGCCTCTACAGGTTCAAACCAGCCTTTCGGCTGATGACCTGAACAACACAAAACACAAAAACATAAATTTCATGTTTTTCGTTCTATCACTTGGCACATTCTGATTTTTAGACCTTAAAATATACCATAACGTATAAAAAACTAACCACGTAGTTAGTGGAAATAAATAGAAAAACTATAAATCCATATCATAAATCCATTAATCCTGTAACGTCTTTCCCGGTTCGATTTATCAGTATTTTGTGGTCTTGGATAAGTACTTTTTATTTGCATATTTTTTGTGTTATTTGTACTTAACGCACCGGGTTGGTCCAGTGGTTCTATTAATACCACTTGTGATGCTTTATGTTTTGGGGAAATTTTATTTTGATTCAAGGGAATAATCGTTAATTAATCGCGTTCGAGTTGAGTAAATAGCTCTTTATTTGATATTTTTTTAAATATTTTCTGCTATCAAATTTAAGTAAAATAGTTAGTTATGACAAAGAAGTAATTTTCATTTAAAATTTTAAGTTAACAGAAATTGCAGTTTATTAGAAATTGAAAAATGTATAAAATACTTTTACAAAAAATAATAAAAATTCTACAGGATATTTTTAAAACGAATATTTTAAAACCAGATGAATTTAAGGTATAACTTTTTAGAAGAAAAGTATTTTCAGATATATTTTAAAAGAAAAAAGAAAAGAAATCTGGCAACACTGTAATAAATACCAGATGCTCCTTAACCTCCGACAGGGGAACAATATATCTAGAATTTATATTTTATGTGTCTTCGTACAAATACTACTTGCTCGCGCGCGCGCACACATACACACACACACACAAGTTAAAGGTAACTTATTCTTAGCACACACGGCAAAGGTAAAAAGAAGATAATAGATCAGGGGAAAATAAGGCAAGGAGAATTTACTTCTTCACTGACTTAATGGTGGAACAGGAAATAAAAAATGAAAACTTTTCGTCGTTTTTTCTTTTCTATGCACCAACTAGGAATTTTCTCTCGTTTTTAACCCTTATTCATGATTTTTTCTTTTAGAAACAAACCATTCTAATACACCTCATAGAAGCTTATATACATTGCAAAATGTTTGCTCATAAATCTATGTCAGCCCTTGGAAAAGGGTTACTCATCTTTTCTTCTAAAGTAATAATAATTTAAAGCAACACAACACAGTGAATATATTTTATTATACGACTTGAGAGAATTTCATTTTGGCCTTTAAATTTTTATGTATATTATTACAAAGAACTTTTTTATATGGAAATAAAAATTTATTACCTTGGGGATTCATTTTCTTTCAACTTTTTTACTGTGTGCATAATAACTTTTTTTAAACTTTTGTATACACAGGGAGTATTAGTAAATAAACTTAATTTTCAGGTCAGTATTACAAAATAAACTGTATCTATAATGTGTTATTAAACACTAGCATGCCCCGCGCGACTTCGTACGCGAAACATATTGTGCAATCAATTTTTAAAAAATAAATAACAGAAATTATTAACAGTGTAGCTGCTAGATCTAGTGCTTATTCCAACGTACACAAACACACACACACACACACAACGACGTTTTAATAATTTCCCCCGCGTACGTCTCCATCATCATCAAACCCCTCCATCTACTTCAACAACAATACGCACTCACATGTACACACACACATACATATTTATGAAAATCTTCATAAGGGCCCTTGAGTTATCATTTTGGAAAATTTAAAAATAAAATGTTGCTGTGAATATAAATACGAATATGCTGTCAAATTTTCATGAAAATCCGTTTGGTAGTTTTGGAAATTAGCCTGCACAAAAAAACACGCTTTGTCTTTATAATATTGGTATAGATTAATGTTATTTCGGTCGATTTCATCTGTTTTTGCGACTTTGTACAGCTATTGTTTGCCTTTTTACTTTCTCTTGCCTATATGAATATATAGGAAGGAAAGTATTGTTTTCATGTCGATTTTTCGAAATGGAGTTTTCACCGGATCTATACGTTTTCAGACCCCCTGAACCCAAAAAACATGTTTTTAGCGATTGGTATGTGTGTGTGTCTGTGTGTGTGTGTGTGTGTGTATGTGTGCGCGCGTGCGTGCGTGCGCGCGTGTGTGTGCGTGCGTGTGTGCGTGTGTGTGTTTGTTTGTGTGTGTGTGTGTTGTGTGTGTGTGTGTGTGTGTGTGTGTGTGTGTGTGTGTGTGTGTGTGTGTGTATGCGTGTGTGCGTGTGTGTGTGTGTGTGTGTGTGTGTGTTTGTGTGTTTATGTGTGTGTGTGTGTGTGTGTGTGTGTGTGTGTGTGTGTGTGTGTGTGTGTGTGTGTGTGTGTGTGTGTGTGTGTGTGTGTGTGTGTGTACAGAATATCTCAAGAACGGAACATCGTACGAACTTGAAACTTGAAACTTAAGTTACATACCGCTACCGGACGCGACACGAACATTTTCATCGAAATCGGTCAACCGGAAGTAGTAGTTTATTCGTATAATTTTTCAGTTTTTTGCGATTTTCTCAAAAACTGGTCCTACGATTTTTTTTAAAATCGCCTATTTTACTCAATTTTTTATTCTCTACAAGATAGGGTAGGCGCCATGTTTCCTGAAATTCTCGGTGAGGCTGTTTTCACGTAAAAACGTTGTTTTTTTAAGATTACGGCTTTAATATAAATTTTAGCGCAAAAACTTATATAATAAAAGTTGTAGAGAATTTAAAAACCTACAACTTTTGTTTCAAACATTTTTTTGTATAATGCTTAGTTTAGCGGTAATTTGCGATTTTCTGTTTTTTTTCTCACGAAAACGTGAGAAAAATCGATTTTTTTAACATTTCGGTCTTAGTATGCATTTTACGACAAAAGTGTATATAATTAAATTTATAGAAAATTAAAAGGTCTACAACTTTTGTTTAGAGCATTTTTCTCTACAGAGCCTAGTTTAGCGTGAAAGCGTGATTTTCCGTATTTTTAAGCCATGAGTTCGATTGTCATTTTGCGTCATTCATTCATGATTAAAATAAGGTTATGTTTTTGAGGTTAGTTTTTGTTCATTTCTAATGTTTTAATACTAATGTTAGGTTTATTGTTAATTATTTGCATTGGCAAGAGAAAGTTGTGTGAGTGTTTCACACCAGATTTTTTTTACATCCCATCCCTTTACTGGCCATTCCCTCCATTACTCCATTTATCCATTGCTTTGTTAGGCATCCTATTGACAGTTCAGCCATCCTTAGTTTGCTCCTTGTGTCAACAAACCAAAGCCAGCTACTACAGGTGCACGCTAGGGTCCACGACTTTATGGATGTCGTATTCCTATTAAGTTACTTACTTTTACTTTTACTTTTAGCGGGGTTCCTACAGATTGCTCCGCATCCCGCATTTCGATCTCCACAGCCTCCTGTCCCGCCAGTCATTTTCTCTTAAATTCCTTTTCTCCATGGCCCCTCGAACTCCCTCACTCCATCTCCCCCTGGGCCTTCCTCTTCTTCGTCTTCCCGCTGGACAGTATTCCCACACTCTCTTCGGCCATCTATCTGAATTCATTCGCTGAACGTGCCCATACCATGTTAACTGTCTGTCCTCAATTCCCTTCATAATTGTATCAGATCTCCCTACCCGTCTCCTAATATCCTCGTTTCTTACTCGATCTAATCTAGACAAACGACATGCTCTGCGGAAAAAATCCATTTCTAAAGCTTCCAATCGCTGTACATTCCTCTTACTCATTTGCCAACACTCCGCTCCATATGTCGCAATTGGCTCCACAACTGTACTGTAAAGCATCTTTTTTGTCTTCAGGCTAACTTTTGAAGACCACAACAGACCGTTCAGCTTTCTATTAAGTTAACTATTAAGTTAACTTTCCTATTAAGTTAACTATGTTTTAAATTATAAATACTTAAATTACTTAAAACATCAGTCATGATATGATGTAGGCCTAAAAATTTCATTTAGAAAAATACTTTTAAAAGTATTTTGTATTTAAATACTTTTGAAAGTATTTTGTTGTTATTTTTTAACCAGCCTGTACTCATTTTTATATAATGCGCATGCTCAGTGAAAGTAAAATAGGTGGGTAGTTCAAAAAACGATCCTACTCCAGGAGTAGGGCTTGTATTGAACTAACCAGAAATTTCAACTGTTATATAAGCTATGAAGGAATGCGTATTAGGGCCTCATACAACCCAGATTGCCCATAACAGACAGATGGAGTGTCAAATTATTTACACTCAATCCGTTCATTGCAGGGCTAAAATAAATAGTTTTGTTTCTTATCACATGGTCAGCCAATTAAATGACTGAATCATTTAAGAACAGAAGAGGTAGACGTGTAAAAGACACTAATCAGAGTTATCTCCTCTGAAAGTAATGAATTTCATTATACAGCCAGACCCTGTGGTGAATGAAGTGAAGGTGACATTTGCAGAGTGGAAAATTTGTGCTTTTCAGAGGCCCGGCATGCTGATAAGCGTACTTTTCCACTCAGTGAGGAAGGCAATGGTAAACCACCTCACTCCTCGTTTTACCTAGTAAAACCTCTACGGGTTCAAACCAGCCTTTCGGCTGATGACCTAAAAAAAAAAAAACGCTCAGTGACGTCATTATTTGTTTACAGTAGGAGCAAACTAAGAAAGGCTGGACTTTACCTTGTATGTTTTACTTTTTTCTTGTAAAATGCATACTAAGGTCGCAATATTAAAACGATCCCAATTTTTACCGATTTTTATGATCAAAATACAGAAAATCACTAATTGACGATAAATTAAACGATCTATAATATTTATATTTAAAACAAAATTGTAGATTTTTAATTTGCTACAACTTTAATTACATACACTTTAGCTCTAAAAAGCATATTAAGGCCGCGATTTAAAAAGAAAATTTACCACCAGAGCACAGCCTAAGAATCTCAGCAGATATTATGCTTACCCTGTCTTGTAGAGCATAAAAAATGTAGTACATGAGGTGATTTTTAAAAAAAATTGTAAGTGCCTTGAGAAAATTGAAAAAATGAAAAATTGTATAGGCCTAAATAAACTAGTACTTTCGGTTGACCGATTTTAATGATGTTCGTCTCCTCTTGTAGTACCTAATTTAAGTTTCAATTTTCAACATCGTACGCTATTCCGTTCTTGAGATGTTTTGTTCACACACTGATCAATCGTTAGAAAAACATGTGTTTTTTGGGTTCAGGGGACCTGAAAACGTGTATTTACCATGAAAACTCGATTTAGAAAAATTGACATGAAAACAAATCTACTTTCCTTTTCCACATATTACTAAAGGGCAAGAGAAATTCAAATTCGTTAACAGTAAAATTGGCCAATAATATTTTCCTCTTCATACGACTAATCTGTACAAAAGATTTATTTTCTGAAACTTGCTACTTCTTGAAAATATGTTTAAATTTAACTTTCCACTCTCTAAAAATGTACCAATTGAAGCTACAGCCTATTTATAAATCCAGCCATTCACTTAAAGTTGACGCAATCCTAGGTTAATTTTGAGCAAAATTAATTTCAGTACGTTTTGTTTTCTCCACAAGTTTTAAATCATAATGAATAACAATAGCTAAGACTTATTTGTATGAATTTGTATTTAAGTCACACAAATATTAGCGACTATGTTAGGGTATGATACTGTGTAAGAGGGTGTGTTAAAATTTTCAGACCCTAACTGGGAATTAATCCGTTGGCATAGCAATCCAGCGCATGCGTTGACAACTAAGCCGATGAGCTGGCTAATAAATGAATTCTTCATTATTGTATTCCCTTACGGTATATTTTAAAAATTACTTCTTTGTTTTAAACGATAATTTGTTTTATTTGGTTGCATCAGCATTTGATTGGTCAGTAGATTTCTATTGTTAAAAATCGATTTCCTTGATTTCTTTCATTACTATAGCCTACTGTTAGTTTTAGCATCTTTTGCAACTCGCCGTAATTTTTAATACAGGCCTACAATAACAGGCCTTTTGTTTTGTGATACCGGAATTTTGACACTTAAGAAAATCTGTATTATATCGAATATATAGGTAGTCTAATAAAAAATTATATCTACTTTATTTAGTTTTAGAAAAGAATTAATGTATCCTTCCAATAATATTATAATGTTTCTTACAAATGAATCATTATCTCCAAAACCGTTTTATCCCTTTTAAGGCCGGACGAAACAAATTCGTCTACACCAAAAGAGCCACAGTTTTAAAAGAAGTTATGCATGAAAAAGACCACGCTTAAAATCTCACTTTAACGAGGTGCTCGGCCAAAACTCTTTAATTTGATATTATTTTTTGGTTTTCTGACATTAATTTACTACAAAAATAAATTCAATGGTTGTAAGCAAAATAAATAAATAAAGAGAAAATTGCGAAATACAAAAAATATTTTTAAATTCAAAGTAAAATTAAATATTTAAAAAAAATATTACAGATTTCTTATGACTACTATCAAATTCCTTGATTTTTATATAAAACCCTAATTTTTTTAGATTTTTAAAGTTGCATCAACAGCTTGTATATTAGCCGGTACGGTGGGTAATCTTATCTAACGGTTGTGACGTAATATTTCCAGACCCTAGCTTGGAGTCCAACCCGGTACCCCCGGGTTGTAGGCCACAGCGCTAACACTACGCGACGGAGGTGGCATACCCTGAAAATTTGCTTTTTTATTTCTAATATGTGTACGTTGCAATAATAATAATAAATCTTTATTCAATGACTGTTTACAATAAACAATCTGTTCGATTTAAGAACAATAAGTAACCCCATGAAAAATCGCACAAATAAACTACTTCCGGTTGACTGATTTTGATGAAATATTCGTGTCGTGTTCCTAGTGGTGTCTAAATTAAATCCCAAGTTTCAATGTCGTACGATATTCATTTCTTGAGATATCTCACTAGAAATATGTTTTTTTGGGTTAAGGAGCCTGAAAACGTGTACCTATTTCCGGTGAAAATTCAGTTTCAAAAAATGGACATAAAAACAATAACTTTCCTTCCCTATGTATTTTTATATAGAGCAAGAGAAAGTATAAATATTACCAGATAATTTTTTAATTTGTAGCATAACCTGTAGAAAGACACAAAACCATTTACACCTGATAGAGTCATGGCTTAAACTTTGAAAAATTAAAATTAATGAAAACAAATCGCAACAAATGACGTTTACTCTTAGACGACAAAACTACCCAACCGTTTACATTAATTATATTCCCCTACCTCACACTACTCAAACTTTCTATTTAGGCTTACACTTGGACAGAAAACTTACATGGAACGCTCATGTCACACACACACACACACACACACACACACACACACACACACACACACACACACACGCCACAAACTCAAAACACGCTTCTATCAACTGAAACGCTTACTTGATAGACGTTCTAAATTAAACATGTCACACAAATTTAACAATCTACAAGACAGTCTTAAAGCCAATCTGGACATATGGAGTTCAACTTTGGGAATCTGGTAAACCTTTGCACACGAAACGTATACAAGCGATTCTGAGAACAAGATTCTACAAACGATAACGCAATGCCCCTTTTACATCACAAACTCAATGTTGCACAAAGACTTACAAATCCCATACGTAATTGATGTCACGAAACAACTATACTAGAAGATGCATGACAAATTTGAATTACATGACAACCCTCTCATACAAAACATGTACACTAGGGCGATACCGGGTGCTCAGCGCAGACGTTTGAAGCGCCTCTGGCCAAGAGATCTTTTTGGTCAACTGCAGGACTATGATGACTGCACGCTCCTTCAAGTAAATCAATTTTTGGAACATTAGCTTCACATTTAGAAATTGTTGTATTCATATAATAACAGATACTAAATTTCAATTGAAAGTGTTAAAAAAATAATACAAATATTGTAGCTGTTAACAGTATTTTGAGAAAATTATTGTTCTAAAATTTTTAATTTTAAAATAGAAATAATACGCAGTTATTTGTTACCTTGAATAGAACTAAAAACGTACATTGATAAAACAAGACGTATTATGTAAAAGAAGTTATAATTAAATTATATTTTTAACATCTTAGTTTATAATAATACTGTGCATTAAGGCTGATATAAATTTTCCTCCGATGTAGAATAATTTTATGCTTACTAATCGACTTCATTTTGCATGGTTACATTCATTAAGAACAGAGTACCTGTTGTAGCCATGGCAACCCAGTTGCACAGCTAGGCTTTATACACAGATATTCACCGACTCTTCCCAGACGTACACCTAACCTACCTATCTACCTACTATTGCTACTATTATTATATTTACCCCTTCTATAGAACACTCACATTTTGCTCATCCAGCAGAAATCCAACCCCTTTACTTAGTTATTTACCCAACCGCTCCATCCTCGCTTTTATTTCATAAAACTCTATTTCCCAGCGAACACGACTGTACTGATAAAGCACTTCAATATACTCTATCGATGTCTATTTCATTTTGTTCTGCGATATTTGTTTAAATTCTTCTTTTTTGTTATTTATTCAATAAATGTCTTACACAGATTCAACAATAAATATCCTGAAATTGCACGAACTGTATCTTCCAAGACAGATTTATTTAAAACTTTTAATACATTTTTTTGTTGTATCTTCATCTATCATCTTTCTCATTGCCTGTATTTGTAATTTGCAAAAAAATCGGACGTTAAAAAAATAATATTCAGTTAATTATTAACAATTATGTATGGTTAATTTCAAATAGTTCTTGCTAGGAAACAATTTTATGCAATATCTTCTTTCTTAGAAAATTTCAGCTTCAGAAAAATTTTAATATTTGTAAAGACAGATGAAAATATAATAGAAAAAAATGTGTGTGACTTGGGAAAATCTAAAGGAAAAAGAAGTAAAAGAAGAGACTGAAAGAAATACAAGAAAAATATAGTGTGACACACTTACACGACTTTCTCTTTCCAATGTAAATAGGCCTAATGTTTAATCATGAGTAAACAATGAAACATAAAAAATATAACCTAATTTCTATCATGAGTGACGCAAAATTAAAATCAATCTCAGTAGGAATTAAACATACGAAAATTCACTAATTTAAAGCAAAACTAAACTTTATAGAAATAAATACTGTAGTAAAAGTTTAGGTATAGTAATTTTCTATGACTTTAATTACGTACAATTCGGCGCAAAATGCATACTAAGAAATGAAATCTCATTTAGGCCTATTCTAATTGCTTGAGTCCCACCTCCGTGTAGTTGAAAGGAATGCAGTGCGTTGTTATAGTAGTGGAAGAATGAATGAGTTAGTAGTGTTTCACAGATGTTGCAATTGTAATGGTAGCGTGTACTAACTAGACAAAAAAAAATATTCTTATCATCCGGCGCATTAATTTAACAAATACCTACCGAGTTATTAACTTGGTCGGATTCATAATATTTAACTTAACAATTTATATCAAAATATGTAAATAAATAAATGTAATAAATACAAACAAATATGTTAATACGGAAAGTTTAAAAACGAATTTTTTTTATCAGAGTAATGTAACAATCGTTCTCCCAGCATGCGTCACTCATTCATTATACCTCACCCTCACCCTTCAACCCGCAACTACACGGAGCTTGGAACCACACAATACATACTTACAAAATCTCATTTTCCAATAAACTAAGAAATATTAAGTAAAACTAAGAAATATCCTGTCACCGCCACCCCTTGTAATTAATCATTTACTGTGTTGCCGGCCTTCAATACTTCTTCCGGCCTTTGTCGGCGCGATGGGCTCTTTAGCGGCAAAGCGACAAAGCCCTGTAGCGGCGCCCGACAAACCTTCCGGCTGCCTTTGTCATCAAGGCCAAACCAGTAGCCGCTCTCTACAACAGCAGCTATATAAAAAGCGCTGCACTGAGCCGGGGGGAATCAATTCCAATCAAGACACCGAGGGATTCACTTCCACCAGACAGCAGACGAGACGTCCACCACCGCACACGGCTGCCGGACTCCAGCGAGAACTAATCGACGACCCCGCAAGAGAGAAGATGCTGCTTTCGCTCGCCGTCCCGTCACCGTAGGCCGTCGACCGGACCGTCATCGCCCGCTGACGCGAGCGATGCCCACAGCGGTCCCTCGACCGAGCCTTACGCCCACCGGACCCGACGAAGCAGCCATTGACGCACTACTGCGAGGGAAGAAGATGACGTCTCCGCTGGACGACGACACGCCGTGTCGCCCAGCCTCCGACCGCCACGACGACTACGACAGACGACCACCGCTTAAACGGCCCTTTTCAGGGCCACCAAATTAATAAGGTTGCCACTTAATGTCGCCATCCGGTGACAATCCTAGTATTCAAATCTTTATAAAACCACCTTTATATGGATTTAAACCAGGAACCTTCGTCTCTAAAAATCAGCTGTTAAATAGCTAATTCGTGGTGACGACTTTACCACTAGACCAACCCAGTGGATACCCTATCTTGTAGAACACAAAAATGTAGTGATTGAAGTAATTTTTCAAAAATTCACAGGAATCGTTTTCAAGAAAATCGCAAAAAGGTGAAAAATAGCACGAATAAACTAATACTTCCGGTTGATCGATTTTGATGAAAATAAGTCAGTGTTTAGTATTACTAATGATTAGTCACGAAATGAACTTCGTTTGAGACGAAATGTAAGAGGGTAGCAATCTACTGCGCATGCCCAGTTCCTCTATTATAATTCTAAAAACATACTGATACTCGATATTCATTGGAATACACAGTCCTTTTTTTTATTACGCGACGGGTGGTACAGAAGATATCGTTTTGATTCAGCTATTCTGTTTTTATCTTTTAGGCTACATTTATACAAATAAAAGTATTTTAATTTGTTAAAACTCATTTCGTTTCTTTCCATTTTAATTCTTCACATTTTATTGAATCCTGAATCCTGGTTGAGAGGGTTAAGAAGCCCTATGATGGCGACATCGTGTTAAGGAACACCTGGTCGCTCGGGGAACAATATAACAGAATAATTGCAACCTCAAGAAATTTAGGGGGAATTTTATAGTTTAAATAGGAAATAGGATTCTGGTTCGTGGGACATTGGAACTGGGACTTGAAAGGAGGTAATTTATTTTTAGAAGTTATTTGTGGAAAATTTATATTAAGGGACAAGTGGGTTTAAGAGCGGCTCTTTTATTTTATTTTATTTTTCAGTGGCCTTTTTTCAGTTTTGTGGGAGGCATATTATCTTGGTGAGGGGAAGGCATGCATTTTACTGAACGTGGACTAAAGGTATAATTTAAGGTAGGGGTTAGTTTATGATTTCAGGGGAGACGGAAAGGGTAGAGTTTGGCATAATCACCGGCCTTTTTATCTTCTGAGTGTTTATTAATTTAAAATGGCGGCTCTTTTCACCGTAGTGGAGTGATTATGCATAGGAACATGGGGACAACTACCAACTGGGGGGAGTGAGTCATACAAGTAGGAGGGGCATGGGCAAATAAGAGGAATACAGGGCAGAATAAAAATGTGGCAACTCTAAATTTTGTTAAGTGGGTCATACTAAAATTTAGATAAAGTCGTGGAATGGTAATGGGATAGAGATTTCAGGTGGGTGTGGGCGTCGGTACAAGTCCTGAATGATCTGGGGTCCATCAGTTTTCCCAGCGTCGTGTAGCCGTTTCGAGGTATTGTAAATAAAGTCCTCCTCTTATATCCAATCGCATCATACACGAACACATTTTATTCGTTATTCTGTAGTGTTGTAATAAATTAGTTATCTATCCGTGTTTTATAAGTTTATCAGGTTGACCGTTCGAAAGCAGAGTAAAACAATTCGAAATGCGGAACGGAATGTTATTTTAAATGTTATTAAGTGTTGTATAGAAGAAGCAAAAAATAAACTATACATACTACACAGTTGCATGTTTTTAGAAACGTACGTACTACGCTAGCAGCAGCGCAATGCCCACACTGAGTCCGGGGTTCATCTCATCATTACATATCAGTACATACCTTAAGTTTCAATTTTTTACGATATTCCGTTCTTGAGATATTATTTTATTCACTTAGAACTACCGATAAAAATATGTTTGTTGTTTTAATCGACATGAAAACAATACTTTCCTTCCTTATACATATATTCATAGGGCAAGAGAAAGTAAAAACAAAAAAATATTAACAAAAAAGAAGAAAAGATAACTACAAAAAAATGATTAGATAAGGAGAATTACGACCAGATAAAAGCAGAGGAAAACCGGATTCATGTGGCAGATATACGAGTATCATTACAAAAAATATTAAACGAAGAATATTTTATGGTATTATTAAATTTTAGAATAAATTGAAACAAATTGGTTTAGAAATAGCTAGCCTGTTCATCTTGGAGAAGAAAATAAAGAGGGAACTTTAGTGGGTTGGTGAGAAAGACGATCTCACAATATATCTAATAAACAACAAGCTTTATTGTAATTTTATCATTTCCTTAACTTCATTTCTTCTCGACAACGGCAAATTAAATTTCAAGAGGAAGTATCAGAAAAGCATTAGGCTTTAATAAATTCTACTGCGGTATACTAACTTCATTTCCTTTACAAAAGGATTACACTTCCGTTCTATATTCATTTTCTTCACTTCGTTTTTGCACTTCCTCTCAATTTTCTTTCGGTTTTTCTTAACTGTAATCCTCACAATTTTCTTATAATTTAATTGTTTCCTTTTTTATGCCAACTTATTTTTTTCTATTTTTTTACCACTGGTGTAAATACATCGCTTTTTCAAAATTTATTTATTTTTACTTTCTCTTGCCTAATATGAATATATAGGGAAAGATTTTTTTTTAATTCGAGTTTTCACCTGAAATATGCGTTTTCAGGCCCCCTGATCCAAAAAAACAGGTTTAAAGGGATTGTTCCGTGTGTGTGTGTGTGTGTGTGTGCGTGCGCGCGCGAACAAAATACTTGAAGAATGAACTGAATATCTCAAGGGGACCTTTCACGAACAATTTCATCAAAATCGGTCATCCGGAAGTAATAGTATATTCGTGCAATATTTCACATTTTTGCGGTTTTTACTTTCTCTAGCCCTATATAATAATATAGGGAAGGAAAGTACTATTGTTTTCATATCGATTTTTTTTCAAAATCAAATTTTCCCCGGTTATACACGTTCTCAGACCGCCTGAACCCAAACAACATGTTTTTAGCGATTGGTCCGTGTGTGAACATGATATCTCATAAACGGAATAACCTACAAAGTTTAAAACTTGGAGCTTAATTAGTTAAATACTAGTACGGGACTCGACACGAACAATTTCATCAAAATCGGTCAACTGGAAGTAGTAGTTTGTTCGTGCAATTTTCCACATTTTTGCGATTTTCTCAAAACCGGTTCCTACGATGGTTCTTAAAATCCCCTCATTTACTAAATCTATTATGCTCTACATGATAGGGCAAGCGCCATGTCTGCTAAATTTCTTGGGGGAGGGTACGTTCTCGTGGTAAACATTTTTCTTTAAGATTGTGGTCTTTGTATGTATTTTAGGACAAAATTGTAGTAATTAAAGTTGTATTGAAAAAGAAAAACCTTCATCGTTTTTTTCAAACATTTTTTCTACAACGCAATGTTCAGCTTCAATAAGTGATTTTCTATATTTTGCTCATTAAAATGGGTAAAAATTATATTTTTAAGATTGCAGCCTTAAATGCATTCTAGATTAAAAATGTATAATTGAAGTTGCAGAAAATTTAAAAACCTACAACTTTCAGTTTAAGCATGTTTCTCTACAGAGCCTGTTTTATTGGCAATTACTGATTTTTCTCTTTTTTTAAGTTCTACAGAAGTTTTAATTTTGCGTCATTCATTCATGACTAAAATTAGGTTTTGTTTATCATTTTACAGTGCTTACTCATGATAAACATAGGTTATGTTTTCATTATTTACATTAAGAAAAGAAAGTCGAGTGAATGTTTCACACCAGATTTTTTTTATTAAATTGCTGGCTATATTAAAAAAATCAATTTGGCTTAAAACTAATGCAGATAATGGAAAATATTGATGAAAAAATTTAATGTAATTATTTACCTTATTAATTTTATATAAATTAGGGTTTTACCAGTTAAACGCCCTGCGCTCTGTTAGCGCGCCTACAAAAATTGCAAATGAAATATGCAATACAACAAAGCATTGCGGGTTGCAGGATGTACAGGGGATATTTATATATTAATGTGCATTGATGATACAACATGACATTATATCTTGTTTTAACTGATGAAGTTCTACTTAAGCAGGTGACCAGAATACTGATGAAGTTCTACTTAAAAATATTGACACCTAACTATTTTAACACTAATATTATTAGTGTTAAATTATTAAAATTAAATTAAAATTTATTATTTTTTTGTAAATAATTGAAGTCCATTTCAACATCAGCATCATCTCTAATAATATCACCGTTATTAATTTGGTTACCTTTTCTGTTAATGTTATTCATCTTTTATCTTGTTAATATTATAAATTTTTTTTTTTTTTAGCTTTTATTTGTTATCGGGAACTGTACATTGTTGACAACTACCCAATTTGATCACTGCTTTTTTGCTGTATTGTTTTTTTTTTGACGTGGATTAGACATGAGTTTGAACAGGGACCCCCAGTAGAGTTTATTCATGGATGGCTGTCAACTGGTCACGATCCAAAGTCGTTTGCCCAACCGGTGTTACTTAACAAATAATAGCGACTTTCTACCAGCTGACTGACTGGGCTGGCCCGAAGGCCATTATAAAAATTATACTTAATTTCTTTTCGTTTCCGAAGCAATACCATTGGGTATTGTCTTCGTCATGTGAACCCGTTCATGCTATTTACTTATAGTTTTTGTTTTTAAACTGACTGTAAATATTCTCGGATGTTAGAAAAAAAAATTAAAATATTCACCTATATTGTTATGATACCTACAACTTTGAATTGAAACAATTTTTCTACAACGCTTAATTTAGCCTCAGTTAGCGATTTTCTGTATTTTTATTATGAAAATAAGTGAAAAAACGGAATTTTTTAAAACTGCGACCTTAGTATGCATTTTACTACAAAAGTGTAAGCCTATTAATTTTTTTTTTGGGGTTTTACGTCTGAATGTTCTGTAATTTCTGCTAATGCAGACGGTGGATAATAATGATAATGAAAATGAGTAATAAACATAGTAAAAGTTATAGGAAATTAAAAAAAGAAATTTTATTATTTATTTATTTAACGTCGCATCAATTGCAACGGTCATTAGCGACGACGTTGGGGTGTAACTGTGTACATTGGAGGATAAAATGATTTTTTTGTAACGTATGAAAATATGCTCTGCCTGAGTGGGATTCAAACCCATGACCGTATGATGAGAGGCGAGCACGTTACCAACTACGCCAATGCGGCCGGCAATATAATACTTTTCTTTCAAACTGTTTTTTTCTATAGAGCCCCTAGTTTAGCATCAAAATTAGTGATTTTCCATATTGGTAAATCATACAGAAGGTGATTTTCATTTAGCATAATTCACTCATTATAAAAATTAGGTTGTTTTTTTATTTTATATTGTAATGATTAAAAAATAATAGGTTATATGGTTTATTCTTTACATTGACAAGAGAAAGTCGTGTGAGTGTTCCACATCAGATATTAAAATATTAATAGGGTTATTAATGGTGTATTGTGTTGCATGTTGCATTTACAGTTTTTATAAGCAAGCTAACAGAGTGTAGTGCATCTAACAGATAAGACACCTGAATTAAGTTACTAAAATTTCTTTTTTAAACAATAAAAAGTTAATAAATGTTTTGTGTTTTAGATGTTGTGATTGCAAGATTAAAGAATGAAACGTTGAATTGTTACCAATGCGTACGCCACGCAGACATCCAGTGTGATCCAAACGAGTTGCTGCCTTGTCCAAAAAGCAAAGATCGATGTGTCACTCATATATACAAAGATGGTTTGTGTTTGAATTTATTATATCTTGAGCATAAAGTATCATATTAATTTTAAGAAAGTGAGGAGGTAACATGCAAACCGTGTTTTGTCACAATAATGTCATTTTACACTAAGACCAAAAAACTGTTATTTTGAATTTACTGCAGATTTAATACGGTGTTTAGCTACCGGCATTTAAAGGATGATAAAAAACGCTAAATAAACAATTTTTGAAAATATTGATATGGGAAAAGTGTTCAAAAACATTATTTTAAATTTGGACAAAACACGTTCTGCATGAAAGTAATGGACATAACTTGGTTTGAATGGAAATTATGTAGACAAAGTTTTTTGTAATGGACTTATTTATTATTTTAAGACAGTATAAAAATTTAAAGTTACTTATAATTCATAAAAATTAAAAGAAGACATATTGAAAGTAATTAATAATAAATATAAAAAAATGATACACTAAAAAATGATATTATATAATATAATGATTTTTATGATAATTTTTTATATGATATATTAAAAAATGATATACTGAATGTAGGCTACCTATTAAAAAATTATTAAACATATTATACGAAGTCTTATAATAAACATAATAAAAGTAATAATGATTTAAAAGTTTAAATCCGAAGATCACATCTTTCTTCTTCGTGACAGTCACAGAAGATGACCTGTGCTTCACACTCTGCTGACAGCTCTTCGAATATCAATGATGAATACCATTTAAGGTGGTGATCAGATGATGTTACCCAGTCATCACCAAACATATTTTTCAATAATTAATCTACATAACTTTTTTTTCACTAAACAATTTAAACAAAGTCTTGCCTTTGAAATCAACTGTTGAGAAATGGTTGTATAGTGTGGATGATACCTCAACACTATTATAGAATGGTAAAAGTGTGAAATAATGAGAATGCATTCCACACAGCTGATTGGTAGACTGAAGCGCTCTTATTGGTCAGATGGACAAAACACTTTTTGACTGAATCTTGATGATGGACAAAACATGTTCTGCACAAAACAGTAATTTTCAATATGCTTTTAACACTGGACAAAATTTTTTTTGATTGAAAACACAGCTAAATATAATGTATTTCATGCAGGGGAATGTAATGGCGCCCCTAACTCAATTTTTAATTTTTTGTGACAAAACACGTTTTGCATGTTACCTCCTCAAGTATAATAGTACAATAGTTATGATAATGTACGAGGTCTGTTCAAAAAATAACCGAACTTTATGAATTACGCGCTAATGCAGATATTTAGCGACGTGCGGTTGGTGGCACACTGTTCTACGTCATTCCTTTTGTGAACACATTTTCTTGGATTGTTGATATCTCATTTAATTTTCGTGGTGTTCTGTTTTTAGCACGACATGTTTAAGTGCTAGTGACGATTTTTGTAATGTGCAAAATTCGGGAGCAAAGGTCCAATGTGAAATTTCGCGTTAAGCAGGGGAAAACTTTCACAGAAACATTTCAACTTTTGAAACAAGCTTAAGAAGATGATTCTCTGAGTTGTACGCATTGTTGTAAATAGTTTTCTCAATTTGAATGGTCGCCAGTCAATTGAAGATGACCCTCGACCTTGAACGCCTTTGACTTCAACTGATGGCACCCTCGTTAGGAAAATCCATAATCTGGTGGGTGTAAATCGCCGATTGACTGTCAGAGAACTTTCAGAAGAGATTGGCATCTCAATTGGAACGTACCATGAAATTTTAACTGAAAAATTGAACTTGCTTTGTGAGTTGCAGCAAAGTTTTCTCCCCGTTTGATGACCGAACAGCAAAAAGAACATCGTGTGGTAGTTTGTCGGCAACTTCTTGAACAAGCTAATGATGATGCAACATTCAGGTAAAGGATCATAACAGGAGACGAAAACTGGGTTTACGGCTACGGCATTGAAACAAAAGTGCAGTGTTCACAACGGGTTGACAAAAAATTTCACATTACAAAAATCGTCACTAGCACTTAAACAAGTCGTACTAAAAACACAACACAACGAAAAATAAATGAGATATCAACGATCCAAAAAGATATATAAAGATAATATAAAAGATAAAGAAAGACGTAGAGTAGTGTGCTGCCAACCGCACGTCGCTAAGTATCCCTGTTTACGCGTAATTCAAAAAGTTCGGTTATTTTTTGAACAGACCTCGTATGTCCAAATGTTTAAGATAATTGTGTATCTAGCTGTTGTAAAAGACGCAAGTAACATACCTTCATTTAAAGCATTAAGGGAGTATATTACGTAGAAGATAATGATTAAACCCCATTAACATTATGAATTATTTGTATTGTAAAAAATGTATTCTAATATAATATAAAATTTACAACGTCTAATCATGAACTCCTTATAATCCTAAATCTTATCCTAATCTTACAATAATTCCTAATCCTGAAAATCTTAATGTCTAATTCTGAACTCTACCATGAAATCGAGCCAAATACTTCATGCGGAAGAAACAAATTTCTATCTTCAGGGTTTACTTTGAATACCGGACGATCGAGTAACTAAACAACTCATTTCTATATTTACCTCGTGGAAAAATTCTCCAAGGTGGTTGGCCAAAATAAATCAAAATATGCAAGAACTTAACATTGCAGAACAAGATTTTTTTAGATAAATCTGAACAGCTTAAGTTGCTTATAGAAAAAGACAGGGGTTTTTTTGAAAAACGCTTGTTCTATCGTCAATGATTTGAACAGATAAAATCAGACAGATCAGATCTCAAAATATGAAGAATTATTGGGAAAAATTTAAGAATCCTAAAACCAAACCAAGAAGGATTTCTAAATTTGATTCAATGTGGTCCAATGAGACCATAAAAGCAACAAAATTAATCTATAAAGTATACCTGAATTTTTTTTCAATATGTAATTTTTGAAGTGAAACTTCTTTAGGCGCACCTTGTACTCTTTCTGAACAGTGAACGATATTTAACTGTCACGCATCACACACACGAATGAAAGGTTATTTTTATTCAACTCCTTAATAGGGAAACCCGAATTTCTTACTTTATAACCCATAACTACAGAAATGAATAAAACAGATGTTCAACAGGTATTGTCAAACTTTCGTTATCTATTACATGATACATAACAATAAAGTTACCAGAAAACTTTAACCACATCTGTATCGTCTATTGTTACGTGAATATTGTACATTATATTTCAGCAACAATTTTTACACGGATCAATTCATTTGGTTTCAGTCTACGGATTATAATATTTAAAGTGTACGAGTACACATTTTCCACTGCTTGTTACTTTATTTGAGATTAGATTAAAATGATAACTGTATGAGCCTAACCAGTGTAATATTTAAAATACTACGTAATGTAATAATTAATACAGAACAACTCTTGACAGAGATTTTTTTAGATATTTAAAAAAATATGAATCTTAAGTATTTATAACATATTATTTTAGTTTCCATAAATCTATTGTTTCATTCTTAGAATATAATAGCAATGAAGAAGACCAATCAGAGCAAAATTCCACTAAATGATTACATAATTCACATTTAAATTATTATAATTTTTTATCTAATATTACTTATGAGTTTAAAAATTATTTCATATAAGTTTCCACTTCTATCGTGTGGTCATAATTTTTCAGTTATTATTTTAACCTGCATAAACATCTTAGTGACTACCTTGTGTTATGAAACAATGAGTTTTAATGATAAATAATTTGCTGGGAACTGAACTCGGGATCTTTCCTTATTTAGTCCAGCACACTGACCACTGTGCCATGATGGTCATCATTTAATTTCACTTTTTTTAAATAATTCTATTGTTTTGAATTTATATGTACGGCTATCAAGAAACAAAAGAATGTTAAAAACTTTAAAAGTAGCTGAAATCATCCTTGTTGCAGAACAGTTGATGCATAGATGCTATAATTTAAGAACTTGAATCTACAGACTTATTTTACTTCTATTTTTATGAGCATGTATGTAGAGCACAACTAATACTGATTTTGCTATGATTGGTCAGTAGTAACTAATGCAATTACACTGAGATAAAAATAAACATCTACATCAGATTTAGTACCATGTGCTTGTTGTCGGAGACAAATACATTATTTTTTTATGACAATAATAAAATGCATTTTAACCGACTGTGAAAAGAAGGAGGTTCTTTTATTTATTTCTACTTCAAGCATTAGGCTTGCAGGCATTTTATGATTTGTAATCGCTCAGTCCATATCTTTTGTAGTCATCCAACCATCAGCCACCAGCTGGAATACATTGTTACACTTAAGCCTAGATTCGTTTAGGATCTGGGTATTATAAATAATAAAAAGACTTCCTTAAACTTATAATAATTATTTATTGACACAATTAATTAAATAACAATTAACTATTAAACTTAAATTTTTAACACATTGCAATCGAATTACTTAAATTACTACTTAGGTTACTTAAATTAAATTAATTACAGACATAAAGTCTAAACTAACTTAACTAATATAAATAATTTTATAGTAACCTCGTTTATCTCGGATTAACTGGAACAAAAGGCAACCCGGATAATCCGGGTAATATGGGTAATAAGTAAAACAAACCCTTAAATGTGCAGACTTACCATTTACTATTACGATAAAAAATGTATGTTTTACAACAAAATTACATAGAATTGTTTGTTGTTGTTTAGGTCATCAGCCGAAAGGCTGGTTTGAACCTGTAGAGGTTTTACTAAGTAAAACGAGGAGTGAGTTGGTTTACAATTGCCTTCCTTACTGAGTGGAAAAGTACGCTTACCAGCATGCCGAGCCCTCTGAAAAGCACATTTTCCACTCTGCAAATAACACCTTCACTTCATTCACCACAGGGTTTGGCTGTAAAATGAAATTCATTACTTTCAGAGGAGATATCTCTGATTAGTATCTTTTACACCTCTACCTCTTCTGTTCTTAAATGATTCAGTCATTTAATTGGCTGACCATGTGATAAGAAATAGAACTATTTATTTTAGTCCTGCAACGAACAGATTGAATGTTAATAATTTGACACTCCATAGAATTGTTTAAAAGACAATAAAAAAAATATAAAAATAAGTTTTCACATCATTTCTTAACAAAGAATAAAATTGGTCCATTGTCTTCTGTTTCAAACATGTGTGACTGCAAGTGGAACAAAGATTTTACGTGAGCAGGACACTAAACTTCTAAAACAACCCTCACCCAGGGAGATTAGGGAACCTTCTGTCACAGTTACCATACCCAGTCGAAATGTTTTCATTTTAAGGTGCCAAAAACTCACCTTTCACACTCTTCCATCCTGCTGCATAATGACAACCCGGCTTGATCTGGGATGATTGATGGCCTGGTGGATGCCGGAACAGGTCCTGGGACATAATCCTTGATTGGTGAAGAAGAAGAAGAAGATATAACATAATGTGGCTGCTAATGACCTAGTGGTTGCAAAAAATTTATAAATTTTTATATGTATTAATTTTGTATGTTACAGACACAAACCCATTGACAGTAAAAAGAGAATGTGGACTAGGACCCTGCGATTTTGGTGATGAAATAATGAACAGAGGTTTGGGAATGGACATCTGTGATAGAAGCAAAGACAGATTCTTTTGTGTATTTTGTTGTACTGAAAGTGGTTGCAATAATGGCGTTCGGATAATCTTTCATAAACATTATCTTTTTCTAAGTATTTTATTACTTAAGTTCTCTTCATTAATTATATAAGATTTAATTCTTAACATAGGATCTTGATTTTTTTGAAAAATGTACATTTAATCGATATTATTCCAATATTATCTCATAAATTCCAACTTCTGCATTACATTACATAAACAGAAATTCTGTAAAAAATTGATATGAAGTTTTTCCAGTAAGAGTTTCTATCAAAAATACTTTTTTGGACATATACAACAAAACATATGAATTTTCAATGTTTTTGTTGACTTATTCAGTACCTATTTCAAAATGTCCTATTGTAATATTAAAAGTAAAATTAAAACTTTAAATTTTATGATATGCAAGATATTTATGTACTACAATAAAATCCTGTTAATCTGTACTAAATGGGGCTCAAAATTGTCCTGATAAGCTAAAGTTCATATTATGGTACTTACGAATTAAACCAATCACCATCCTTACTTAGGTTACTTATGCAAAACAACAAAGCAACCTTTATTGAACAAAAATTTTATAATGTTCTCAGCAATTTACATGAGTTTATGACAGTTATTTATAATTCTATTACTCCCAGAATGCAGCGATATCATTGAGGAATGTTGGGTAGCAATCTCCGTCTTTAGCTATCGCTGCCGACTGCCATATGTATTCTCCGAGATAAGAATCCAATTTATGATGAGCTGTAACTCTGTGTTTCTTATTTCACTATTTTACTGATCCCCAAATGCGTTCTGTGTATTCACTCCAGTTTCAGGGGCAGTGAAAGTATATTTATGATTCACTGTGAAGTGTTGAAAACCCATGTCTTCTAACTCATCTGTTTTATATTCTCTCCAACAGTCAGAAATTATTGTGTTACCTGGTTCAATATGCAGTTGAATTTTAATTAAACTATTCCACAATTCCATATTCCAGATGGAGTGAGCACATAGAGAGAATGCCTGAGGGAAGGATCCCCCTCAGTCAGTCGGTCTGTATTTTGCAATACAGACCGGCGGGGAGGAGAGATGTTGGGAGGCCGCGCAAAAGATGGCAATAATTCAGTACCTAGTTTGTTGCTGTTGTGAGTCGGAACAAGTGGAAGCCTAATCCTTGATTGTGAGAAGAAGAAGAATATTATTCCAGTATCCTGAGGTGATGGTTCATGTAATGCATAAGTATCATCATATAACACGAAAACTTTAAAATGATAGATTCAAAACTTGAAATTGAAAATAAGAAATTGATTTCATCGTATGAAGGAACGATGTAAGAAGTGAAAAATATTACAAGTATCAGGGAGTATAGATCAGCTCTGATGTTTGGCCTTGATAAGAAAATAAACCACGGAATTCAAAAATTTGGTGTGACATACTATCATTTAAACAGTGCAGTAGAAGGAATGAATACATTGTAAGCAGTACAAGAAGCTTAGGTTGGGATTAAGAAGTTCCTGTTTATTGTAATAAAATTATATATAACGCATGCTTTGTACCAATAGTGACTTATGCAGCAGAAACATTGACACATGAAAGGAAGGTAGAGATGAGAAAATAGATGGAAGAAATAATAAAGTTCATGGAAGTGTACGCATGTTAAGAAAGATAAGAAAATATAGAATGAAAAATCATGTAATTAGGGAATAATTGAAGACGGACAGTTAACTGATAAGGAAAGTTGGATTGACTAAGCTATGATGATTTTGTCATGTAATTAGGATAGAGGAGGTTAGACAGCTTAAATGGATGCTGTATTTGGAGATGGAGGAGCAAAAGAACAAAAGGGAGACACGAGTGAAGTGAAAGAATATTAGAGGAGTTAAGAACTGAGTAAAAAAGGAATATAAGAAGGCCCAAATTTTAATGGGCCTCTCTATATTATTATTGTAATATAATAATATTATCTATATACATTATTTTAATGGTGCTTCTTTATAAAGAGAAGCACCGGGAAGTGAAAAGAATGGCTTTGGACAGGAATGAGTTTAAAGCTTGCGTATTCATTTACTATAAGACACATAAGAAGTGAAGACAAAGATGAATTACACATTACAATAAAACAGTTTGAAATTCTTCGTTAATGTTTACTCGTTTAAATATTTTATTTGCAATGTACTTTTGACAAATACTCATACAATGCCCTAACAAAATTTACCGACTAGTTTTTATGGAAGTTGTTTAAGAACATGGTCACGGTTTTTGAGCATGCATAAGGTACAAACTAAAATATAATATTATTAGAGTTTTAATGTACAATGTATTATTTTTACTGCATATTTATGTTAATACAATTCTCTAAATCTACGATGTTTACGACAATTATTGGATGCATGGTTGATCATACATAAAGGTTAGAAAATATTACAGTACCTCTGTAGTATGGATTAAGAAGTAAAAACTGCCAGAATTAACAAGGTTTTATTGTAGTATATTTTATAGAAACCACATTAAGTCTATTAATAAAGACTCCACTGTATATAATGTCGTATAATTATAATATTATAATACTGGTGTAAATAATATTTTTAAATCAATATAAAAAGAATCAAATCAAGTTGTAGTTTAGTTCATGTAATACCAGAATGTATCAAGCACTGTATTGTATTTCAAAATTACTAGTTAACTACATTAATATATTAATAAATGTTCTAAAGCCCTGGAAATTGAACTAGAGGGAGCTTTGACTTTGGCAAGTAGAATTGATATCATATTAATCGGGAAAAAATTATCCATTTTTTACTTAACGTAAGGATTCAATTCAATTTTCTGTTGGTAAACGACTGAGTGTAACAGCTGATATTATAATTTAAGACACCATTTTGGAAGTACAGTCAACCCTATTGATAATTTAAAGTTTTCTCCCGATCCCTTGAAAAATACTCAACAAATTTAAAAAAATCAACATATTTTGGTCATCTCAATAAATTGAAGTTGTAGTAATGGCATCTTGTTCGCAAACACTTAAAAATTTAGAGTCCAGCTCTCCCACTCTCTAAAATTATTTGAAGTCCCCCATTTCTGTGATTGGTTTCTACTTACAGGGGCCTGTCATTTGTTTAAATTTCCTGTTTACACCACCTGTTATTTTCAGTCTGCTTTCAAACTGTGTCTGCTTCCAACCCATATTTTTTTTAGAATCTGTGAAATTGAAATGAGGTCTAGAATGAAAGAAAAAGTGTCTTTCAATTCATGAAAAATCCTTGTTTGAAAATGTAGAGAGGGGAGTTTTGAAAAAAGTTATAGTAAAACAGTTTGACATTTAACCATCTACTTTGTCGATGATTTAAAAAAAATAAAGATCATTTTGCAGGAAGTGTCTCAGGCACAGGAAGAAAAACGTCAGGATGAGTTTTCCCGTCTTGAGGAATACTTGGTGAAGAGGATTAATCAGTGTAAAGGACAAAATGTTCCCATGGGTGGTTTCATGTTAAAGGTAAAAGCTAAGTCTTTTGCTGCACTCTTATGCCCTCAGGACGGAAACAAGTGGTGGTTTTTCTTTTTAGCTTTTACTACCATTAAAAATTCACTGGATAATACCAGATGTAAATCACTCACTCAAAAGAAATTCCTGGACTTTTTTCAAAATTAACATTAAACCATAATTTCAGTTTTTTGGTTTCCATGAATATCGGTGTATTATTTTGCACCATTACATAACAAGTAAAAATAAATTAACAATAAGTAAATTAATACCATTGTTTGTACAAATGTACTTTTGATCAAACTCTCGTTCTTATGAATTTTTTCTCCATTCCTCTCGCATAGGCGTATTTCAAGTCCCATACATTTTGAACGTTTTCTCTGATCCCTTGAGTTTTAAAACTTATCGAGACTCAACTGTAGTAAATAGATTCAGATAACTTATTTGATGCTGAGTGAACTAAGATCAGAATGCATGTTGAACAAGTCTGAGGCTGATTCACGATAGAAAGTAATTTACCGGAGTTTTAGCAAATCTTCATTAATGGTAGTTGGCACTCAAAGAAGATGAATAGTTATTAGAACTTGTGTCTCAAGTCTGAAGATTTCTTCCTCAATTGCATTTTCGTACTTTAAGGTCTTATACAAACAGAGCCTCCTCAAGAAAAAGTGATAATAGAACCGATATTAGCACATGAGTAAAGTGGGAGTCTGCCCATAACAGACAGGTGGAGTGTCAAATTATTTACACTCAATCTGTTCGTTGCAGGGCTAAAATAAATAGTTCTGTTTCTTATCACATGGTCAGCCAATCAAATGACTGAATCATTTAAGAACAGAAGAGGTAGAGGTGTAAAAGACACTAATCAGAGTTATCTCATCTGAAAGTAATGAATTTCATTATACAGCCAGACCCTGTGTTGAATGAAGTGGAGGTGTCATTTGCAGAGTGGAAAATATGTCCTTTTCAGAGGGCCCGGCATGCTGATAAGCATACTTTTCCACTCAGTGAGGAAGGCAATGGTAAACCACCTCACTCCTCGTTTTACTTAGTAAAACCTCTACAGGTTCAAACCAGCTTTTTGGCTGATGACCTAAACAAGAGCAAAGTGGGAGTACACCAAAAAATTCATAAGAATACTTTACTTAAGACTGTTAATTAATCTAGTGGCAATGACATAAAAAATACTTATAGTATTTTAACCTAACCTTAAAAACATTAAATTATTGCATTTAGGTGCTGGTCCATTCTGATCATTAATAAAAATGATAAGGTATGAAGGAAAAGTTGTATTATAATAAACTTTTTATTACTTATTTTATTAGAAATAGCCATGTGCTAATACATTTCACCTTCCCATGTCTTCCAATAACCTTAATAAATCAAAATACAATAATTTAAACCTTGTACTTTTTATTTGAATTAGAAATTTATTTAATTTATGTGTAAAGATAATTTTATAAATCAGAGTTGATTTAGAAACTAAGATTTAATTATTTTAAAATAAAAGAAAATTGATCAAAATTTTTTAAATTATTATTACCTAATATTTTTTATAAATTAATAAGTTACAAACTTCTTCTCACTGTAGATGAAATAAGAAATCTACTTGTAATATTGTTAATAATCTATGAAAACAATCTACTGTCAGAATTTATTCATATAAGAGTATTATTATATCTGTCAATGTATTTACTGTGTAACTGTATTAAAATATTAAAACTTAATGTAAAATAAATGATTATTTTTATTTAACATACTGCACTATTTATTCCACTTTTCGTAATAAATATCAAATTTTAAAGTTCATTTAAGGGTTTTGTAAAATTTCAATCCCTTGACGACAAATTGATTGCATTGATTTATTAATTATTTTAAGGCGCATTTACACGTGCAATGATTTGCTGGCGCCAGTGAGAACTGGCGCGCCAGTAAAACGATACATGGGTGTGTAAACCATTGTTGGCGCGCAAGTTTCAACATGCATACACAGAAAGAAACTTGCATGGAATTTTCTGCAGCCTTCTGAAATTTTGTTCGCCAGTAAGTGACTGGCGCACCACTAAATAAACATTTACATGTATAAACCTTCACCTCGCCAGTAAGCTATTGGTATACAGAAGGTGGTTCAATTGCGAATTGATTTTTTACTATCATCCATTATCTGTTATTATATATTTTCATATAGATAGCTTTTTATTTTGCTGTATCTTTAAACGGTAACTAAAATGAGCTAAATGTTTTTAAATAAGAAGTGAAGTAGTGATAAAAACAATACATTTTTGGGAAAATATGAACAACTTCCTTATTTGTGGGACGTACATTGTTCGTCTTATAAAAACAGACCTCCAAACTATCAATACCAATGTAACAAATTACTGTTCTGAAAGTTTTCACGAACTTGACACTACACAACAGCAAAATAAAATGGAACTGGCGCGACAAAAAGCGTTTAATGTGTAAACCTCAACTGGCATGCAAATTAAACTTGCATCAATACTGGCGCAAGCAAATCATTGTACGTGTAAATGCGCCTTTATAATTTTAATTATTTTAAACATTCATCTCACAAACTATCTGCAGCAGCTGCAGATAGCCTATGGTGTTACAGCTGCTGTAACACCACAGTGATTTGAAACATCATACTCATTCGTGTACAGTGCTGGTGCAGCTCACTGGGTAAGTATTAATTAACAAGTTAATCAGTACTACTCCCAATCTCATCTTCCCTGTCTATTCACGTGATTAATTCCTACCATTACATGTTTCTTAAAAAAAATTAATTTGTAACTTGTGTATGTTTCAATCTGTTTAATTAAGAATAATAAGCAATCCCATGACCCAATAAGATGATGATGTGTATGACTTGTAAATGAGGTGTAGTCTTGTACAGACTCAGGCTGACCATTACAAAGAGAGTATGGTTAATTGAACCCAAACCATAAAAGTACTCTGAAACCGTATTATTCAAATCCATATAAAAAACTACCTTTACTAGAATTTAAACCAGAAAACCTTTCTCACTAAAAAAACAGCTTTTAAACAGCAGACTTGAAAAGTCCACCTCACAGATTATCCAATTTATTAATAAGAATGCTAAAACTTATTGTTTATTGCCCATAACAGGCAGGTGGAGTATTATATTGACTGAAGTATTTAAGACAGAAGATATAGAGGTGAAAAAGACACTAGTCAGAATTATCTCCTCTGAAAGTAATGAATTTCAGTAAGCAGTCAGACCCTGTGGTGAATGAAGTGAAGGTGTCATTTGCAGAATGGAAAGTAGATACTTTTCAGAGGCTCTGACAAGCTGATAAGTATATTTTTCCACTCAGTGTGGAAGGTAATGGTAAACCACCTCACTCCTTATTACTTTCTCTTGCCTATATGAATATTTAGGAAGGAAAGTATTGTTTTCATGTTGATTTTTTGAAATCGAGTTTTCACCAGATCTACATGTTTTCAGACCCCTGAATCCAAAAAACATGTTTTTAGCGATTGGTCTGTGTGTGAGTCTGTATGTGTGTGTGTGTGTGTGCGCGCGCGCGCGCGCGTGTGTGTGTGTGCGCGCGTGTGTGTGCGCGCGCGTGAGTGTGTGTGTGTGTGGGAACAGAATATCTCAAGAACGGAACATTGTACGAACTTGAAACTTAAGTTAGACACCACTACCAGACCCAACACGAACATTTTCATCAAAATCGGTCAACCGGAAGTAGTAGTTTATTCGTACCATTTTTCACTTTTTTGCGATTTTCTCAAAAACGGCTTCTACAACTTTTTTTTAAATCACCTGGTTTACTTAATTTTTTATGTTTTACAAAATAGGGTAGGCACCAAGTTTGCTGAAATTCTTGGTGAGGCTGTTTTCACGTAAAAAAATAGGTTTCTTTAAGATTGCAGCTTTAATTTGCATTTTAGCGCAAAAGTTTATATAGTAAAAGTTATAGAGAATTTAAAATCCTACAACTTTTATTTCAAACATTTTTTTGTATAACGCTTAGTTTAGCGGTAATTAGCGATTTTTGTTTTTTTCCCATGAAATGTGTGAAAAATCTACCTATTTTTTTAAGATTTCGGCCTTAGTATGCATTTTACGACAAAAGTGTATATAATCAAATTTATAGGAAATTAAAAGATCTAAAACTTTGTCTGTGAGCATTTTTCTCTACAGACCTAGCGTGAACGAGTGATTTTCCGTATTTTTAAGTCAAACTGAGGTTGATTTTCATTTTGCTTCTTTCACTCATGATTAAAATTAGGTTATATTTATTGAGGTTAGTTTTTTGTTTATTTCTAATGTTTTATTACTAATGTTAGGTTTATTGTCAATTATTTACATTGGTAAGAGAAAGTTGTGAGAGTGTTTCACACCAGATTTTTTTACTTAGTAAAGCCTCTAGAGGTTTCAGCAGACATGCTTACCCAATCTTTAGAGCACAAAATAAAAGTAATAAATGAGTTGAATTTAAACAAATTCGTAGCTGTTTTTGAGAAAATTGCAATACACGAATAAACTACTACAGTACTTCTGGTTAACTGATTTTATGAAAATGTGTATGTAAGGTCCCCTTGTGTAACATAACATAAGTTTCAAGTTTCAACTATGCATGACGTTACATTTTTGAGTTATTTTCTTCATACACAGACCAACCAGTAAAAACTTGATTTTTGGACTAAGGGGAGCTGAAAACCTGTATTTTCAGTGAAAACTTTATTTCTATATTTTCATATAGGAAAAGAAAATGTAAAAAATAATTTAAAAAACACTTAATTATCAGAAATTATCTTTATTTTTTTAAAAAGTGACACAACATTTTGTTACAAAGCAATAATTTAGAAGTGTTCTTTTTCATTTTTTTTTTAAATTTATTAGTAAATGATGTATATTTTACTCACAAACACATACTCGTAAAAAAACAATAAACTATATACATTATAAAATAAGTAAATTAATTTTAAAATAATTAATGATTAACAGAATTTATGTAATTTAAAAGTCTCTTTTGTCTTAAAATTATGTATAATAATATAAATTACTAGTATTTTATTATATTATAAATTTAAAAATAATTTATTAAAATTTCTAATAATATGACTTTAATTATCACTATAATTATGACAAGTTTAATTATTAAAACTAACAATAGAATATCAGAATAAGGATTACATAAAATTTCAAATAAAGAAAGCATTGTATTAAGAAAATTATATTAGAACATCAGTACCCAATTTGGATATTTTGAGATTGACATTTCCATTTTTTCAATTTGTCCAGATTTTTGGATTCATTTTACATTAGAGTCTCGATTATCCAAGGTAATGTGGACCGAGCGTACCTTGGATAATCGAAAACTCAGATAACATGGAATCTGTCAAAAATTGAGGTGGAAACTTATGGCCAACTGGTGTAATAAATGAAAATGTGGTCATAGATGTGATAAAGGTATCTACTGTATCATCAAATGAAAAAATAATGAACAAATAAGAAAAGACATACAGTTTATTCGATTTGCCACTATAAGGGAATTTCGCTTTGCGCGGTTTTTTTTTTAGATTACCTCGGTTAACCCGGAACACAGTTAGTCCGACTCAGATAACCATGGCTCTGCTGGATTAGGTTTGTGGATTATACATCCTGATAGCAGACTCTAAGAAGGTAAAAAATATTGGACAGCCTAACATGTTTTTAGGGGATAAATAACTAAAACTCAATTTTAAACGAACAAAGGTAAAAATTATTGGTGAGTAGAACCATAAGCTTAGTGAGAAAGTAAATATTAAACTGAAGAATGAAAATATTGAGGAATGAAAATATTGAATTAAACTAATAGGTATTGTTAATTTACAAATTTGATAATTAATGATGACTAAAAAATGTTAAAAAAATTAAAATATTGCTTGATGAAACATTTTATAGCAAACAATAGTTCCTTTCCTTAGGTTTTTGTTCTAAAAATAAATTTCTAACAATACTGAGATAATTCCCAGCTAGGTTTTGGAAATTTTAACATGTTAAAATCCACTATTACAATACCAAAACCCATAATAGTCACTAATAACCGAGCTGTTATGACTTCAAACAAACTAAAAGAAAGAAAAAACCAAGATGGTTCAAAGAAACAGAAGAAACTAATGTTAATAAATAATAAAGATGTAATAGAAAATAAAAATAAACTTAGAAAAACAATTAAAGAACATAATGATTTTTTTTAAGGAAAAGTTATGAAAAACAACATATTGAATGAAGTAATGAAAGAAAAAAACTCAAGCTCCAAAACAACTTGAGTAAGAAAATTAAAGGAGTTATTTAAAATACGCATGATTATATTATTTTATTAAGTGAACAAAAAACTGTATATTTGGATTTGAACAATATTTTTTTATATAAAAAATCATTATTTTTATAAATTCTTTAAGTACTCAAGTAAATAATCAAATTTTACACAGATATTTTACACTACACTTTAACATTATTGATTTTTTATAATACAATATGAATTTTTAATGTTCTATATTTTTATTTTTTATATCCAAATTAATAATGACTCTACTATATTTATGAATTCTTGTACAAAAAATTGAATTATATTCTTTGAACATAAAAAAGAATAAATTTCATCAAGTACACAATTTATTTATGATTTTAAAAAAATACATTTATTTACATAATTGAAATAAGTATTCATTACCAAATCAAAATGTACTTAATACTTATTTCAAAAACTTAAATTACATACTTTGTTAAATTTATTTATTTATTTATTTGTGCACCCTGTTCTGATTAATAATAAATGCTTTAATAAATACACTTATACAATATTATTTATCAACTATTGAAAAGTACTAAAAATTAAAATTTTTAGTCCTAATTACATAATTATACAACTATTACAATTAAAGTTATTCTTATTTTAATTAATTATATATACACATCTCCTTCTTATTATTCTAGTTGACACCACAAACCTTGGTGGGGCTTAAAATTCTACATTAAATCATCAGAAAATTTTTATTTTGAGACAAACTTCTTTATTAGTAGCTTCAAGATTTAAATTTCACATTCAATCAAATAAAATTATGGCGTAATTATTGTGTTACAACTAAACATCAACTGTAATTAAAATTAACTTAACATGGGCTTAAATTGTACAAAAATTTACAATTATAATTTATTATAACACAGCCTAAAATTATTTAATACTTTATATAGTCACGATTTGATGTAACTATAAATAGGATATTTTTTAAACAAAAATATATTTTAATGAATATCAATGCTCATCAATGGAACGTGAATGTATTTAGCAAAAACAATAATGAATAATACAGGAATATTTGTTTGGTAACAAAAACTTTAAACAAAGTGTAATAAATTGTATGAATAAATTTAATTGTATAAGTATAAATAAATTGAACTCCAATTATGCATCCGTTAATTTTTTGAATATTATAAATTAATAATGCAAATAAAAGTACTTTAATTATTCATTTAGGGTCATATTTTGATTTTTTGTATTAGAAAATAATATTTTTTATAACAGAGATAAATGACGTACTATCAGTATCAAAATAAAATAAAAATTGAAAAGCTGAATGGATAAAGGTACATGTAACTTTTTTTCAAAAACTTGGTTTTGGGATTAAGGTGTTAAGTGGACATTGTAGGTGACAGAATGCCCTATCTCTACAGCAGTGGTCATCAAGTGGCAGACTGCGATCAGCAACTGGACCTCTGAGTCATTTTTTGCAGACTGCGACCTCTAGAGAAAAATTTATTTTGTACACAGATCTTATTTTCGTGTGTGATAGGAATTTTTTTATGTTTATGCTGAGAGTAACTGGTGATATCAACACAACATATTACCCAAGTTTCACTAAAGAGAATAGATGCTTACTGGACACATTTACGGCAGCGATCAGGCTGAAACCAACTCATTATAGTGCTGCACTACAACATACAAAAAATACAACTTTTGTAGGTGTCAGGGTGGTGAATTGAAAAATTAAGACTGAAGAACTTTTAATTGCATAACATAAATTTTCATGAAGGGATTATACATAAATACCAAAATGGAAACAGACAATTTACAATAAGATAAGTAAACTTAGAACTTTGATCACATTTTTCTCAGAAGTATTGTTGTTAATTAGCACATTCATTCATTAAGCTCTTCAATTGTAATACAATTTAAAAAGATAATAAGTTCTGCATTATCATCAGTAAAAATATAAAAAAATTAATATTTATATCTCTACATCTGCGGAAAAAACCAAAAATCACACAAGCAAATGTGTGTATAGTATCATTGTAGGTGTAATATGTTCAACAGAGTTAATTTAGGTAAAAAAATATTTAATACGAGGGTTATTTTTTTTTCAACCTCCGATCGTGTTTCTAAGCAAGCAGAAGGTGGGCGGTGGTGTAATCTGCCCGTCAGGCGATTGCGCATCTCTCCTCCACACTGTCTGTGCCGGCCGCATCTTCACAGCGTAAGTTGTAGCTGAGATACGGGAGCTGAATCATGGCCGATACGATCGAATCTCCCGCCAAATGTGAGTTGCGAAGTGTGGTTCGCTTTTTGCAAGCGGAAGGGTGTAGTGCTGCTGAAATTCATCGCAGAATGAGCCTAGTGTATGGTGAAAAGTGTATGAGTGATGGTAGTGTACGGGAATGGTGCAGAAAATTTAAGGAAGGGCGAACCAATGTCCATGACGAAGGGGGTCAGGGACGCAAGTCCGTCGCCACTGCAGGCATTGTTGTCTACTGTCTTTTGGGACCGAAGGGGAGTGTTGTTGGTTGAATTTATGGAAAAAGGAACCACTATAACAAAGGAAAGTTACTGTGAAACTTTTTGTAACCTCCGTAGAGTGATCCAGAATAAACGAAGAGGGATGCTTTCATCTGGCGTGGTTATGATCCATGACAATGCAAGACCACACTGTGCCAATGTGACCAAAGACCTTCTTAAACAGTTTAAGTGGGAAGTTTTTGATCATCCAGCGTATAGTCCAGACCTAGCACCGAGTGATTACCACCTCTTTCGAGAATTGAAGTCGTGGTTGGGCGGGCAACGCTTCGCTACCAACGAAGAACTTCAAGATGCTGTCCAGATGTTCCTGACCTCATTGGCGGCAAACTTCTTTGAAGAGGGTATCGAAAAGCTGGTGTCACGATACGACAAATGCCTCAATCGATTCGGCGATTATGTAGAGAAATAAGTAAGACTTTACTGTAATTTTAGTAATAAAATCATTTTTTAATCAAAATCTGTCTATTTGTTTTCCACCATCGGAGGTTGAAAAAAAATAACCCTCGTACAACAGATAAATAGTTTTGATAATCATTAATTCCATGTACAAACCATACTTGTCGGCATAACTTATAAGAAAAATATAGCATTACAGTAATTACATGAACTCTTTAATAAATTAATAATTTTAATACATTTCCTATTTTTACATAGGTTTCCTAAATGAAAGTAATGATGACCTACATTGAATATTAAGTAATAAAACATGTGACTAGTCAAAAAAACTTTGTCATCAAAACTTTAAAAATATTTCTTCAATACTAATACAAAATATACATTCAATTCACTTTTATAAAACAGTACAAAAATTATTACCATAGAATTATTCCTGACATAAATAAATTTTAATATGTAAAATACAAAAATCACAATAATTTTTTTTTATAATTATATTAATTAGTCCCATCATAAACTTGAAATATTAAGTCAATAAACCAATCAAAACCCACCACCTGAGATCAAATTATTTTTATTACCACTACTTTCACACAATTTAAATGCTTATGAACATTCTTCTAACGTTACACATTTTTTTAAATTATAAACATTCTTTACACTCATACATGCATTTAAATTTTGATAATTAAATTAAATAATAATTATCGATTTGTTTATTAATTTAATTATTGTTGTTGTTTAGGTCAACAGCCGAAAGGCTGGTTAGAACCTCTAGAGGTTTTACTAAGTAAAAACGAGGCGTAAGGTGGTTTACCATTGCCTTCCTCACTGAGTTGAAAGAGTATGCTTATCAGCATGCCAGGCCCTCCGAAAAGCACTCACTTTCCACTCTGCAAATGACACCTTCACTTCATTCACCACAGGGTCTGGCTACATAGTGAAATTCATTAATCTCAGAGGAGATAACTCTGACTAGTGTCTTTTACACCTCTACCTCTTCTGTTCTTAAATAGTTCAGTCATATAAGTGGCTGACTATGTGATAAGAAACAGAACTATTTTTTTTAGCCCTGGACCAAACAGATAGAGTGCAATTAAAATAACACTTCACCTGCCCGTTTTGGGCATAATTTAATTATTAATATATTAAATAAAAAATGTATAATTATTTTAAAATTCAGTAAGCCAATTTCATTTTCGAGCTCAAATTTCAGTATATATGATGGGATTTTTATAATAATTTATTTTAAAGGTGGGACTCCATACCAGCTAACTGTTGGCATAATAGTACATAAGTTGGCTAAACTGTTTAATTCAGGTAGGTGATAGAATTACCTTTTAACTGTATATTATAAAACATGAATGATAGATTTTTCAACATATAAAATTTAATATAATAAAATTATTGTAGCATACAGGGCATTACTATGAAGTCAATAGTGTAATTTCTGTCTGAAATAATTTTAACAGTCTACAGGAAGATATGGCAGTATTAACACTTCAAAACAAAATGTAATGAAAAATAAAACATGGATGTGTTTTTTTATAAAAATATCCAAATAACTTACAAATAGTGACAAAGATTTTATTTAAAAAGTTTTAAGTCAAAGCTGGTGAACCACAGGTTTCAATTTTAAGAACCACTTTGATCTTGTTATATCATAAGTATTAGGGACTTTTAAACCAATAAAATGTTATGTAAAGTATCATCTGGGGTATTTGCATTAAAAACAAATTGGCAGATGAATTGCTTAGAAATTGATAACATCAGCTGACCATGGTAGAGTTAATTCTACATTAGGCAATTATACAGAAAGTGTTTCTTCTTTAAATTCAGAGAAAAATAATTAGGTGCATTATGGGAGCAAACCATTGTTTAAAGAGATTAAATTGTTATAGTTCTTTCACTCTATTCTTTGAAGTGATAATACAGGTGAAGTACAATACCTTTTAACACAATTTAAATGTACGTAATCACAACATCAAAAACAAAATTGATTACTATGTCTCTAATCACAACACTAAATTTTTTTGAACTAAAACCTACATATACAGGGAAATAATAGATTACCATGATCTTTAAAAAGCTACAGCAATTTTTAATATGTTAAAAAAATCTATAACTACACAAATGGTTTGAGTGCTGGCAAATGAGCTCCAGGAGTGAAAAAAGGCTTGTGGCCTTTGAGAAGGACTGGTTGCAAAGGTCATTCATTGTCTCCAGATAGAAGCATGTGAGAGGTGGAGACATGAGACAATGAATCGTTTCTTAGGATACTGTAGAAGACAGAATAAAGACCAGAGAGTTGTGATGGTATAGACATGTTCTAAGAATGGCAGTAGAGGAATAACCTCTAAGAACATATCTTTTCCATCAAGAAATTAGAAGGAAAAGAGCTTGCCCTCACAAAATATGGATACAGAGTCTAAGATGCTATGGTAGCAAGGAATCTCTGGAAGAGTGATTGTGACAACAGAAGACATTGGGCTATAGGATACGGGAACCGGAGAAATGTGTACAACCAAAATAAGAAAACAAAAATATTTTAAGAAAGTGATTAATGAAACATATTACAACTAAAGTTTCTATCTGAATATTTTTGTTTGTTTTAAAAATAAATAAATTTTTGAGTAAATACTAAGGTTATTAATTTATTATTGGGTAAACATTATAAAAAGACACATTTTTATTGGATTAAGCAAACAGTAATAAAAAAATTTTAGTTAATATGAAACAGATTTAACATGCACTAGAAATGCAGACATGATCGATAAACTGAATATATTTTTGGTATATATGTGGAATGATAATGGGGTCACTGGGTAAAAGAGTTTAGAAAAATACCCAAGTAAAGTTTTACAAGACTCCGGCTGTTCCAGTATTGCTGTACTGTAGTGAGTCCTGGGTACTAGGGAAGAAGGATGAACGTCCGATCCAGGTGGCGGAAATACGGTTCTTAAGAAGAGTTCAGTGTGTAGTTTGATGGATCTCATCAAAAATGAGGAAATCCAGGCCCATTTAAAAATCTCATATTAGAAAAAGTTGACAAATATAGAGAGAAAAAAGAGAAACATTTAATACCCATGAGTGAAGATAGATGGGTAAAATAGAGATCAAGCTACATATCTACTGGACAAAGAGATGTAGGTGGACCACGAAAAAGATGGACATAGAAGTCGGAACAGGTCAAAAATCTAAGAACAGAAATAAGAAGAAGAAGAAGTTGAAACAGACTGTCAAGTAAAGAATTTAACATAGCGTTAATAATTATTTATTATAAGTTTTTATCTTGACCATGTACTTTCTTTCTGGAGTCTTTTCGAAGCAGTTTAGAAAAATAAACCTGATTAGATAGGAAACATCTACCTACAGTCCCAATTATTTTCAATAATTCTTTCTCTCCTGATATTTTATTTCAAAACAACAATAAAAATCAATGTTCATATCTCTCTGCCAACAGAAAAGAAATACATAAATATTTCTTAAAAGCAAACAAGTCTTGCCAAACCATTAAAGACTAGTTGGTGTGAAATTCCACTTGACAAAACTTAATTATTATTATTTAATTAATAATAACTAAAAATATCGTTATAAAATTAATAAGGAAAGTGCATTATGCATTTCACATATATGACATCACCTCACCGGTAAATTTGAAGTCGATGGACCTAACGAACTATTTCTGTCAACGATAATGACAGTAGAAGGAGATGGCAAATCATTAGATGATGTAACTACATCTGAAATTGTATTAGTCGTAATTGAATGTGCTGTAGACGATGGCGCATTAGTTGTAATTACATTTATTGAATTTTCAGTACTGGAACTTTCACCGTCTTGTGAACTTACATGTTGTTTACTTGCACTACTACTACCACCACCACCACCACCACGTAATAAACGTTTACTCAGTCTTAATACTTTAGATCCGAAGTTATCATTATTGCTAATCTGACTAGATTCTTCGGCTAAATTCGTCGATACTTCGTTTGTAATTATTATATTATTATCATTTGATGAATTATTAGTTATAGTTGAAATTGATTTATTTGTAGTGTTATCATTTTTTAAATTTGTTGTTATATTCATCGGGATATTAATTGCGCTATATGGTGGCGCTGGTATGTTTGTTGTAGTACTTTGAGATTCACCAGCCGGAACATCGGATTCTGGTTTCTGAGAATCTGTTTCATCTTGTGCTGAACTGTAAACAAAAGAAGAAAAAATTAAACTCATTTTTTAAAAAATTAAAACTAAAAAGTCTGATGTAGAAAAATAAGGAATTAATTTTCAGAATTTAACACTCCTATATAGACTTAAATGTATGCTTTCCAATAATACAAATATTAAATTTTTTAAGACAATTGAAGGGGTCGTCAGAAGAAAGTGCTAACCCACAAAATTACCAGCATGAATTTTCTGAAATATTCTGTAAAAATAAAATGTACAGCACGTTTTAAACAGGATGCTATATTTACAATCTTAAGAATCTAGGTTAACAGAAAAAAAGAAACGTTTAACAAAAAATTCAAAAAAATGATTTGTAGATTTCAGTAAACTTTTAAAATGACATTGCGTAAAATAACATTGATGCAGGTTAGCACTGTCTTCTCCTGACCTCTTCAATTAGAAACATCATCATCATTAAACAGGGTTGCACAAAAGTCACTTGACACTTGTTTAAAAAAGTATTGAATTTATTCAATTTATTACAGACAAACCTACAATTAATGTTTTAAATTGTTTGGAAACACTATTATATACTCTACGACAAAGATTTGTGTTACTATCCAAATCATGGGATGCATCATTGAAGTAATCTTTCAGTTCGTCAGCAGTATTTGACTTTCTAGAATAAACAAATTCCTTGATTATATACCCTAAACAGAAAAACTCCATTGGAGCAATATCTGGCAAACAAGGAGGGATGTAATATCTGCCAGTTGGCGAACCACTTTTCTGTCAAACCCCTCATGTAAATAATCGCGGATTACAGTGGCATAATGTCATGTAGCACCATCATTTTGGAAGTAAATATCTTGAATGTTTTCAGCGCACACATGATTCCTGGTAAAATTGCTAATATTTTGAAATACCAACATCATGGACTAAAATTATAGCGCTACATTTTGCTACAGATAATTTTTGCCATTTGTAATTTTTTTTATAATATAAAAAAAATTGATACTACATATTATAAAAGTCATTGATACTACATATTATGTAGTATCAATGACTTTTGCGCCACCTGTATTATTTATTTAAAACATAACATTTTTTTCCGATAAATTTTAAATGGAAAATCTGTTTACCTTTAAATTTACAGTTCTATTGAATGGATTTAAATAATTTTTTGTATCGGAATGCTCAGAGTTATTAGAAATTTATTAGGGGGTTTGAACATGTAAATTTATATTTTCTTATACAAAGAAATTAAAATGTATTCTGTAATATTCAATACATTCTATCATCAATGAAGTCAATCAAAAGTACATTACATCGTATATGTAACTTGCTAAACTTGCTTCACAAGTTTTCATTGACTTACATATTAGCAACTTAACTCGGTTTATTTTCCCACCATGTTATCAATGGAATATGAAACTAAAGTCTACAAAGCGATCAATGAAGTATTTAGATAGCATTGTATCCAATACACAGTTGTGTAAACTTTGTATAACGTCATGCATTCCTGAAAGGGTAGCAAGCTGTTGAACTGAAAATTATGTATTTACTTTATGTTACTGAACAAGACAAATTAATGCTGCAGTTATTAAATACACTCGCAATTGCAACTGAACTATGCAAAGGCTTATGGCTAGCCTCAGTGGGGTTACAATAAGATTTGGGTGGCAAATATAACAGGGGATGGTTACACTATTGAAGTAATTAAAGAAAATTTTATAAAAATTACAATAATAGGGTTAATCAAACAATAATAAATTATTATAAGTAATCAAGAGGTTACTTATCAACCTCAAAAAACTCAAAAAACAGGTGGACACGTTTTGGTTTTTTTTTTTTTTTTTAGTCCCTAATGTGTGTATATTGCAATCTATTCAATTCAGAACAATAAGCAACACCTTGATCAAATGAGAAGAGAATGATGTATATGACGTGTAAATGAGGTGTAGTCTTATACAGACCCAAGCTGACCATTCCTGAGAAAGTATAGTTAATTGAACCCCAACCATTAAAATTCACTGGTAACCACTGTCTAGTATTCAAATCCTTATAAAAGTACCTTTACAAGAATTTGGACCAGGAACCTTCATCTACGAAAATCAGCTATGAAATAGCTGACTCTCAGTGACGACTTTACCTCTAGACCAATCTGGTGGATCAAAAAGTTTTTGTAAGAAAAAGATGTTGTTTAGGTCATCAGCTGAAAGGCTGGTTTGAACCTGTAGAGGTTTTACTAAGTAAAATGAGGAGTGAGGTGGTTTACCATTTCTTCCTCACTGAATGGAAAAGTAAGCTTATCATCATGCCAGGCCCTCTGAAAAGCACATATTTTCCACTCTGCAAATGACACCTTCACTTCATTCACCACAGGGTCTGGCTGTATAATGAAATTCATTACTTTCAGATGAGATAACTCTGATTAGTGTCTTTTACACCTCTACCTCTTCTGTTCTTAAATGATTCAGTCATTTGATTGGCTGACCATGTGATAAGAAACAGAACTATTTATTTTAGCCCTGCAATGAACAGATTTAGTGTAAATAATTTGACACTCCACCTGTCTGTTATGGGCAGGAAGAAAAAATATATAGAAAAATTAATTGCCAATAAAAATTCCAACAAAACAATGACATAACAAAATGTTAATAATGGTTTCAAACCCACCGCATTGGTTTAGTGGTAAAAGTCATCGCAGTGAGTCAGTTGTTTAACAGTTGATTTTTGGAGACAAAGATTCGTGGTTCAAATCCTAGTAAAGATACTTTACTTTTCTTACCTTTAAACGGATTTGAATACTAGATAGTGGTTACCGGAGTACTCTGTCGGTTGGGGTTCAAAAGTAATCTTATCAGTTTAACCTGTTAAATATGTTCTAGATTCCTTTCAAGAATCTACTTGTAATTAAAGCATTCAAATTTTAAAACAAATCAACAGATAAGTCAAGGAAATCTGAAACAAACATTCTTCTTTCCCATTAACCAACTCAAAACATTAAAAAGTAATTATAAAGAAATCAAAATGAGGAAGTATTTTCAACTGAAAAGGGGTGCTACAATGGATCATACATTATACGTAATTTAATCTTTATAACATTTAGATAACAAATTTTATTCATTGTGAAAATGTACTTGTATTGTACATAATAATATATCCATGGTTTGTTTATTGTGGGTTTATGTTTTTATTTTTACCATATTTTTATCTTGTTTTTTTACTGATATCTATATGTATGCCAATATAAATTTAAGTACCTGTGTTATAAATAATAAAGTAATTGACATTAGGCTTTTTATTAGACCTTTATTGTTCATTTAGATAAAGAAAAACCTTTAACAAAAAAAAAAAAATGGCAACTTAAGAGCAGTGTTAAGGACGTACTAATTTCTACAATATAACAAATATTATATTTAACCTAGACGAAAAATCCCTTTCATGAGATTAAGCGTTTCATGGCAGGTAGAAATTTTTGAAAAGGCTTACCTTTGACAAATAGCAAAACCCATCAGTGATTTCTTTGACTACTCTTTAAGAGGAATTGAATGACACGATTTTTGTTTCCGATTTTTAGACTTTGATTTCTGGACTTCTGGTTTTAGACTACTATCGGTTGAAAACGGAACTTCAAATCCAAACCAGACCCTCTAACTTTAAGTGTAGATTACGAATAAATCCGCAAACCGTTTGTTGCTATCTCTTACAGTTTCTGACATATGAGTGTGACGGATGGACTAAGGAAAATGATAGATGACAATTTTAAAAATTGCCACCAAACAGTTTCGGTTGAAACCGGAACTTCAAACCCAATCCAGACCCTCTAACTTTATGTGTAGATTACAAATCCGCAAACCGTTTGTTGCTATCTCTTACAGTTTCTGGCATATGGGTGTGACGGATGGACTAAGGAAAAATGATAGATGACAATTTTAAAAATTGCCACCAAACAGGGTGACTTCCTGACCAATCTATTAGAAGTGAACTGTCTCAGTAAATAAATAATCTTAAATTTCCACACATATCCAATCAACTAAAGAAAAATAAAAATGAATCAATGATGCATCTTGTAGCTGTGTCCCTAGAAACACTTTTAATCGACTAATTCTATTCATCATTATCCTCTTTCTTCCTCTTCCAAGTTTCCTCACGTACAACTCCACTCTACTTCTCTTTGTCACTGAATAATCTCTTATCCATTCCTCTCTTGGCATTCCATCTTTACCCCAATTCATCCATAACTGAACCTATTCACTTCACACTTCACTTCACATCTGTTTTGTTTAACCTCTAAGTATAAAGTCATGTTAGGCAGTCTACCCTCCTCCATCCTACTGACATGTCCAAGCCATTGTAGCTTTGTACTTTCAACCGTTCTTATCTGGCTGTCCATCGCCAATTGTTCCCAAATTTCTACTCTGTCATATCTTGTCTTCTTTAACACAGGCTACGCATCTTGAACTTCATGTATGCTGACTGCACTCTATTCTCTGTCTTCCTAATCCACTATATTTTGTCCATGTTTTTGCTGTATAACTCAGCACTGTATTGACACAAAATGCATAACACATAATGTTTTACATTAGACAGGGACTTCTCAATCCCAAAGCTTCTCACACCTTGGAAGAAACTGCTTGATTTCTTCACCCGTACATTTAACTTCTTTTCAAATTTTCCATTAGTTAATAACACTTGTCAGTTTGTCGATTAGTTATACATTTTTTCTTGTATAGACCATGTGAGGTAACTTTAGATATTTCTAAAAGCTCTTTTTGTAGCCCACATTCTCACCATTCGTTCATGATAAACTTTTCTCCTTTCCTCTGTCCACCGGATGTTCTGTTTTTGCTATTCATGGAAGCCCTTAAAGTCCTTAATTAAATGTCTGAATTTAATTAGTTTTCATTAAGTTTTCTCAGTTTAAACCAGTTTTCTTAGTATCCTTTCTGACTTCTTTAAACTGATTAGTTATATTATTCATTGAAAAGTACATTATCTAACAAAATAAAAAATACTTATTCCTTGTTATTACCTTGTAGTAACTTAATCCTTAATAACTGCTAAAACTGTCATGAAAACAGTGTACGTAACTATTCTGAGTGCAGAAATACTGGTTTCTCGCATATGACAAGTGAAAAATAATGTTTGGTAGAAATTACAATACAACCCATTCTATTACTTTTGCATTACTCTTTTTAAGAGTCAGGGACTTCGCTTCATGGATTCGATTCTGTAAGTGATCTTCAACTATTGCAGTCTTACTGAAGCTGGCAACTAGATTGGAACTTGGTGTTTTTATGTGTGCTGTTCATATCAAAAAAAGTCTGCCTAAACGACACAATAATCATATTATAAGAGGCAAATATTATATTATGAATGTTATTGGAACGGAACTCTTATTATAGCTGATCGAGTGCAAAATAATATAACACTCCACCTCCCTGTTAAGGGTAATAAAAAGAAATAGTCAAAATAATAGACACAAAAAGCTATTATTCTCTATGCCTATTACTCCATTCAGTGAGAAAAGCAATGATAAACCACCTCACTCCTTATTTTACTTAGTAAAACCTTTAGAAGTTCAAACCAGCCTTTCCGTTGATGGCCTAAACAACAACAAAACCTCTTTTTAATGCAACTGCTTAACTACCTCCAAATTCAATAGGGATGTTTTGTTTTTAGGCAGGTTATAAAACGTATATAATTTTGTTATACCTATATTTAAGCATTTACTAACCTAATATTAGGTAAAAGAAGCGAAGGATTAAGTCTAATAGCATCTTCATAACAAGGCGGTAAACATCCAGTGACTGAATCATAATCTGGTGGTTTCTCCAGTGGAGCACTAGACTGATGTATCGTCACTATATGGTGAACCTGTTCATCACTCTGCAACAAAAAGAATAATCAAAACATTACTAAAAGATTTTTAATTGACAAGCAACTGAAAACAAATTTTATATCACATGGATTTCAACTTATCTAGTCAAAGAAAAACTGGCATATCTTTTTTATGAATTCATTAATTGCCAGATTGACTTTTCAACCAAAATAATTAATCACTACTGCTAAATCATCAAAAAAACTATGTATCAAAAACTAGAATTAATAACTAGAATAGCCAAACTTGTTAATGAACTTTGTACTAGAAAGAACTATGAAACCTATGAAAAACTACATACCAGAAAAAGGACAATGTTTATGACGGTTCTACATAAAACTACTGTGTGAATCATCCTAAAGTATATTTCAGTCGTTTGAAAATCTGACAACTTATCTCAGCTGATAAAATTCAAGCAGTATAAAAAGGTTTCCTCTCATATCTTCTATATAGATGCGTTGACTAACATCGAGAATTTTAAATTTTAAAGAGATGCCTTATTGACAAGTCTGTAAGAGGCTGAAAAGTTATTCTTGTTCAAGCTCCTCTCTCCAACCTTCAGGATGTTGATATATCTCATGTTGGCATCAGGGCTACCTACAGGCCTACTGGAGTTAGAATAGTCTCTGGAATTAGCCACGATGGTGACTCTTCACCTGTCAAGATTCGCAGAAAGTTAAAAATTGATGTCATTGGATGTCAACTTTTTTTAATGGGCTTATTTAGAAATTAATTATTCTAAATTATTATGAAATTCTCAAATTATTGAGAATGGACAACTACATGTTCGGGATATTATGAATGTGTCTTCGAATGACAAATGGTGCAAAATAAAGTGCGAGTTTTGTATAAAAGTATTCTTTTCTACATTTGTTCAGTTTATTCCACATTCAGTTTATTTATTTTGAATAAATTTGGTATAGTTGAATACTTTTATTTATTGAATACAGTTGTAGCATATTAGGTCTGATTTATGCAGTTCAGCTTCTCAGTCCCCCAAAAATAAAATTCTCTAATTTCTTCGTTTATAATGGTTGATGTATAAGTATAAGAATAAAATACTACTATTATTTAAAATATTTTAAGTTTTATATAAAATAAACTTAATTTTTAATTCAACTACAGCCCCTAAATACGTTTGAAGTGGGCAATACACAAAAATCCTAACCTGTCTAAAAATTACATGAATACTATCACAAAATTAAATATTCTGTTATTTAATTATAAGAAGAAAGAAGTAATTAAAAGTGTAATTTTAATCTGGTTTTTTCCATTCAATCATTACTTAAAATTGTAGTATAAAAATAAAACTTGTAAGTTAACCTACTTATAAAATACATTTATTTACCACAAAATGTAATTAAATTACAAAAAAAGAATTGATAGATATCTATGAATATAATAAACGAAGTCTTTATTAAAACGAATGCATCATATTCTTACATTTTAACATAGGCTACTGTATATTTGAATTTTTCCACTACAGTTTATAATAATTATGAATTAAAACATATTAGACTACATTTATGAAATCACACATCTATTTATATTCACTACATCTTAAAACATAATCTAAAATACCATAATCATATTTCAGCTAACAATGTAATAACATTGTTTCAAATATTTAAAAGTCATGCGGAAAACATTAAGTATTTTATTAATTAGTATAAATATTAAAGTAAAATATATGTAAGCTACTTATTTATTTAACTTCCTTAATTAAGTTTTCCTTGTTCATTAACATTTGAATCTATTACCAGTGACTTAGTAATAATTTGTAGCATTAGTGTTATAATGTAAATTATTTTCTTAGTACATGTAATTTTTGTTTGTTGTTCATTAATGATTTTTTGTTTATTTTTAATTATCATCAAGACCTAAATATTGTTAACAACTACCCAATTATTTTGCTTTTTTCATTGATTATGTGTATAAGAAATCAGGTTGCAGATGTTATATCTATCAGCTGTTTAGTATTTTTTATTTTGTTTTACATTCAACTGTTATTTTTTATAAATGGCTAATGGAAATAGTTATGGGTGATAAATAAAAAAAAAACATAAAACCTGAGGGTAATCAAACTCAGAACCCGTTGGTACAGAACCAAGTCATTTACGCTGATTGCCAACCATAGAATTCATAGAAATGGTAAAATAATATTTTTGATAATCTCAACCCAACAGGTTGGTGTAGTGGTAAAGTTATTGCCATGAGTCAGCTGTTTAACAGCTGATTTTCAGAGACAAGGGTTTCTGGTTCAAACTCTAGTAAAGGTAATTACTTTTGTATGGGTCTGAATACTAGACAGTGGTTACTGGTGTACTTTGGTGGTTGGGGTTGAATTACCCATTCTCTTTCAGGAATGGTTGGCCTGAATCTGCACGAGACCTCATTTACATGTCATTTACACCTCATTTACACGTCATACAATATTTCATACTCATCTCATTAGGGTTGCTTATAATTCTTAAATTGAGCATTTAAATTTAAATTTAATTTAATTTTAAGTTTTCATTGAACAGTTTTTTTACTGTTAAGATTCTATTTCATTATTTCAAATAAGTTTTCATCAACAGATAACACGCCCTCAACAAATTTTTAAATTTAGTGTCACACTGACACTAAACTAAGTAGGCAAATTTATCACAACAGGAAACCATAAAATGTGTTTTATTTCTGTTTATTATTTTTTTGTTCTAAACCACAAATTCAGTCATTTACACCTCATTTACACGTCATACAATATTTCATACTCATCTCATTAGGGTTGCTTATAATTCTTAAATTGAGCATTTAAATTTAAATTTAATTTAATTTTAAGTTTTCATTGAACAGTTTTTTTACTGTTAAGATTCTATTTCATTATTTCAAATAAGTTTTCATCAACAGATAACACGCCCTCAACAAATTTTTAAATTTAGTGTCACACTGACACTAAACTAAGTAGGCAAATTTATCACAACAGGAAACCATAAAATGTGTTTTATTTCTGTTTATTATTTTTTTGTTCTAAACCACAAAGAGTTAACCTAAAAAAACTTAAAACTGATATCACATCATTGTTTTGCATATCTTTTTTTTAAAATTTAAGTAAATGTTTTATTAAAGAATCCAATGTTATTTTGAAAAATCCATGGTAGAAGGATTCAAACACCATCTTATTATATTTATTTTTACTTCAGTAGAGGTGTTTGGTAAGGTTAAAGGACAACAAAATTATAACTTTTTGTAGGAAAAATGATAAGGTCACTGAGAATTTAGTTCAGGAAAATCCTCAGTAAAGTGGAAGTGTTGTTAAAAAAATGGTTAAATTAGAAAAACTTAATTTCTTCAGATGCCAGCAAAAAACAATTTTTAAACTATTTAAATCGTCTCACATTAGTTGCCTAAACTATAAACTGAATTATAACAACCTAACTTCTTATAACTTACTTCCATTTTTCGTTCCTTTTATCAATAAATTATATACGTATTATAAAAAAATTAAAAACTGTCTATTCACTCCAAATAACAAAGCTATTTCATTATATATGAGAATTTCTAAATTATTTTAAAGTAGGTACCTACCTAATACTGATTAATTTAATGACATGCCTGAATCAAAATGGTGAGTGGGGAAAAAATCAATGTTCAGATTTCTTTATAATTTAAGTATAAATACTTATAAATTTATTTAATATATTGGAATAAGTAGAATTAATTTGTAAGCATAAATAAATTTTCTATCATGACTAAACAAAAATTTTAAAAGTACTCAGTAAATGATGTTGACTACAAGTATTTCCGCCTCATTCTGATTTTTTTGCATTAATCTGCAATTTTCTTATTATGCGTGGCTGATGAAATTTTATCAATGATTTCTTTTCATTTGATAATTTGTTTATCAAAACATTTTATAATTAATTAAAATAATATCTAATAGCTTTAAATTTTTAGTACAAAGTTTAAGAACAGGCGTTGTTGGTATGCAAGATATTTAATCATTAAAAAATATGGTATAATAACTTACTGTTAAGAAAACTGAAAACTTAAGTTAAGAAAAACTGTTATAGAAAAACATAAAACATTTTCAATGGTTTGACCCATCTAACAGAATATGATAATTTACTGCTAATACTCCATGGATTGTAGTGTACAGTCAAGAAAAGTAATATCAAATCCTTAGACTATTGTTTTTTTATTTTTATTTTTTTTGCTTTTGTTATCGGGAACTAACTGTACATTATTGACAACTATCCAATCTGATCGCTGTATTTTTGAAGTGCATTAGGCATGAGTTTGAACAGGGACCCCCAGTAGAGTTTGTTCAAGGATGGCTGTCAGCTGGTCACCATACAAAGTTGCTGGCCCAACCGGTGTTACTTAACAAATAATAGAGAATTTCTACCAGCTGACTGACTGGGCTGGCCCGGAGGCCCCTTAGACTATTTAACATTATTTTTTAAGTTCCATCAAGGCCTCCGGGCCAGCCCAGTCAGTCAGCTGGTAGAAAGTTGCTATTTTTTGTTAAGTAACACTGGTTGGGGAACGACTTTGTATGGTGACCAACTGACAGCTATCAATGAACAAAATCTACTGGGAGTCCCTGTTCAAACTCATGCCTAATTTATTTCAAAAAACAGCGATCAAATTGGGTAGTTGTCAATAATGTACAGTTCCTGATAATAAAATAAAAGCTAAAAAAAAGGTTTCATCAATCACTAGGTTAATTGTTTAATTACTCTGGGGTATAGAAATATATTTTTTTAAGTTTTTGACGCTATTGGAACTAAATTATTAATAATGGAATAATAAAAATAACAATAATGGAATTTAAATGGGACTAGGGATATCATTTTAACAATAACCTAAAAATCAAAGTGGTCTAAAAATAAAATATTTTTTCATAAGTTTATTAATTTTAAATTGCTTTAATCTTTCTTTTATCCAATACAATTGCAATGCAAATATTTACAGTTTTTCTTCTGCTTGCGAAAGAGATGAACAATAAACAAAATATAGCCTACAACTTCTGCAGTTTTATTGATAATATTTTTTTTGTAAAAGAAAAATTGTGAATATCAAACAACATTCGTATATGAAAAGCTAAACTAAATACAAAAGTGATTTGATTGGTTATTTCTTTTATCGTCTCGTACTATATTTATGATTGTTTACAATAATACACACCAATTTTAAGGACTACAATTAAGATAATTCTTGTTTACCTTATAAATTTTATTTTTATTTTTAGAAGCAGTATTTAAATTTGATAAAAATTGCAGTTACAATTGATGATTCCTCTTTGGTTTTTATACAAGATAAGCTCAAATTATAAAATAAATTCTAATTTATTTTTGAAGTATATTTTTTTGTGAATTATAAGGTTATAATTTGCGTATAAATAAGGTTATATACTTTTTTTATTTTGAATGTGTGTGTACGTTGCAATCTGTTCAATTTGAACAGTCAGCAACTCCATGACCCAATGAGGTGAAGATGATGTGTATGATGTGTAAATGAGGTGTAGTCTTGTACAGACCCAGGCCAACCATTCCTGAGAGAGTATGGTTAATTAAAACCTAACCATCAATGTACCCAGTATCCACTGTCTAGTATTCAAATGTGTATAAAATTAACTAGGTACCTTTACTAGGATTTGAACCAGGAACTTCGTCTTCCAAAATCAGCTGTTAAAAACATAATTCATGGTGACGACTTTACTGCTAGACTAACCGGTAGATTTGTAAACAACTAAGAAAAAACACAGTCCAGGTGCGGCAAAAGAAAAGGAATATTTTGTAATCACTTCAAAACTTGTTTATCCAAAGGTTTTCTTTTTGTTGGTGGATTAATTTTTAGAGTGATTTGAACTAGATCAAGTCATGGTGTTTGTTCAGTATTGCAAATGATTTACCAAATAATGTACCTAACCATGGAAGTAATAATGGTAGACAACCAAAAACTAGATTGGTAAAGGATACATATATACGAGTATAAAACTGCTAATTAGACCAGGAAGAAAGTGGTTATTAACAAAATAATGGTAAGTTACTTTCTTAAAAGTAAATCAATAATATTTTTAAAATAAATCTTTATAATGCATTCTGCAGTCTGAAATCAAAATTCTAATTTATGTAATATAAATTTCACTAACCTTTTCAGCTGCCTTATTATCGTTATTATCCTTAGTATCAACTTACACGTGTTTTGGTGTTCCATGTCTATCTATCTAGTCATCTGAAGATGACTAAGGATACAATATTATCTTCTGTAGGTTTTTATATAAAACATTTTTCAGTTTCATGTAATATTTTGTGTACTCTGATGATGGTGGATTCACCGAAACATGTGTAAGTAGACAGTAAAGATCAAGGCAGCTGAAAAGGTTAGTGAAATTTATATTATATAAAATAGAATTTCTTAATATGGTAAAATTTAAATTGTTTAATTGTATTAGTGATATTCAGTTTATCCAATTAATTTATATTTTGAAGAAATGTAAAAATTTGATGTAAAAAATATTTACATAGCCCAACTTTTACAAAAAGAATAATATCTAATTGTTCTACTTAACATCACTGTTCACAAATTTATTAAGTCTTGAAACAAACAATTACTTTTTAACTTATGTAGAAATCTAATGAATCTCATTAAAGTAAATTTATGACTCGTATTTTCCTCTGTTATCTCAATAATTTATGAAGTTATCAAGGATTTAAATTAAGAGAGATAACTGAAACATGGACTTCAACAACAATATAGACAGTGGGAGGTATCCCTACATCTGTGCTTGGTCTTAGACAGTATTAAATTAAATGCTTTGAATAACAAGGTTCTTATTAACTATCAGGGGCATTCAAAAAGTTCCTGGAATTGCCATGCCATCGCCAAACAAGCGATAAGCTCTCTCTCTCTCTCTCTCTCTCCCCCTTTTTATCTCCCTCTCCCTAGCAATACAATTGCATACACACTCTTGTTTAAACATGTTTGGACAGAGAATAGTGATGTCAGTGCTCCATGCGACATGAATGTCAATCAACACAATGTCGCAATTTGAACAGCGTGCAAACATCAAGTTCATGTGCAAATTGGGAAAGTTGGTTTCAGAGATGCCGTTGGCTCTGCAGCAAGTTTACGATGATAATGCACTAAAAAATACGCTGTTTATGAATGGTTCCACAGTTTAAGAAACAGCAGGAGACATAAGAAAACGAAATGAATGCAGCAAGAGACCGATGACAACCCTAAATGACGAAATGATTCCAAAAGTAAAACAACTGATTCTAGGTGATCAAAGAATGACAATCGTGGAGTTGGCAAACACAAATTTGGTATCTCACAGTGATCAATTCACGCCATTTTACGTGATGATTTGAAGATGAGACACGTCAGTGAGAAGTTTGTTCAGAGGTTGCTGAACACGGATCAGATGGAATGTCGCATGACAATCGTTGGTGAGCTGCTGTTTGAGATAAGTTCGAAGGACCCTAAGTTCCTCCAACAGATCATCACTAGTAATGAGTCTTGGGTATTCACCTATGACCCGGAGACAAAACAGCAATCTACAAAACGGCACACAACATCGTCTCCCAGACCAAAGGAGGAAATCGAATCAAATGTAATGAATTAGCTCTAACGGATTCCGAAAGAAGTGTTCTACCACTGCTTCTAACAATGGCAGGATTGATGGAGCAAATGTGTGTCTGCACAAGGGTCCTTTTTCTAAGGTGAATAGGTAAGCATCGCCATAGATCATAACATTAGCATACTGAACCACCATTCCAAGAACTTTTTGAACGCCTATGTATACATATGTTGCACATAAACTCTTGTCTTCGCTTGAACAACAACTTACACGGAAAAATTTGTTTACTAACTTCAAGAAATTATTATAATATTCTATGAAGAACAGTACGAGGTACATAACAATATTCTGTGACAAAAGTATGCCTGGTGTTTCAGTTAAAAAGTAAATTGTATAAACATAATTCTATGAAGTAAGTAACTAAATTTGTTCTAATTCATAATACCATTGTATTAGTATTTTCAAACATGCCTAGTGATTTGAAAAAGCTATACCATACAAAATAACTGATTTACAAAATTGTAGTTTCTTAAATGATACTTATTTTAACTTATCTCAATTAGAAAACTGTATTAGAGTATACTACCTGTGATGAATCACTGGGAGGATCATGGCTTGCTTTCATCCAAAAGCACATAGCAAGACAAATAAGCATCGCACCAGCAGCGATTAACGTTACACCAATATATCGAACAGGTTCTGCATTATTTTCAGCTAACCCAAGCCAGTTAAACATGGCACCAACACATAATAGTGTCATACCATATCTGTATGGCCGTTGGGAATATTCTGGCAGGATCAAAACCATTCTGGCCTGAAAAATAAAATTTAAAATTAGTTTCAAAAATTCTACTGCTGGTTATATAGTAAAAAATTGATTATAATTAAAGGTAAATAAAAACAGAATAATAACATTTAATATCTAAAACTCAAGAACATCAAAATGGTAAACTTAAAACAAAAATTAAAAATTAAATAAGGAAACATCAAAAGAGGCACAAAATATATCAATCTGAGTTAATAACTTAAGAATTAACTGGTTTTATCAATAATATTACATAATTTTTCTATGATCGAACAAAATAATTTGATACGTATTATAAATACTTTTTTAATATTTAATTTAAAGATATTTTATAATAAAATCAATAGTGAATGAAGTAAAGGTGTAATTTGCAGAGTGGAAAATATGCGCTTTTCAGAGGGCTCGACAGCTGATAAGCATGCTTTTCCACTCAGTGAGGAATGGCAATGGTAAACCACCTCACTCCTCGTTTTACTTAGTAAAACCTCTACAGATTCAAACCAGCCTTTCAGCTGATGACCTGAACAACAATAACAACCTAATACATGTTATAAACACTTAAAAATAACCTCTAACAAAAAGTTTTAAAAGCAATTTTTTTGGAAACCGATACATCATTTCTTAAAACTACAAAGAAATAATAATATAATTACCGAAACCAGTTGCGATTGGATATTCATACTTGTAGAATTTACTAACATGTTTAGTTAATAAAAAAAAAACTTTATAATAAATAAAAATGTACACTGCAGTAAAGTAGTACTGAACTAATAAAAACTTAAGTGATGATAAAATTAAACAACTGTAAAAAAAATCATAAAACACGAATGCTGAGATAACTCTTAGTCACACAGTAACACAATAATTAGAATGACTGGCTTTATTTATTTCCTTTCATATTTATCGTACTGTTTTAAAACCTAAATTATTACCCCTTCCATTATTATATCTCTATAATGTATACACCTCAAATATTAAACAATACAGATGAACAAAAATCACACATCTAAAATATAAAATTAGATATTCTTTGTTAAGGTTTAATTTATTAAATTTCTCAGTAAATTTCTTTCAAAAAAAATTATGATAGATTTTGTAAATCACCGAAGAATGAAATACTTAGAATGTTTTTTAATTAATTTTTCATCTTCTATTTATAACCTACAATTTTCTGATAGATGTTAATGAAATTCATTTTTAAATAGCTTAATTTTCCAATTGTAAATGACTTCTTCTAACAAATTACATGATGTGAATAATACAATTCTGAGAACTTAAAGATGTTAAGTTTAATTGAAAAAGAAAAATAAGGAAATTACAAAATATTGTGTTGATATTTCTAAACAGTTATTAATTTATGGTGATGTATTGTCTAACACAAGTTCAATGTACATTGAAGGTTAACATTTCTCAATGGTTTTACCGGATGACATTATTTTGGTTGCATTTTGCACGTTCTAATGTAAAGAAATGTTAAAAGATGGAGGAATTAGTTGCAAAGCATGATTTTTTTCAATTAAAAATGTTAAGTAGGTCACGGGCAAGAAGGTCAAAATATGAGTGCAACTTCTGAGTGAAATGAATTGATAATAACTTAAAAAGTGAAATAAGAATGGAAAACATAATTTAACAATTCTTTGGTGACATCAGGTATGACTTTCCTGTAGTAAAGAATGAGTGCATTCTTGAAATACTGTTAGCAGAAATCTGTTGAGCATTGTAGAATATTGAAGGTTTGATATTTCAGTTCCTGGATGACAGGTGTATGAGGTGTGGCTATTAAATAACGAGACTGACGTAAAAAATTTTATTTTTATTTTATACATAATCACTTTTGTCACCTTCAATATACACTCCTTCTCTATCCCTACAATGCTCCATGCGAATTTTCCATTGTTGGAAGTCATCTTCTGTCAGCTCCTTTAGGACACATGCCGCTTTCTCTTTTACAGCTTCCGCAGACTCAAATCTTGTCCCTTTTAATGCAGATTTCACCTTAGGGAACAGGTATAAGATAATAGTTTTTTTTTATGATAGTAGTTTTCCTCCTTAATATAGTATGTATACTTTAGTTGTTTTTTTTTTAATAAGCCACATAATTTAAAAAAAATAAAAATTTTGACTTGGTATTTTTTAACCCTTTCAATGCTGAAAAATATTTAAAAGTTTGATCTAAGTGCCATTTAATTTGAATAAAGATGTACAAAAAGTGACAACCCTATTTTGAAAACTTGCAGGCGTAAGCCTGCCGTTGCCAGCCAAAATTTCAACGTTACAGAAAAATAAAATTTCCTGTTAAAAATTAATTTGTATTATGTTATAAAACACAGAAATCGTTCTAACACTAAATACATTCAAAATAGTTTTTATTAGTTTATTTAAAGTCGCATCGATAGCTTGGTCATTAGCAACTACTGTGGGTTTTGGTACCTTAACGGTGGTTTTAACATGTTAAAATTTCCAGACCCTAGTTGGTAATCGAACCCAGGACCTTTCGCTTTGTAGGCTAGCGAGCTAGTTACTACGCCACGGAGGCAGTTTCAAAATACATTATTCCATTAATTTTTGTGTAAAAGTTTTTTTTGTAACTGTTCGGTTGTTGGCACTTTATGCATAACTTACGGACATCTGGTAAACCAGATGTTGTCCCTAAGTAAAATATATCGAAGTCCTGTTTTCCGGATGTTGGTACTGAAAGGGTTAGACTGTGTTTTTGAAGTAAATAAGAATAAAATGTTGTTGTATGTTGTTTCTGTATGAAATGCGTTGTTAAATAACCACAAAATGTGTCTTAAGGTAGCTTTTTACAATAGTAAAAATAGAAATACTTGATCTTCAAGAAGAAAAATGTTGGTTTACTAAAATACTCACATTCTTCATCATTATCATCAGCAGTAATTGTCTCCCACAATAATTTCTGCACAAAAACTTTATATATTCTCTACCTCTAGAATAAACAGCTTAAGTTTTAAAATTGCCCATAACAGACAGGACGAGAGGCAAATTATTTACACTCAATCTGTTCATTGCAGGGCTAAAATGAATAGTTCTGTTTCTTATCACATGGTCAGACAATTAAATGACTGAATCATTTAAGAACAGAAGAGGTAGAGGTTTAAAAAACACTAATCAAAGTTATCTCCTCTGAAAGTAATGATTTCATTATACAGCCAGACCCTGTGGTGAATGAAGTGAAGGTGTCATTTGCAGAGTGGAAAATATGTGCTTTTCAGAGGGCCCGGTATGCTGATAAGTGTACTTTTTCACTCAGTGAGGAAGGCATTGGTAAACCACCTCACTCCTCATTTTACTTAGTAAAACCTCTACAGGTTCAAACCAGCCTTTCGGCTGATGACCTAAACAACAAGTTTTAAAAGATCTTTTTTTTTAAATTGAAGAAAGCCTTTATATTAGGGTAGGAAGTATTATATAAGGGAACGGTAATGTGTTTATATTAAATTAGTTCAAAAATGCTCTAAAGAAAAATTTTTCTCATGGGCTTTCTGAAATGACTGATTCAAATGTTTTTGCAATGAGCATGTCGTAATTTTTTTAAAGAATTACAAATTAAATAAATATTTACATTTGATACTTGAGTGCATGATTTGGAATATTGTTTATTATATATTTATTACTGTATTAGATAGTAGCATTTCTAAATATCGAATCGAATGACTTGCAAAATACATTTAAAATTAGATAAATAAATTTTTATTTATTTCATCAAATTTTTTTGTACAAATTTAATCTATTGATTGTATAGGTTTTGTTCCCTCCTTAAGTACTTTAAAATAAACTGACTCTTTCTAATATCATAACCCCTTAAATAAATCAGTATTATGTTTAAAAGTAACACTGCCTCAACAATATCTTTTATGTAAGGAGCAGATTATTTATTTAAAGCCCTTTTAAAAATCTTTTTCATTCGTTCAAATGCAACCTTATTAAGTAACAGTATTGTTAATAAAGTTTTAGTAAATACTTTAAAACGTTGATGTAATTTTTGTTTTTAAGTATATAAGATATCTTTATAGAACATCAACTTCATTTTTCTGTGTTTTTTAATAAATTATTAATTTTTAAAGGAAGAAAGAAAATTTTAACGATCAATGCTTTATAAATATTGTGAAAAAGGATTTTAAATTAAAGGTAAGTGTATTTGATACCATTAAACTTTAGAAATTTAGATTTTTTTTTTGTTAAGGAAATTAAAAATGTGAAATGTTAACTTTTAAGATGTATTAAATATGTCAGTCTCTGTATATATAATTCAAATCCTCTCTGACAGACTCATTCATTTAATAATACCATAAGTTTTTGATCATTTAGAGAGCTAAAATTTATCATATTTGTTCATTAGGGTTTGAATTGAAAACATTTTATTAATGACCACTTGCACATAACAGTGAAAAAAGGGTGACAAACCAAAGCCATAATATTTCTGTACCCTCCTGAAACGTTCTAAAAACAGGCATAATACAGGGTGACTCACGAAGATATGCAGAAACTTTGGGAGCCCATTGTACATGTAAAAATAATGAAAAAAGTTTATATAAACATGGGTCCAGAAATGCTTCGTTACCGAGTTACAGCTAGCGAAAGATTTCGCCCGGATTTCAGCTCACCAGGTGAAATGAGGTCTTCCTGAAATTCTGGTAAGGTAGATTAAGGGGCGAATTCAATTGTTTCTTATGGTTTTTTGACCTGATAAACTGAATAAAAACAGGTCCCAGAACGGTAAGTTAAATAGTTTTTGAGAAAACCAGGGTCAAATGCAAAAAATGGAGTGAAGAAAACAAATTGTTTCATCTTAGTTTTTCCGGTTAATTTTACTTTGTACTCTTATGAATAAAAATTTGTTTAATCAAACATCTATTGGCTTTCTGTGTACTTAATTTACACCGGTTTGTTCAGAATAAAATTTTCTACATGGTTTAATTCAAAAATTTTAACTGTTTATTGGTGAAATAATAAAGTTATTCTTGCCCAAAGATAAAAAAATGTGTTTTTCACTCCATTTTTTGCATTTGACACTGGTTTTCTTAAAAATTATTTAACTTACAGTTCTGGGACCTGTTTTATTCAATTTATCAGATCAAAAACCATAAGAAATTATTGAATTCGCCCCTTAATCTACCTTACCAGAATTCCAGGAAGACCTCATTTCACCTGGTGAGCTGAAATCCGGGCGAAACTTTTGCTAGCCGTAACTCGGAAACGAAGCATTTCCGGACCCATGTTTATATAAACTTTTTTCATTACTTTTACATGTACAATGAGCTCCTAAAGTTTCTGCATATCTTCGTGAATCACCCTGTATATATTTTTTATGTCACACTTAGGAAAATAACATTTTAATTACAACTTGTACTTAAGGGGTAAGAATATGGGTATTGCTCTACAGCAATAAATCTTATATTTCTGTACCTGAGAAGTAAAAGGTGTTAATTCCAATTTGGTGATTTTTCAAAAGAGCCAATAAGTAGCAGTATTATCTTTGCATTATTGTAATAAATTTCAGTAGGTGTTTGAAACTTGAAATTTACACTCATTATCTACAGAAAATGCTTCTCATCTACAAATTTATTATATCATAACTTTCTCAACTTCTATACGCCTTTCCACACCAACAGGACCTTAACGGCTTTATGTGTTTTGTCACTTTTTTATGTTTTACATTAGTGTTAACTCCAATGTACAATAAATTTGATAATACCTAGTGCTAACAATACTTTTATAAAGAGCAGTATTTTATACATTAAAAAAAAATTCAAAATTTACCAGTAGCCAACTATTTAGTAACAGACGAATAAAACACCAAATTCAACAAAAATTCAAGCAAAATTTACTTGACTATCAGTAAAACATTTTCAATAAAGATTTTACAAAAAATCTTGTATATCAACTACAAAATTAAAGCATAAGAGCATTTCTTTTTGATTTTAAAGGCAGTTTTAACTCAATTTTTACCAAAATTGGAGTTAACACTTTGTACAGATTCGTATTCTTTGTATTCTTTGGTACAGATTTGTATCTTTCAAAAGAAATATAGTTCTAAAACTCAGCATGTATATTCTAATACTAATTTTTATTTACCCAGTGGTGTTAGAAAAACTTACTTTGATTTAGCCCTTCTAAAACTAGCGATAAGTCAATGTGGATATGTGTAGCATTTGATTTCAATGTATAATAATAAAATAAATAAATTTACATCCAGTTTGCAATTTGATACTAATCTATGTCAATTTGATTTGATATATTTTTAACAAATTTTCATTTCTTCTTTCTTATTTGATTTATCAAAATGAATTTTTTTAGAATCAATATTTAAATTTACCGCCTCCGTGGCATAATTACTAGCGCGCTAGCCTACAAAACAGAAGTCCCGGGGGTTGATTCCCGAGTACGATCTGGAAATTTTAACACATTAAAACTTATATCTAAGAATGTGGTATTTGAAAACGACTGTACTGTTACCATACTGTTTTAAGCAGCAGTGGATAAGGTTCAGATTGTTAATATGGTACGGACATCAGGAATGGATGGGAATCTAAAGAAGAAGAAAACCCATCTTTACAGTACCAAAACGCACAATAGTTACTAATGACCAAGTTTTTAATGTGACTTTAAATTAACTAAAATATAAATTCTACAATCAATTGAAATTCTTAGAGGAGGTGTACTCTAGTAGTAAAAAAAATGTATCAATATGCATTTTAGGGCAAAAGTGTATCAAATTAAAGTTGTAGAAAATTTTTAAATCTACAACTTTTATTTTAAACTTTTTCCTGTAACGCATAGTTTAATGTCAATTAATGATATATTTCATCAAAAACTGTAAAAAAAATTAATTTTTTAAGTTTGCAGCCTTAGTATGCATTTTACGACAAAATAATATAATATAATCCACGTTACAGACAATTAAAAATTCTGCAACGTTAAGTTCAAGAATTTCTTTCTAAAGAGCCTAGTTAGAATAAATTAGTGAATTTCCGTACTATTAAGTTCTACAGAGGTTGACTTTCATTTTACATTGTTTACTAATGATTTACTTATAATAGGAGCATTATTATTATTATTATTATTATTATTTTAACTATGTATTATTATTAGTTTAGCTTATTATTATTTTGGTTTACTAATGAAAGGTTTTCCCATAACAGACACGTGGATTGTCAAATTATTTGCTCAATTTGTTCGTTGCAGGGCTAAAATAAATAGTTCTGTTTCTTATCACATGGTCAGCGAATTAAATGACTGAATCATTTAAGAACAGAAGATGCAGAGGTGTAAAAGACACTAATCAGAGTTATCTTCTCTGAAAGTAATGAATTTCATTATACAGACAGATTCTGTAGTGAACGAAGTGAAATTGTCATTTGCAGGTTGGATAGTGGATGCTTTTCGGAGGTCCAGGTATGCTGATAAGCATACTCTTTCAACTCAGTGAGGAAGGCAATAATAAACCACCTCACTCCTTGTTTTACTTAGTAAAACCTCTACAGGTTCAAACCAGCCTTTTAGCTGATGACCTAAACAACAAAAACAGGTTATATTTTATTATTTACATTGGCAAGATAAAGTCGCGTGAGTGTTTCACACCAATTTTTTTATTGATTTTCCTACATTCTCTGGTTAACCCGACTTTTAAATATCCCGGATCGGCTCCATTCCCGATAAATTCAACTTAACGAGATTGAACAATATGACCTTAAATGCATTACTTTATATTTCACATAAAATTAAAATCAATATTGAATACTGTCAATCAAAATTAAAATAAATCAGTACAATATTTAAGAAATAATTATACTGAATGTGTGTCAACTTTATGATTAACCAATTGGCTAATAAATATTTCCTGAATAACCTCGGTAAAAATTTCGTAATAATGAAGGCCAAATTCCACCCACAAAAATAATAATTACTAGGTACTATAAAACTTTTCATAGGTATTAAAATTTTAAAAGATTATATCAGGTAATGACATATCATTTGTTTGATACTTATAAAGTAGATTGATATTGATAATTCATTTATAAATATTATTTTATTGTTTGTTATTAAGCTATTAAAAGTAAGTTCCTGTATGAAATATACCAGTTTATTGATATTAACATAAATGCATTATGTTAAAACATGACCAAGGATTATAAACCATAACGGCTAACAGACGGATGCACTTGAATGGAAGGAATGATGCATATTTGCATAAGTGCAAGGTAATCTTGTCATAGTCTGTAACATTGGCCTTATTGTAATGTGTAATGTATAATACTAAAATCCTGTCTAACATCTACAGTATACTGGAAGAAGTAGTCGAACCAGTAAACTCATAAACTAGGTATATACGAGGTGACTTGTCTTAATTCAAATCACCGCACATAAAAATGACTTAGTTACTAAACATTGTAGATTTCATAGATCATTTAAGTAAGTTTGTATTAAGAATTTTATTATGTTACTAAACACATTACATTACTAAACTATTGTACAAAACAGCAACGCTGTCTGTTGATGAATTTAAAACTAAAACGATAACATTGCAATGCTATGAAACAAATCCAATTTTGCGACGCGACTGGTTCAAGAAGCGGTAACATCGTCTCAAAATCGACGATTGCCGGCTTTAGGGTTAAGTTACATGTTTCCGACAAAATTTCTGCCACTCGCATGGTTTCAGTGTATCTGTAGTATTCTCTATATTCTGTTGCTTACGAGCTTATCTAGTTTCTTAAAAATGGAGATCGAAGAGAAGCTAATTGAATGCATTAGAGAACGGATAATCCTGTACGATGTATCCGATAAAAAATACATGAACGCTCAATTGAAAGGACGTATTTAGATTGAGGTAGCAGCAGCATGCGGCTTACCTTCAGGTTAGTACACTTTCCTGAAGTTTGTGTCCAATCCTGTCAGTGTTTAACTGTCTGTAAAATTTCATTAAACTCATCTCTTGTCATCCGAAAATAATTTTTGAATTGTTCGTTGTTGAGTTCTTCAAAAAGAGTAAAAAACTCACCATGTTGTAGTCTTCCACGTAGATATACTCGTAAACTTTCCCACTCTTTTCTACGGTTTATCAGAAGGCTTTAAGTATACTACGTTGATTCGGTATCGGAATTGTCCGAATCAGAACTTAACAACAAAAATTCAAGCTTCTCACGACATGTGCACAACATGTTTCTTCGATACGCATGAGCAACGCTATACTCCTAGTTGCCACCCCTTAACAACTTACCACAACTTCACTCAACTATGCTGCGCTCAACTCAACTCAACTCCGCTTGCAGTGGCCATCCGCCCTTAAAACCTATTCTCATTGCGACAATGGGTTCAATGTTGAAATAATTAAAAATATAATTACAAATAGATCAGAACATGTATTTTTAATAAGTACATATTTTTAAATTTAACTCAAAACAAAAATTAAGACTGCAAATGAAATGGATGAACCTATTTTTTCTCGGCATAAAGCTTTCTGAAAATTGGAGTCAGTTACGACAGGGTAACTTTCAGTTTTCTTGTCACATTTTTAATCTTGAACGATATTTGCCCTTCGTGGCAGCAAGAGTAAAACATCCAGTTTTACAAGAATGTGTAGAAGCAAAGAGAATGGTACTTTTAAGATTTTCACTCAAAAAAGGGTATCTTTTTGGACACTGATCCAGAAGGGTTTGAACAAACATTCCTTTCCGAGTCCAGTTAGTCAGGTGGTTGAGAGTCACTGTTATTTGTTAAGTAACACCTGTTGGACATGCATCTTTATATGGTAATCAACTGACAACCACTCATGAACAAACTCCAGTGCGGAGGTCCTTGTTCAAATTCTTTTATCTTTCTTCTTCCATTGCTTATCTACGATTGGATGTCAGCGATCACTTCCATTATCTCCTCTCTGTTCCTTGCCGTGTGTACAATGGTCTTCCACAGTTTTTAGTCCTGTCCACGAAACCATTACAATTTATTCCTTTCAATTTTCTCCTACCCTCATCTTTCAATCTATTATCAGCTGTAGGAAATAATATTTTGGGGTAGGTACACATTTTGCCTAGATATACGGTTTTTATGCGTTTTATGTGGGTCAGCAGTTCTGCGTCTCTTTCTACCAGCCTTAGAACTTCTTCATGCGATTTCTTAGATTTCGACGGTATTTTAAATATTCTGCGATACGTCCATATTTCACTTAAAAGCCTTCAAAATTTAGAAATGTGGAAATTCATGTATAATCCACGTCAACTATGCCGAAACGTAGCGATCAAATTGGCTGTTTATCTTTAACATACAATTCCCGATAACAAATAAGCAAAAACAAACTTATATAAGAAATTGGACTCTTCTTAAAGAAAAATTCTAGTATTTTAAATAAGTTTTCTGTTTAAAATTTACTTTTTATTAATTTTCGTTTTCCTACGTGTAATTCTTATTTTCTACAGATAAAATAAATGTAATAAGGTCGAATACTTCCTACTTAGGAAGATTAGGGCTACAGAATTTTCAACAAAAAGGGAAAACGAAATTGAAAAGGATCAAAGCAGAGGTCCATTTCAGCAGAGGTCGATTCAGTCCTATTTTATTGGTTCATGTAAGAGAGGACCACTGATTAACTTGAACTGTAAAAGGTGGCTATACTACCGAAAGAAACAAATACAAGGAGATGATTAAAGGACTTGCCTAAAGACATAAACCACAAAAAATAACTTCACAGAAAAGTACACGCTAATTAATTTTAACTTAAAAATATTTTTTTGTAATTTTTAAAGCTTTGTTAATTACTTAAACGTTTTTCAAAGATGGACTAAATAATAAAATTAACCAATTTCCTTTTGTCAGTTTTTGATAACAACCAATTTGATGATTTAAGGGAAACGTAGTACGTAGGTACCTAACTTAAATAATAACCTAAGTTTGATATTTTATAAAACTTTTACTAATGTTTGTCCATAACAGAAAGGTGGAATGTAAAATTATTTGCCCTCTGCTAGTTCCAGGGCTAAAAAATATAGTTATGTTTTTCAAAATAAACATGATTAGTTAATTGTATGATTTAAGCATTTAAGAACAGAAGAGGAAGAGGTGTAACACATACTATTCACACTTATCTCCTCTGGAAGTAATGAATATCATTATATAGCCAGACCCTGTGGTGAATGAAGTGAAGGTGTCATTTGCAGGGTACAGAGTGAAGCTTTTCGGAGGATCTGGCATGCTGATAAGCATAGGCTACTTTTGTACTCAGTGAGGAAGGCAATTATAAACCACCTCACAACTCTTTTTACTCAGTAAAATCTCTAGAGGTTCAAACTTGGCTGTTGACTTAAACAACAACATTAAAATTTATGGTAATCTATATTTAAGTGCAAACACTAAATACTTAAACTTGATTGATGAGAAGCATTTTATAGCATACAAGAATTTATTTTTAGATTTTTTATGTTTTAAAAAAATTAATAAATTTTTAAGTAAATCATAAGGTAAGTTCTGCATTATTATTGAGTAAGTCATAAATTATTAGATGACGCATTATGAAGCAAGTAACTTCAACAAGTAGTTAAGTGGGTAAGCAGTAGTGTAATAAAAAAGCAATAAATAATTTAGTTAATAAAAATAAATTTAACACAATGTTAAGGGGAGATTGCACGATGGTCTTACTGAAAATTTTTGTTATTTATTTTTTTAAATGTTTTTCAATAGTTTAGGCCTAGATCTACCAAACAAAATTAAATTACGTCAAAAAATAGGTTTTTTATCAGGTTTACCAAGAAAAATTATCATGTTACCAAGAACGAATATTTTTCATAATTTTATTCTGTTCGTTTTAGTGCAAAGGAAATTTAGTTTTCTTTTAAATATCTGTATCACTGTTTTTAATATTCTCAGCTTTCTAATTAACTGTTGATGGGAAATTTACTTGTTTGTGTACACTTTGTTTTTGATTTTTGTGTCATCTTGCTTTTTGGCTTTTCCAGTAAATTTAGATTTTTAACACTTAGGTTCCTACATTTTTCTCAGAAACCAATAAACCTACCAGACTGAAATTTTTACCAGTTTAATATCTTTTATATCCACATATACCGACATTTTTATGACTTCCTTCGGTGGTCCAAAAATTAGTAATACGCAAAAAACGTACAAAAAGATCTGTAAAAATGTTATTTTATTCGTTACCTTTTTTTAAAAATGTTATGTCCAAAAGATTAAATTGAAAACATGTTAGTAGTTTAGACACACACACGACAACTATAAGTGTGTAAGGTTTCATTTCCCTATCTTTTACCAATTCTATGAACAATCTACCTAAAAAGACAAAATTTATCATTGGGGGGATACAAAGTACAGTCTCCTCTTAATATATTGTAACATGGTACAGTGATATTTTAGAAATGGCTAGGGGAAAAATTGTTTATTGCAAGGAATTGTGTATTGAACAAAAATAATGGATTGCAATGAATGAAGTGTTTTGAATAGGAATTCTTGGAAATCGAAACTAGTAGAAACTTTTGTTTTTATTTTTATTTTACTATGGTCTAACAAAACTTAGGAAGTAAAAAGGCTCTCGATTAACTATTAGAACGCATGCACAAAAACAGTTAGCGCCTTAGAAGTGAGTTACTTAATACCTGAATTGTGAATGAAAAGTGTTGTCGGGCCGTTTTGAAATAACGTCGTTACGGGGGTCAACAACAATCTAAGTCTTCGAACGAATTGTAACTATAAATTATCAATAAATAACTTAAGAGTTTAAGGAAGTCTGTTTAAGGAATTATTTATTATACCCAGATTCAGAACGAACCTAGACTTCGATGCGATGTTACAAAATGACTGTAGGTTATTCATGTATAAAAAATCCGTTTTTTTTTTTTGGAAAATAAATTAATACTAAGTAGTGTCTTCAATGATAATCGAACTGTAGTCATCAATGTCCCAGGATAGGTTAAAACTACATCGGCACGTGATGGCCGCTCTTTCAGACCAACGTAACCAAAAACGTATAGAAATAATCCATTCTCTTTAATAAGGCAGGAGGTCGCTACATTATTCAGAAAAACCCCCACATGAATGTTGTGCGCCAAATAAACTTATCCACACAAATTAAGTAGGAAACAAGTTATTGATCTACGTTGTCATGGTAAATATTTTTAAAACATGTACCTACATTGATTTTAACACACTCGTTTTTGTCGTTAACCATTAGTGAAATTTTGGATGAAAGATAACTAACACGATTGTTGAAATATTTTATACATCGAATTGAATGTACTTTAACTGAGTGACTCTTTTTACATTTTCCTGATTTTGTTATCGTATTGAACAATCTTTCAAAAAGTAGCTTCAATATACATCATTATCATTCAGTCTGATCCAATAAAACTATTTGTTTGAGGAACTTGTCATTTTATATCCATTAATTAAATTTACGTTGAATGACTTGTCAAAGTGCAAGTTTTAAAAATGGTCAGAGTTTAAAGTTCTGCTTCTCCTCCTCCTCCTCCTACTCATCTTTCACCTCCTCCTCCTCTTACTGTTCTTTCTCCTCCTTTTTTTCCTCTTTCTTCTCTTTCTACTCCTCTTTCTCCTCTTCCTATTCCTCTTTCTCCTCCTCCTCCTCCTCTTTCCCCTCAAACTCCTCCTTTTCCTCTATCTCCTCCTACTTCTCTTTTTCCTCCTTTTCACACTCCTCTTTCTCTTCCACCTCCTCCTCCTCTTACTCTTCTTTCTCATCCTCCTTTTTTCCTCTTTTTTCTCCTTCTACTCCTCTTTCTCCTCCTTCTCACACTTCTCTTTCTCTTCCACCAACTCCTACTCCTCTATCTCCGCCTTTTCCTCCTACTTCTCTTTCTCCTCAAACTGACGAAACGATTAAACAATACAGGCTACTTTTTTAAACTCTAGTTTAAGTTCCACTAAATTTTAGTATTTTTAAGAAATATAAATGTTAATGAAATAAAATATATTACTTTTAAGTTGTCTCAATTTGGAATAGTTTTTAAATGGATCGTTAACTTATCAAGACAAATTTACTGGAAAATGTGGTAGAGAAAACAACGTGGAAAGCGTAACTTTTATTATTATAAAACTTTTTAAGAAGAATTCAAAATTTTGATTGATTTTTTTTCTATTATTTACAAACTCGATTTTAAGGTTTGTGTTGTAAAAACTGTTATGAATGCACCTTAATACGAAGAGATTTTTTCGTAACGTTGTCTCACCAAAGTATTTCATTCGGTAGATTAGCAGTAGTTGTGATGGAATTAAATTTATGTGTGTAATTCAGCCACAACAAAAACCAATTATTCTTCTTCCTTTCTTTTTCAAAACAGGATTGTCCTGACTAATTTGTCAGACTGGGTCACTGATTTACCAAATATCTTTCCATCGTTTTAAGAGGCTACCCAAAGATCTTTTGGTTCCCGGTATTTGTACTGTAGCCCAATTCGTCAGATGCCTTGGATCCAATCTATCTTTCATATCGCCATGATCTTAACCTTCTTACAATATCCTCTATATCAGTTCCTTTTAATTCTAATTTTTAAGTTTCAACTCACACTAACTGTTAAATTTAAGATTGTTGCTTTTTAGGTCATCAGTCGAAAGGCTGGTTTGAGCCTCTTGATGCTTTACTGAGTAAAACGAGGAGTGAGGTGGTTTACCATTGCCTTCTTCACTGAGTGGAAAGGTATCATCAGCATGTCAGACCTTCTAAAAAGTCTACTTTCCACCCTGCAAATGACACCTTCACTTCATTTACCATAGAATCTGACAGTATAATGATGAAATGCATTACTCTCATAGGAGATAACTCTGACTAGTGCCTTTTACAACTCTACCTCTTCTGTTCTTAAATGCTTTAGTCTTATATTTAAGATTATAGTCAATTTATAACTTATGTATTTTTAAGTTTTAAAAGTTTAGAAATACTATTTTAAAATATTGAAAAATTTTTAAACAGATTTTTTTTCTCAGATGTGATAATCATAACTGATGTATCACTATTCAGTGACACATTTTTTAAATATTACCGTTCAAGAGTTAATTGGAATCAAATTCTTGTGATTAAAAACAGACCTTTATCAATAATTCGGTAAAAAATTTATTTATATAACTTTAATCCTATTTCTATATACATGAGGTAAATTCTATCATAAAAATCTTAACCCGGTAAATTTCTGACGTAGTTCTATTGTATAAAAGAGAATAAATCAATAGTAGTTTTGTCTGGCTTATTTATCTGCACATTATTAATAGCAGTACAATAACCTGAGCATACATTTGCAAAATCAAATTGGGATACAAAGCTAACAACAGACTAAACAAATTCATTCATTATTCCCACATGCATACACGCGCGCAAGCGCACGCATTTACAGTAGTATATTGTAGGAAACTGATTGAAACAAATAAAATTATACCGGCAATTAGTAAACATTTATGTTCAAATCTGCTATTAAAATTGAATGTTCAAAACTGTTTATCCACGTTCCGTACTCGACATTAAGATTTATAAATATTTATACACAATTAATCAATTCGTTTAATAGTAGTTAAATTTCTGTTTAAAAGTTTAATTTTAGTATTTATTTTGAGACTTGCCATGAAATATAAAAATTCCTTCGGGCACGTTACGTTGTGCGAAGTAGTTTGATGGTAGGGCTGCTACGTCATGGCCTCAAAACAGTCAGGGATTTTTCTTCAGGGTTGAGAATCCAGAATCCGGATTGAGTGGGCCCTGGAGCCCTGTGTTGGCGACGTCGTGCTGGGCACCTGATCGCTCGATGAATAATATAACAGAATCTAATACAACCTCAATGGATAATTTAGGGGAAAGGTGCAATTTATATGGGATTCTGGTTCTGTGGAGGGTTTGCCGTGAGCGTGGCAGGAGAATATTTTATAAAAGGAATTTGGAATTTGAAATAAGTGAGGAGATAATTTTGGGGATGTGGGAATTAGTTATAAGGAGTAATTAGGGGGAGTGGAAAAAACGGCTCTTTTCTTTACAGATGGTTATAATTTGTTTTACTGTGGCCTTTTTTTCTACTAGAGGATTCAGGGTTGACTTCCCTATAATAAGAACTATTTCTGAAGAGGCTTTTGTCTTCTGTGTCACTCCTCAGAAACAGTCATTTCGTACTTGGTCCAGTCTTGAAGTTCTACAACTCCTCCTTAGGAGTAATTAGAAGTACTCCTCATTTGTGCAGCTAAACCATTATTTTTGAAAAGAAGGTATACAGACAAAAGAAGGGAAATAAATAAACTAAAGTGCTTTCAATGTTCGTTTCTTAATCAATTTAAAAACGGAAATTCAGTTTATTACTATGAAACCGGAACAATAAATTTATCATTTAGTTTCAAGATAATATTTTTATCTTTACATGTTTTTTCCCCCTACAGGTCTAATTAAATATAACATTTTTTATCATCAACTCAACGAAAATCGTTTACTTTTTTTAAAATTATCTCATTATGTTATTTTTTTATCTCTTAACATTTATAGAACAGTTGTAGAATTAGCTTAAAGTAATATATTTTCCGCGTAATGTTTTTTTATCAGTTTTGTAAAATAAATATTATATAGTTTCGGTCTAATAAGTGGTTGTAACGTAAGCAATCTTTAAAAAAGTCATTCAATGGATACTAAATTTTAGTAAACTGAACGTTATCGGTTATATATTTTTTATTTAAAGTTCATTTAATACTTAGTCCTATTTTTTAATAGATACAGTATAAGTGTTTTAGTATTTTTAGAAATACTGCATTTTTATTTTAGTGTTATTTCTTCTACTTGAAAAATAGATAAAAGAAGTCAAAATTTTATTTTTCATGTAGAACAAAATATTACAATTTTAACACAAGAGTTCCATTACGCATATTTTTATATAGGTACATTACATTAAAAATTATATGTAGATACGATTAAAAAAAGTATTACAAAGCCACTTGTGATTTGCATGTCACCTTACGCTTTTTTCATATAACTTTTTTTTAATGCATAATCTGCTATATAACAATAAATGCAACTTATCGATTAGATTTGACTCATGAAAAAATTACAACCCACTGGTGTAATTAACAAATTATAACATTAAAACATAATACTGTTCTTAATTATTATTTACAATCAAAATTAGATAAATAGTGCTTTTTTTTTTAAATAAATCAAAATAAAATAAAAAAATAACCAAAACCTCCTTTAAAACGAAAAAAATGAGAAGTAATAAATAATAAGCACATAATTCCGAAATATATGTACACCAAACTTTACTGGACATAATTAAAAATGTTCATTCAGTTATTTACAACATTCACACTCAAACACGACAGTCATCTACAGAATATTAACATTATATTATTTTTACAATTTTAAAATCACACTATCAGAATCGCCCTGGGAGATCCAGTACAATAGCACGTTTTAGCCTATGAACATCATTACTGGTGTCTAAGAAATTCAGAGCTAAGTGATTTACGTGGTTGTTTAAACGTTTGATGTATTTACAACTGAAACTTCGTATTTCTTGTCGTACCGTCTGCACATCCATATCACGATGTACACCGGCGTTGGTAATATACCATGGTGCATTTAGTATGGTCCGCATAACTTTTCATTGAAACCTTTGCAGAATCTCGATGTTTGAAGTCTATGCTGTGCCCCATAACTGAATCCCGTATGTCCAAACCGGCTTCAGCATGGATTTGTACAATACCACGGTTCATTTAGCATGGTCCGCAGAGCTTTTGATTGAAACCGTTGCAGAATCTCGATGTTTGAAGTCTATGCTGTGCCCCATAACTGAATCCTGTATGTCCAAACTGGCTTCAGCATGGATTTGTACAAAAGTAGTTTGTTGTCAATCGAAAGCTGGAAACGCCGACCAACGAGCCAATACATCTTCCTAAATATTAAATCCAGCTGGTTTCTTTTCATCTGAATATGTTTGCGCCAAGTCAGGCCTCTATCTAATACATTCCTAAATATTTTACATCTCTGGCCTGTGGAATATTCTTGCCATTCAGTTGGATAGGAGGACAAGTTTCCCTTCTGGTAGTAAACGTTACATGCGTAGACTTGTCCTCGTTCACCTTCATCTTCCACTTTGTCAGCCAGATTTCCAGCTCACTTAGATACATCTGTACTCTTACGCTTTTTAAAACTATATTTTTACTTGTAGTCATAGTTATGTATATAAGTATACGAACTATAACAATAATCAGTAAGTTGAAAATGGAAGACTCAATAAAAATAAGTCCATGCTTGTAATTTTATCTATAAATGAAACAATCACATTTTCATATCAACGGTAATGCATTATCTATTAGATTCCAAGTATCTTGGATGACCCTAAGAACAAAGGTGAGGTGAAAGGAATATGTTATGAAAGAAAAGAATTACCAATAAAGTACAGAAAGATGAATTAGCTGTTCCAAACTGTCAATCTTCAATAAATTATTACTCTACTCAAGCAAGTGCTGAAACAGGTATACAGGAATGGCCTCCTGATCCGCAAAAATGTAAGCGGCAAGCAAGCTAAATGCTATCTAAATTGTTTTAAAATACAGACTACTCAGGAATATTTTAAACACTCTATCGTTTATCCGCAACAGTGACATCTACCGTCAATTTCAAGTAACTTTGGTTGCTGAAAAATTGTATAAGTGTGCCAAGAATAATAGATAATCATTTTTACAATCAAGTCAACATTGAGGTACTTCAATTTTTAGACAATATTGTAAAATACCTAATTTTTAACTGGCCTGTTACCACTGCTTGATATCACTTGGTTTTTACCTTTTTTATTATAATAATCCTACTTTCTACTGACATGTTTCAGTGGATTCATCATCATTAAAATACACAAAATTTAAACTTAACTTTTTTAAATTTATTAAAATTTACAGAAGATGTATCTTTAGTCATACGTATGAAACTGTTTTATACGAAATTTTTATTTTGATGAGCAAAATACAGAAAATCATTAATTGACGCTAAACTAAGCGTTAAACGAAATATTTTTTGACATAAAAGTTGTGATTTATAATTTTTTACAACTTTTATTATTTACACATTTGCACTGAAATGCATATAAGACCACCGTCTTAAAAAACCATCTTTTTCTACGAGGGCATCAGCCCCTCAAGAATTACAGCATGGCGCCTTACCCTATTATGTAGAGCACAAAACATTTAGTAAATGAGGTGATATTTACTGAAATTGTAGGAGCCATTTTTGAGAAAATCGCAAAATTGTAAAAATCACACAAGTAAACTACTACTTCTGGTTGACCAATTTTGATAAAAATATTCGTGTCGAATCCTCTAGTAGTACCTAATCCTCTAGTTGTAATTTCCAACATCGTACGATGTTCCGTTCTTGAGATTTTTTTACACATACACAGAAATCGCTAAAAATCGCTAAAAATGTTTCTTGTGTTCAGGAGGCCTGACAACGTGTATATCCGGTGAAAATTCGATTTCGAAAAATCGACATGATTACATTTATACTTTCCTCTTCTCTATATATTTATATAGGGCAAAAGAAAGTAATTAGTTGCTTCACTGGCTCAACTGTAAGCTTACTGGGGCTGAAAAGAGGAAAATTTCGGGTTTGATTACCAAGGCTGAGCAGCAGACGTGAATTAGATTAAACGAATTCAATTCTCTTTGAAAAAATTGTAAAATTTGATAAACTATTATTTTGTTTTTAAATGTAACTCTACGTTAACATTAATATGTCATAAAGACTTGGACATTTATGTACGCTACTCTATGATAATACATGTTAGAAATGTAACTCATTAGTGAATGTAGGACAAGAAATGTGATACTGCCAACGGAGTGTTAGTTTACTTGATGTGTAACGATTACATAATGTTACTTTTTGTATTCATTTTTGTGTTGTTCCTGATTACTATTGTATTATTTTGTAAGAAATACTTAGCAGTGGGTCTCATAAGAAAAAGTTACATTACATACATCTAAAAAATTTTTTTTGGAAGTTAAGATTATTATATTATTTTTATCCCGTTGAACCTCGATAAATTTCAGACTTTACAATGTTAATTAAGGGGAGACTGTACTTTGTATCCTGCCAATGTTAAATTTGCTATTTTTAGGTACATTTTTCATAGGATTGGTGAAAGTTACGAAAATAAAATTTTACACACTTATAATTGTAGGGTGGTTTTAGCTACTGACATTTTTTCAATTTAATCTGTTGGACCATAAAGTTTTTAAAAGATAACGAATAACATAAAAGTTTTACAATTTTTTTCTACGGTTTTTGGATTTTAATAATTTTTTGAGCACCTGAAAAAGTAAAAACAATGTCGGTGAATGTGCATGTACATGATAATTCACTGGTAAAACTTTTAGCCTGGTAGGTTAAATGGTTTCTGAGAAAAACGTACCTAAGTGTTAAAAATCTACATTTACGGAAAAAGACACAAATGAAAAACAAAATGCACACAAACATGTTTAATTTCCAAGTAACAGTTGGTTAGAAAACTGCACCAGCAACAGAGAATATTAAAAATAGTGAAGCAGATATTTAAAAAAAAATTAAATTCTTTTTGCACTAAAACGAGCAATATAAAAATATGAAAAATATTTTTTAAATTTTTTAGGATAAACCTCATAAAAACTTAAATTTTTTTCATTAAAATAATTTTCTTGTAATTTAATTTTTTGTGATAGATCTAGGTCTAAACTATTGAAAAACATAAAAAACCGAATATCAAAATTTTCAGTCAAAACCATCCCTTAATCAAGGTAGTCCCCTTAATTAAGGTACTTCCAAATCTTACCGGAAATCAAACTTGAAATTATACACAATGTTTTGACAATTTTTTTAAAGTTTACTAGTAGTTAGTTTTAAATTTAGTAGCAGTTAATGTTACGAAATAAAATTTACAAATTTTACTGAGCTGAGAAAGATGCTTGACTAGAAATAATGCCGATGAAATATTCCAGTAAGATCCTTTTTTAATTTAAGCCAATCATCCTTTAATTTTTCAAAAATAACTTTATACAGAAAATGCTTAAAAATATTTTACATTTTATTTACTACTGTTTTTATGATATACCTTCTATTTTTAAATGAACTTCAAAAAGTGGATATAAATGTACGTGTGTCCTTCGGCAGATTAACGTACTGGACAGCAAAGATGTTCATTCAGAATTTATGTTACAGTTAATTTCAATACCGCCAAATAAACGGAGCATATTATGCGAATATTATAAGACAGTAAAGTATTTCTTTTATATAAAAGAATTAAGGATATCAAAACAAATCATCAACTTTTTCCTAAACAGAAAAACTCAGCCCCACTGGATCAGGGAAATTAAGGAGGACATGAACGGACTCCAGATCTCACTTGAGGACCTCAAAACAAAATCCGGAAATTACCACAAGCTGAAAATCACAAGACTTAAACAGCAGAAACCGACGAAACGACAGAAAGTTGTGTATTCTGACAAGGAACGGCAGAGAAGATCGGATGGATTGAAGGAATACTGGAGAAAGTTCAAGGAGGGAAACATCAGGAAAAGACTCCAAAAACTGAAAAATTGAACCGCAAAAATTGAAATGAGGTTTTTTTAGTTTGATTAACTTATGTAGTCCTATGTGGCTTTCAAAAAAAAGAATTAAGGGGAGACCAGACCTTGTATCCCGCCAGTGTTAAATTTGCTATTTTTAGGTACATTTTTTCATAGTATTGGTAAATAATGTTAATACTTCCAGTTGTGTCACTTTTACATAAATCATAATTTAAAAACTAGAAAAAGTGAAATGTACGATCTCGGTAGGCGACCGAGAGGCCATCTTGTAGAAACAACCCACCCACATGCGAGATACAAAATGGACGGTAATTTCGCACCAGACCTATTTTTACTTGCCACTTATTTTGGAAAGATGAAATTGTTGAATTTACTTGGACTATATCAACAAAAATACAGGTATTAAGAGACTTCTTGTATAACCAAATATTTTTCAAGATTAACTCACCGAATGGAAAACCAAACTGCCACCAGAAAACCTCATTTTTATGACCTACCGAAACGGATTTATAGTGGGTGATAGGTCACGTCGAAGCATTGCAACAGAAGTTTACATTATTCTTTTCAACAATCTATTATAAAAACATACAGTTCTGTCACTTTTACCTAAATTATAATTTAAATATCGGAAAAAGTCACTTGTACGATCTCGACAGGCGACCGAGAAGACATCTTGTTGTAACAAACCACTGATACGCGAGTAAACAAATAGGCGGTACCATCGCACCAGACTTATTTTTACTTGCCACTTATTTTGGAAAAATGAAATTGTTGAATTTACTCGGACTATATCAACAAAAAGATTTCTTGTATAACCAAATATTTTTCAAGATTAACTGACCGAATGGAGTAGAGAAAACCAAACTGCCACCAGAAAACCTCATTTTTATGACCTACCGAAACGGATCTACAGTGGGTAATAGGTCACGCCGAAGCATTGCAACAGAAGGTTAGATTATTCTTTTCAACAATCTAATGTAAAAACATACAGTTCTGTCACTTTTACATAAATCATAATTTAAATACTAGAAAAAGTGAAATGTACGATCTCGGCAGGCAACCGAGAGGCCATCTTGTAGAAACAACCCACCCACATGCGAGATACAAAATGGGCGGTAATTTCGCACCACACCTATTTTTACTTGCCACTTATTTTGGAAAGATGAAATTGTTGAATTTACTTGGACTATATCAACAAAAATACAGGTATTAAGAGACTTCTTGTATAACCAAATACTTTTCAAGATTTACTGACCGAATGGAGTAGAGAAAACCAAACTGCCACCAGAAAACCTCATTTTTATGACCAACCTAAACGGATCTACAGTGAGTGATAGGTCATGTCGAAGCATTGCAACAGAAGGTTAGATTATTCTTTTCAACAGTCTAATGTTAAAACGTGCCGTTGTGTCACTTTTACCTAAATCATAATTTAAATATCGGAAAAAGTCACTTGTACGATCTCGACAGGCGACCGAGAAGACATCTTGTTGTAACAAACCACTGATACGCGAGTAAACAAATAGGCGGTACCATCGCACCAGACTTATTTTTACTTGCCACTTATTTTGGAAAAATGAAATATAAAAAATTTAATTGGACTATATCAACAGTAACACAGGTATTAAAAGACTTTTTGTAAAACCAAATAATTTTCAAGATTAACTGAACGAATGCAGTAGTGAAAACCTTAACTGCCATCGGAACATCTCATTTTCGTGACCCACTGAAACGGATCTACTGTCAGAGATAGGTCATGTCGAAGCATTGAAACGGAAGATTTTACAATTTTTTTCAAGAATCTAATGTTAAAACATACAGTTCTGGTCATTTTTACATAAATCATAATTTAAATACTGGTGGTTAATATTTCATTAATGTTTTATTTGTGTGTGAATATGTTGAGTTGCGAAAATGTGTGAGTGTTAATGGGCGCTAGCTACTGCCATGTGCGTAGCTAGTTCCAGTGTGTGGACCAGTGCGCAGGTGAGTGAGTGTATGCTGAACAGTGATACAGTCCATTTGATTTCGTGTGTGTTTAATAAAACAGTAACAAATTTCATAAATTGACTTAATTATTTGTGAAACTATACAACCATTCGTTTACTTAACCAACTGGAAAAAGTCAATTGTACGATCTCGGCATGTGACCGAGAGGCCATCTTGTAGTGATTACGCACCGATACGCAAGTAAACAAAATGGACGGTATCTTCGCACCAGACATATTTTTAATTGTCATTTATTTTGGAATGATGAAATTGTAAAATTTATTTGGACTATATCAACAAAAAAAACAAGTATTAAGAGACTTTTTGTAAAAACCAAATATTTTTCAAGATTAACTTAACGAATTCAGTTGTGAAAACCCAAACTGCCACCAGAACATCTCATTTTCGTGACCTACTGAAACGGATCTACTGTCCGTGATAGGTCTCGTCGAAACATTGAAACAGAAGATTTTATTATTCTTTTTAACAATCTAATGGGTAAAACGTACCGCTCTGTCACTTTTACATAAATCATAATTTAAATACTAGAAAAAGTCAGTTGTATATCTCGGCAGGCGACCAAGAGGCCATCTTGTAGTAACAATCCACCGATACGCGAGATACAAAGTGGGCGGTACCATCGCACCAGACATTTAGAAAGGAATGTATTATTTTCATGTCGATTTTTAGAAATCGATTTTTCACCGGATATACACGTTTTTAGACCCCTGAACCCAAAAATTGAACACATTCAGTGCTAGAGACTCGCCTAGCGGGTTCTGTATTGTTATAATTTTAAGTAACTCAAGAGGGACACCGCCTGTCGGTTATTAGTTTGTTGCTATTATGTAGCCCTCAAAAAGGTTTTTTCTTTGTAACCGTGCAGTTCGTTTTGAATTTTCGTCATACGATCTTCTACCCTCGTATAGTATACTCGTTCAGTATTTTTAACGGGCTTTCAGGGTACAGTTAAAGCCGTAAATTTAGTATCTTTGCAGTTATCGATTCAAAATAGCTTACATTTTTAGGTTTACTTTAAAAGTATAGCGCCTATTATTTTTAGTTTAAAATTATATAAGAAATTACGCGTAAATCATAACGGTAATTGGAAAATTCAAACAAGAAATACATTTATTATAACAGGTAAAAATAAACCTAAAAAGAACATTGAATTGTTTACTTTTATGTTATTAGCAAACATAAATCCATGCATAGGTCGCAAATAAAATAAATCTATAAAAAAGTTAGTAACGTAGTTGTAGGCCCTACATTATAGCAAGCGGAGAACACACTGCACAAGTAAGCAGCCCGACGGGAGAGATACATTGTACCTCATTATTGTTCAGCATTGAATGTGTTAAAATCGCATCAACAGCTTGTTCATTAGCGACTACATTGCGTTTCGGTACTGTAACGGTAAGTTTTAACGTGTTAAAATTTTAAGGATCAAGCCGGGAATCGAATCCGGGACCTTCCACTTCGTAGGCTAGGTCGCTAGTCACAAACGTGGTCTCAATACTGCTATTTTACAAGCAAAAAATCATAATCTATATGAAACAAAGAACAGAAATACAGTATAAAATATCGGTTTCTAGAAAAACAAGTTGTTCTATCTATTTAAATAAATGAGTCTGCACTGACCATACCGTTATTATAAAAAGCGTTGGAGCGGACTAGCTATCAGAGCGCGATGTGGTTATTTATGCCTACAACATTACCATCCTACAATCTATGTCTCTCTAGCCGACTGCAATAAAGCCAGGTGAGTGAACTGTCGTCAGCAAGGTGCAAAGAGTAGAGGAGGCTACAAACCTTTATGCCTATACATGGTCTGATAAACTCTTTGTGTCAAACCAAACCAAGGCGGCTGACTGTAACAAATAACGCTTAATTTTATTTTAAAACCAAAACCGTGACTTTATAGTTTAAACTGTATCTTAGTCTGTGACGAACATAATTTCAAAATGTCACCGGAAATAAATGTACTACATTGATTTGTTCTCTCGTACACCTTTATATTATTAGAATCCCCGTGAATATAATGTTATTTCCTATTCAATTTTTATTAAATTAAAATAATTTTTTGAATCATCCTACGTAAAATTTACATTTGCTCTGCAGATCGTAATCTGATAAATTTAAAGTTTGTTGAACTATTTTAGTCGGAATAAAATATTATCTAGACCACTTTGTTGTCTCAGTTGATAGTAAATTCTACTGTTAAACTAAGGTTCTTAAGTTCGATTTTCGAATCTATTAAGTAACTATTTCAAAAATATAGTACACCTAAAATGTTTGAATTACAATACATTCAGTAAAAACTTATCTGTTCTTTAATTTTAATTTTTATCATTGTGTTGTGTTGTTTAGGTTTTCAGCTGAAAGATTGGTTTGAACCTCTAGAAGCTTTTCTAGGTAAAACGAGGCAAATTAGGTGTCAAATAACTACTCGACAACAATAAAAAAATTTTAAAAAATATTTTAGCGCGTAAACAAAAAAATGTAACTATGAAATATTGAATTTATAGCTCTACTTACCGTTCTTTATTTCGTTTCTTCGGGTTTTTACTTTCTCTTGCCTATATGAATATATAGGAAGAAAAGTATTGGTTTTATATCAATTTTTTGAAATCGAGTTTTCACCAGATAGGCCTATACACGTTTTCAGACCCCCTGAACCCAAAAAAACATGCTTTTAGCGATTGTTCTGAGTGTGTGTGTGCGCGCGCGCGCGCGCGCGTGTGTGTGTGTGTGTGTGTGTGTGTGTGTGAACAAAATATCTCAAGAACGGAACATTGTAAGAAGTTGAAACTTGAAACTTAAGTTAGGTACTACTACCTGACCCGACACGAACATTTTCATTTAAATCGGTCAACCGGAAGTAGTAATTTATTCGTGTCATTTTTCACTTCTTGCAATTTTCTCAGAAACGGCTCCAACAAATTGTTTTTAAAAATCGCTTCATTTACCAAGTTTTTTATGTTCTACAAGATAGGGTAGGCGCCATATCTGCTGAAATTCTTGGAGACTGAGCTCTCGTAGAAATGAAGGGTTTTTTTAAGATTGCGTCCTCAATATGCATTTTAGCCCAAAAGTGTATTTAATAAATGTTGTAGACAATTCAAAAATCTACAACTTTTTTTGCATAACGCTTAGTTAAGCGGTGATTAGTAATTTTTTGTTTTTTTCCATGAAAATCTGTAGAAAATTGATTTTTTAAGATTTCAGCTTTAGTATACATTTTACGACAAAAGTATATGTAATCAAATTTATAAGAAATTAAAAGATCTGCAACTTTTATTTAGAGCATTTTTCTCTACAGTGCCTAGTTTAGCGTGAAAGAATTATTTTCCATATTTTTAAACCAAACTGAGGTGGATTTTCATTCTGCATCATTCACTCATGATTAAAATAAGGTTCTGTTCTTTGAGGTTAGTTTTTTTGATTACTTCTAATGTTTCATTATTAATGTTACATTATATTGTTAATTATTTTCATTGGCAAGAGAAAGTTGTGTGAGTGTTTCACGCCAGATTTTTAAATGTTAATTTTAGTTACTTATTCTTGGTAAATCAATTTGTAAGTACATAGAAAATGTTACTAACTTACTTGTTAAGTGTAAGCTAACTTACTTTGAACTGACAGTGTCAATTAATTTCATAAAATTAATAATAACTTGATATCTTATAACTAAAATATAACACAATGATTATATTGTATCGCGCCTATCAAAATAAAACTATTAATTAGGTTACAATACCAGTTATGTTAAATAAACATTCAATAACACAACAATACAGTAGTAATAGTTAAACATGAGTTTGCATCAATTAAAAAAGTAAAACATTGTATTAACAACTTACCTAAAAAAACTGGTGTTTTCTGTCTAGGTACAAAAACAGTAACGAAGCCCAAATACCACAGGTATTTCACAGAACATGCTGAAACAAAAAACAAAGAATCTTTTTACATTTTTATTATTTTAAATTTCAATTTTACTCCTTCAATGCAAAACATTCTAACTTTATAACACTATAGCTTATAAAAACAGAAAACGTAACTAAAAACTTACTGTTTTATCATTCGACCAATCAGGTTTTATAGTTTTAACTATGATATTCTGCTTCAACACAAAACCTATTCATGTATACCATATCAAAATTTTCTGAATGATACATTATACTTCTAGGTACCTAACTAACGACACGCTTAACAGTAAAAAACATTCACAACAGTAGCACAAACAATTGCACAAAACAATACACTCAAAATTTCACACGCACGTACACACATACATACACACAAAGTTATTTCCTCTGAAAGTAATGAATTCCATTATTCAACCAGGCCCTGTGGTGAATGAAGTGAAGGTGTCATTTGGGTGGAAAGTAGATGCTTTTAGAAAGGCCTGGCATGATGATAAGCATAGGCTACTTTTACGCTCAATGAGGAAGGCTATGGTAAATGCCTTACTCCTTGTTTGACTTAAAAAAACCTCTAGATATTCAAATTAGCTTTTCGGCTGATGACCTAAACAACAAACAACAAAAATACAAAATGACTTGTCAAAATTTTTGGTACGGAACGGAAAGGTTTTACTTTTCTATGGATTAGACTAAACTGGCTAGGCATTTAGGCCTACTTGAAATAACCCAGGGAAATGGTCCAAAAACCCTGACCTTGACAGAAATATTTCTTACAAGTTGAAACACCTTGTTCCTTAACCCCAAATAATCTCTAATGGCCAAGCTGTAAGAAAATCAACTTAACTGAACTGAATAAAAAGATAAAAACAATCAAAAAATATACACAATTAATTTTTCGGTTAATAAAAATCATAATATTTTTCCAAAGTAGAAGAAAATATATATTTATATATATATATATTTGTAGTGGTCAGCGCAACTGGCTACTATGCCGGGGTCCCGGGTTCGATTCCTGGTCAGGTCTGGCATTTTTTTCATCTTTAAATCACCACATATCATTACCTACGCACAAACCCTTAAAGGCTTATGTAGGCATCATCACCCAATAAAAAAAAAAAAAATTACATTAGATTGTTTACAACAGGCCAAAGTGGCCCAATGATAGAAAAAATATTACATATAAAATAAACAGTAACTTATTACAAACTAAATCACAATTACACAAATATAAATTAATGTACCTCAATCATAAACTTATACAGACAGAGAAAAAAATTACCTAACTTAATTGGGTAGAGAGAACGTCAATATGGAAACTTCAGTTTGCAAACAAAGAACGGTTCCGAAAAACAAACATACATAAAATAAAGGTACATAAAGAAAACAAAAATATAAAAAAATCCATAGCAATACATAAAAAAATATTAAATAACCAAAAATTAACTACATTAAACAATTAAATAACTTCTAAAGCCCTGGAGCGTGTCAGCCTAAACAAGGCTCGACTGATGAAACGGATCTAAGGAAATAATTTCATCTATTGAATTAAAATTCACCAGCATGGTATTTAACGGAGAATGGGTAGCATAATTAATTGAACAGGTCTTCCGATAGAAATATATGCCAAATTTATAGGAAACTTACCTAAAAAGTTTTTTTTAAGAAATAAAAAAGTAAAATTAATAATGTAGTAAACTGTAGTCTATAATACTATCAAATGAAGCTCACAACTTAGTGAAGCACACAAAATAAGATCGTATCAATACTATATAAACTAGCACAGCCCATTTGATCGTAATTAATGTTTATTACCATACACATACAAACACACACAAATAAAATGTACATTGTTATAAAAGTGTGAGTATGTATGAGAGAGAAAGAAAAAACTCTGCCCCATTTTGTCAACGGCATAAATACATAATGTAAAAGTGACATAAATTATGAATTCATTGTACCTTATATACTAAAACATAAATCACCATAAATTTTCTTTATGATCAAAAGCGAAAGAGTTGGAGTGACAAAGATGAAAACCTTTTAACGAAAGGGTTCCGTAAGTAGGGTGAAAAATAGAAAGAGATAAAGTAGTGAATAATAAATAAACGTACTTTGTATGTCGGCCAGGGACCTAATTGTACTGAGGTACTTATCTACTGTAATAAGCTTCTTGGTACCCTTTCAAGTTTTTCGTTCTATACCAGTACATGACACTGAATTGTTTCATAAAAGTGATAAGTAGGCTACTTGCTTTTTAAAATATATTTAAAATTAATGAACTTTTGTATAAAAACATTTGTTTTTATATTTCTCGATTAATATTCAAAATTTTTTATATTCCTTAAAAATTTTATGTTAATTCAATCTACGAATTTCATATACAGTAATTAAAAGATAATCATTAAAATCGTTGGCATAAGAAGGTCATCATGAATTTGTTATAAAATTGTACAGTGATATCTATATAAATAAAATTGTGATTTTGTCTGTACAATTTTTCAAAATGCCCCAAATTTTGTTTCTACGCCAGATGTACCAAGTAAACACTGAAAATAAGTTCACCTGAATTTTTGTCTGTTTGTATGTTACTGCATCATGCAAGAACCGCTGAACCAAATTCAATGAATTTCGGTATCTTGGTTCTGGACATAATCAAAATGAAAATAGGCTATACACTTTTTTAATATCACAAGGGGATTGGGGAGTTCTGAGGGAGGGGTAAACAAAAAACCACTAATATCTCCGTTAAAAGTCAACGTATCAAAAAATATTATATAATCAAAATTACGAAACTTTTTAAGCCAATTAAGTTTGATTATGTAAAGTTTTTCATTTTCATGCATAATAACGGAGATACAGTATAATACCGATTATCCGTGGTAATTGGGGGGATAACTATACCGGATAACCGGAAAACACGGATAATACAACCCAATGGAGGCGAAGTAAGTCAGTGATCGGCTGGCTTGCATGTGCCGAAGCATCACGTCCAAGAGAGCACACCTGCTCCCTTACTTTCTGTAGCAGTTTTTCGTGCCCGTGCCTCTGGAAACTCCTCGGCATCCTATGGTTACTTTTCAGCCATGCTTTGGTCCCGCTGAGGTGAGCTGAGATGCTGGGCTTCTGTCTGTCTATCCTGATCCTTGTCCCTGGCATCTAGCACTTTTTCCATCCGTGCTAGAGGCAACTTCTCCTACTGTAGCTTTTGCCCAACCCAGTGGTGTCAGGCGTTTACCGTGCCGAAGGGTGGATGGCACTGGGGCATTTAATCAGTGTCTTAACGGTGCCTGTAGGATACTTGGCTAAATCCTACAGTATTTTGCCTTACCCCTGTACGCGGGGCTATGCAGGGGCGGACTGATTATTTCCCTAGCTGACACGACAACTAAAAGTGGTTGTTGTTCCTTTTACTAGGAAAAGGAAGATGGCTCTAGATGCTTTGACTCTGGAAGGAGTGGATTTGAGCTACTCCCCTGAGGTGAAGTATCTGGGGGTTGTCCTGGATAGGGGCCTGACTTGGAGGGGCCACATGTCAAGGACTGTTGAGAGGGCTGCAAAGGCCTTATGGATGTTTAAGAGTCCGTTTGGGAGGACTTGGGGGCTTAGGCCTCGTATGGCAGAATGGGCTTATGTGAGCTTCATTCTGCCAATGGTCACGTACAAAGCTTTTGTATGGTGGCCAAGAACAGATCGGCTGAGGAAGCTGAAGAGATTGGCCCGCCTAAGGATATGTTGTGCAAAGAGCACTGGTCCAACGGCTACTATGGAGGCGATGTTTGAGTTGCCTCCTATTCATGTTCAAGTGCAGAAGGAGGCGATAAGAACTGCCTTGAGGCTGGAGGGCGGGTTCGGGGTCCCATCAGGGGAGATGGGCCACACCGAGATCTTCAAAGGGGTTGAGGGGATGGGTGTGGTAGGTGGTCCTCAGGACCGTATGTACAGAGCATACGACTTCTCCGACACACTGAGGGTGAAAATTTTTGATCGTCAGGAGTGGGCGGAGGGACAGCCAGTGATACCGGAAGGGGTTACCTTTTGGTACACTGACGGCTCAGTGATGAGCGGAAGAGCGGGAGTGGGGGCCTGGGGGGCCGGGGGAAAGATTTCCCTGGCCCTTGGGTGTAACATAACCGTCTTCTAAGATGAAATATTGGCCATTAAGGTCTGTGCGGCTCAGGGGGTCGCACACTTATATTTATATGCAGTTGCAAAGTGGTTGGCTGCAAAAGAAGAGCGCTGATGGGTAAGGTTGTGTAAACACCTTCTCAGATAAGTGCACTAGATCCTAGGCAGATCCTGCGCTTTATCGAAAGTGTGGGTCTTGCAGAAATAGGAATAGGGGCAATCACAAAAGATCTTTTAGGTCGCGGTGAGGAGGGGCTGCAGAAGCCTGAACGCCCTTATTGTAAAGTAAAGTAAGTAATACAACCCAATTCGGTCGAGACCACTTACGTCATAAACAAAACCACCAGTTACTCGTATGTTTTATTCTACTGATTAATACATGTTAATACTATCGGATATCGGAAATAAATGAACAAATTGTATTGAAATAAAAATATTTACTACATAAATTTGTATAAGTCTTACCTTAAACTACGTACCAAAAAAAATCACAAAAAATCTGTTATTTTACTTTGTTTCATTTTATGCCGCAATATTTTTTATTTTATTTTTCTTATATAACCTCGAATATATAAAATGTCCACGTAATCTGTGTCATCCTGATTTTCCATGAAAGTAAGTAATGTTTCGGCACCGGTTAAAGCTTCTTTGCAACTTATTTTAGGAGCTGGTAACGTGCTCGCCTCTCATCACGCGGTCTTGGGTTCGAATCCCACTCGGGCATGGCATTTTTTCATACGTTACAAAAAATTCATTTCATCCTTCACCGTCTGCATTAGCAGCAATTTGCAAAACAGTCGGACGTTAAACCAAAAAAAAAAAAAAAATTTCTAGTGATCGCACGGTTAATCCAAACCCCGGTTAAACGATCCACGGAAAATCGGTACTCTACTGTATTACCAATTTAATAAAAAACCAATATTTTTAGAAGAATATTAACTTACAAAATAAACAGAACAATAAACATAGGCCTACACGCCGGTAAAACCCGCATTCATTGTCAGTTACGTACCTACCTATTCCACCAGTACCCTACACAACTTTTCTCGGTCACATTGTCAAAAATGAATCAGTCTGATTAATAGCTGTCACTATCGTGGTGTTCCTAATGTGATTTACCTTTCATTTATTATGAAAATAATAAAGTGCTGCATATCTTAATTTAAAAACACCGAGATCTCGCTTTTATTTTACGTTCAACTACCTATATTTTTTCATAAATAATAATGCTGACGTTGAAAGGAGATAGATAACAATGAATATTTAAAGAATATCAGACCTGACAGGAATCGAACTCGATACCTCAACCGGCCGTCCACAGCACCAAGGAAACCGTTCGAAGAATGGGTACTTTAGCTAGTTCTAGATATAGCTAAGGGAATAAATTGTTCATTCTAAAACTTTTATATATTTCTCTAAAGTGTTGTTTATTGAACAATGATAAGGAATTGCGATGAATGGAATGTTTTGAATAGGTGTTGTTGAAAATCAAAATTACTGTCCGTATTTTTAGTTTGTTCACCCGAGTTTGAAATGAATTTTCTCGTGAAAATTTTTTGCTAGCTAATTAAACAGTACATACATTTTTTGTTAATCGATTCTACGTAACTAACGAAAAATTTCTATTCCACTCCCCGCATTGTCCATCGGCGTTAATAAAACTTTAAAAATTTCGACTCAAAAGACCTTTTGGCACTGTTTTATGAAACATGTTTAATCATAAAAATCTGGTGTGAAACACTCACACAACTTTCTCTTGCCAATGCAAATAATTTACAATATAATTTAACATTAGTAATAAAATATTAGAAATGAACAAAAACTAACCTCAAAAACATAACCTTATTTTAATCATGAGTGAATGACGCAAAATGACAATCGAACTCAGTTTGGCTTAAAAATACGGAAAATCACGCTTTCACGCTAAACTAGGCTCTGTAGAGAAAAATGCTCTAAACAAAAGTTGTAGATCTTTTAATTTTCTATAAATTTAATTATATACACTTTTGTCGTAAAATGCATACTAAGACCGAAATGTTAAAAAAATCGATTTTTCTCACGTTTTCGTGAGAAAAAAAACAGAAAATCGCTAATTACCGCTAAACTAAGCGTTATACAAAAAAATGTTTGAAACAGAAGTTGTAGGTTTTTAAATTCTCTAAAACTTTTATTATATAAGTTTTTGCGCTAAAATTTATATTAAAGCCGTAATCTTAAAAAAACAACGTTTTTACGTGAAAACAGCCTCACCGAGAATTTCAGCAAACATGGCGCCTACCCTATCTTGTAGAGAATAAAAAATTGAGTAAAATAGGCGATTTTAAAAAAAATCGTAGGACCAGTTTTTGAGAAAATCGCAAAAAACTGAAAAATTATACGAATAAACTACTACTTCCGGTTGACCGATTTTGATGAAAATGTTCGTGTCGCGTCCGGTAGTGGTATGTAACTTAAGTTTCAAGTTTCAAGTTCGTACGATGTTCCGTTCTTGAGATATTCTGTTCACACACAGACACACACACACACACACACACACACACACACACACACACACACACACACACACACACACACAGACCAATCGCTAAAAACATGTTTTTTGGGTTCAGGGGGTCTGAAAACGTATAGATCCGGTGAAAACTCGATTTCGAAAAATCGACATGAAAACAATACTTTCCTTCCTATATATTCATATAGGCAAGAGAAAGTAAAAATGAACTTCAAATTGAACAATTGATCTTTTTGCTGTGTTTGCGTGTCTTATACTTGCAAGATCCCACAAAAAGCTAAATAAATAAAAAATTAAAAATCTCACAAAGTGGAAATTTAGTCCATTTATTTGGAACCTTGTGGTAAATATTACTGTAAAATTTGAACCCGATCGGATATACCGTTCTCACGTTATAAGTTGATAAGTTAGAGCTTTTCGTTTTAGAGCGTCAAAACACGCTCTTTTTTCTTTCATTCCTAAAAAAAATATAAGCTTGCCGGTGTAGCTGCGCGAACAGTTAGGATTCAGTCGGTAGATTTCAGTTAGTAGATGTCATGTACCGAACTACCTATTGTCACATTCTCTGAACGATGTAAATTATCATCTACCAGCGACGTTAAAAACATTCAATTGTAACCATTGTATACAACAATCAACGTCTATCACATACAACACATAACAGATTAATGTTTTCAGGTTAGCTGGTATATATAACGTTGCGAGAGCGACGTGACTCTGATGCAGGGCTTGTATAGCACTGACCCCCACCACTTGCTGAAGCAACCGACCGCGCCATTACCACAATAAACCTTCTGCGCACTTCAGAAAACCATCAAGGTTTCTCCTCTAAGATATAAAATTGTTACATATAAAATTATTGCTATTGTTAGTTAAGTTAGTTTAAGTTTTATGTTTTGTAATTTGAGGATAAGGAAGAGAAGAGGAGAAGGAAAAGAAGGAGAAGAAAAAGATGGACGAGAGGGACAACAAGAAAAAGAAGAAGGCGATGGAAGAGAAGGGGAGAAGAAAAAGATGGAAGCGGAGGACGAGGAGGAAAGGAAGGAAAAGGAGGAGGAGGAGATGGAAGAGAAAGAGAAGGAGGAGAAAATATGGAAGAGAAGAACGAGAATAAAAGAAGGAAAAGGAGAGGTAAAGGAGGAGGAGAAGATGGAACAGGACAAAAAGTAAAAGGAGAAGTGTTTGAGGAGAAAATGGAAGAAAAGGACGAGAAGGAAAAGAAGTAGGAGGAAGGAGAAAAGATTGTAAATCAAGCATGTTTTTTATGATAATTATATTAAAATTACAAAGAAACGTAATCTTGTATGTTGTAATTGAATCGAACAATAAATTAAAAAATAAATCTTATAATAAAATCTCTATTAACACGAATTAATTTAAAAATAACAATAGGATGGATAATTTAATAAAAATATTCAACTATAAAAGTGAAAATTTAAGTGAAAGTGTTAATTATTTAAAATAACATGAAAAATGAGAATAAAAGAACGAGGTTATACATATATAGAAAAAATGAACACATTTACAAAAGAATCGCTACAAATAACAATGTACATCAGTGTTAAAATGTATCAAATACATTTTAATAAAATAAAAAAGAAACAATTTAATGTTCATGATAATTTTTAAAACACAACAAAATCATCGTTTACAGTTGAATAAGTTCGGTAAAAATAAACTACAGTCTTAACAAATAATGTTTTATAGTGTTTAGAAAACTATTCCAGACGAAGAACAATTTAAATCTAATAAAACCATTAACCTAGTTTTATTACATAGTAAAACATTACCGTTTTAGTTGGTTCTCTAAGAAGATTAAACTAAAATAGGTACTTTTACTTTGTTTGTCAAGTGTACGTAATCATTTTTACTTCTTGTATCATGTTATTACATGTAAAGAAAAGACAAACTTAAACTTAAATAAAATTCGTTATTGGAAAGTACGAGAAAAATTTGTTTTACTTTTTATTGTAAAACAACTTGTTCATCGCCAACAACTTGTAAAATCGCCTAATTTACTGTATTTTTATGCTGTACAATATAAGGTAAGAGCTATGTCTGCTGAAATTCTTAGAAGCCTGTACTCTTGCGGTAAAATTTTTTTTCAAGATAACGGCTGTAATATGCATTTGGCAAAAGTGTATCAAAGTTGTGAAACTTTACAAAACCTAAAACTTTTATTTAATATATGATTTTTTTGTACAACGCTTAGTTCAGCATCAATTTTTTTTTGTAGTTTACTCTGTATTTTTTCATCAAAATCGGAAAAAATGAGATTTTTTAATATCGTGGCCTCCTTATGCATTTTACAACAGATGTGTATAAAACTGATGAAAGACAAATGTTTTTAGGTTCAGGGGGCCTGAAAACCTGTATATTCGGTGAAAACTCGATTTCGAAAAATCGACATGAAAACAACACTTCCTTTCCAATATATTTATATAAATGTAAGGCAAGAAAAAGTAAGAATCAGTTAAAAATAACATGATTTAAGCATTTTAGGATGTCAGAGAGTATAACGCAGACGGCATAAATTAAGTTCAAGTGGAGTACCAATGGTTTTAAAAAGACAAAAAGAGATAGAGCTTGAAATTACGTAGTTAGGGATGGAAAGCCTGATATAGAGTTGGACAGACAAGGGTTCGATAATTATTTTGGTCATGTCAGTAGAATGGAGGAAAGCATAAAAGTAGAGTGGAGGAAAGTGGAGGAAGTAGACGAGAATAGAAAGAGAGTGAACTGCCTAAAAGGGTCCTGTGTTGAAGATAGAAGGAAAAAGATAAAGAGGCAGACCAAGAGCGAATAGGATGAATTCAGTTATGGATGAATGAGGAAAATGGTGTAATGCCAAGAGAGCAATGGAGGAAAGATGGTTCTGCAATCAGAGACAGGAGGAGAGAATTTATTTGGTGCTCGACCTGAGAAAACTTGAACCTCAATATTTTACGTCATACTTTTAGAAAATACTACAAAATAATTAAAATGTAAATTATTGAGTTTTAAAATTGATAATTTCATCAAAGGTGAACTTAGTTCGACATTTTGTAAATACACTTCGCAATTTACAGGTGTAAAGCATCTGGGTTTATTTTTTCTGGCTTATAATAACCTGTCAATTAATTCTAAAATCGTTAGCTTACAGTTTAAAAATAAATGTGTTTATTAATTCTTTTTTCCATTTTATCAGGAAGTTTAAAATAATAAATTACTTAATTAACAGGTTTGTTTACGTCTTTTCACGATAAATTTTACCGAATAAAATTCTTTAAATTGTAAATTTCAGTTACGTTTCAATAAAATCAAGAACACATAGAAACCTAGAAACATAAAATAGAAACCTTTAAAAATATGTTTCCGACAATCTAACATCATTAAAACATAAAACCACACAATTAACTTCGTTAAAGTTATTTTTGGAAACGGCTTTCCAATCGGAAATTAAATCGTACATTTTCAATTTACAGATTAATGAAACAGATACGGCAAAATTCAATCCAACTTTACAATCATGTTACCAGTTCTGTAAACACGACAAAAATAAACTCATTAATTTCTTTTTAGAAATGTATCGACCAATATAAAAGTAATTTAATCAATAGATTCACGTTTGTTGTAAATTTTAAAACTGTAGTTGATTTAAGATGATATTTTTCTAAAAAGTTTTATAGGTTATAATTATTATTTTGGTCTTTATTAAAAACCTTACATTTTGCTGGTATTTCTAGAACGATAGCCGACTAATTTTGCACAGGCCCAAAAAGTATTAGTCTCCTACGACTCGCTACGTTACTACAGTGTGTGTTATATCATTGTGAGCTTCAACGTCCAGGATCACCAACAGCTTCACCTCGTCCCTGATATTCCAGCGTTACTGCATATGCATATAAGTAAAAGTGAAGTAAGATTACGTCATACAATAAATTGACAAGGTAAAAATGTATCAAAACAGAACAATAGAGAATTAGTAAAGTATCGTATTTATAGATGCACTCTGTCGTTTTAATGCGCTCGTGTTCTTCTGTGAGTGAAGTAACAGTACAAGTAGTAAGAAAAAAATGCGAGTCAGCAGTTTTTCCGCTAAATCCATTAACCTTCAAGCTTACAATAATTTGACATTTATAATATAGTTTCGTGACCCACCGGGTTGGTCTAGAGGTAAAGTCGTCGCCGCGAATCAGTTGTTTAACAACGGATTTACGGACATGAAGGTTCCTGGTTCAAATCTTAGTAAAGGTAATTACTTTTTTACGAATTTGAATACTAGACAGTAGTTACCAGTGTACTTTGATGGTTGGGGTACAATTAAGCATACTCTCTCAGGAATGGTCGGCCTGGGTCTGTACTACACCTCATTTACACGTGATACACATCATCCTCATCTCATTGGGTCATGGGGTTGCTAATTGTTCTGAATTGAACAGATTGCAACGTACGCACATTAGAGATTTAAAAAAAAAGTTTAGCCAGTTAACAGCTAAGTTATTTTAACATCTTTTTAGAGGAAAAGTCAATGAAAAATTATTCTTCGTGTCGAATATTGTAAAGAAAATTTTTTCAATATTTTTCTCACAAAATAACTGAATGAATCAGTTATTTCAGAAAGCCCATAAGTCAAAAATTAACTTCTGGAAAAATTAAAAATTTGGTAATTTGCTACGTTTCCAATAAAATCAGTATTAAAAAATAAAATTTGGTCATAGGGCTGTTCCCTTATATAAAATGTGTACTTTTGTCTTTTTTAAGATCAATTAATGATTTTTAAAAAAATTGAGAATTTTAACTTAAGATGTTCCTGAAATTGGAGTTAAATGCTAACTTACATTAGAAGAAAAATTTGAAGAAAAAAGTTCAAGAAATATTTTTGTTTTCAGGACTATTCGTGTACTTTGTTGCCATAAACAGTAGTTATCTCCCTTAAAAAAAATTGTTTATAGAAACTTTGAATAGCCTCGTCCACTACAAAGTAGAGCTTCGAAAAATTGTCCATTTTCATTTTTTTAATTAGAAGAAAGCACTTTATATCCTTAAGGATAAGCCTTTTGTGTAGTACCTTTCTGATTACTAAGGAAAGCCAGATTTATGTAATTTTTGTAGGAGTGGTGTGTTACATTCAGTTAGTCCTCAAGTGCACTGAAGAAAAAAGTACAATTTTGACTTATGGGCTTTCTGAAATGACTGATTCAAATTATTGTGACCAAATTACTTAACTTTTTGGTAAATTTATATCCTGTACTAAACTATATAGCTACTTAATAAGTTAAAAATAAATCAAGAAAAATTTACCTGGATTATTTATTTCAAAAATTTCTCCAATGTTCTTAAGAAAAACACTATTTAAAGTCACATAAGGTTTATATAGGCCTACTTTTAAATATCTTGTACGTATGCACCGTTCGCTTTAATTTTAATAGCACAAGATTAATTTAGTAAACAATATACTTTACTACAAAGTCCGATACCTAGATTAATTGCTTCGAACTGGTAAATTTTAAAATGATTTAAAAAATAGTTACAGATTAAATTCAAAATAACAATAGTTAATAAACAAAATGATGATTTAACATGACAAAGGAATGTTATCTTTCGCATAACGCTACAAAATTTTTAAAAATAATATAGTAACTTTAAAGTCATCGATCATTAATATTTTACAAATACATAAAAAATATCTAAACGTATTGAAGATGAAACAAAAACATATAACTATGCCCACTTCCTAATTTGTATAAAAAATTTGAATGATTTAATTCTAAATCTCTAAACAAACTAAGATTTTTATCACGTTAAAATAATAAAAACAAAGCAGATAAAATTTTGTTAATTAAGTTTCGAGTACTCCATAGGCTTACTACAATTTATTACAGCAATAAATTTTTGTGATAATTTTATAAATTATTGAGCTGCTCCAGTACACCAGGATGGTTATTAAAAGCTTAACCTAATCCCTACGTTTAACTGTCAAAGCCATCAGTGACTAACTTCTCCCTAATTAGCTAATTACTAATTAGCTAACTTCCCGATTACATGGAAAGTTAAAATTCAGAACATTATTTCCACAAGTTTTGATCAGAAAAACTAAAGGCTTTTAATTTCTACCGGTTACTTTTTTAACTTTCATACTATTTACAATCGGTAAAATTATTTGCCCATAATGGGCAGGTTGAGTGTTAAATTAATTGCACTCGATCTGTTGGTTCGAGGGCTACAAAAAATAGTTCTGTTTCTTATCACATAGTCAGCCAATTATATAAATGAACTATTTAAGAACAGAAGAGGTAGAGGTGTGAAAGACACTAGTCAGAGTTATCTCATCTGAGAGTAATGAATTTCACTATACAGCCAGACCTTGGGGTGAATGAAGTGAAGGCGTCATTTGCAGGGTGAAAAGTGGATGTTTTTCAAAGGGTCTTGCATGCTGATGAGCTTACTGTTTCAACTCAGTGAAGAAGGCAATTGTAAACCACACTCTTCGTTTTTAGTAAAACCTCTAGAGGTTCAAACTAGCCTTTCATCTGTTGACCTAAACAACAACAAAATTATTTACGTATAAATAAATTTTCTGTCTTTAGAACATAAAACTTGATGGAGATTACGCCCACTGGCGCAACTCCAATTTTAAAATCGACTTTCATTGTTGGTGAGGTTAATTTTCAATTTTTACTTTCTCTTGCCATACATGAATATGTAGAGAAGGAAAGTTTTCATGTCTATTTTTCGAAATCGAGTCTTCACCGGAAATACACATTTCAGGTGTAAAGAACTTTTTTTACTCCTCACAAGGGATTAGCCAAATTTGTAAGGAAACTAAATTATCCTCACGAGAGTATGCCAAATTTGTTGTGAAATAATTAAATCATATATTAATATTACTGAATTAACTCTTGCTTTATTTAATTTTTTAATTCTTCACAACCTAAATCATGTTTACATACGTTTTAATGTTTCTTGTTAAATTTGTTACTTTTAAACATGAAAAAATTATCTTGTAAGTTTTAAATTGTTGTTCTTTTACTATTAATTTAGTATATTTTGTATAGTCCCTCTTCATTTATGTACATATTTTTATATTTTAATAATGAGTGTGTGGACCTTCCATCTTTGTCGACTTCTAGTACCACACTAAAATAATTTACAATTCTATTTTCTTCTTCTTAGTTGCCTAGTAACCATATTTTGTTAATGTAAATTAAATAATTTTTAAAGTATTTATTTTAATCAGCTGGAGATATCTATTTTTATTTCAATAGACTCAAAAATAAACAACTCCAGGTGTGCATCAAATTTGTCATATTACACAGGCTACAGGAACCCAAAAAAGTTTTTATTTATTGGTGTGTGTGTGTGTGCGCGCGCGCGCATGTAAATATCTCAAGAACGGAATATCGTACGAAGTAACAGGATAGGAGCAACTTTTTACTTTTTTGCGATTTTCTCATAAAAGATCCTGCAATTTTTTTAAAAATCGCCTTATTTACTACATTCTTTTGCTCTACAAGATAGGGTAAGTCTCATGCCGGCTGAAATTCTTGGGGCTTTGCTCTCAAGGTAATTTTTTTAGATTTCAGCCAGAACACTTGATTTTAAGTGTAAAAACGCATATTTTTCAGTTCTCCATCAATCGTCCTACTTGAATTGCATGTCTCATTTTCTCCATGAACAGTTAACAGAATTCACTTGTTTAATAGCTAAATACTAACTGTCTCTGTGGACCAGTGGTTAGCGTGCTACGCTGCAAAGCGGAGGTCCCGCGTTCAATTCCCGGCCAGGGTCTGGAAAATTATTACAAGTCAAATCCACCATTCCTTAACTTAAAGAAGTCGCTAATAACCAAGATGTTGGTGCGACTTAAAAAAAAATAGAAAGAATACTTTCCTTTTTTTATGAAAGAAACGGAGACAGCTTGGAGTAAGTTATCCAACAGGAATTTCGGTAAACGGTAAGTTTGAATTATTAAAGAACATATTGGTGCTCCGGATTTTTTTGTTTTTCGTTTTATATATGATAATTTTTCAAATAACTACTAATACAAACGATAGAAAACAAGACGGATAGAAAAAAATAAGTATTGAAACAATGTCAGACCTGATCGAGAACCGAACCCAGAACCCTTGACGCAGAAGGCAGTTGTGTTGAAACTCTAACGGGCCGGCCTTTCTGTTAGCACCCTAAGTGAATAATATGTAGAAAATTAGTCTCAGTAGTTAAAAACTTCCAAAAAAAGTCAGAGTTTATTTATATAAGGTCTTGCTTCAACGGCTATTACATAATTTTACATTAGACGACTTCAATAAGTGCATTACAACAACTGTAAAATAAAATTACGAAACATACTTTTAAAGCAGCCTACGAGCAAACAGATTGACAAAACTAGTTTCTGTGTGAGAACACATTACACTACTGTAATTCTACAAATAAATTATTTGTTAATGACTTTTTTGTTTTAAACTAAGAATTAAGCCTGTCTACTGCAATAAAACTCGCGACAAAACAAATCGATCTAACTTGTTTTATTTTTCAATTTCAGCGTTCAGATCTTCTTCATGTGCTTCACCTTAATTTTTTTGTTAATAATTTTATTTACTGTCAGTTGAACTACCAAACTATAAGTAAATTCTATGTAGTACAATAAAATGGCTTTAAAGAGTAAGAGTTTATTGTTCTCGAATAGAATTTAATTTAAATATTAACATGAAGTCTCAAATATTTGAAGTTGAACTTCAACAAAGCCTATAAATTAATTGTCGTGCCCTTCAACAAAGGAATATATTAATTGAAGCAATTATTTAAAAGATGATAATAAATGCAACGGTAATAATGACAAGAAGTAGAACGTTTGCATTTAAGTTGATCAAATTGAAAAAACATTAAACAATAATCAATTGTTTTTTTGTTGTTTAGATCTACTATTGGTATTTAGATCTATTTATTGGTTTGAGCCTCTAGAGGCTTTACTAAGTAAAACGAGGAGTAAAATGGTTTATTGTTTTCTACACTGTATTTATATAATAAAAAATGTAGAAAATTTAAAATTCTACAACTTTTATTTCAATCATTTTTTATATAAACGCTTATTTTAGCGGTAATTAGCAATTTTCTGTTTTTTTCCTCACGAAAACGTGAGAAAAATCGATTTTTTTAAGATTTGAGCCTTAGTATGCATTTTACGACAAAAATGTATATAATTAAATTTATAGGAAATTAAAAGATCTACAACTTTTATTTAGAGAATTTTTTTCTACAGAGCCTAGTTTAGCGTGAAAGTGATTTTCTGTATTTTTAAGCCAAACTGAGGTAGATTTTCATTTTGCGTCATTCGCTCATGATTAAAATTAGGTTATGTTTATGGAGGTTAGTTTTTTGTTTATTTCTAATGTTTTATTACTAATTTTAGGTTTATTGTTAATTATTTGCATTGGCAAGAGAAAGTTGTGTGAGTGTTTCACACCAATTTTTTACTTTCACTTGCCTTATATTAATATAGTACAGGGAAGGAAAGTATTGTCTTCATGTCGATTTTTCGACATCAAGTTTTTTCACCATGTATACAGGAAATTAAAAACCCTACAATTTTATTTCAAGCATTTTTCTCTACAGAGCCTAATTTAGAGGAAAATACTGATTTTCCGTAATTTTAAGTAGAACAGAGGTTGATTTTCATTTTACCCATTCACTTACGATTAAAATTAGGTTATGTTTTTCATTTTACACTGTTTACTTATGATTAAACATAGGTTATATATTTATTTAGTACTTTTTACATTAACAAGAGAATAGTCATATCAGTGTTTCACACAAGATTTTTTTGAAGTTACGGTACGCGCAGGAAATATTGATTTCAATATAAAATGATTCAGAAGGACATAAATATATTTAATTTATCATTTGAAGTAATTCTGATTCATCCTTTAAAATTATTGCGCAAAAATAGAGGTTTATAAAAATAATACAATAATCGGCCTTTGTAGAGTTCACCTCTTCTAACAAGATGACTTTCCATGAAACGCAAATAATCAAAGTTAATTAATTATTACATAGAACAACATAAGTACTGTTGCATAATGTTGCAATTTATGAATAGAACTAAAACATATCATGTAGGTTTTGTAATATTATAGGCTACTATATCATTTTGTAATGATACATTTTTATCAAATGATAAGAGAACAATCTAATTAGAAAGATTGATCGAATTTACTTTAGTGTCCCTGAAATATCGTCATGTTTAGTGCATAATAATCACGTACATTAAATAAACGTGATGATCGTTAGTCACGTGATTATGCTTGTAGTACTACGATGATTTTTACCTATTAATAATTTGCAGGCCTTGTGTAAAAGGAACTAACGAATTTTTAACATGATTGCAAATTGTTTCATAATATGAGTAAAAACAATGTTTCGCCATTTTAATATCAAAAGAAAATTGATCTAATTTTCTTTTTATCAGGAATTTCCAGTCTAGTTTACGTAGAAAATTATTAATTTAGGTACTCAAATTACGAGGTGTGGCTATTAAATAACGAGACTGACGTTGTAAAAATTTTATTTTTATTTTATGTATTATCACTTATTGTCACCTTCAATATACACTCCTTCTCTACCCCTACAACGCTCCATGCGAATTTTCCAGTGTTGGAAATAGTGCTGGAAGTCATCTTCTGTCAGCTTTTTTAGGACACGTGCCGCTTTCTCTTTTACAGTTCCCACAGACTCATATCTTGTCCATTTTAATGCAGATTTCACCTTAGGGGACAGGTAGAAGATAATAACATGTGATGAAGCGTGATTTTTCGTACGACGGCTCTTGAAAGTTTAGCGGCAATGAGCAATTTTATGTTTTTTTGACGCAAAAATTGTAATTTTTTAAGATTACGGCTTCAATATGCGTTTTTCAGCTATAGTGACTAAAGCAAAGTTGTAGTGCGTGTAATTACCTACAATTCTGTATTAAACATTTTTTCGTACGACGCCTAGTTTAGCGGCAATTGACAATTTTATGTTTTTAGACGAAAAAATTGAATTTTTTAAGATTACGACTTTAAATTGTTCCATTTTGTACAGATAAACTTTATTACAAAAACAATAATACTCTTGTAAAAATAGTAACGATCCGTTTTAAACAACGAAGATAGCTGATATTTTGCAAACACAACATTACAGAATGAAAATTAAAAGGAAAATTGTTCACCGCAATTTCAGTTTTACTCTTCCTACATTCGTTTCTCGCAGATGCTTACTGCCATGATATTCTGAATAAACTGTACACCTATTGAAATAATTAGTAAGCTTAAATAAAAACAAAAACTGAGTCACATTTTCGCCTTAATTATGAACGATCACAACGCTCACTATTGCGTAACATTTATCATTAATATACAACCAACCTTCTACGAAAAGGCCTGAACTAAATTTGGGACAATGTACCTTCAATTAAGCACGTTTTAAAGGAGGATAATGACCTGCTGAAATTATAAAATATATTTTCAATCTTATTTCATTTTGTTCGACAGATGTAAATATGACCTACTATGAAATACAATCATTACATTATTTATCTTATTTTATAGATCTACAAGTGGTTAAACAAATATTATTTCAAGTGAATACATTTATTAAGTACAGGTATCTCTTGATTTACGCGGTTTAATCTTTCCGAAAAATTCAAAACCACGTAAATCAGGACCACGTTTTTCAAAAGATTACACTTTAAATACCAATATGTAATGACTTGTTCCACAGCAAGGATTAAAATAATTTTAAAACGTTGATTTGGCTTTTACATGATTTAATTTAAACTAAAATGACAAAAATATTACAGATCGAGCACAAATAAAATAAAAAACCAGTTTCTTACACCTACAAAAATCTCACATACTGTACAGTTTTTGTATCATTGATATTTTTTTAAATTTACATAGCATACCTTTATTTTAGCTTGATTTTTTATAGAAAACATCCAGTTTTGTCTCTTTAGTTGAGAACTTGAGTTTGTCAAGCGTCATTCGATAACAATTAATTAACGTTACTTTTGATCACTTCATCACTTCTCTCAGTTTCGAGATCATTTCATTTATGTATTCAGAGAATTTTTCAAAAGGTTTACGTTAAGTTTTCACACCCAGGGCTGACAGCAACATGGGTGTAGAACAAGACGGTTGTAGTATATTGAGTCATTGCCTGTCTGTACACTAATTCCTGTTCTACCGGCATGTTGAGAAATCAACTTCTGCCTCTATCGCTATGAGATGTTCATTATCCAACGTCTGTTTATCACTTTTAATAAGTTCTTCAATGTATTTTTCTTTGCTTACGTATTTTATCGCATAACTTTAAAAACGGATGCTAAAATGTTTAAAAAGTTCTAAAATGTCGACCGCGTAACTTCAAAATCGTGGAAATCAAAACGGGTAATTCTAAGGTATGCCTGTAATACAATTTCCACATTTTCAAACCGTTCTCCTTATAAAAATACGGTATGGTTATACCGTATTATCTTCCTCGTCTTCAGTGCTATTTCAATTGAGGCTGACGATAATTATAGCTAAATTCTTTTTATACGTAGTGTTTATGATGAAGTGAGGTATTTCCATCTGTACTTGTTCAGTCTTCGATGTTCCGTTTTCATGTTTTTTTCTTCCTACCTATTCCTCGCTTCCCTCAAACTTTCTTTTCCAATATCAATTAAATATCCTCAAACAATGTGTGAAATATTATGCGTATTGTGAATCATTATGCTATTTTAATGATTTTAATGATTGTAATTATATTGTTAAAAAACCAAGGTCTATCTGAATCCGGATGTTAAAGCTCTCTTGAAGGGCGACTTCCTAGAATTACTAGGCAAACGATCTCGAAGGTGAATGAGAAAGAAATTTCGAACGGTGAAAAAGCGGAAAAGCCTAGGGGAGTAAACTCCCAATGAAAATCCAGTGGAAAAACTGGTCAACGGTCTCAAGACAGAAGAGGATAGACTCCCAACGGTGAAAAGAGCGTAAGAACCTATAAGGTGGGATTCCAAATGAAACCCAGGTTGCGTTAAGACACTCTTAGATAGGACCCCTATCACTGAACTACCTTAGAAGGCATTGGTAACGCGTTTGGGGGAAATATAAATTACTTAAAGAACTCTAAATGGCCTCTGAAATTTACACAACATTCCGTTAGAAATTATTTCACCACAGTAACAAACTTTTACGCAATCTATACACACAAAACCTTCCCAGAAATCCCTACAGACGTCTACCCCGACGATAGTGTAGGGATATCATTTTGAATTAATTAATTTCCCATAGAACATATAATTATGTAAACTATTTATGAAAAATTTACAGCTGAAAGCCTATTGTTGAGTGGTAATCTCCTCTAAATCTTAAAGCGGGTTTAATTTCATTTCATAATCATCTCATTCACTCGTTTTTTTATATTACAGTTGAGAAATTTACAAATAAAGTCAAAAAATCATTAGTAATAATACACTTTTTTAAGAAAATTCCTTTAATTCTTTTTTTAACATTTCTTTAATATTACGGTAATAGAAAAAAATTTCAGTAATTTATGCTACATATATTGTACGGTTAATAAATCATTATTGTAAAAACAAATACGTTACACGTTCAAGGAAATCGTCTCATTATTTATAACGATTCTTTTCATTTTTATGTAAAACATAGAATAGTAAGTAATAATAATATTATTTTTAGAACAAGAACTAAAAAAAGAACAAAGAAGAAATGAACACGTGAAGGTTAAAACAAGGCGAAAAAATTTTACAGTTATTTAAATTTTTTAAATAGCCTATGTTACTACAAAAGATTCTAATACATCTGAACAAAAATCGTGACAAAAACCTTAAAAAGACTAACTGAAATTGTACTAGTAAATTACACATAAAATATTCTCAACTTATCAAGAACAATGGATGAAATTTGTAAAAAAATTTATTGTTAATTTTTTTAAGAATACAATAAACAATTCATTAAAATTAACTATGAAAAAAATTAATGAATACGTCGTAATTTACATATTATTTGTCATTGTTCCGTATTTTAAGAATTAAATTTAAACATCCTAAGTACCTCTTCTTTAAAATAAAATAGATCATTAATTTATAAACTTGTGTGTATGTATTGTTTCATTGTAATTTTTGTAGATATTTAATGTCAATTTTTAACATAATAGAAGTATTATCTGCCCATAACAGACAGATGGAGCATTAAATTATTTACACTTGATCTGCTAGTTACAGGGCTACAAAAAAATAGTTCTATTTCTTATCACATGGTCAGCCAATAATATGAATAAAGCATTTAAGAAGAGAAGAGGTAGGGGTGTCAAGGGGAAACTGTTTTTTGTATCCCGCCAATGTTAAATTTGCTATTTTTAAGTACATTTTTCATAGGATTGATGAAAGATACGAAAATGAAGCTTTACACACGCATAGTTTTAGCTACTGACTTTTTTGCAATTTAATCTGTAGGACCATAAAGTTTTTAAAAGCATAAAGAATAACATAAAATTTTTACACTTTTTTCTACGGTTTTTTGGATATTATTAATTTTTTGAATAATGGTAACACTGGAAGGCTGGTAAATCACCTCATTCCTCGTTTTACTTAGTAAAGAAGTTTAGTTGGTTTGAACCTCTAGAGATTTTAATAAGTAAACGAGGAGTGAGGTGGTTTACTACTGCCTTCTTCACTGAATGGAAAAGTATACTTATCAGCATGCCAGGCCCTCCAAAAAGCACCCACTTTCCACACTGCAAATGACACCTTCACTTCATTCACCACAGGGTTTGGCTATATAATGAAATTCATTTCTCTCAGAGGAGATAACTCTGACTAGTGCCTTTTACACCTCTACCTCTTCTGTTCTTAATTAGTTCAGTCATATAATTCGCTGACTACGTGTAAAAAACAGAGCTATATTTTGTAGCCCTGAAACCAGCAGATCGAGTGGAATTAATGTAAAACTCCACCGGCCCGTTATGGGCAGATTTTGAAAATACGAAAATTAAATGAAAAAATAAATAATAAATAATTAGTAAATAAAGTAATAGTAGTATTAGTAATGGTAGTATTAGTTAGTAAATAAATAATTTCTTAATAATAATTTTTTATTAAATTTTTATAATAATATTCATAAAAATAATATGAATATTATTAAATTTTTATAATAATATTCATAAAAATAATATGAATATTATGAAAATATGCCGTGTCTGAATGGGATTCGAACCCACTACTTCATGATGAGAGACCAGCACGTTACCAACTACATCAATGCGGCCAGATTAGCAAATATTTGATTTGAATATTCCTGAAGAACTAAAAGTTAAAGACATAAAAATGAAATATAGGTGTCTCAAGGCAATGAAGGAAATTTGGGAGGAAAGAAACAAAAAAAACATCAACTGGTTTTGGAAAATTGAAGAATAAGAAGTATTTTTTCGAGTAATTCTTGTGATTGAATTAACTTACTAAAAAAAGCAAATGATACTATTTATAAACTACTTTGTTAAAATACGCACGAATAGCATTGTCCGACAATTTAGTTCGCTTTCTCTTTGGTTTTGTTTAAACGCGAAAGGCTTTTAAGTAAATCATTCATTACAAAACGTTTTATTGTTTCCTCACGTGAACAAAAGATAAATTTGAAATATTTTAACCAAGTTTAAGTATTAAGTATATGCTTGCATATTGAATGAGGTTATTGATAAATTGGTAAATGTGATATTGCAGCATACACTATAAAATTTCCATATTATAAGTATATCAAAAATTAATAGTTTACTTTGTCTTGGAGCCCGTAACAGTTAGGTGGAGTGTTAAATTATTTACACTCGATCTGCTAGTCTCCTGGCTACAAAAAAAATAAATCTGTTTCTTATCACACGGTCAGCCAATCGTATGACTGAAGCATTTAAGAGCAGAGGAGATAAGGGTGTAAAAGATACTAATCGAAGTTATCTACTCTGAGAGTAATTAGTTTCATTATACAGCCAGACAAAGTGGTGAATGAAGTGAAGGTATCATTTGCAGGGTGAAAAGTAGATGCTTTTCGGAAAGCCTAGCATATAGAAAAGCACACTTTCCCGCTCAGTGAGGAAGGTAACGACCTCACTCCTCTTTTACTTAGTAAAATCTCTAGAAATTCAAACCAGCCTTTTGACCTAAACAACTTCATCTTGCCCTATATGAATTTATAAGAAAGGAAATGATTGTTTTCATGTCAAATTTTCGAAATCGGGTTTTTACAGGAAATTAAATTTAGGCCCCCTAAACCCAAAAACATATGTTTTTACCGAATGGTCTGTTTCTGCGTACAAAATATCTCAAGAACGGAAAATTAAAAAAGTTGAAACTTGGAAATTAAGTTAGGTACTATAAAAAAACTTTACACGATTATTTTCATCATAATCTGTCAACCGGAAGTAACGGGTGATTCAAAAAGAGCGCCGGTTTTTAAACGGCTGGTAAATGTTTGTTTATCGGTTGGCAACATTGTTAGACCTCATTTCTATTTCGGAGAACATTCCGATTGACGATTCAGTTGTAGTTTCTCTTGTTCGCAGTGTAGTACTCTCGCAGTCTGTGTCTAACCATGGAGAAGTTTACTATTGCACAACGAGTGTTAATCGTCAAAATATTTTACCAGAGTGGAGAGAGTTATGCGGCTACTGTCAGGCGACTTCGCGGTACTCCAGGACGCAATGAAGCACCGAATGAATCAACAGTTCGCAGGCTCATGAAAATGTTTTTTGAGACGGGTTCAACAGTCGACCTTAAAAGTTCTGGACGTCGTCGTTCTGGCCGAACTGAGCAGAACGTTGCGTTGGTTCGTGACAGTGTGGCTGTTAGCCCAGCAAAATCAATACGTCGCCGTTCTCAACAATTGGGTTTACGATGTTCTTCTGTACGGAGAATTCTTCGGTACGATCTCCAATATCACACGTATAAAATTCAGTTGACGCAACATTTGAAAGTGGCAGACCACCAGAAGAGACGGCAGTTTGTTGACTGGGTATTGAGAAAACGGCAGGATGATGACACCTTCGCAAACAAAACCATTTTCAGTGATGAGGCGCACTTCCACTTAAACGGTTTTGTTAATAAACAGAACTGCCGTATGTGGGGTTTAGAAAACCCTAGCGTGGTTAATGAAAGGGAAATATATGCACAGCGAGTGACAGTTTGGTGCGGCTTTTGGTCGGGTGGTGTCATCGGCCCTTACTTTTTTGAAAATCAAGAAGGACAAGCCGTGACAGTAAATGGAGACCGATACCGTACGATGATTAGGGAGTTTTTGTGGCGTCATTTGGATGGAATGGACATTGACGAGTTGTGGTTTCAGCAGGATGGTGCCACCTGTCACGCTGCACGAGAAACAATGTTGTTGCTCCGTGAACGGTTCCAGGATCGCATCATTTCTCGTAATTCCGACCATCAATGGCCACCAAGGTCGTGTGACTTGACGCCTTGTGACTTTCATCTTTGGGGCCATCTGAAGTCATTGGTGTATGCCAATAAACCCCGAAACATCAATGACTTGAAGGAGGAAATTCGACGGGTTATCGGGCAAATGGAAGTCGAAACTTGTCGTGCAGTAATATCCAATTTCATGGACAGAGTTGATGCGTGCCAGCGCAGTAGAGGAGGACACATGCATGACACCATTTTTCATACATGAAATCGGAAGGTAAGATGAACTTGTTGGCGTATTTATTTTCAGTTTTTCAATAAAATAAATCTCTTAATTTGATATATCAAAACCGGCACTCTTTTTGAATCACCCTATAGTAGTAGTTTATTCATGTAATTTTCCACTTTTATGCGATTTTCTCGACGAATTTTTTTTAAAAGAACCTAAATTACTACATTTTAGTTTTGTTGTTTAGGCCATCAGCCAAAAGGCTGGTTTGAACCTCTAGAGGCTTTACTAAGTAAAACGAGGAGTGAGGTGGTTTACCTACGCCTTACTCACTGATTGGAAACGTATGCTTATCAGTATGCCAGGCTCTCTGAAAAGCATCTACTTTTCACTCTGCAAATGACACCTTCATTTCATTCACCACAGAGTCTACCTGTATAATAATGAAATTCATTATTCTCAGAGGAGATAACTCTGATTACTGTCTTTTCCATTAGTAGATTTCCATTAGTAGATGCTTTCCAGGCTCTCTGAAAAGCATCTACTTTTCACTCTGCAAATGACACCTTCATTTCATTCACCACAGAGTCTACCTGTATAATAATGAAATTCATTATTCTCAGAGGAGATAACTCTGATTAGTGTCTTTTATATCTACCTCTTCTGTTCGTAAATGCTTCAGTCATATAATTGGCTGAACATGTGATAAGAAACAAGACTACTTTTTGTAACCCTGGAACTAGCAGATCGAGTGCAAATTATTTAACACTCCACCTGCCTGTTATGGACAACATTTTACATACAACGTTTAAAAGAGTTAGCCTACTGTTCTAAAAATGGCCATGCATATTACGTAAATGATTTCAAGAAAAAGTAAAGCATTATAATTTTTTAATCATTTCCTGCTAAGGAGCAGAAACAAGTACGTAACTCCCTAAATCAATAAATATTATTTCTGTACCTTTCCATTAGGGTGTAATTATTAAAATCAGCACAAATATTTTTAAAGTACGATAATATAAGTAAAACCGGGAATAAAGCAGTTTATTAAATTTTTTCTCACGGGTTAGTAGTAAGCCCACTCGTGCATACGAAAACGGTAATAGTTAACATAATTCAAGCACTCTTAGTATTTCGGATAAATTAAACTTACCTTTTCATATCAGAAAAATACACAACAAAAGATTCAAAATGGCTTTGTACACTTACACAATGAAAAGTTTAAGCGCAAAAGTATTATATTTTTAATTTTCCAGCTTACTATTTTGAAATTGAAGATGAAAATATAAATCATATTTTGAATTAGGCAATTCAGTTCTTAGATTTAACTTATCCTTTCATTTTATGTTACTTGGAAATTTTAATTCAATCTCTGTAAATCCCTCTTTAGAGAAAACAATCTCTAGAGGTTTCAATTTATATACCTAATTACTCATACTCTTCTCTCGAAAAGATTTTTCCCGTTCCGTTATGATGATATTTTCCACTCTTTTTAATGTTTATTTCTCCAAAATGTTTTACTTTACAAACCATTTAATTTTACATATTTCTAAAACACCACACCTTAAATATTTCTTTCTTTGCAGTTTTCACAAGTTTGAAATTCATAGAGTGATAACAGGGGCTGTTAATGACTCATAATTCATACTCACAACACATCTACTCATTGTTCTATAAGAGAAAATCGTAGAGTTAATGTAACACAAAAATAATAGTGATCGGAAAATTACTACTGTTTCAATAACCTTATTACGGGTAGGTTATCGGTTGTTATGTGCATTAATAACTGCGTATTACAACCGATAACCGACTCACAATTTACTAACTATTCAAGTTTAATTTACAGTGCATAATAACCATGTGTACCAACAACCTTTAATTTAAAACTGCATATAGTAACCAATAACCTTATTACGGGTAGGTTAGGTTGTTATGTGCATTTATAACTGCGTATAATAACCAATAACCTACTCACCATTTACTAACTAATCAAGGTTAATTTACAGTGCATAATAACCATGTGTACCAACAACCTTTAATTTAAAACTGCATATAGTAACCAATAACCTTATTATGGGTAGGTAGGTTGTTATGTGCATTTATAACTGCGTATAATAACCAATAACCTACTCACCATTTACTAACTAATCAAGGTTAATTTACAGTGCACAATATCCATGCGTACCAACAACCTTTAATTTAAAACTGCATATAGTAACCAATAAACTTATTATGGGTAGGTTAGGTTGTTATGTGCATTTATAACTGCGTATAATAACCAATAACCTACTCACCATTTACTAACTAATCAAGGTTAATTTACAGTGCACAATATCCATGTGTACCAACAACCTTTAATTTAAAACTGCATATAGTAACCAATAACCTTATTATGGGTAGGTTAGGTTGTTATGTGCATTTATAACTGCGCATAATAACCAATAACCTACTCGCCATTTACTAACTAATCAAGGTTAATTTACAGTGCATAATAACCATGTGTACCAACAATCTTTAATTTAAAACTGCATATAGTAACCAATAACCCTATTATGGGTAGGTTAGGTTGTTATGTGCATTTATAACTGCGTATAATAACCAATAACCTACTCACCATTTACTAACTAATCAAGGTTAATTTACAGTGCATAATATCCATGTGTACCAACAACCTTAAATTTAAAACTGCATATAGTAACCAATAACCTTATTATGGGTAGGTTAGGTTGTTATGTGCATTTATAACTACGTATAATAACCAATAACCTACTCAGCATTTACTAACTGATCAAGGTTAATTTTCGGTGTACACCAATATGTGGCAGGGAATGATGACGTCACAGGTTATGGTTAGTTTGAAATTTTGTAAATCATTAATAAATGTATTTTTAATGATTAATAAATTAACTTTGTTAATATAGTTACGTTATTAATTGGTTGTAAGCATTTTTACGATAATGAAAAGTAATATAAGGGCAAAATTGAAATATATACGAAAAAGTGAGGTTAAGTCAATAGATGATAAAAAATAACTTTTTTTAACGTCTGACTGTTCTGAAATTACTGCTAATGCAGACGGTGAAGGATGAAATGATATTTTTGTAGCGTATGAAAATATGTCGTGCCTGAATGGGATTCGTACTTAAGACCGCATGATGAGAGGCGAGCACGTTAAAGCGAGCAAAAATAAGTTCATATTCGGATTAACCACCCAAAAAAGTATCGATTTCAAAAAAATCTTTACAATCGGTGACGGGCTGTGATTCTATATAATTACCCCATATATGTTTATTATCATAATAATTTGCCCATAACAGATAGGTGGGTTTCAAATTATTTACTCAACTGTTTGTTTCAGGGCTAAAATAAATAGTTCTGTTTCTTATCACATGGTCAGCCAATTAAATGACTGAATCATTTAAGAACAGAAGAGGTGGAGGTGTAAAAGACACCAATCAGAGTTTTATCCTCTGGAAGTAATGAATTTCATTATACAGCCAGACCCTGTGGTGAATGAAGTGAAGGTGTCGTTTACAGAGTGGAAAATATGTGCTTTTCAGAGGGCCCGGCATGCTGATAAGCGTACTTTTCCACTCAGTGAGGAAGGCATGGTAAACCACCTCACTCCTCGTTTTTACTTAGTAAAACCTCTACAGGTTCAAACCAGTCTTTTGGCTGATGACCTAAACATCATAATAATATGAACATCAATAAAGCACAGCGATAATCAATACAATACAAGTTTGATAATCAAATTTGGAAAATCCATTTTTCTCACATGGTATTTGGCCACCTCACGCGTCGGAAAACCTTCAGATTTAATTGTGTACGCACCAGACGGAAAAAAAGACGAAACAAGGCTCTGTTTATTGTAGACACTGCAACACGAAATTAACTTCAAACATATTCTTGTGGAATGTCCTACCTTGAACACTATACGGAGACAATTTCACTTACCAGACAATTACAAAGATTGCGTTAATCACACACAGTACACAAAGACACTTTAGACTTTATACAATTTTTAAATATTCAAAGACAATTTTAGTGCAAATAAAAATGCAATTCATATAAAATAACCCACCGGGTTGGTCTAGAGGTAAAGTCGTCGCCAAAATCAGCTGTATAACAGCTGATTTTCGGAGACGAAGGTTCCAGGTTCAAATCCTAGTAAAGGTTGTTACTTTTATACGGATTTGAATACTAGACAGTGGTTACCGGTGTACTTTGATGGTTGGGGTTCAATTAACCATACTCTCTCAGGAATGGTCGGCCTGAGTCTGTACAAGACTACACCTCATTTATACGTCATACACATCATCCTCATTTCATTGGGTCATTGGGTTGCTTATTGTTCTGAATTGAACAGATTGCAACGTACACATACTAGGAATTAAAAAAAATATATATATAAAATAATTTATATTCAGTTTATAATTATATTATAATTTATAATTTAAAAGTCTAAGATTCAATTGTTAAGTGTAAATTTCATTTAATTGAATAACATCATTGTAAACCTAAAGTGTACTGTTATAATCTTATGTTATGAAATTAGTGTTTTTTATGTAATGGGGTCGCTAAAAACTTAGAATGTTGATGCGACCATAATAAACCAATTATAAATTTTTTTAAAAAATATTTTATATCCAAGAGCACTTCAATAAAAAAATGAGCACATAATAAATTGTTATAACGAGTTTTTTTTAAATTTAATTTTCGTAGAAGCAGCGCGCGCAGATTAAAACTAGAAGGCCTATATTATAAAAATGTAAATAATACAATAAACGGAACGGTGAATAGTGTTAAATATAAACAACAAATAATTATACAAAGGACATTTCTGAATCAGATACCAAATAAAAAAAAACAATAAAAAATAGTTTTATTACTCTTATAAAGGAAGTTCTTAGCATCCATATCACTCAACAGATATACAACATGTTTAACCTTTAAAGCAATAAACGGATACAGAATAATACTTCCTTGTCTAATTGTAGGTAAATTACTATTTACAACTAAACATATATATATATATATTACTATTATTATTATTTTTATTATTATTATTATTATTATTATTAAAGTAATTACAGGGTACAAAACACATTGAGGAAAGAACTTTATGTTATGTACAAATTCTCCATATCTGCATTTCTTATTTGTAAGGATTTTAACCTTTGAAAGTTTTAATGAATTCAAATTAAATAGTTTTTTGTAACACATTTCAAGGTTCTATAACTTAACTTAATTAACACTTTGTTAATGCAAGTTCATTTAATTCACAAGTTAATTTTACTTTGTCTTTAACGTAATTTATTAAATATCTTAATTATTCTTTTTCTCCCTCACATATTTTATTTATAATAAAAATTTGTTAGTTGAAAATTATTGTTCTTAAGTGTTAAAACTACACTATACAATAATGTTTTTTAAGTGTTATAATTTCACAAACATTAATTAAGCTATACTAAAAATTGATATATTTAAGACTTTTTCAAAATTTATTTTAAATCGTATTACCGTGACGTGTGTTAACGACACGGCAATTTTTGTACAGGAAAAGAGCGCGGATGAAGCTTCCAGGTTGGCACAGCGATATCTTTTATTAATACAAGACTAGCTTACCCGTTGGCGTTTTAAGGTGAACCCAAATAAATCAACACAGGTTACGTTCAACTAACAATGTCAAACTTGTCCACCTGTGATGCTGAATAACGTTCGTACCCCTAGGTGGAAGTGGTGCAATATGTGGCTTATGAGTTAACAGGCGACTAACTTGGAAGCATCATCTGCATACAAAATATTTAGAACTTAATCCCTACCAGAGGCTACTCTTCTGCTAATTAACTCTCGATCGAAATTCAACCTCCATTCCAAAATGTTAATATACAAAACCCTTTTGAGACCAATCTGAACTTACGGTGTCCAGCTCTTTGGAGTAGAGGCTTTTTTTGGAGCAGTAACTTAAAGTCGAACCAATCAAAATTCTTAAGACTTGCTTTTGGCGCTTCTTTTTATGTAAGCAATAAAACACTCCACGACGATTTAAAAATTCCGACATTAAAGGAACTAACCGCGTCCTTCTATAGTAAATTCCACGGGTGACTAGATGATTGCGAAGGACTAAGGGGTGTGCACGCTTAGACAGATTAAGGAATGAGAAAATAAGAATAAAAATAGGAATAAGAATTGGGTATTTACAACTTGAACGATAACATGAAGCATTATTACCAAAGATGAAGACAGCATACGGAAAGGATGTCAGATCATAGGATACCCAAGCAGGCGCACGGTATGCTCCAGGAGGGAAAAGGGGTACCGGTAGACCTAGGAAGAGATGAAGATAGATGATATAGTGTGTGAGTTCGGAACAGGCTGCGGCCTAATCCTTGTTTTGAAGAAAAAGAAGAAGAAGAATAGATGACAATCCAAACCAACTAGCCTGTAATCTAGTTACAAGGAACGTCCCAACCGTGCGACGTCTAAAACGAACATGAAGCAGAAACCTCTTGGTCTGAATAACAGACAATACCCGTTGTTATAAACCCAGAGTGTGCCACTGGGTACCTCTTCTCCTTAAAGTAAAATTCCCCACCGGCCTTTAAATATCATCTGTAGCTCAATGTACTGTTACCGTAATATAAAAGACAAAAACAATCGCATTACAGCTTGTTCATTTACGACTTTTGTTGATTATGGAATTGTTACGGTGGGTTTCAATTCATTAAAATTTCCAATTTTAATGAATTTTCAATTCATTAAAATTAAAATTGCTTGGAATCGAACTCTGAGTATTTTATTGAGTTAAAGCCATGAAGGCAATCAGAAGACTTTATTTATAGTGGCGTAGTAGTTAGTGCGCCAGCTTACAAAGCAGAAGGTCCCGGTTTCGATTCCCGGCAGGGTCTGGAAATTTTAACGCGTTAAAATTCACCGTTACAATACCGAAACCCATAGTAATCACTAATGAACACGTTGATGATGTGACAATATAAACTAAAAAAAATAATTGTACGTTTGGTCGCTAAGTAAAGTTCAGATTTAATAACTGGTATAATATAAAAAGTTCTATATTTTAATTAATGAAAAAATTTCAGATCTAAAAACACAGGCATAAACAAGTTAAATAAAATTTATAACAGAAATAAACAGAAACGATAAATAAAATCTTAAAGTAGGCCAATGTTAATGAGTTAAATTTATTTTCTTAATACAGAAGAAAGGAAGTTCAACCAGATTTCAAGTATTATATAATAAGTCACTTTATGTATTAAATAATTTATACTTTAATACAGTATCATTTTAAAAAGTCTGTTAACCTTTCTTTATTTTTGTCGTTATTATGGAATTGTTTTTAAATTACTTGTTTTGCAGTTGGATTGTCAAGGTACATAAAAATATGATTTCATTTTAAAGGTTATTAAATAAAACTTCCGAGAATTATGTTCATTATAATTTTTAATACTTTTTATTACTACAGTAGAGCGTCGATAATCCGAACGGCAAAAATTCGAACGTCATTCTAGGATTTTTTGATATTTTAATTTGCGCGAGAACGGTAAAAGTAAAGCACGGTTTACAATGTGTAGCATGTTCCATAAGCTTTTACGGCGTTAGAGACAGTGATGTATTAATACGAAACCCAGCAAGAATTTAGTCAAGTTCAGCTCTTGCTTCTTGTGAATGACGGCTGGCAGAAAACGAGTGACGAAACTCATCCAACCAAAAATTACCATGTAAGATTTTAGTGATTTTGTGGGGGAGAGGAACCAAATATGAATACCATTTTAATTTTTTGATTTTTCTGGGTTTCTATGACTTTTTAAAATTACTTGAATTTTATATCAATAGTAGAAATAGTTTATTTCACAACTAGAAAATACAAAATCTTAAATTTACAAATATAATTTTTTTTAAATTTTCTTTAGCGACATGATTTTAACAATTCACAAAACAGAATCTTAATATGGAATACATTGGGTTACAATTTGGAATACTTGGAATAGATACATAATTGCCTACATAGTTTTTAAAGCACCAAAGTATTAGCCCAATCAGTTTATTCACAGTAATCGCAGACAAAATACAACCAATCAGCGCAGTGCATTGTTCATGATATCAATTATTACACCTCGAGCATTAAATCCACTTTTCACCTTTTTTATCTTCATTGTAATCACCTTGACAAAACACGCTGTGTTTGGTCTGTTTGAATCCTGTAGTTGTTTCTGTCGGTATAACCAATGAAGCGAGAAGATCAGGATTTCCAAAGTCCTGTCTGGAAAAACTCTAGTATTTCATAATAAGACCCTATTCCATATATGGCTCCCTTCCCCTAAGGATTTAAGGTCTAGGTGGCTCAAAGGAGAATAGAATAGCAGTCTATCATTCAGATTATCGTTGGTCGAAGATCAATCTTAGAAATCAATTATTGGAGAATTTTAAATAAGTAAAAGAAATGAAGCCATAAAACAAAAGAAAGTATAATTTTGAATAAATAATTTAAATTAACAAATAATAAAAAGGAAATTAGCACAACGCCAAGATCTTATTGAATTATTAAAATGGATTCACAACATAATGATTTTAAAACCAGCAGATAAATTTTATAAGAGAATTAAATAGATACTATAAAACTTATTGCAACAATGGTCAAGTCACCCATCCGATCCAGGTCAATGGTGCAAGGCACATGTAAAACAGAGACTACAAGAACTTAAACTCGTAACTATTAATAATTATCATATTTAAATATTCCGAGCTCAGGAGAATGATATAAAATCAATTTAATATTTTTTTTATTATTGCAATAACTTAATAAATATTTAGAATTATAATTTAAAGTGTCATTAAATAAATACAATTTAAGAAATCAAGATCAGTAATACTTTTTATAAAATCAAATTTTGTCAATTTAATTTAAGTAATTTCAAACAGTTTTCAATTAAAAAACTGTTATTTAACTTCAATTCAATTGCGTTTTGCGTTTATATAATTATTTTCTTTAATTTAATTTTAAAATTAATTACAATCAGGTGTATTAAAAATTCCATAATTTAAATTTCATTATAAGACAAACCCTCCCTTAGATAGCTTCATCGATAACGGATATGAAGTGAAATTGTTAAAATGTGCAGAGAATGAAAAAAAAACTAGGATAAGAAAATCGGAAAAAGGATTGAAAACGGAAAAATTAACTTCATTTTTGCGACTTAGAATATAATCTCTTTGACTGATAAGGAGGCAGAAATAGTAGAACAGATGGAAAGATACAAGATTTCTCTCTTGGGTATCAATGAAACCAATAAAAAAGGATACAGGATACAATATTGAGATGAATATTTGAGACTATGTAGATTGAAGGGGAGTAGAAAATTTAGGATAGAGTAGGAGAAATACATGAGAGAGTTGGGATAGAAAAGGGTAAAGAGGATGTTGGCGATGAACAGGAAAGAATTTATAAGTTTTAAAGATACAACGATGGTTTAAACATCGATAGATAACGAAGAATTTTTTTTAAGAATCTGGATGTAACAATTAACATTATTTTCTAATTAAATCTACTAAAGATATTTCTTTCCTTATAAGAATAAATAAACAAATTATTCTTAAGCTGATTCGTCCTTTATAAATGCTAGTCAATCATCTGAGTATATGTTGAATTGGTCATTTAAATAAAATATATATATATAAATAAATATTAAATCCAAGAAGTTGATACAAGTTAGTGAAATGAAGGCTAAGGGAAAAGCATGTAGTTAATTATAATAAATAATAATCATTTATCATAAAGAGGCAGGAAGTTAACACTGTAGGAAAAGTAAAGTCTAAATCAATAAAACACGGAAGATTTAATAATACTTTATATATATTTCCGTTAAGAATTATAATATATATTTATGAAATTACATTAATTAAATAATATATGGCATAAATAATTATAATTTATACTATTATTATATCTACTTCTGACAACTACATATGCACACATAATTATTAAATATTAAACAAGGTTAAATTAATGAATTGTGTGAATTACTACAGTGATTTTTTTAGTCCTGTTACCCAATTGTTAATGTCTAGTAATTTTTTCCTAAGAAAGGGAAATTTTGTTATACGACACGAAGTTGGTAGCCCTACTCAACCGGTATAGATGCGGTAGTATGAGTTGATTCTCCTTGAGCTGTGTAAAATTTTGTGCCTTTTTCGGTCGTTTTACGAACAGAATGTATTTTACCTTAGAGCAACGGGTTTTCATTCTTGAGCAATATTTTGCTACGAAATCGTACGCGAGTATTAAAGAATAATTTCAAATTAAATTTATTGGTGTTCCTGCACCAGAAAAAATGTCAATTTCTAGGCTAACAAACCTGTTTCGATGGGCAGGTAGTTTTTGCGGCAGAAAACATAGTGGTCGACCGACTCTCTTGACAGATGACGTCGCAATACTTGTCTCTCGAAATCGGTTTGTTAGCCTAGAAATTGACATTTTTTTGTGGTAGAGGAACACCAACAAATTTAATTTAAAATAATTTTTTATACTCGCGTACGATTTCGTAACAAAATATTGTTCAAGAATGAAAACCCGTTGTTCTAGGTAAAATACGTTCTGTTCGTAACACGACCGAAACGGCACAAAATTTTACACAGCTCAAGAAGAATCCACTCACACTACCGTAGCTATACAAATTGAGTAGGGCTACCAACTTCGTCGTAAAACAAAATTTCCCTTTTTTAGGAAAAAATTACCAGACATTATCAATTGGGTAACAGAACTAAAAAATTACTCTGTGCAGCCCGTCACAGCTTCACGCGGGTATAATTTTGTTTTATTTCAATAATTTTTAAATTAGCGTTATGAATAAATTAAAAATAAAATTTTCCAATTTTGAAAAAAAAATAAATGCAATATTATAGACCTATTAGTTTGAAACTTCTAAACATTAAAAAATTTAATGGTGGAATACCCTTTTAAACCCCTTGGGAGTACATTTTGGAAATTGTTAGAAATAATTTAAAATTATATATAAGCGCTTTAAATTCGGTTATGAGTTCGCTGTTTCCATTTTTTGTTTTCTTTTCTTTCCATATTCCTTTATAATAAAAAAATTAGGTTAAATGTTTACCGCCAGTGATGAGCTGATCGACTGAGAAATCCTATCAGATCACAATTGTATTTACAGTTGAACTTCCATAATTCAAAAGTCTGTAATTTGAATTTTCTATAATTCGAATTCAATTTGGTTTACCTAGGATTTACTCGTTAATTTACATTAAAATTAGCGTCCATAATTTGAATATTCGTAACTCAAACTTCTTGTCGAGATTTGTTTTGTTTTTGACGCAAATGTGTACGGAAATTTTTTTTGTAGCCTGGAATAGAAAAAGGTTTTTTAAATTGGCCGCTAGAAATCCCATATCAGGAGTAATGCTCCGAGAAAAATCAGATCGATTAGCGATGCAACATGGTAATACCAAATTTAAACCCAGCAGTAGAAGACTTAAAAAAAATCGTCATAAAATCGTTCAAAAGATTAGTTGTGATTAAAGTGTTTCAGTTTCTAACAAACACTGCTAAAATTACAAGCAATCAATTATTACTACTCCTAATAAAAAGTTGCAGTTCAGAAGAATTGTTTAATACCATTAAAACCGAATTATTTTTAAATGTTTAACATCGTTTTCAAAAACTGATCAAAATTTTACTGTTTTGTTGTTCTGTATTTTGAATTTTCTTTGACTCGAATTAGTTCTTTAACCACGAGTTTGAGTTTGAGTTGATAACTCAAACCACGAGTTGAGTTATTCAACTGTTTTGATGAACGTACATACTGGTTAATAAAAATGTGGTTTTGTAAAGTGGAAAAAATCTCTCGCATAAGTTAAATATAACTTGGTAAATTTCATTTAAACAAACGTACCTACTCGTAAAATTATAAACAATAAAGAACATTCTGAATTGAATTATTATACATACTTCTGACTACATACGCACACATATCACTATTACATTTTAAACAAGGTTAAATAAATGTATTATTTATATAATTAACTAATTTATAAAATGTAACGGAAATTATAATATACATTATGGTTATTAATGCAGTAATTAATTTACAACAATAAGAAAGTACTTAGCTTTATGTATCGACTAATTTGTAATTGTTTAATGAACCGAGTATATGAAAGGTCGTTACTCATTGTTAATTTTATTGCAGACCTTTGTCAAGATCAATTTATTAGTTCACATTTGAAAGTTTAGTTATGTTTAAGATTGTTTATTATCTACAAGTGTTGTATTTGAATACTGGCCAAGAAGAAATGTCTTGTGATATTTTAATTTTGAAATGAAATTTTATAATGGCGGTCAATTTTTACTTTAGCTTGCCATATATGAATACAAGGGAAGTAAAGTATTTATTGTTTTCATGTTAATTTTTTGAAATAGAGTTTTCACTGAAAATATGCGTTTTATGCGTAGTCTGGTTTTGAACTAAGTGGAAGTACACACACGAGAATTTTTCACTTTTATGTAGTTACATAATTATCTGGCTCATGTTTGAAACGGAACATACAATGCGACACAATATCACTGCCTGCTCACCCACAACTTAGCCCACTGCCCGTTTTGAATTACAGTCCAACGTCGATTATCCGGGCTGACCTCCGGCTACACCCACCCCGGAAAATCGAAATCCCGGTTAATCCGAATACACCGTATTACATAATACATTTGTATCTATGAATGCTTATATACGAGGTATGTATGTATGTAAAGTCCAGCCTCTCTTAGTTTGTTCCTAATGTAAACAAATAATGATGTCACTGAGCATGCGCATTATATTAAAATGTGTACACGCTGATTAAAAAGTGACATCAAAATACTTTAAAAATATTTTTATAAATGAAATTTGTTAGGCCTACATAATATCATGGCTGATGTTTTTAGTACTTTAAGTACTTATAATTTAAAAAATAGTTAACTTAATAGGAATACGACATCCGTAAAGTCGCAGACTCTAGCGTGCACCCTGTAGTAGGTGACTTTTGTTTGTTGACAGTAGGAGCAAACTAAGAACGGCTGAACTGTATATTATATAGGTGCATAGGTGGACTCATCAAAACATTGACGGGCTCATCAGAATAAACATTGACTTTTAACGCAGATATTCGTAGTTTTTTGTTTACCCCTCCCTCTGAACTCCCCCATCCCTTTGTGGTATTAAACAAATTTATAACCTATTTTCATTTCGATTATGTCCAGAACCTAAATAACGAAATTCATTGAATTTGGTATAGCGGTTCTTACGTGATGCCGTAACATACAAATAGACAAACAGACAGATAAACAGACAAAAATTCAGCTGAACTTATTTTTGGTGACTACTTGGTAGATTTGGCGTAGAAACAAAATTTGGGGCATTTTGAAAAATTGTACAGAAAAAAATCACATTTTTATTTATATGAATATAGATAAACATAAATAAATCTCTCATCTCATACAGATATCAGGAGACATTTGCACAACCAAATTAAACGACACTGGAACCAAATCTGGTCTCGACATCCTCCAACGAAAATTCACCACATCAGAAAACGCATTTTTGAAAGCCCTCAGCCTCACTTGGAGCTTCGAAGGCATCAAGTTCTACTTACACGACTACGTATTGGACACTCTACGCTTACGCACAAATACTTACTGAAGAAAGAAAAACCACAAATTTGTACACATTGCAACACACCACTTACAATCAAACACATCATCACAGACTGCCAAACTACACAATTCACACGAACAGTATTCAAAATTAACAATATTTTAGCACTTAATTTAGTAGACAAAGTAGCGGTTCATAACACAATAATTTTTTTAAAATTTAACAAAATTTCAGATTTGATATAATTGTAAAATCACATTCGTTTTTTTTCATTGTGTCATTCCATTTTTTAGTTTTTATTTCACTGTTATCTAAATTTTAATAGAACTTAACTAATTTTTCATCATGTATTTATAAAACGTATCATGTATTTATATGTAACGTGGTCGCTAATGACCTCGTAGTCGATACGACCTTAAATAAATAATAAAAACAAAAAAAATATATAGATAAAGCTTACCTGAAGTACACTGGGCGTGAAATGAGATTTTTAAAAGTGGTTCTTGTTATAAGATGATAAATTCATTGATTAACTAAGATAAATTAATATGCCAATTGGCATTTCACCAATTCCTCTGACACCCATTATCAAAAAATAAACTTATAAATTTTATATATTTTTCAAATAAACACTTTGTAATATTTGTAAAATAATACTTTGTGTGCGTAATACATTGTACAACCATACACTGACGCAGAAGACCGTTACACGTGTAAGATGAAACTAACCATATAAACCGGGAGATAACCGCATGTTATTCTAAGAAATAAGGGTTGTAGTTGTAATATAGATGAATTAATTCAATTGGTTTATTTGAGTAAGAGCTGAGACCCTTTTAAAGGGTTGCACGCAGAAACCTGTTTCAGTTTAAAACACCCAACATAATTAATTGTATTACAATAAACCAACCTATATACTCTGTATTATAAAAAAAATCAATTCAATTTTACTTTGCGTTGAGTTCTTCTTTAGGAAAGTGAATACCGAAATATTTATTGTGCAAGTTGGATTATTCACTGAAAAATTTATCTAAATATGACGGTCACAGAAAAATTATTGTAAAGCGAAGTTTTTATATAAATTATTCTGAATAATTAAAGCACCTCTTTACTTCAATGGTAAGGGTGTTAGTTAAGGTTGCACACTATAAAACGAAAACTTCTAGGTTTGATTCTCGGCTAGGATTTTGAAATAATCGCAGCTTAAAACCCATTAGTTTCACTGTCTATTATTTAAATTCATATTAAAGTAATTACCTTTACTAGGACTTGAAGCAAGAAATTTTTATCTTTGAAAATCAATTATTAAATAGCTTATTTGCAGCGGTGACTTTACCACTAGACCAAGCGAAAATACGAGTATTTCTAAATATATAATGAATCCAGTCACAAAAGTTTTTTTTTTTTTAAAGCCACATAGGACTACATAACTTCATCAAACTAAAAAAAAGCTCATTTCAATTTTTGCGGTTCAATTTTTCAGTTTTTGGAGTCCTTTCCTGATGTTTCCTTCCTTGAACTTTCTCCAATATTCCCTCAGTCCATCCGATCTTTTCTGCCGTTCCTTGTCAGAATACACAACTTTCTGTCGTTTCGTCGGTTTCTGCTGGTTAAGTCTTGTGGTTTTCAGCCTGTGGTAATTTCCGGCTTTTGTTTTGAGGTCCTCAAGTGAGATTTGGAGCCCGTCCATGTTCTCCTTAATTTCCCTGATCCAGTGGGGCTCAGTTTTTCTGTTAAGGAAAAGGTTGATGATTTGTTTTGAGATTCTGGAAGAGTCGGTCCTCAAGAGATGTCCAAAGAAGGAAATTCTCTTTTTCCTTATCTGGTCTGCTAGAGGTTCTGTATTTCTGTATACTTCTTCTTTCGAGACGGGTTTCCATATCCCATCAGAAAAACACCTTTTGTTCAGGCATCTCCTAATGATCCGACGTTCCAATTTTGAGATTCTGTGCTCCGTGTTTATCTTCCTGAGACTGAAGATTGTTTCGCTGCTGTATGTGATCTCCGGAAGAATTACGGTGTTGTAATGCCGGAGTTTTGAATTTATTGAAAGACACTTTTTATTGTAAACATTTTGTGTGTGTTTTGCGGATTTTGCGAGTTTGTTGAATCTTTCTGTCCAGTTAAGTTTCTCATTGTTATTTCCTGTGATGTTTTTACCCAGATATTTAAAGTCCTTGACTAGATCGATTTCCCGATCACAAATTTTTACCCTGGAAATACAGACAGCGTCGCGAACCAAGATTTTTGTCACAAAATTTTATATAATAAATTTGATTTATTCAAAATCAAAATAATATTTATATTATATTATTATATTTATATTATTTATAATATAAATATAAAATATTTATAATATAAATATATTTATTTATTTATTTATATTATTATTATATTTATATTTATTATATTTATATTATATTATATTATTATATTATTTTATATTATTATATTATTTTTGTATTATTAAATACAGAAATACTTTAAAAAAATTAATTTATATTTCATAATATCCGGCATACCAGGATAATAATATATTAAAAAACAAAAAATTTAAAAATATAAATCAAAAGTCCTTTCATTAGAATTAACTTATAAAAATAAATCTACCTACATATTCAAATATTCAAGGATAAAATTCTAATAGAAATAAAAAAAATGTCAACATAAATTATTATTAGAGATGGATAACAGATTGACAAAAACAAATAATAAATTAAAACTGAAAAATAAACCAACAAAAATATTTTTTTAAATGAACATGTGAAAGGCAGATTGATGAAGATTATAAAATATAAGAAAATATAAATCAATGAAACGATGTTCCAACTAATTAAAGGTAAGAACCGTAAGATGACCTTGAATGATATAAAAATAAATATTACAAAACATTTCAAATAAAAATATTAAAAAATAAAACCAAATAATTATGATTACAATAAGAAATAAACGATGACCTTACATAAAACAGGGCAATCATCGTCGGTCTTTTATTCTTACATAACCTTTTAGTGACTAAACATCTTATTTTAACCATCATTAAATATTGTCATTCGAAGACCGCATCTTATAAAAACCACCGTTTTGCAACGTTTTTGGTACGAAAATAAATAATTTTACAAAAAAATTAACTGTAAAAAAGAATTATTTGTGACTTCAAAACGTAAAAGGTAATCCAGTCAATTATGGTGCATTGTAGCCGTCAATCATTTTACGAATACAGATTCCAAATTGATTTCTTATGGTTAAAATTTTAATTCACCGAGTTACGCACCCAATAAAATTTTATACGATGATTTAAAAATTTTAGTTTCAAATACCATTCACAGAATATATTGCTTGAGTCCTACCTCCGTGTAGTTGAAAGGAATGCAGTGCGTTGTTATGGTAGTGGGAGAATGAATGAGTAGTAGTGTTTCACAGCTGATACATTTGTAGTGGTAGCGTATACTAACTAGACTAAAAAAATATTCTTCATCCGGCGCATTAATTTAAAAAATACCTACCGGGTTATTAACTCGGTCGGATTCATAATATTTAACTTACTAATTTATATAAAAATATGTAAATAAATAAATGTAATAAATACAAATATGTTAAATACGGAAAGTTTGACAACAAATGTTTTGTATCAGAGTAATACAACAATCGTTCTCTCAGCATGCGTCACTCATTATGCACGAAGCTTAGAACCGCACAATACAAGTTATGTGAGGAAAGAATGATTGATACACATTTCAGTTTTGTAAGGGGATTTGGAACTTAAGATGCATTGTTTAGTCTGCAAATGTTATTTCAAAGGCCAGAGATATGAATTGGGACATTTTTACCGGCTTTATCGATTATCAAAAAGCATTTGAAGGTATACAACATGAGAAAATGATAAAAATTTTTGAAAAACACAATAATAGATCACAGATAGATTTACCATAATTTTTGGACTCCAATCCCGGCCTTTTTTTTAAAAAATGGACTGTTTGTTTAGTAAGTAACATACAAAATATTAAATAATTATTTTTCCCTCTGAAATATATTGGTTTACAATAATAATTTCTAAGTAATTTTATTTTCTAAATTATTATTTTTAAATAATGTTACCTAAAAGTAGGTACAAACTCATCCAAATATATATTAGATCTGGGTCTTGCGATTACAACATCTGTACCATCGGGTTCTTTTTCTTACCCTGAAGTTGGACGGGTGTGATATTTCTCAGATGATAGTACTTTTCCAAGGAACATCTCATTAGTTTTAATTTTTTCGTTAAGGTCCTCAGATAACATCTGTGAATTAACTTTTAACATCGCTGCATATAATATAATCAAGAGCTCTAAATCAAAAAATCAAAACAGAGCGAAATTTCCCGGTCACCGGTCCTTAACACAGATATCCGAAAATCCAGGACATTCAATAAACCCGAATACATGCTTAAATCCCGAACTGTTGGGCTAAACTAGGACGTATGATAAATCTAATCATAGAGAACTTAAAAGCATCTGTAACTTGTATTGAAACCAAACAGCTACCATACAAATTAGTTCGGAAGAACAAATAAATGTAATTAACATTCTAAGAGGTGTAAGGTAAGGATGTTTTCTTTCTCCACTGATTTATAATTTATAAGCAAAGGAAATATTCAAGGAAGCCTTACAAGGTACCGATGAAGGACTCCTACTCAATAGAGAACATAAACAACATAAGACTTGCAGATGATACTGTGATACAGTCGGACTTCTATAACTCAAATCCTCAAAGGATGGGGAGAAGAATTCAAGTTACAGAAATGTCGAGTTATGGAAAAATAAAAACAAAGCAATTGTTAATACAAAAAAAACAGAAGATTCCACATAGACTAATACAGTATTCTTCTACAAGATGTGGAATAAGACCGACTGCACATGCGCAATTTCGTAATACGGTACTGTACGTTGCATTTAGTTTAGCAATTTTGGTTACAGTGTTAAGTACTGTACAAATATTGTATTCAGTAGCCTTTTCCAAAATTACGCAGTATATGCTGAATACGGTGCATTGTACCAACAGATTATGTATGGTTCTATTGTTCTGTGGTCGACCAAAAATTCGTCGATTCAAAGAAAATCATTGTTTTGGTTTACGCCTGTTAGGCCTATACAAAGGCAACCAGATGACTTTAAAGGTCTGTTCCCTTTTATATACAGGGTGATTCATGAAGTTCTCCCCCCACTTCTACAGCACATTGTACTAGTAAAAATAATGAAAAAATGTTATATAAACATAGGTCCGAAAACGCTTCGTTAGCGAGTTACAGCTAGCGAAAGTTTCGCCTGGATTTCAGTTCACCAAGTGAAATGAGGTCTTCCTGGAATTGTGGTAAGGTAGATTAAGGGGCGAATTCAATCATTTCTTATGGTTTTTGATCTGATAAATTGAATAAAACAGGTCCCAGATCTGTAAGTTAAATAGTTTTTAAGAAAACCAGTGTCAAATGCAAAAAATGGAGTGAAAAACTTATTTTTTCATCTTTGGGCAAGGATAACTGTGTTATTTCACCAAGAAACAGTTAAAATTTTTCAATAAAACATGTAGAAAATTTTATTCTGAACAAACCGGTGTAAATTAAGTACACAGAAAGCGAATAGATGTTTGATTAAATGAGTTTTTATTCATAAGAGTACAAAGTAAAATTAACCGGAAAAACTAAAATGAAAAAATGTGTTTTTTTCACTCCATTTTTTTGCATTTGACACTGGTTTTCTCAAAAACTATTCGCTTTCTGTGTACTTTATTTACACCGGTTTGTTCAGAATAAAATTTTCTACATTTTTTATTGAAAATTTTTAACTGTTTCTTGGTGAAATAACAAAGTTATTCTTGCCCAAAGATGAAAAAATGTGATTTTCACTCCATTTTTTGCATTTGACACTGGTTTTCTCAAAAACTATTTAACTTACAGTTCTGGGACCTGTTTTATTCAATTTATCAGATCAAAAACCATAAGAAATGATTGAATTCGCCCCTTAATCTACCTTACCACAATTCCAGGAAGACCTCATTTCACCTGGTGAACTGAAATCCAGGCGAAACTTTCGCTAGCTGTAACTCGCTAACGAAGCGTTTTCGGACCTATGTTTATATAACATTTTTTCATTATTTTTACTAGTACAATGTGCTGTAGAAGTGGGGGGAGAACTTCATGAATCACCCTGTATAACGTGTTTTTGTCATAGAGCTTAGAGCGAATCAGTGTTGTATGGAATTTTGTTTTTGATCATGCTGTGCGTATTTTTAATTAATACGCATGCTCACTTGTATTGCTGGTTGTCTACGTCGGAGTACTTTTAGCGTAGACAGACTCTACTTAAAACAAGCGGAGAACACGCTGCACGAGTTAACAGCCCGATAGGAGAGATACCTCATTATTGTTCAGCATTGAATGTGTTAAGGAAAAAACACACAACGTATTTTTTGTTAATTAAGAATTGTCAAAAATTTCATGACAATGGGAGTTTCCTTATGAGATAATAAATTAATATAACATACAGGAAAAAATGGAGAATATTTCGAAATTTTCAATATTGTCTTGTTAATATCCTGAATGGCGTAAGGAAGGTCATTTAAATTTCTTCGAAAACCTTCTACTTAAGTTTCAATTTTTAGTAAATGAGGGCATATTGTTAATAGGATACGCTGATAATAAATGAAAAGTAATAAACTATTAAAATACTGTAGGTATTTTAATACGTTTGAATACATAAAAATTCTAAGTAAAAAAGATAGAAATATATTATTTAATTAGTGTGAGTGAGATAGAAAGATAATATCATAGACTTTAGAGCAAATAGAATTCTGGTCAAGGCTTTTCCATTACCCACATTAAATCGTGTTTAGTATAACTTACCATGTCAATTTTTTCAATTTTTTTACCATGTATTGTATACATTTTTTAAAATAAATCCCAAGGATTTTTCTTTTTATTTAAAGTTTTAATTATTATTGAATTTAACTAAAAATATTTATGTTCATTTTACTGAATGAATTTTAGTTGGCTTGACATTAATTTAAATAATAATTATATAATTATTATTTACAAGGAAATTATTGTTTTCATGTCAATTTTCGAAATCGAGTTTTCACCTGAATAGAAGGGGTCGGCGGAAGAAAATACTAACCCACAAAATTTCCAGCATGAGTTTTCTTAAATGTTTTGTAAAAATAAAATGTTTAGCATGTTTTAAACAGGATGCTACATTTATGATCTTAAGAACCTAGATTAACAGAAAAAACAAATGTTTCAAAACAAAAAATTCCAAAACATGACTTGCAGATTTCAGTAAACTTTTAAAATGACATTGCGTAAAATTATGTTGATGTGGGTTAGCACTGTCTTCTCCCGACCACTTCCCCTTTTCAAGCCCTCTGAACCAACCCAAAAACCATGATTTTACCCATTGATGTGTGTGTGTGTGTGTGTGTGTGTGTGTGTGTGTGTGTGTGTGCAAAAATATCTCAAGAACGGAAAAGCGAACTAAGTTGAAACTTGGGACGTAAGTTATGCACCATTAGGAGACGGGCATTTTCATTAAAATCGGCCAATCGGAAGTAGTAATTTATTCGTGCAATTTTTCATTTTTTACGTTATGTTAAATTAGGTTATTTAACATTGTTATACATTTTACCTGCCCTTAACAGACAGGTGGAGTGTCAATTTATTTACACTCAATCTGTCCGTTGCAGGGCTAAAATAAATAGTTCTGTTTCTTATCACATGGTCAGTCAATTAATTGACTGAATCATTTAAGAACAGAAGAGGTAGAGGTGCAAAAGACACTAATCAGAGTTTTCTCCTCTGAAAGTAATGAATTTCATTATACAGCCAGACCCTGTGCTGAATGAAGTGAAGGTGTCATTTGCAGAGTGGAAAATCTGTGCTTTTCAGAGGGCCTGGCATGCTGACAAGCGTAATTTTTCACTCAGTGAGGAAGGCAATTGTAAACCACCTCACTCCTTGTTTTACTTAGTAAAACCTCTAGAGGTTCAAACCAGCTTTTCGGCTGATGACCTAAACAACAACAACATACATTTTACATTGTTTACTAATGATTAAACATAAGTTATATTTTTCATTATTTACATGGGCAAGAGAATGTCGTGTGAGTTTTTTAATCGAGATTTTTTCATTTGTTGTTATTCTTAAGATATTAATCTCAACTAGCCTCACTCACTTTGCTTTGAATTTTTTAAATTTTTTATTTGATTTTTAGATGCAGTATTGTGTGCTGAATTTTTTTTTACCTTCGAATGTTTTGCATATTACTGATTATGCAGACGATGAAAGATGATAAGTATGAATGATGAAAAAATTCCAGACCTTACCGGAAATCAAAACCGGTACCTCCTGGTAGAAGCGCTGCGCTAAACACTCCAACACATGCGGCATCTCCTCACTGTTATATCTTATTCAAATTTGTGTTTCTGATGGTATTTCTGAATATGTGCAAATTATTCAAAAAGCTTTCTATGATAATTAGTTTTTTTGAGGTCTTCTGTTTCAGTTATTACTTTCAACATATTATTGCACCAGCAAAAATGTCGAAGATTAGTTTAGCGATTCAGTTCTTGTAAATTTTGTATTTGTTCCATAAAATCTTGCTTTCCGTCTTCTAAAGTGTCTTTTATTCCCGTTTTTATTATTTCCCTTCCCCTTTTTATTTTCCCTCTTTTATTCCCCTCCTTTCCTTAAATATTTTTTTTTATATGCTTTATTCTTTTCTTTGAAATGCCTTTTTTTTGGATGTTTTATCTGTAGATTTATTTACTTCAGCTTTCATTAAAAACCCCCATTTCAATACAGGTTAAGTGATTCCACCTAAGTACAATACAGGTAGAGTGAATGCAGGGTGAATTGATTGCTTTAATATTTTGATTCCAGGGCTGTAAAAATCAAATATAAATAGTTGGTTATGCTTTTGTCTAATTTGTCTTCTAATCATATAAATGACTGAAACATTTTTAGAACACAAAAGACATGTGACGTTGATAAAAGTTATCTCTTTAAAAAGTAAACAATTTCAAAATACTTTTTATGAGTTAACGGAACATTTCCCATTTTCCGCCTACTATTTTTGCCAGCATATCGTACCTTGCATAAATTGTTCAAGTGATCTAGATAACATTTATTAGCCTTCAATGTTACCTACTTCCTTTGGTTTATATTAGATATATATTTTACCCGTACAGCCTTTAAATACTTTTTTAAGCTTTTATTTTTTATCAGGATTTGTACATTATTGGCAACCGCCCAATTTTCTCGCTGGTTTTGTACTGTATTTTTGACGTGAATTAGGCTTGAATTTGAACAGGGATTCCCAGTAGAGTTTGTTTACCAGTGGCTGTCATCTGGTCACAATACAAAAGCACTTGCCCAACAGGTGTTACTTAACATTAAATAGCGACCCTCCACCAGCTTACTGACTGAGCTGGTCTGAAGGCGCATCTTTGAATATACGCCAAAAAAGGTTCAAGAATTTTCAAAAATAATTTTAAATAGTTTATAAAAAAATTGCTTAAACAGGAAGTTCATCCGGTTGTACAAAATAGCTGTATTTATATCAACTCTCTCCCCCGAATAACAAAATAAATTAAATAAAATAAAATACGGCAGAAACCGCAAAAGAATGAAAAACATCTTCATTAAATTTCATTCAAAGGTTTATAATCTCAACGACGCAACAAAATATGAAATGATTCCCAAAAACTATTTTTTCTATGAAAAGAAAAATTAATTCTCATTCAATTACGTTTTTCTTTAATTAATTCCATTTTTTACTTAGAAAAATAATTAATTAATACAAAAATAACACAAACATAAAATAGATAATTTATGAGACGAGTTAGTAATTCTTTAATTCTGAACCACTTATACGTAAAGTTCATAAATTCAAGATAAGAAATAAAGGAGCTCTTAAAAATATTATCTATAAAAATAATTTATAAATTTTTTAATTAGTACAAATATTTCTAATGTAAAGTACGTCATTTCCTAATTAAAAATTATAAATTTTTATTAATTGTACATTTTTTAAAATTTTTACTGTTTTCCTTATCAAAAAATTAAGTATCTAATATATTTCCAAAAGAATAATGTTTCGTAAAAAATAGATTTTTATTTATCATACATTTTTCGTATTTTAAAGGGAGATAAGATAGTTTAAGGAATACAAAATATGGTTCTGTTTCCTCCATCATTGAAAAAATAACGAAATTATCTAATTACAAAGAAGGTAAAATTGTGTAATTACCTTTAATTTTATTAGGGAATTTCTTTGTTAATTTTTATACTTTGAAATTATACTAACTCTATAATCAGGTTCCAGTCAGAAATGGAAAATTCTGATAAGTAATATAGAATTCTGATAATTCAATAATATAGAATGAAATATATTATACAGAATTTGTAATTCATAGTAGTTCTGGTTATGACGGTAAACTCCATTCACATACAATTAGAATGGTGTCATATCATCTGGGATGTCTCAGGAAGTAGCAGACATAATGTTAATGGCTGTGTGATAACCTTGAGGAAATCACACAAAAAATGGTGTCTACAGAAAGAAGATGTAATTAATACATTTACATGACATTTTATCAGTTATGCCTCCGGTAAATCCTTCCTGGAAACAGAAATGTTAAAGTGGAGTATCTGGTGTCTTAAAACGAGATCTTCTTGGCTAAAGTATGGTAACCCTAACAGAAGAGTCTATGGTTTTTCAGGTTTGGGGTTATACGCCATGGAGATATATTGCCCATAATAAAAACAGTCTTTCTCGTAGTCTACAAAATAGCCTCGGAAGTGAATAGGTTTTGGAGGAGACAGTCAGAGTCAGCTTTCTCATCGGTGTGGACAAAAAATAGGAGGTGGAGGAAAAAGGAGGAGTGTAGGTCGAGAGTGAGGGGAGGAGGAGAGGTGACGAAGATGAGGATGTAAGGAGGAGGAGAGCAGAAGGAGGAAACAGTGGGAGGGGAAGGAGACGAAGAAGATAGAGAAAAAAGAAGCGGAAGAGAGGAAGAACAGGAAAAGGATAAGAAGGAGGTAGAGAAAGAGGAGAATGAGGAGGAAAAGAAGAAGATAGAGGTCAAGGAGGAGGAAACAAAGAAAAAGAAGAAATAAAAGAGAAAGAGAAGAAAAAATAAAAGGATGGGGAGTGGAGAGGGAAGACGGAGGATGAGGAGGAGACGAATAGAGGAAGGAAGGATGATTATGTAAGGAGGAGGAGATGGGAGAAGGGCAGGGAGGATACGGAGAGGGCAGAGAAAGTTAGAGAAGAACGAAAAGGAAGACAAAAATAAAAGGAAAAGACGAGGAGGAAAACGATAAGAAGGAGGAGGTAGAGGAAAAGGAAGAGGAGGAAAATGAAAATTCGTAATTTTGTATCAATCTATAACAAGTTATTTTTACGTACTACATTTCACCAATACGAAGAACTTACTAAATTTTTCATTTATATCCAACAAAAAATATTTTACCGTTGCAAAAATAATTCAGTCATTAAAAAAAGATTTCTTTACCTTATTACGTGTTTTTTTTTATTGTAAATTACAAAGAAATTTTATACGTACTCTCCTTTCTCATTCCATTAAGGCTGAGTAAATATAATTTGAAAGGATATAAAAAGTATAGAAATTTAAGCTCTAGGGATTTTAAAGTGAAGTAACTAAAATATTATAATTTATTCAGAGTATACTCTCTGCAACTGCGGCCGTACTGAGATACTTGTACGGTTTATTGTATCTACACAATATAGGTTATTTATTCTAGGGTACTAAAGAGAAACAAAATATAAATAAAAAACTAAGGAAACCTCATAGTATTTTACTGGCTTCTAAATCTATTTATTATTGTGGTTTAATAATATTAAATTTCATATGTAATTTTAATATCTACGCCAGTGTTATAATTCAAAAAATACTTCCTTTTTGTAACTGTTTTCAATGTTTTTATTTTATTTCTAACGGTATCTTTCTTAGATGATTTACTCGTATATTGTGGTCTGTATATTTTATAAAATACCTACTTAATAATTTTTACTTTCTCTTGCCTATATGAATATATAGGAAGGAAAGTATTGTTTTCATGTCGATTTTTCGAAATCGAGTTTTCACCGGATCTATACGTTTTCAGACCCCCTGAACCCAAAAAACATGTTTTTAGCGATTGGTCTGTATGGGTGTCTGTGTGTGTGTGTGTCTCTGTGTGTCTGTGTGTGAACAGAATATCTCAAGAACGGAACATCGTACGAACTTGAAACTTGAAACTTAAGTTACATATCACTACCGGACGCGACACTAACATTTTCATCAAAATCGGTCAACCGGAAGTAGTAGTTTATTCGTATAATTTTTCAGTTTTTTGCGATTTTCTCAAAAACTGGTCCTACGATTTTTTTTAAAATCGCCTATTTTACTTAATTTTTTATTCTCTACAAGATAGGGTAGGCGCCATGTTTGCTGAAATTCTCGGTGAGGCTGTTTTCACGTAAAAACGTTGTTTTTTTAAGATTACGGCTTTAATATGCATTTTAGCGCAAAAACTTATATAATAAAAGTTGTAGAGAATTTAAAAACCTACAACTTCTGTTTCAAACATTTTTTTGTATAACGCTTAGTTTAGCGGTAATTTGCGATTTTCTGTTTTTTTTCTCACGAAAACGTGAGAAAAATCGATTTTTTTAACATTTCGGTCTTAGTATGCATTTTACGACAAAAGTGTATATAATTAAATTTATAGAAAATTAAAAGATCTACAACTTTTGTTTAGAGCATTTTTCTCTACAGAGCCTAGTTTAGAGAGAAAGAGTGATTTTCCGTATTTCTAAGCCAAACTGAGTACGATTTTCATTTCGCGTCTTTCACTCATGATTAAAATAAGGTTATGTTTTTGAGGTTAGTTTCTTTGGTTATTTCTAATGTTTTATTACTAATGTTAGGTTTATTGTTAACTATTTGCACTGGCAAGAGAAAGTTGTGTGAGTGTTTCACACCAGATTTTTTGGTTAAGATTCTTGGTTGCCAGATCTACTGTGCAGTTAAACCTTCGGTTATTGCTAAACTAGGTACAACGGATTTTCCTTTATTTTATATCGACTACTACTGTAAATTAATAAACCAATAGTATTTAAGTCCTGTTTTTGTTTTGATTGAGGAAATAGCCTTGCGGTAAACCCTCGTCGCTGTTTTATATGATCTCTATTCTAGAATCGTTTTAATCACCTTTGTGAATCTAAGTTATGAAAATGTTTATATCTCTTGATTTTTGTGACTAATTAATTTTGAATGAAAATTAACTTGGAAAATGTTTAAAAAATTCTCCAAGGTTACATTTTTTTCTTGTTTTGAGATGAAAATTATAAAAATATACGAGTATAATTAAGTAAAAAGATAATTCTTAGATCTTGTAATATAGATGCATTGAAAATTTAGATAATCTAACACCTTAGTGTAGGGATTAATTAGTCTATAATATTTTAAACTTACTGTATAACTTCCGTATATTTCTCTTGTCAACAATCTGTAACAAAGACAAAAAAAACAAAGGCATTATTAATCAAGCAATTACTAGTTAACAAAGATTAATCAATGGACAGCAATTAAAATTCAGTAACAATGTCATTAACAGTTATTTACTTCTTGTTATTAAGAAATCGTAAAATTATGCAACGGAACCGCACAAGGTCTTATTCAAAATTAAATATAACTTATAAAATTTTTTATCTTGTTAAATTTTCTTCACGTGTTTGTAAAATCGACCACCAAGTTTCTCAAGAAAATACTCCGGTCTTAATCAGAACAGTAAACAATCAAAAAACCTCTCTATTCATCCAAGTTAAGATTTTATATGATCATCATTAAACCTGAGGTTATCCATGGATGAGAAATCTTGTACTTGAACAATAAAGTAGACAAGAGAGAAAAATGCTGAGGAAGGTTATTGGAAATAATAGGAACGAGGAAGAAAAATGGAGATTTAAGGAGGAAGTTTAACTTAAAAAAAATTATTTTGTATTCTTTTTGTAACCCAAAGTATTTTTTAATGCCCAATAGCCCGTAACCCAATGAGATGAGAATGGTACTATGTATGACGTGTAATGAAGTGTACAGACTGAGGCTGACGACTCCTGAGAGAGTATAGTTAATTGAACCCCAATTAATTATTAAAGTCACCTGTAAATTTCTGTCTAGTATGCAAATCCGTATAAAAGTAACTACCTTTAAGCGGAGACTGTACTTGGTATCCCGCCAATATTAAATTACTACTATTAGGTACATTTTTCAAAGGATTTGTAAAAGATAGGGAAATGAAATTTTACACACTTGTAGTTGTCATGCTTCTCTAGCTACTGTCTTTTTTTAAATTTTTATTCCTAATTTGTGTACATTTCAATCTGTTCAATTTAGAACAATAAGCAACCCCATGACCCAATGAGATGAGGATGATGTGTATGACGTGTAAATGAGGTGTAGTCTTGTACAGACCCAGGCCGACCATTCCTGCGAGATATGGTTAATTAAATCCCAACCATCAAAGTACACTGGTAACCACTGTCTAGTATTCAGATCCGTATAAAAGTAACTACCTTTACTAGGATTTGAACCAGGAACTTTCGTCTCCGAAAATCAGCTGTTATACAGCTGATTTTGGCGACGACTTTACCTCTAGACCAACCCGGTGGGTTGGTTTTTTAAATTTAATCTGTTGGACAATAAAATTTAAAAAAAATAACGAACAACATAAAATGTTTACAAACTTTTATTTTAAGGACATATCTCTAGAATGAATGAAAGAATGCGAAAAAGTTTTTCAACTTGTTGAAAATAAAACGAGAAACTTAAGTGCGTGATTGTTTTAAACCCCATATTTTTTATATAACCTGAACGTATCAATAAACACGAATGTTCAAACATAAAATCTAAAACAAAATGACCAAATCGTATATGAAAAAAGAGAATTACACCTGGTAGATCTACGTATTATTCATAATTTTAGAACATATTAATGCAGTTTTTTGTTGTGATGTAAACAACTCCAGCATCAAATAAACAAACAAAATAGATGAGTCACTTTTATTTCTTTTAAAAAAAGTATTTTTATAAATAATTCAAGGTCATTTTTATTAATAGACATACTGCACTATAAATAAAGAGCCTAAAATTTACAAACAAAAATTATACATTACATACAAGAGATTTTTCATCGATATTATTTTTGTTGTTTTTTTAACATACAAGGCACAGTGAGCTATATTTTTTATTGTTTGCACACACCTACAGAAGGTGTGGCAGGAAACAGTTTTGTTAGCGAGATTAATCTGTCAATTTTTATATCGTATAATTACTAGCACAGAAATAAATAGAAGGGCGTAAATTATATGTCCCGCACGTGTTTCATGACTGCAATGATAATTCCGGAAGTAAATAACAATAATACATAAAAATCCAGAAACACTAGACGTTTTTATCAAAAATCCTGTACCTGGTATTATCAGGAGGTTGTTAGTATTGTTATATGATATCAACAGCTGCTGTAGTTTATTTATTTTACACCTGAATCCATCTGTCAAATATAAAACAGATTAGATTTTGTAAGTTTTATTTACATGGTAGGTGTTACACTACTTTTTTGTGTTTTTCTTTCTTCCATGACATAAATTTGGATCATAAAACTTCAAAGATTTACAATCTTTTACAAGTTTTTAAAGAATCTTTTGTGTTTATAAGCTGATCAATATGAAAGTATGTTTGAAATTCTGTTTTTCCGCCGGTCCTTCTGAAAAATTAGCACATTAAATGTCATTGATTTAACCACCAATGTTGATGAAAATTGGTACTGAAATTTTTAAAAGGAATCTAAAACTGTATTTAGGGTAGATTGTCTGTATTTACAGTTCTTAATTTAAAATTTCCCATTACAGGCAGGTGGAAAGTTAAATTATTTGCACTCGATCTGATAGTTCCAGCGCTATAAAAAGTAGTTGTTTCTTATCACATGGTCAACCAATTTTAAGAACAGAAGAGGTAGGGATGTAAAATACACTAGTCAGAGTTATCTCCACTGAGAGTAATGAATTTTATTATACAGCCAAACTCCGTGGTGAATGAAGTGAAAGTGTAATTTTTAGGGTGGACTGTAAAATGCTTTTCACACGGCCTGGCATGCTGATAAACATACTTTTCCACTTGGTGAGGAAGTCATAGGTAAACTATCTCACTCCTCGTTTTACTTTGTCATCATCCGAAAGACTGGTTTAAACCTCTAGAGGCTTTACTAAGTAAAACGAGGATTGAGGTGGTTTACATTTTCCTTCCTCACTGAGTGGAGAAGTATGCTTATCAGCATGCCAGGCCTTCTGAAAAACATCTACTCTCCACCCTGCAAATGACATCTTCACGTCATTCACCACAGGGTCAAGGTGTATAATGAATTTCATAACTTTCGGAGAAGATAACTCTGACTAGTATCTTTTACACCTGTACCTCTTCTGTTCTAAAATGATTCAGTCACAAAATTAGCTAACTATGTGATAAGAAACAGAACTACTTTTTGTAGCCCTTCCTCGTTTTACTTAGTAAAGCCTTTAGAGGTTAAACCAGCATTTTAGCTGATGACTTAAACGACAACAACTATGATGAAAGAAAACCAAAGATCAAAATATAATTTAAAAGAACTGTTCACAAAATTTTAATATTTTTTCATTATGCACGAAAAAAGAAAAATGTTTTTATTTAATAAACTTCCGAGTCTACTTACTACATGACCAATAATAATAGTAATTGTTTATCCCGACGTACAACGGGACTAAAGTAAAAACTCGATTGTTCTTGACCTAATTCACTTATACGTAAGTATCAAAGTAATCGGACCAGAACAAATTACTAAATTACAGTACAAAAAAGTAAAAGGAAAATATATTGTAGTTCGTGGGTGAAATTTAACCTTACGTAAATAAATAAAGTAATAATAATAAAAATAAGATCAATACCTTAACTCCGAAACCTGTGAAGTCTCGATTAATAAAAATTGATGTGATCTAAATATAATCTTCACACTAAATCTAATTGTAAAGATAATTTCATTATTTGAAATGTTTTCCCAAATAATTTTTAAAAAATAAGGGAAATTCAATAAGATATTTAGGTAATCCGTTATAGTATCTCAACGCTTTCCACTAAATTTCCCAAATCAGATCGAACCAAATTCTGTAATCACAGTGCCGTTACTAATCCAAACAAACTCCTACCCAATAACCACCGTTTGATATTATTAAGATTGATCTTTTAGAAATTTGAAGACAATAACAAGTTTTTTTTTTAGGTCATCAGCCGGAAGGCTGGTTTGAACCTGTAGAGGTTTTACTAAGTAAAACGAGAAGTGAGGTGGTTTACCATGCCTTCCTCACTGAGTGGAGAAGTACGCTTATCAGCATGCCAAGCCCTCTGAAAAGTACATATTTTCCACTCTGCAAATGACACCTTCACTTCATTCACCACAGGGTCGGGCTGTATAATGAACGTCATTACTTTCAGAGAAGACAACTCTGATTAGTGTCTTTGGCACCTCTACCTCTTCTGTTGTTAAATGATTCAGTCATTTAATTGGCTGACCATGTGATAAGAAACAGAACTAGTACAAGTATTATACGTATTAGAACAAGTATTATATTAAGAACAAGTATACTAGAACAAGTATTATATTAGAATCTTTTGGTTTAGTGATTACGTTCAAAATAGGGAATATCCGAATCGAACTTCCATACAGTAAGTAAATTAAATGCGTTGTTTTTTTTACTTTCTCTTGCCTACATGAATATATAGGCTCTGTCAAACTATTGTATCTCCTCCTGTATCATCCTGTATGTATCAGAATAAACGAAAAAAACACGGGAGCTTTAGAACTTTGATCGCATTTTTCTCAAATCTATATTTTTGTTACAAAATACCTCGTTCACGAAGATCTTCAATTTATTCTATTAAATAATTTATGAATTTATATGATATTAAATTATATTTTGGAATTGACTTTTTTAATTAAAAATTAGTTTTCAACCTATAGCAAATTCTCAGCCTTTATAATGTTTTTTTCCGTTCCATCGTAATTATTTTACAATAAAAAAATAAACTTGAAAGTTTTCTCGAGAACGAACATATAACAATGACTATTTGTTTAAAAAAATTTAAAAACAACAATTTAATCCTTAATGAACTAAAATAATTATCATATTTTGAGCTACAATATTTTTTTAAATTATTCAAGGTTTTTTTTATAACAATAATATGTTAAAATTAAAACTTTTCTCAATGTTACTCTGAGAATTATCTGTCATTTGAAATAATTTATGTAGTTTCTCATAAATATCTAGGCTTTCTTCAGAGAATGAGAAATTGTAGAAGTAAATACCGCAAAAATATTGTCAATGAATTAAGTACATCAATTATACGTCCGATTCCTTTTTTTATTATAGTATATATATTATATTATTTTATTTTCAGGCTCTTAGGCAGTAAGTCTCAACTTTCTCTTAAAAATAAACTTTTTTTATACAAAGTTATACTCAAATCAGTTTGGACTTACGGGTTAGAGCTATGGAGTACATCAAATACACGTTTTCAATCAATATGTCTGCGACTGATCACTACAGCTCCATGGTATGTAATCAATGAAATATTCCACAACGATATAAACTAGCGCTTCAAAAAAAGAAAAAAATAAACAACGGTTTTAAGAACGCAATTAAAAAACATTTAAAAATGTTAGAAGAGCATCAAATCCTTTCACAATTAACCTTTTCGGCAACAGCGAAGATACTCACAGACTGAAACCTATAAACAGGTTGACTACTGTGAGACATATTTTTGAGTCTCAGTTCATATATCCAGTAACGCTATGAGACACAATTCAGTGTTTTATCACTTTCATGTCGTTTTTTACTTTATTTGGTATTAACGGTTATGCTGATTTCAGCAATAACTATACTTTTTCTAGGTTTTTTATTCGGATGTTATTTCATTTTATATTTGGCATTGATTTTTGCACTTTTATAAATTATAATTTGTGTTATTTTTAAATCAATTGCAGTTACAATAATGTTTCTTTCTTGAATTGACAGTATAGTTATTTTGTAATAAAACTAATTGTTTACAGTGGTTAGTGCGATAGCTTACCAAACGAAAGGTTCTAGGTTTAATTCCCGGCTAGTGTCTGGAAATTATTAAGCGTTAAAATTCATTGTTTCATACCCCTAAGTAAACGCTACAAAGATATTGATGCTACTTACAAATTAACTAAAAAAAAATTTCATAAGGAAAAGCACCGAAAATATATTTTCTGTTATAATTTAAGTTACTCACAGGATATGTTTTGAACTTTATTACAAAACATTATTATGCATGACGTAAAATGAAACTTCTTATAGGCACCAATAAATGCAAGACACATTTTTGTGTCTCAATTTTTATTTCTTTATATTAAAAAGACGAATTAAATTTTTTGTTTCAAGTAACTTATTACTTTCTCTTGCCTATATGAATATATAGGAAGGAAAGTATTGTTTTCATGTCGATTTTTCGAAATCGAGTTTTCACCGGATCTATACGTTTTCAGACCCCCTGAACCCAAAAAACATGTTTTTAGCGATTGGTCTGTGTGCGCGTGCGCGTGCGCGTGCGCGCGTGCGTGCGTGTGTGTGTGTGTGTGTGTGTGAACAGAATATCTCAAGAACGGAACATCGTACGAACTTGAAACTTGAAACTTAAGTTACATATTACTACCGGACCCGACACGAACATTTTCATCAAAATCAGTCAACCGGAAGTAGTAGTTTATTCGTATAATTTTTCACTTTTTTGCGATTTTCTCAAAAACTAGTCCTACGATTTTTTTTTAAATCGCCTGGTTTACTACATTTTTTATGCTCTACAATATAGGATAGGCGCCATGTTTGCTGAAATTCTGCTTGAGGCTGTTTTTACGTAAAAACATTTTCTTTTTAAGATTGCGGCTTTAATATGCATTTTAGCGCAAAACGTTATATAATAAAAGTTGTAGAGAATGTAAAATTCTACAACTTTTATTTCTAACATTTTTTTGTATAACGCTTAGTTTAGCGGTAATTTGCGATTTTCTGTTTTTTTTCTCACGAAAACGTGAGAAAAATCGATTTTTTAAAAATTTCGGTCTTAGTATGCATTTTACGACAAAAGTGTATATAATTAAATTTATAGAAAATTAAAAGATCTACAACTTTTGTTTAGAGCATTTTTCTCTACAGAGCCTAGTTTAGCGTGAAAGCGTGATTTTCCGTATTTTTAAGCCAAACTGAGTTCGATTGTCATTTTGCGTCATTCAATCATGATTAAAATAAGGTTATGTTTCTGAGGTTAGTTTTTGTTTATTTCTAATATTTTATTAATAATGTTAGGTTTATTATTAATTATTTGCATTGGCAAGAGAAAGTTGTGTGAGTGATTCACACCAGATTTTTTTAATATAGGGCCTACTTAACTGCATGAAAAATGGAAAAACCATTGTACCGTTTCTGGCAAGACTGATCATCATTCGAATAGCAGTAAACCTGTTAAAAAATTGAACTTAACTTGTAATACTAATGTAAAACTTTTAACGTGTAATAATAATTTCAGACCCTACTCAGGAATCAAAATAGGGACCTCCCGCTTTGTAGTGGAAGACGTAGTCTAGAACTCTAACCATTGGGTTATGGAGGCGAAGCAAAACTTTTTTAGTGCTTAAGAGTTTCCAAACCGTTAATTTTATCTTTAAATCTCACGATTTGTATTAACCAATACAAATAGTACTTAACTCTTTAATCATGAAAGATTTAAGTTACATTGAAGTTGTGTAGATAAAACTTTTGTATAAATTATGTAAAATAAAAACTTCATACGTTTAATTAGATATTTGAAATACGTAGTTAAAAGAAAAATGTAAATAATTAGTTAGGTAAAGTAGTAATTTTACGTATAGATTTACAAGGTTACGGAAACGGAAATGTTTATACCGAAGGAACACCAAATTCTTAGTGCCGAAACTGCTTACTAAAAACTTAAATAAATTATTTTAATTTTTTTAGTTTTTATTTGAAAAATTTACAATCTGTTAGTTGCTATAACAGCAACAAGTAAAATAGAGGTTAATTTAGAATCACAAGTTTTCATTTGATAAAGCTAGCAGTGATTACCCCGCTTTCTTATTGATTTTCTGCCAGATTTTACTCAGAATTGTAGCCATTGGCATTTTATGCCTCCTCGCGGAGTTACCTGGTATGTACAGTGTCCTGCTCACTCTCTGTATGAACGTTTCTTTTTTTTTTATTTAAAGCCGCATGAACTACTTGGTTATTAGCGACTATGGAGGATAATGCATCAATAACAGTGGGTTTTAACTTGTGAAAATTTCCAAACCCTGGCTGGGAATCGAACCCGGGACTTCCGCTTAGTAGGCATCTACTAACCACTACGCTAAGGATGCGGTCATAAGTGGATTTGTAGTGTATTTTTAATACTTTTGGACTTTTTAATAATTTTGGATTGTAGTGTAAATTGTTAAAGCAAATTTATGTTAATTTCCAATCCAAATTTCTAAGGTTATTGACGCTCCATTTTACGTACCGAAAAAACGTTTACACGCAGACCTCAATCTCCCTAAAAAAACAAAACCTTTTTTAAGTTTTATAAGAGATTTAATGACTTCGTTTTGTTAACAGAAAATGATTATTCAATTTTTTTTTACTTTGCTTAAACTACATTCAAATTGTAATATGAAAGTAAATTTTAAACTACTAGCTAGTTATAAAAGTTTGGAACATCGATACTTGCAAACCTGTTGCTTAGATCTAGAAAAAATTCTCTGTTATTAAAATTTGTAAACAATATATATTAAGGAGCAATAAAGGAATTTATCGATTATCAATTACACGAGGAAAAAATTAGATGTTTTTCATTTTAAATTTACTTTGTTGTTGTTTAGGTCAACAGCCGAAAGGGCTGGTTTGAACCTTTAGAGGTTTTACTAAGTAAAAACGAGGAGTGAGGTGGTTTACCATTGCCTTCCTCACTGAGTTGAAAGAGTATGCTTATCAGCATGCCAAGCCCTCCGAAAAGCACTCACTTTCCGCCCTGCAAATGACACCTTCACTTCATTCACCACAGGGTCTGGCCGCATAGTGAAATTCATTACTCTCAGAGGAGATAACTCTGACTAGTGTCTTTTACACCTCTACCTCTTCTGTTCTTAAATAGTTCAGTCATATAAGTGGCTGACTATATGATAAGAAACAGAACTATTTTTTTTAGCCCTGGACCAAACAGATAGAGTGCAATTAAAATAACACTCCACCTGCCCGTTTTGGGCATTTAAATTTACTAATGGTTCAAAATAGGTTATATTTTCAATGTTTACATTAGCAAGAGAAATTTTTGTAAGAGCTTCCCAACAAATGTTTTTTAATGAATTTCAGAGGCATTTTTGTTTGTGAAATTCAATTTTTTGATTAAATTAAAGAATTATGGATGAAATATGTTTTTGTGATTGAAAAAATATCTCTGATTATGGTGTTAAAAAAAAGCAAAAAACACTATCCGAAAATACTACTTTTCATGTTTACTATGTAACAATATTAATGTAATAAACAAGAAAAAAATGAAAGGAACAGTGTAACAAGTATGTTAACCTTAATGAATCAAAAGGTAAAATTTATTAGAATGTTAACACGTAACCATGTCTAATCAGATTTGCATAAAGCTGAATGAATCATCATTGTTTCAATTCTCAAACAGATGTATCGAATAATCTTTAACTTAACATACATATAAAACTGTTGTCACAATTTACTTCATCACATTATTTTGTTACATGTAATTTACTTTTTAAAATTAACTTGAAAATTTTACATATAAACAATTATTTTGTAAAATCAAAGTTATCTACATAACATATTGATACTAAAAATCTGGTGTGAAACACTCACAACTTTCTCTTGCCAATGCAAATAATTAATAATAAACCTAACATTATTAATAAAATATTAGAAATAAACAAAAACTAACCTCAAAAACATAACCTTATTTTAATCATGAGTGAAAGACGCAAAATGACAATCGAACTCAGTTTGGCTTAAAAATACGGAAAATCACACTTTCACGCTAAACTAGGCTCTGTAGAGAAAAATGCTCTAAACAAAAGTTGTAGATCTTTTAATTTTCTATAAATTTAATTATATACACTTTTGTCCTAAAATGCATACTAAGACCGAAATTTTAAAAAAATCGATTTTTCTCACGTTTTCGTGAGAAAAAAAAACAGAAAATCGCTAATTACCGCTAAACTAAGCGTTATACAAAAAAATGTTTGAAATAAAAGTTGTAGAATTTTACATTTTCTACAACTTTTATTATATAACGTTTTGCGCTAAAATGCATATTAAAGCCGCAATCTTAAAAAGAAAAAGTTTTTGCGTAAAAACAGCCTCACGCAGAATTTCAGCAAACATGGCGCCTACCCTATATCGTAGAGCATAAAAAATGTAGTAAACCAGGCGATTTTAAAAAAAATCGTAGCACTAGTTTTTGAGAAAATTGCAAAAAAGTGAAAAATTACACGAATAAACTACTACTTCCGGTTGACCGATTTTGATGAAAATGTTCGTGTCGAGTCCGGTAGTGGTATGTAACTTAAGTTTCAAGTTTCAAGTTCGTACAATGTTCCGTTCTTGAGATATTCTGTTCACACACACACACACACGCGCGCGCGCGCGCGCACACACACACACACACACACACACATACACACACACACGCACGCACAAACCAATCGCTAAAAACATGTTTTTTGGGTTCAGGGGGTCTGAAAACGTATAGATCCGGTGAAAACTCGATTTCGAAAAATCGACATGAAAACAATACTTTCCTTCCTATATATTCATATAGGCAAGAGAAAGTAAAAATGTTAAGAATGATAACAAGTTTCATTAAATTGATTTCTGTTACCATTATTAATTTGGATTTCAATTAATCTAAATGTTTCAATTTAGATAAAATTTAAATCTAAAACAACATAGAATTTGATAACTAATTGTGTTACGTACGGGTACCATTATTTTTTATTTAATTGTTATTTAATCTCAAAAACTTTGAACATAAATTATATGTTCGAAATTGTAGATCTAATTTTTTTAGATTATTTGAAGTCGTATCGACAGCTTGGTCATTAGCGACTACTGTGGGTTTTGGTACTATAATTATGGGTTTTAACATGTTAAATGTTTAGACCCTAGTTGGGAATTGAACCTGGGATCTTTCGCTTTGTAGTCTAGCGCACTAGTTACTATGCCACGGAGGCATAGTGAAAATAATATTGGCAAAATTTTATCTATTAATATGTAGGCTAAACGCTTACGTAGTGCAGTAGTTAGCGTGCTAAGCTGTAATGCGAATGGTACCAGATTCAATTACCGTCTAAGGACTGGAAAATTATTACATGTACTCTCTTTAAAGCGTTATTTACAACACAGTTAAAATTATACAACTACTAAATAATGCGATACTGATCACTGTGTTAAATTGACGTGATCGGTATGAAAAGGGTAGGGCACCCATTGGTATCTCCCCTAGAATTGTTATTAAAATCTTTGAATTTTGAATAAACTTTATTTCATGAAACAAGCAGGTCTCTACAACAGCGTCTCGTGTTATCAGGTAGGCCTACAATTACGTAAGATTGAAAATGAACTTATAAGTGGGTTATCGTGTTCTTGTGAAAACCTTTGAATAAAGTTCGATAGAATTTTAAAAGAAAGGTATTTGTAAATCTGTGTGTAAGATTTTGTTACTAACGAAAAGAGGTATACTTCTACTATAAGGCGTATTGTTTTTGACTGAATTGTGTTGTAGAAATGTTTATTCGAACTGTACATTTAGGAGCCGTAAATCAATTTAGGTTTCAAACGAGAAAAATAAATTATGCATAATTTTTATGCCACTCGGTAATTTTAATCGCTTATGAAGTGTTTTGTTTAGGTCATCAGACGAAAGTCTTTTTTGAACCTCTAGACGCTTTACTAAGTAAAACAAGGAGTTTGGTGGTTTACCATTACCTCCCTCACAGAGTGGAAAAGTATGCTTATCAAGCATGCCAGTTTCTCAGAAAAATATGTACCTTCCATCCTGGAAATGACACTTTCATTTCATTCCCCACAGGATCTAGCTGTATAATGAAATTCATTACTCTCAGAAGAGATAACTCTGACTAGTGTCTTTTACACCTCTACCTCTTCTGTTCTTAAATAATTCAGTCAAATAATAGGCTGATCATGTGATAAGAAACAGTTTTTTAGCCCTGGAACTAGCAGATCGAGTGTAAACAATTTAACACTCAACCTGTCTGTTATGAGCAAGTTTATGAAATTGGGAATATAAAAGTTTGTTTGAAATTTAGTCATAAGTTTGTTTGGTGTTTGCTTAAAGTCAATCTTTATCAAAAGTCAGTCCGAGATACTTGATTCTATTTGTCTTTATGGTGAGACTGATTGCCTATATATATGGGTGGGCACTCACAATGACGAAATAAAAAAGTTACTTTTTATTACTTGAGGTTTGACTTTATTAAGTTTTGTTTTCCATGTTTGACACCGTGCTTATAAGAGATGATGCTGGCGAACTTATAATTTTGTTTTGTAATTCTTTAAAATCAGATTAATCATTCTTTCTTTAAAATATAATTAGACGAGTAAATAGATAAAATAATTTTACTGTTAAAAATCATAAATTAAAACGTGCAGATGTAGTTTTGATTTTTTCACTATAGTAATTATTAAAAAAATAAATTCCTCTCAATTAAACATCTTAATCTGTTTTTATACCACTCGTATTTGAAAAGAAGTTATTTTCAAGATAGTTTTTTTACATTCTTTAATAGGTTACAATTAGACAAACATTAACGACTGTTACAGCTTCGTCAACAAATGGAATAGGAAAAAAATTGAAAGGTAATGATAACGGAAAAACTAATCGCCACTTGAGACTTAAAGAGAGGTCATTCACTCAGGTTGTTCTGCTGCAGTTGTGTTGCCGACTTGTAAATGGAATCGTTGATGAATCGTTGCCACTTCCTTCCCTTCACGCTCATTTCTATTTATGTTTTTTTATATTCATCATCTATTGTGGAGTTTTCAAAGAATGTTAGTAACGCAGTTTAGTATCATTTGTTTTGTATAGTAGTAGGAAGAAGTATTGTTATGAAAATTATTCTATTGAACTTTAATTTCGAATTTTAAAAGAGTTCTGAATGTAAGTAGTGATTCTTTGTTCGAATTTCTAGAGGGCGTAGACCTATGTAATATCTTTAAGGTGAGACTGTAGTTTGTTTCCCGCCAATGTTAAATTCGCTATTTTTAGGTACATTTTTCAAAAAATTAGTAAAAGATAAGGGAATTAAACTTTACACACTATAGGTGTCGGGTTTTTTCTTGAGCTACTGACATTTTTTCAATTTAATCTTTGGACCATACCATTTTTCTTTTTTTTAAATTACGAATAACATAAAATTTTTAAAAATTATTTTCTACGTTTTTTGCGTACTACTAATTTTTGGAGCACCTGAGGAAGTCATAAAAATGTCGGTGTATGTGGATATACAAGGTAATTAACTGGTAAAAATTTCAGCCTGGTAGGTTTATTGGTTTCTGAGAAAAATGTACCTAGTGTTAAAAATCTATTTACGAGAAAATGCAAGAAACAAGAAGGCACAAATCAAAAACAAAATGTACACAAACAAGTAAATTTCCCATCAACAGTTTTGTTTAGAAAGCTGAACCAACAGCTGAGAATACAAAAAACAGTGATGCAGATATTTTAAAAACTAAAATTCTCTTCGCACTAAAACGAGCCGTATAAAATTGTAAAAAATATTTGATCCGGTAACATGATAATTTTTCTGTGTAAACATGATAAAAACTTTATTTTTTCATAAAAAAATTATTTTTTGACGTAATATAATGTTTGTTCTGGTAGATCTAGGCCTTAACTATTAAAAAAATATAAAAAACCAAAAATCGAAATTTTGAGTTAAAACTATCGTGCCATCTCCCCTTAAAATAATATACTTAACAGACCCTCTAATCAGAAATTTCGGATAATCCAAACTTATTATAATTTTTCAACACACTTTTTATATATAAAACGTGTTTTAAAATAAAAACCAAGTAATTTTATAACAAAAATATTTATTGTGTGCTCTTGGAAGCTCTTTTTGCAGCCCACATTTGCAGCGTTTGTTCACTGTAGGATTATCTCCTTTTCTCTGTCCAACCGGTGCTCTGTTTTATGGTCTTCATGGAAGTCCCTAAAATTCGTAATTAGTTATCTGAATTTGGTTCGGTTTATTAAGTTTTCTCGGTTTATTCCGGTTTTATCGATACCCTTTCTGACTTCTTTAAATCATTTATCCGACACCTTGGGTCTATTGTTTAGGGTCTTTTCGGTCTATTGTGTTACTTTTCCCGAAAACTTTATTTAAAGTTTACGGAATAATTTCACTCGCCTTGCTAATGAGTTATTTTTCTTACAAAATACGTTATATAAATAAATAGTTTTATTTTTTTACAAAATAAATCTACAGTAACTAGTAAAACTATTTCTAACTATTAAATTTCTGATTTATAAACATTTCACAATAAAAACCTAATAAACCGTTGCTACGATGACAAAACATGTATATTTAAAACATGTTCTAATAACTTTTGGCAACGTACAAAGTAAACACAGTCATGCTGTGAAAATTTTATAACTTCAAATAAACCAAAAAAATTATCTTCTTGAGTTGACTACCCCTTTGAAGCTGCTGTAATTCATGTTTACTGTTTTTAAACTAAAAAAATGTTTGCGTGTTACTCGAAATTTCAGTTAAGCGGGATTTTACTGTAAGCCACTCTGTGTTTCATATTTCGTCAGTTTCTTCTGCGTCGGAATCCGACATGATTACGAAACTACTTCTTCGCTTGTAAAATGAAGACTTCCATCGTCAGCAGTCAATCATTCGATCACATCAACTTTATTTTAATTATTACACTACGCCTTCGTAGCGTAGTGGTAGCGAGCTGGCCTACCACGCGGAGGTCCCGGGTTCGATTCTCGGCCAGGGTCTGGAAAATACAACAAGTCACAACCCAACGTTTCATAACCCACTGTAATCGCTAACAACCAAGCTGTTGATGCGATTTTAAATAAATAAAAAAAACTAAACAAAAATACTTAAACTAAAATAAACAAAACTTTTCAAAATAGTAATTTAGTATGCTATAATAATCTTGATTATCATAGTAAACAATTAACAAATAACATTAAATCCATCAGTAGTTCCGTTTGAACTTCAAAAATAGGTAGTAATTAAAAAAAATTCTTAATGCATTAATTAACCTGAAAAAATATAAACAAGTGTGAGAACAAAAAGGTAAGTACAATGGTTAAAATTATTATGTTTATTATTTTTCTAGAAAAAATCTCTTTCTTAATGGGTCGTAGTTTTCTCATAAAGTTACTGCATATTGTTAGGATTACATACATGATCATTCTTATTTATCTGTGCACGCACATTCTCAAACATTACTAACAAATACGGCGTAATCATAAAGTTATTTCATGTTTTATTTATGTCAGTAGGACAAAATATGTAATATTACTAGAGTTTATTGTTGACTAAATTAAAATTAATGTTAATTAGCTATTAAGATTCTCTGTTTAGAGACAATATTGTTTAATGTATTTTTTTACAAAATACTGTATTGTAATACCTAAGCCTAAGTTCGTTTGGGATCTGAGTATATAAATAATGAAAGATTAGCTTCAAATCACAATTGAATCAATCATTTCAGAAAGCCCATAAGTCAAAAAACTAACTTTCGAAAAAATTTAAAAAACCGTTTATTTACTACGTTTCAACAAAAAACAAAATTTTAAAATATTATTTTTTCTGAGGGCTGTCCCGTTTAATATAAAACGTATACATTTGCCTTTTTTACAAGCCATTTGTTATATTAAAGACTTAGACTAAAGGTATTTCTGAAATAAACAGGAGTAAAATGCTAACTTATGTTGTGTTCTTCTTCTTCTTCTTCTTCTGCCTTTCAAGGATTAGGCATCTCTACCTGTTCCGAACCTCTCAAATCTGCCCATCTCTTTCTCGGGCGTCCTCATTCTCTCCTTAACCGGTACAAATACGGCGGGTCAATTTTTTCTTCTGATGGTTGAGTAAGCGAAATATCAGGGTCCACATGAATAAGAGAAGAAGTGTTTGTAGAACATTTATTTTGTTTATTTATTTAGGTAAACAAAAAATAATAAAATCACAAATTCAGTACCCAATTTATACTTATTACAATTTTAGTTTTAAATTACAGTGAACAAATCCCAAAGAGCGATCTTATCCATCCAGGAAAAGTTTGGAAAATTCGATTAAGTATACTTTCTTCAGCGATCTTCAAGCTCACAATGATATGACGCATATTATAAAAATGTTCAATGATTTTAATGTTATTGTTTTTTCGAGTAATGATTCATATTATATTTTATTACGTTTGAAATCAACGCGTAGAATTGTGAGCAATACAAACTGTAATTATTCATCTCAGTGCCTTTCTTTTACAATATATAGTTGACACGATGAATGATGTGTTTATAGTAGAATAATTGTAATTAATTAGTTGTCATTTGTTTAATCGCACGAACGTGGTGTTTTATTGTTTATTAGTACCTACAGTAAATCTTAAAACGTAATAGGTTTATTCCAATATGTCTGACGAAGTTGTATATTATATAATAAATATCTGCATTGTTTATCTCACAATATTTATTTCCACATGTTATTTTAATTCACCGGGTTGGGCTACGGGTAGGGTTTCCACCTTCTCATTTTCACATTTTTGGACAATTGTTTGTGTAGGGAAAGTGTATCAAAAAACAAACCTCCAAACAAGTATAAAAATGTATAAATTCCGCAGTTGTCAAAAGTGTTAGTAATAACCGACTTTAATGACAGTTTACAAGTGTAAAAATTACTTTTGTACGCTTGTTTAAAAAACTATTAGTAAAGTATCGTAAATGAATTAGTCATTTCAGAAAGCCCATAAGTCATAAATTTACATTTTCTTTTTAGTGAACACTTTAGGACTAACTGAATGTAAATCCCTACAAAAATCACATAAGTATGGTTTTCTGTAATATAACACTAAGAAGCGGCTTATCCTAAAGGATATTAAGTGCTTCCTTATAATAAAAAAATTGAAAAAGCGTAATATTTTGAAGCTTAAGTTCTACTTTTTAGTGGAAAAGGCTATACAAATTTTCTATGCAAAATCGGGAGAAAAATACTGTTTGTAACGATGATGAACGTGAATAGTCCTGAAAACTAACATTTTCTTTCTTAAAGTTAAGAATTTTTATTTTTATTATTGCAAAAAGCTATTTTAAGTCACTAATTTAAACTAGTGAAATAAATAAATGAATACTATTGAACAACACAGTTTTTTTTTTTTTTTTTTTTTTTTGGTCTAGTAACATATTTTATTATAGAAAACAACGTACGCGTAAGTTAGCATTTTACATCACCAGAAACACCAAGTCAAAATTTTTTAATTTTTTTTAAACAAGTTGCTAATCTTTAAAAAGAAAGTATCCATTTTATATAAAAGGGATACTTTAATATTTTATATTCAGCCCTCTAAACAAATTATGTTTTTTATTGAAATAGATTGATTACATATAAACCAATAAATCTAAGTAAGATTTACCCAAAAGTCTACAGTAAGAGAAAAGTGTTTTAATTTTTCCAAAAGTTAGTTTTTTGACTTATGTGCTATCTGAAATGACGTATTCAAATAATAAATGTAGTGAATTGATCTGAGTAAATTTGAACATAGTATAAATATCTCATCTTCTTATGACGAAAAAAAATAAGATTCCTGGACTAATAACGACCGGTTCGAACTCCGGACAATTTCTCTATTTCCGGACTGTCAGGAGTAATCCCGAAAGAAAGGATGGTATCCCTACCTATAGTCGTTTGCACGTTCAGTTGACACAACGGAGCAGTATAGAACAGTGTATTTCATATGGGGCTCTGATTGCTACTAGCACATACACAAACATCGGCTTTGTAGATCAATCAAAGCATAACCAATAACATTCCCCTCCTTCATAATGTAGAGTTATCTGTATGACTATTAGTTTATAATTAACACTATAAGTTTATACTCAACATCATATGCGGATTCCAAATGTGAAATATTTTTTCGATATCTGTACTGGGAAAGATTTATTAGATTTATGTAATAACCGACTGCATCATTTGTTTACATTTATCACGCATTGTTTAGAAAGTGCGAGAGAATGTGGAGAAGGCATTAGTAGGTCTGCAATAAAATAGATAAGATTTTAACACAACCCCCCCCCCCCCCCAAATAAAATAAAACGATTCTTACAATTCATTAAACATTCTACATAATACATAATTTTTATCTGTCACGCAAAAAGAATGGTAGTTCTACCTTAAAAAATACGTGTTCTATAAAAGTTTAATAAATGTATTTATATACGCATCCAGATGCCTTTAATGGATGTTTTTAGTCGCGGTAATAGCAGTGACGATTCCCATAAGATCCATTGTGTCAACTGAACGTGCACACGACTATAGGAGTGAAGTCTTCGCCGCGAGTCAGCTGGTTAACAGCTGATGTACAGAGACGAAGGTTCCGTGATTCAAATCCTAATAAAAGTAAACTTTTCGTAGTAAAGGTAGTAAAATAGGTTTTTCCAAGTAAAGGTAGACTTTTACAAGGATTTGAATACAGTGGTTACCGTTGTACTTTGATGGTTGTGGTTCAATTAACCATACTTCTTTAGAAATGTCAGCAAATGGAAGCAAACTTTAAGCTATAAACTTAATCAACTTTATCTAAAACCTTTTAATAGAACCGAAGTCATTTATGATTTATGTGAGTTAAGAATGATAAAACAAACCATAAAATTATTTTAAAAAACTTTTTAAAATGTCGGTCATGCTTCTAAAAAGCAGATGTAATAACCAGGAAGAAATTGTATATAAAATAAATTAGCTGTTAACTTTAATAAATTGAATACAGTACAAGTTAAAAAATTACATATTCCATACTTGGAATCTATTGGTAAATATTACAAATTAGTTTGACATAATGTCTAAGACAATTAATATTATAAAATAAAACAGAACTCAAGAATTTAAAGTTTAAAATCACTTCACTTGTATTTATAAGAAATGAATAAATAAGAGACGGAGATATTTGTTATGACCTTGGCATTTAAGAGAATCTAATAATACTTTCAGATTAGTGTCATTAAATAGTATACGATAGGTATTATAGCCAACTATCATAAAAATCTTAGTGTAAATATCCAGTAACATCCGTAATTTGTTTACAGTACATTTACATCAAATTAAGGGGAGACTGTACTTTGTATCCCGCCATTGTTAAATTTGCTATTTTTAGTTACATTTTTCATAGGATTGGTAAATGATAGGGAAATGAAACTTTACGCACTATAGGTGTCGGGTTTCTTCTCGAGTTACTGACATTTTTTCAATTTAATCTTCGGATCATATCATTTTTTTTTAAATATTACGAATAACATAAAATTTCTACAAATTTTTTTCTACGTTTTTGCGTATGACTAATTTTTGGAGCAGCTTAGGAAGTCATAAAATGTCGGTATATGCGGATATACCGGATAATTAACTGGTAAAAATTTCAGCCTGGTAGGTTTATTTGTTTCTAAAAAAATGTACCTAGAGTTAAAAATTTTAATTTACGGGAAAACGCAAGAAACAAGAAGGCACAAATCAAAAACAATTTTATTTCCCATCAACAGTTTTGTTTAGAAAGCTGAACCAACAGCTTAGAATTAAAAAAAACAGTTATGCAGATATTTTAAAAACTAAAATTCTCTTTGCACTAAAACGAGCAGTATAAAATTGTGAAAAATATTCGTTCTTGGGATCATGATAATTTTTCTGTGGAAACTTGATAAAAACTTAATTTTTTCATAAAATAAATTATTTTTCTGACGTATTTAATGTTTTTTTCTGGTAGATATTATTTTATTAATTAACTATTGAAAAACATAAAAAACCAAAAATCGAAATTTTGACTTAAAACCATCCTGCCATCTCCCCTTAAGTCAATCAAAATATTATTTTATCTAAATTATTCACACATGTGAAAAGTTATTGTAAAAGTTATAAAACAATAAATTATAATGTGAAAGTAGTTTTTCATATTTTTCTTCTTCCTTTCACGGATTAAGCCTTCGATCAGTTCCGACTTCTTTTCCCATCTTTTTTGCGCCCTATCTATCTCCATCAGGCGTGTAGCTTAAAGCCCGTTTCGCCTACTTATCTTCACTCGTATTAATTGTTCCTTCCACTTTTCTTTGTATTTTCCGACTGTTTTTAAGAGAGAGAAGACATTTAAATGGGCCCGGATTAGCTCATTCCCAATGTGATCCACCAAACTACACCGGTAAAACCGGTAAGACAGGTGTTTTTCATTCGTGAATCGGACTATAGTAGAATAGAATTGTCTAATATTTTTCCTCAATTATTATTATAATGGTACATATAATTTTAAACAGTTATATCGAATGCATGTAATTAAAACAGCTCATTTGTAAAATATAGGATATTTTTTTATTTAAACACTGATGTTGTAGAAATTCTCTCCGAATTTTTCAAAAATATAATAATTAGAATAATTTTTTCTAAAAAATATTATAAGAATAACATATAGATATAATTTAAGTAAAATAAAACCAGTTAAAACTTGTCTTCGCGGTACAAATAAAAAATGCTGACTAATAAAATTATCGGCTATTAATTTATTGAATAGAAGTCTTTCATTCGATGTATACAAAAAATCTGGTTACGAAACAGCTAATGGCAAATTGAAATAGGTTTATATCAATTTATTATAATAAAAATAACATTTTATTATTAGTTTTTTCCAATTTACGTGATACAGAATTACGAAATGTTTATTTCTAAAATAAAAATTACAGGAATACTTATAGTTGGTACCACAGAAAGGTACGGAGATTTGATTAAATCAGGTTGTGTAGGAATTTTGTAGGCCTACATCAAATAAGCTTGTTTATTTTTGGTTATAGGATATAAGTTTCTGTATTTACTCTTTGAGAGGAATCGAATGACACTATTTTTGTTTCCAAATCCCGACTTTGATTTCTTGACTTACGGTTTTGGTTCACTTCCGGTAAAAACCAAAACTTCAAACCCAATGATTCCTGTATCTACTCTTTAAGAGGAATCGATTTTTTTTGTACCTAAATAGATTAAAACTGATCTAAAAGACCAACCATTAATATTTCGTTCATATATCTTAAAAACTAGATACTTAAATTATACAATCCATTCAACAATGTTTTATATCTTAACACTAAAATATATGTAAAAATGTTCACTGCTTTTGCACTTCACAATGCTCTGCTTTAACACGTCACAATGCACTGTTACACTAGTTCGCAGGACATCTTTCTCTAAAGCCTTCTAGGAACTTTTTAATTATCAAGAAGTTAAATTGCTTCAGGATTGATGTGGCCATGTAGACGAGCTCCATGTTTGACAGCAAATCTTCTTATCTCACTGGACACAAAAGAGATGTCCAGATCTCTATGCAGATCACTATTCCTAACTTACCAGGATAAATCGAATGACATTATTTTTGTTCCAAATTCCGATTTTGATTTCTTGACTTACGGTTTTGGGCCACTTTCGGTCAAAACCGGAACTTCAAATCAAATCCAAGCTACTTTTTGTAGCCCTAGGACTAGCAGAATGAGAGTATAGATAGAGATAAGAATTTGAAATTCCTTGTGAAAAATCAGTTATACTCGTATACCAGAATCTCCGACAATCAGAGGAGAAGAAACTTTCATATGGTTTGGAAATGACAGTTCAACGGAGCACACGTACTCAAAGTATGTAGAACGCATGCGTTGGAGAGGTTACGGACAAATGTGATTCAAATGAAAGAGTTCTTCATGATAGAGAAACTAAATTATACGAAGAAAGGATGTAGAAAATGGGCTGACGCGGCAGTAATATTTTTCGTAGGCTACAACCACTATAGGAATAACTCCTCAATGCGAAGAAAACTGAAAGTTTTTTTAACTTCCTTTGTGTATCCTTAACAATCAGTTGTTAAAACAACGAATTTGGGTAAAAAATGTAATATCGGATTAAATTTATGTAATGTAAACAAAGACAACCTTTAAAAAAAATGATTGCGTAACTTACAAATTTAATCCTGGAAAAAATCAAATATTTATAAAAGTTATTAGGCTATTACGTATTAAACAAAAACAAATACTTAAATTGTATTTTTAATGTTTCGAAAAAATGTAATATGCTATTGTATATTTTTATTAAAAAACATATTTTATCTTATTAACATGTATATAAAAATAATGTTTTCTAATTTACTTTAAACTACATTATACAATATGTAAATTTACTGTCACTAAAAGGAATAAAAAAAATTTTAATTTTTTAAAATAATAATACAGTTTATTTAAAACACAATGTGTTAGCATCGTATTTATATCAAATATAAATTCAAATGCGGGTATTAAATTGGTACATTAATATTTACAATGATATTTTACAGTTACAAGAAACGACCTTGTTTTTAAAAAAAATGACGCAAATTTTTAGTATAATAATTCCGTATTTTAAATAAATTCAATAACCCTACAGATAAAAGTGGTGTTATTGTTAAAATAACCTCGAAAATTTTTGAGTGTAAAATTTCAATTCTTTTTTTGTTTTACAATGTCATTTGTAGTAGATTTATTTACATTCACATTATTAATATTACTGTTTTTTATTTTTGAAGCCTACTTCTTTTGGCGCGCCTGGACTGTGTTTTTGCACGGAAAAAATTTTTGGTTTCCCGTCACGTCACGCTCGGCTGTCAGCAATTACCATGTAAACAATTACCATTAATTTTATTTAAATTGTTAACTTCTTCTTTTTCCAACCAAGGATTAGGCCGCAGCCTGTTCTGAACTCACAAACTATATCATCTATCTCCATCTTCTCCTAGGTCTACCGACATTCCTTTTACCTTCTGGCTCACACCAGTGTGCCTGCTTAAGTATCCTGTGATCTGACATCCTTGCCAAGTGCTATCTCCAACTTTGGCGATAATCCTTTATCCTTTATAATTGGTCAACTTAATTAATTAATTAAGTAGTCACTTCTGTCGGTTAGTTATGTGACAGCTGATTTGTTTTGTACAAGGCGTTTTTTAAAGCACGTACTGTTTTGAAATTCGGTCGCTCCAGTGCTCAAAAAATCCAATACGTAAATTATTTCAGATAAAATTCAAGAAAAAATAAATAATCCAGAAAATATAAATATACAAAGAATAAACAAGAATACAATGCCGGCCGCATTGGCGCAGTTGGTAACGTGCTCGCCTCTCATCATGCGGTCCTGGGTTCGAATCCCACTCAGGCACGGCATATTTTCATACGTTACAAAAACCATTTCATCCTTCATTTTACAATAGTTACACCCCAACGTCGTCGCTAATGACCGTTGTAGTTGATGCGACGTTAAATAAAAAATAAAATAAAAAAATGTAAATGCTAACGTCTAACAAAGAAAACAATTGAAATAATATTATCCATAGTTATTGAAACGTAAACTTGAAAATAAAAGTAAAACATAATATTATTTTATCGAATTTAAAATACAGTCTGATAAAACGACAAATATATTTTAAACCATGACCTTTGTAGTTTAAAAAAAATACTGACCTTTATTTGAAAGAACAATTTATAAATTTACAAGCTAGATTCAAATTCGATTTGGTATTGTTATACGCGAAATTGTTACATTGAAATGGCAACGTTATGTTGCAATATTACTAATAAGAAAAAGCCCCTATGAAATATGAAAATAAATACATTTATATTACATTTGAGTCTTTTATTGTACCGTAAACCATTTATTTATAACTAACTTAAGAGAAGTTACAACATGTGAGTTACAAATGTATTAACGACCTAGTTACCTTTTAATAATGTATTTAACGTCTTTAAATATGATAATACGATTCTATTTCTTTTAAGTGATGAAAAGAAAGTGTCAGTCACTAATACAAATCTCAACGGTTCTTTGTAAATATATCCTAAGGTAAAATATTTTGTTTTGTTGAACAAAATATCACCTAAAATTATTTAGGTCAAAACATAAATTAGGTAAAATATTAAATAATTACAAATATGTTTAATGTATCTTTCATACATAAGTAAAGTACTAATATATTTAAACAAATTTTACTTAGTGAACTGTTACAAAATCCTTAAAAGAAATAAAATTACATGATAAGCTCACAGGTTATTATTATAAGATTTTTTTGTCATCAGTCTCTCTGATGACTGATGACAAAAAAATATTATAATAATTTTAATAGGACCTACTATAGGCCTCCAATTTTGGATTCATAACTGCACATTCAGGCTTTTGCTGTTCTGCCGTGAATCTCACCCATCGACTTACCATTCCAGTCCTCCACTTAAGGTCCTATTCCCTTGGTTTAGATAGGAAAAGTTGCGAGGCAAAAAAATTATGATAGTTGAGTTATTTGTTATTACAAGCCATTCTGCAGGGAAAAATATATGGAAAAATCTTGGCAGAAGAAGGGCATCTTTGCTTCGAAATCTGAAATCTTGGTTTGGAAGAAGCTCAGAAGAGCTATTTCGCAATGCAATGAACAAAGTGAAAATTGCTTGATGGTCGTCAACATTCGGAACGGATAGAGACCTGAAGAAGACGAAGTGATGTTCTACAGCACTAGCCCATTTACCACAACCCAAAACGGCATTTTTTCCTATTGAATACAACTTCATTACTTGAACCCTTCCTCTCGATAACACACATACACACACCTGAGTGTGTTTTTATCACACTCCTTTTTACTGTCATAACACTCACTCCTTTCTGGATTTTCCCCGTTTACTTGTCTAGTTGGAAACCCTGACCAATCTTCAGGTGGAGGATAAGGTAAATATCGTAGGGACTGAAGAAATAAAATACTCAGCGGATAAATATTATCAGGGGTTGCTTTGCAACGTAAGAGTTGATGACTCAAAATTTAAAGAAAGGTAACCCTAATTGATTAAAAATTTCCTGATCCTCCAGATTTGTAAGTTGGAACCGTATTCCTGATCCAAATCATTCAGAATTTTTTTTTCTGACAAGTTAAACCCAACTTAATACAGTATATTATTAAACAAGTATAACTACACATATATTATGTAGTAGGCCTAAAACATGTATTAAGTTCATTGAGAAAGACCACCCACAAATCCGGTAACCCAGTTTGAAAAACAAGGAAGGACAAAATAATTATGTTACAGTACAAGAAACAGTTCAAATTAATAAGCCATGTAACAAAACGCCGTATAATTTATGGGTACAACTATGAGAAAATTGAAATACTGCGTATGTGATATATATATACATGTTACATATAATGTTTTTTAGAACAGAGCATAAAAATAACGTGTGAACTTATAAATAACAGTAATTTTATTACTTTACTCATAAGAAATGAAAGAATAGTACTCCATTTATATATATTTTAAGTTAAGATTCAATACATTATTAAAAATGATTAATAGCAACATTAAAATCACCCGTTACCGTCAGTTCATAAGAAGCAAAAAAGAAAAACAGTAACGTTTCTGTTACCCGTTATATTACAAAAGGAAATAATATTCTCTACAACTTCCTTTCCTAATAAAAGAAAATCAATTAAGTGTAATTAAAACAATTCATAATAATTTTAATGAATTCTTTCAGAAAAATAAAAATGTTAATTGAAATTACTATATGTAATTACTACAATAAAGTTAAAAAAAATATTAAAAGTTACTAGAAACGGATTATTGTAATTAATTTAGTTTTTATTTTGTTAAATACAGAACTGTTCTTTTATATAGTTTCTCTAGTAAACTAACGGGTAAATATTAAAAGCCTATATTTTAAACGGTTTTTTTAAAATACTACTTAAATAATTTTTTAAATGTTATTGTATATTTTTATTCGGTTACAAATCCAATTTAATTAATTCAATTGATTTGCAATACCATAAAGTGATTTTTTTTTAATTTATTTAAGTCGAATCAACAGCTCAGTTATTAGCAACTACAGTGGGTTATGTAATTGGATCGGTGGGATGTGACTTGTCATAATCTCCTGACCCTAGCCGGGAATCGAACCCGGGATCTCTGCGTTGTAGGCTAGCGCGCTACCACTACGCTACGGAAGCGGTCAGTAATTTTTTTTTTAATTGTTTGATCTTACTGGATCACTTTAGTTGATTATATTTGAATGGTCTTCTTTCGCTTCCACTAGCTTCGTTCTCTTCCAACACTTCTTCATATTTTCCAATATCGCTTTCAGCTGTTTCTCCGTTAACCTTTTGAGGACTATGAACGTGTTTCATGATTCGGTCCAAAAAAAACTACAAACGTACTGGTACATTTGCTTCATTTTTTGTACTAATACATGTAAATACAAGTTCTAAATAAATGTATTATTATATAGGCTTTGTATTACTCGATGGAAAAAGTATGTGCATTAACCTTGCTAATGTGTTCAGAAAATTTGTATTATTGTGTTAGCTTCTTGCCACCATTTGTTTACTAATGTATAATATTTCTTTCTCTGGGAAAACAAAATATTTTACAATTATATAAATCTTTTATTGTCTATATATTTGTTTTATTTTAAACGTTCCGTTTAATTGTTTATTTTGTGAAAATACGAGTGAAATGGTTGGCTTTAGTGGTAAGCGTCTCTGGGATGAAGAAATATTACAGTCACTTTACGAAACACACTTAGTGCCAGGGATGGAGAATTAAGAAAAAATAGGTGAATAATAAATACGGGAAGAAGAAATTAATGAAAAATCTAAAAAGAACTCAAACTGTGGGCTAACTTTCAGGTTGAAAAACATAGTCCTCAAAAGGTTAACTGCACACTTTCATCACTTTGTCCATCTGAAACCCCTTTGTGTTTAAATGTTTATTTATCTTCTGTTTGTTTATTACGTCCTCAGTCGTCAGTCCAACTTCTTCCAAGTCCTCCTTAATTTCTGCTATATATCTTCCTCCAGATTTCATTCACACTCAGCCCTCTGGTTATAAATTGTTTTAGTATCCTGCTTTCAGGCATTTTCTGGATGTGGTAGAAATGAAAACTTCTCCATTTTTTCATAAAACTGATAACAAATTGGTTTTTTGACATAGACAGTTTCATTAGTGGGAATTCTCCCCACACCATTCTTTTTGTAGTTTTATTAATGCAGGTTCTGATAATTCTCCGTTCGGTCTTAATTTTGTCCGATCACTTTTCACCATTTTTTATTACTTTATTATCACTTTTTTATTGTTAACTTTTTTTAAATCCCTAACGTTGCAATACCACAACACGTGCAATATTTACTAACACGTTGTAATATTTATAATTTAAGTATAATTCATAAATAACCCCATGACCCAAAAAGATGAGGATGATATGTATAACGAGTTATAGTCTTGTACAGACTCAGGCCGACCATTACTGAGAGATTATAGTTAATTTAACCCCAACCATCAAAGTACACCAGTCTTCACTGTCTATTATTCAAATTCTTTTAAAAGTACTGTAACTACCTTTACTAGAATTTGAACCAGGAACCTTCATCTGCGAAAATCAGCTGTTAAACAGCTGACTTGCGACAACGATTTCACCATAACACCCAACTCGATGGGTTATTATTATTAACTTTTAGAAAGACTATTTACAAGCAGTTAAACCATTTAAATAAGTACATTTTAAACTTATTTTTAACTTTTTAAATTTTAGATTTCGTGGGTGCAGAAAGTCACTAATGTTGAAGTTTTGTTGAGAATGAATTTGGGTCTGGAATTGGTCAAAATTGTGAAGTGTCGTAAGCTGCAGTAACTCGAGCATATTATGAGAAATCAAAATAGATATGATCTTCTGCAGCGGATTCTGCAGGGAAATATGTCCCTCTATAGAGGGAAAGAGGAATCCTGATAGAAGCTAGAATTTCCTAGCTCGTCAATTTGAGGACCTGGTTCAGTAAGAGTTCCACGGAATTGTTCCGGATTGCGACCAATGAGGTCAAAAAAAAGCCATGATAATCGCTAACATTCGAACCAGATAAGCACGACAAGAAAGAGAAGAACGTTTAAAACTTTAGAAAATAAATCTTGATTAGATTACAATAATTCTGTAATTACACATGTTATAATCACTTGCAGTTATCTTTTTTTATAATTATTTGTGATAGCACTTATTCCTGACGTGTTTCAATTCAAATAAAAATTTAAATACAGGTAGAAAGCTTGGGAAATAATCTGTGGGAAATATATTTTAATTTAGGCACAATTTATACTATCTATCAGAAATAAATAATTATATTTCCACGCATTCGTCACAGGATAAGTTTTAATAAACGCTTGCTACACTAAAACGTGCTTTTATTTATTTTTCCTTAGGTCGTCTAAACAAGATAAAATGACCGTTAGGTTTAACCTGATGAGAAATTTAACCTGATGAGTTAAAGATAACGTTTCATTTTCCTACAGTTTTCCAGGAATCTTTTGGAACGAGCGTGAGTAAAATTTCTGTATGTACTTTTCTTTAAGTTTTTTTACTGGTACATAATTAAAAATTAATTTGTCCTGAATTAAGTAGATCGTATTTTTATACATCATTATGTAAATTAACATATCATGTGAATGTCATATATCTATCATTCATATATAGCTTTTTTTAAATAACTAAATAAACATTAAACGTTTTTTTTTTATTACTTTGATAAAAACTTCACCTTTGTTATTAATAGAAAACCAAAGAATACGATGGTAGGTACAAAAATGAATGACACGACATGAGTTAAGTGCTTTGATAGCATCATTCATCAACAGGTCTTTGACATTTAAAATTATTTATCCTTAATAATTGATTTATTTATTAATAACATATAATTTCTATGTTTTGGAGGAAGAAAAATTAAAACAATATGTTACTCACATTATATATTAAGGGAAATGAATAGAGATAGAAAGATAGCTGTGTGAAAAGTCAACAGAAAAAATTGGAGCAGGATGGGACACTTTTAATAAATACGTAATTATATATGCTACATCTGTTGCCCATAACACGCAGGTGGAGTATTAAATTATTTGCTCTCAATCTACTAGTTCCAGGGCTACAAAAAATATTTGTGTTTTTTATCATATGGTCAACCAATTATATGATAAACATTTAAGAACAGAAGAGGTACAGGTGTAAAAGACACTATTTTGAGTTATTTCCTCTGAGAGAAATGAATTTCATTATACATCTAGAGCCTGTAATGAATGAAGTGAAGATGTCATTTGCAGGGTGGAAAGAGATGCTTGTCGGAGGGTTTGGCATGCTGATAAGCGTATTTTTCTACTCAGTGAAGAAGGCAAACGTAAACCACCTCACTTCTTGTTTTATTTAGTAAAGCCTCTAGTCTTGGGGTTCAAAGCAGCCTTTCGGTTGATGACCCAAACAACACAATATATACGAGGTGTGGCTGTAAAATAACGAGACTGACGTTAGAAATTTTCATTTATTTTATACATAATCACTTATTGTCACCTTCAATATACACTCCGTCTCTATCCCTACAATGCTCCATGCGAATTTTCCATTGTTGGAAACAGTGCTGAAAGTCATCTTCTGTCAGCTCCTTCAGGACACATGCCGCTTTCTCTTTTACAGCTTCCACAGACTCAAATCTTAACCCTTGTAGCGAGATAAAAATATATGGTTGTATTTAAAGTAATAAATTAATTTATAATGTCAAAAAATAAAAACTAATGTAACGGATGTAATTAGTATTTGTCAAGTCGGGCGTTTGTCGGGAGTAAACCAACATCATAACCATCAGTTCTCAAGTAAATTTATTGATTATTGAAAGTAAACTTTTAAAATAATTGAACACGTGCAGAAACAGTTACTGTATCAAAGTACTTGTGCCGAGGAAACGGTTGAAATAACAGATGAATGTGATTGGTCAAAAAATTTGAATTCTGAAAGATGATTGGATATTGTAAATTTAAAAATAGTTTCAAGGTGAAGTCTAAAACGACGCTTCTTTAAAAATGAAAAGGGAGAGACAGTCACACTTCAGCACTCCTGTAAGTAGGATGTATATGTGCTCATGACAGATGAATTTAACAATGTGCTTAATAGTATAATACAGTAATAAAAATGACTCTCAGTTAATTAATCAGTGAAACTAGAACGTCTTGTGTTAAAAGATACTTACAAATACAACGAATAATTAAATATTAACAACCAACAAATGATTTAACTACATATTACCAACTTTCATGGATCTACGCAATTTCAAAACTATGGCCAGGTATTTCAACCTAAGTAATATTCTGTACAGAATTTAACTAAAAAACTGAATTCAATTTAAAGCGCTATTTACTTTTCATTTTGTAAAAACATAATTCTAAATGTATTATTTGTAACTCCTGTGTGTGTAAAAATCATTATTATTTTAGATATAATTAAACTTGTATTTCATGTATAAATGTGTTTCGTTTTATTAGTCAACATCTTTCTATACAATGAAAATAGTCGGGGTAACGGTCCTACACCTATAACAAATCTTTTATTAAATAAATATTACTTCAAATTTGTCATACCCTTGTGGGGAATTAAAATAATTGTACTTCACCCTTTTAATGCAACTTTCAGCTTAAGGAAAAGAAGTCACTTGGTGAAATATCTGGTGAATAAGGTGGATGTTCTAACACTGAGATGCTGTACTTGGCTAGGAACCTCTTGACAGATAACGCGGAATGAGTTGGCACATTGTCTTGGTGGAGAACGGATGATTTGTCCTTCCACATTTTGGGGTGTTTTTTCCTTACTCTTTGACGTAGTTTAGAAAGTACCTTAAGGTAGTAATATTGATTAATTGTTTGACCTTCAGGAACCCAATGAAGGTACACAATCCCATGGATATCAAAAAACCAACATCATTGCTTTAAATTTTTACTTGCTCATTCGAGCTTTTTTGGCTCTCGGTGAAGTTCAGCTCTTCCAGTGCATGTATTGGCGCTTCTTTTCCCGATCATAAGTAAAAAAACCACGTTTCATCACATGTTATTGTCTTCTACCTGTTCCCTAATGTAAAATCTGCATTAAAAGGGACAAGATTTGAGTCTACGGAAGCTGTAAAAGAGAAAGCGGCACGTGTCGTAAAGGAGCTGACAGAAGATAACTTCCAGCACCGTTTCCAACAATGGAAAATTCGCATGGAGCGTTGTAGGGACAGATAAGTAGTGTATATTGAAGGTGATAATAAGTAATTATGTATAAAATAAAAATAAAATTTTTTACAACGTCAGTCTCGTTATTTAATAGCCACACCTCGTACATCTGATGTAGAAGTCAAAAATAAAGTGCGATTATTTAAAATGCGTGTATTGCTCGTAATATTATATGGATATCAGAATCGGATGTTGCCAAAGCAAATTATGCGGACTATGGTGTAGTGGCGCACCTGGCTTTTACGCCAGGTGCGCTAACCACTATACTCTTCTCATCGTCTGTATTAGCAGTAATTGCAAAACAGTCAGATGTAAAACAAAAAAAATTAAAATAAATTATACAGATACGGTGTGAGAGCAGTGGCTAGAAACATTGTAGGAATAACTAGACGGGACAGGAAAACTAATAGATGGATAAAGAAGAAAAAAAATTTAGAAGATTTATTCAAATTTGGAATTTTGTACCCTACATAGTGTTTGAATTAAGGGGATTTTTTTATAGAAAATAATGTAATTTTTCTTCAATAAAGTAGGAATATAAATATTGGTGTTTATTAAATTTTGGTTGAAAGTAAATTTTATAATATTGTAAATTTTAACTATTTAGAATTGTAAATTTTATAACTAGATTAAGTTTAAGTAAGCTGTGCAATAAAAATTGTTAAAAATATTTTTAGTAATTAAACTAATGTTTAATAATTTACACATAACACTTTACAACTCATTCCCGCGCAAAGGCTTGTCCTATGCAGGAATTAGTAAATATGTTAATGTATTTTGTATTTAATAAATAAATAATTAAAATAGTTGAATAATTGAGAAGACAAAAAAAGACAATAGTTAGGAGACATTTAAAAAGAAAATGGAATTGGGGATTGGAATATAGTCAGAACCAAAGTTGAAAGATGGACACTAAAGTAATTGGTATCCAAGAAAACTTAGAGGGATAAAGGAAGACAGGCAGACAGATAGAATGCAGAATTTAAGAAACTATGTGAAGGAGAAACTTGGCAGAGAGTGACAAGGGAAATGAGAGAATAGAATAAGACGAGAAAAGTTTATGTAAGTAAGGAGATGTAACTGGATTAGGGATGTTTTTGTGATACTATCTAGTAAAAATTTTAATTTTTTCAACTTTTAAAACTTACCACGACAAATAGCCGAATAATTGGTTAAAGAAATTGTGTTAATTTCAAATTTTTCTCCAAAAATTATTTATTTATAAGAAGTAGATTGTTGACATATAATTCATAAACTTTCAAATCTTAGCTCCATTTTCTTCTTGGTCGTCTTTCAACTTTTTTTTTTAGTTAATGATCGAAGAAAATTTTGCGTACCAGTTGGTTTTTATGAGAAATCTTTTGTGTAAGTTCCGATAAAGTTTAATGTAACAATCTGTCACTAGAGAAATTTTTAGGTCGTTATGTAAAGTAGCGTTAGAAAAGTAAGAGTTGAAAAACATTTATAATGTCTTCAATTGAAACTTCAGAATTCGATCCAGCATTGACGATTTAACACTTAACTGGCATATATCCAAACTGCCCTAAGAAGGAACGTAGTTCCTTTTTATGAGATTTTCTATAAAAAAAATAACTTCAATAATCACTCACGTGTTTTAAGATTACAATGTACGTCATTAAAATTGAAATATAGGGAAATACTTTAATTTACGTAATCCATAATTAAGTTTATAGGGCATTTATAACTATTTCACGTCATGTTTATTTTATTTAGTAATAACATCCATATAATTGTACCATATGTATATTTATTGTTTTTACAGTAAAATATTTTATTACACCAATAGAATAATAATCCAAAATAAAGATCTTAAATGACGTATTAATTGAATATATATTTCAAAAATGTAAGCCACAGTTATTTATCTATGCATGAATTCCATTTTTTCTCCTTTCTAATTTACTTGCTTCTTTTAAATAAAATATGAAAAAAGTGACAATAAAATTTTGGTGGAAAACGACTTTATTACTTCAAAACGCAGATAACCCATAATTTACTTCAAATAAAGTTTTTCAAATTAATTTTTTATTTCTAACAGTGGTGGAGCACTACACAAGTAGTAAGTATATTTACTTGTTATTTTATATTACTTAGACACTTTTTTAGGAAAAAATTATTTACGATTCCCCGTTTATATCTTATAACGTAGATTGTTACATGAATAATCTCTACGCTTAACTGATACAAGATTCGATGCTAATCGTATTCATTTTGTTTTATTTTACAATTGTAAAAATACAACCAGCAAAAATGTTTAGTTTGTGTCAATTAAAAACAAAACGCTTTAACGGCTTTGAGAAGGAGACCACCCAGTGGTAGCTCTCCAGACAACGAAAAATGTGTTAAATTTTAATTTAATACTTTTGTGTTGGACTCCGGGCCAGCCCAGTTAGTCAACAGGTAGAAAGTCGCTATTATTTGTTAAGTAACACCGGGTGGGCAAGCGACTTTGTATGGTGACCAGCTCACAGCCATCCATGAACAAACTCTTCTGGGAGTCCCTGTTCAAACTCATGCCTAATTCCGATAACAAATAAAAGCTAAAAAAAAAAAATAGCTATTTGTGAACCCACCGGGTTGGTCTAGAGGTAAAGTCGCCACGAGTCAGCTGTTTAACAGCAGATTTTTTGAGACGAAGGTACCTGGTTCAAATCCTAGTAAAGGTAGTTAGTTACTTTTATACGGATTTGAATACAATGGTTAACAGTGTACGTTGATGGTTAAGGTTCAATTAACCATACTCTCTCAGGAATGGTCGGCCTGGGTCTGTACAAGACTACATCTCATTTACACATCATACATATCATCCTCATCTCATTGGGACAAGGGGTTGCTTATTGTTCTAAATTGAACAGATTGCAATGTGCACAAATTAGGAATAACAAAAAAAAATATTTTGTACATGTAAAATTACTGTTAAAGTCGTGTTAATGTACCATGTCTCTCTCCATCGGCGTTTAAGTCGTCTTGTAGTATTCCTGGAAGGTCTGGAGAATTCATGTCGCGTATCAAGGGATTATTATGAGCATGAAGTTTGTCTCTTAACCTACGGTACAATTTTTGAAATGTGCCGTTGACGTACGGAACGCGTAGGTCATCTTGTAGTGTTCAGTTGGATACGTAATTCGGGTAATTAGTAATAAGTCGCAAGAATTTACTTTGGAAACGTATTCGTGAAATGATTGATGGCTTTGCTGCACCATAAATCTGACTACCATACCATCAGTGTCTTAGAATAACCGAAAAGGCTGGTCTAAAAGAAGGAGAGAAATTGAGAGAAAGATCTCGCAAGATAATGGGTCTGAAGATATTAGACGGACAATCGGTTACAAGGACGAGAAGAACTGTACAAGGAAACTAAAAGATTAATGAAAACAATGAGGAAAAGTAGGCAAAAATTTTACGGAACCCTATATAGAATGGATGACAAACGGTTGACAAAACAAATTTTTAGGACATTAAACAACAGATCTAAGGTATCGGATAGATGGTTTAAAGAAATCAGAAAGGATATTGATAAAACCGGAATAAAACGAGGAAACTTAATGAACGGATCCAAATTCAGATAACTAATTACGGACTTTAAGGGCTTCCATGAGTAGCAAAAACAGAACACCAGGTGGACAGAAGAAAGGAAAAACCTACAATAAACGAATGTTGAGAAAGTGGGCTGCAAGAATAATAGCTTCTAGAAACATCTTAAGCACCTCACGTGGTCTAAAATTGGCCTTAAACGAAAGAAAATACCTCATAACAAGATTAAAATTGGTTTACTATGGTCATTAACACAGTTTGTAAAATATAGTTTAAATCGTTCTGAAAACTTTATTCTTAAATAAATATTAATAATGTAAAATATTGTATGCGAGTTAAATAAACTTTTTATTAACAAAGTTTATGTAACATTATAATATGAATTACAACAATAAAAATAAATTAATCTTGTAACTTAATAAAAACAAAAAAAATAATTGTAGAGGGAATTTATTATTTCAAACAGGGAAATTGTATTTTTTTGGGGGGGTTTTAACGTCTGACTGTTATGCAATTACTGTTAATGCAGATGGTGAAGGATGAAAGGATTTTTTGTAACGTATGAAAATATGGTGTGCCTGAATGGGATTCGAACCCAAGACCGCATGATGATAAGAGGCGAGCACGTTACCAACTACGCCAATACGGCCGGCAGTGAAATTGTTTTAAAAACAATCTAAAATATTCCTCAGGGAAAAACGTACTATCTTCATAATTTTAAACAACTGTACAGTAATTTTTTTGTTTACGTCTAACTGTTTTGCAATTCCTGCTAAGCAGACGGTGGAGAATGATGATTATATGAAAATGAATGATGAAAAATTCCAGACCTGACCGGGAATCGAACCCGGGACCCCGGCGTAGAAGCCAGTTGCGCTAACCACTACGCCAGCTGCCCGGCCAGTAAAAGGCATAGGCTAGTATTCAAAATAAAAAAGTCATTGTAACTGTAATGTCAGTTTATTTTAAAATAACCTATTTTACATTACAAAAGAATTTAAATTTTAAAAATAGATGAACATCTATGTTCGTACAAAAAGGAACGGAATTTCATACTGTATTATTCTATAGACATTAACACGAGTACCGTTTCAAACAAAAAAGTAAAAATAAAATGAAAAAGGCCAGCTGCCGTGAATTTTATCGAACAATACTGAATAGCGAGGAGTTCATGTATTTTTTTCTATGTATAATTTTCGCTGTTCAATGTTCATTAATGTTTTTGAACTCTAGTACCTACTACTGATGATCTCGGAAGCCAAGTTGTATGGGAACAAATCAGTCAACCATAATTCGTAGTAGACTACTAAAATAATAATAGTAATAAAAATAAGAAGGAAAATTCATTCACCCGATAAATTCTTTCTTCCTCGGATCTTCTTGTTGTTCTTTTTCTTTCTCTTATGTTTTTTTTTATATTTTAAAAATCATTTGTACTTTTATGAAAAGGTCAATGTTCAATACTTAAAAAATCTGGTGTGAAACACTCACACAACTTTATCTTGCCAATTTAAATAATTAACAGTATAACCTAACATTAGTAATAAAACATTAAAAATAAACAAAAAAAAATTAACCTCAATAAACATAACCTAATTTTAATCATGAGTGAAAGACGCAAAATGAAAATCAACCTCAGTTTGGCTTAAAATTACAGAGTATCACACATTTTCACGCTAAACTAGGCTCTGTAGAGAAAAATGCTTTAAATAAAATTTTTAGATCTTTTAATTTCCTATAAATTTGATTACATACACCTTTGTCGTAAAATGAATAATAAAGCTGAAATCTTTAAAAACAAAATCGATTTTTTTACACGTTTTCGTGAAAAACCAGACAATCGCTAATTACCGCTAAACTAAGCGTTATACAAAAAAAGTCTTTGAAATAAATTTGTAGGGCCGGCCGCATTAGCGTAGTTGGTAACGTGCTCGCCTCTCATTATGCGGTCGTGGGTTCGAATTCCACTCAGACACGGCATATTTTCATACGTTAAAAAAAATCATTTTATCCTCCATTGTAAACAGTTACACCCTAAAGTCGTCGCTAATGACCGTTGCAGTTAATGCGACAATAAATTAATTAATTAAAAAAACGTTGTAGGATTTTAAATTTTTGCGCTAAAATGCATATTAAAGCCGCAATATTAAAAAAAAAATCTAAGAGAGCACAGCCTCCCCAAGAATTTCAGCAGATATGGCGCCTACCCTATTTTATAGAGCATAAAAAATTAGTAAATGAGGCAATTTTAAAAAATCGTAGGCGCCGTTTTTGAGAAAATCGCAAAAAAGTGAAAAATGACACGAATAAACTACTACTTCCGGTTGACCGATTTGGATTAAAATATTCGTATCGAGTCTTCTAGTAGTTTCAATTTCGTACAATGTTCTGTTCTTGGGATATTCTGTTCACACACACACACACACACACACACACACCAATCTCTAAAAACTTGTGTTTTTTTTTGGTTCAGGTGGCCTGAAAACGTGTACATCCTGAGAAAAATTCTATTTCCAAATATCTACATGAAAACAATACTTTCCGTCCTATATATTTTTACAGACAAGAGAAAGTAAAAATAACAATTTTTAACGAAATAGTACGCAGCATAATGACTTGTGGACCTGAGAGTTGGGTAATGAGTAATACTTTTGTATTAAGGGGTAAAATTAATTTAACCGTGATGGAGTTTTGTAGGTAAAACAGTAGGTTAATAAAGACCGATCGAGTTACAAAGGAGGAAATTAGAAGGGAATTGGTGTGGAGAGCGATGCTTTGAGTCACATTGATAAGAAAATGCTCATATGGTATCTACATGTGAGAAGATCGGACGGAAAGTGCAAGAGATGAAGACCCGCTTCCCCAAAAATATTAACAGATGAATTGGTGGACTGTGTTATTTAGGTCATCAGCCGAAAGCTGGTTTGAACCTGTTTTTTAAAGTAAAACGAGGAGTGAGGTGGTTTACCATTTTCCTATTAAAAGTATACCTTTACTCTGCAAATGACACCTTCACTTCATTCACCACAGGTTTAGGCTATATAATGATGAAATTCAGAGGAAATAACTCAGAAGGAGGAAATAATTCAGAGGAAATTCTCAGAGGAAATAACTCTGACCAGTGTCGTTTACATCTCTACTTCTTCTGTTCTTAAATGCTTTAGTCATATAATTGGGTGACCATGTGATAAGAAACAGAACTATTTTTGTAGCCCAGGAACTAGCAGATCGAGTGGAAATAATTTAACACTTCACCTGTTTGTTATGGGTTATGAGCTATTATCGCTTGTTATGGTGTGACTATGAGCAGTAATGAGCAAGAAAAATGTAATTTGTAACAAATTATACCTTTTAACTCCTAAAAAGCTTAAAAATAATAAAATTTGACCTAACAGCGAAGTCGGTAAATATTACGTTTAGCAACCTATTGAATTTACAAGGGTTATCCATAACAACATTTCAACAACGAACAGATGAGTTAATTATTTATCAAGTCTTCGTTGAGAAATACCCTCAGGCACAAATCTACTATCTAAATATCAAGATTCATGAATGTACAATGACATTAAAGTTTAAAAATAACTCAGTAGGATGTAGTCTTAGTCACTTGTATTTTGTGACACTTAAAAGGATTGCATAATATTTATCCACTATGAAAGTCGATAAAATGTAGCTTAATCATTGTAAACAAGAAATGGATAAAGATCTCAACCGGATGGGTCAAATAATCATATTAAACAAAAGGGAAAAATTATTTTATAACGGGTGATTTAAAAAGGATACATCTTGTTTTTAGTTACCTACCATAAATTTTGTATAAAAATATTTATTTTTATAAAATAATGTAATGAACAGCAAAACAAAACAAAATTATACCGGGTGTCCCACGGAATTTGAACCGTAGGGAAAGAGCATTGATTTTTATTAGTTTGTTAATATTTTCTTCCCACGAATAAATGAAGGCGTGTTATTGTCAGGAATCATTAGAAAATGTTTAGACCTTTTAAAAAATATCAATTCTGATACATTTTAAACTGTTGTTGTTGTTTAGGTCAACAGCCGAAAGGCTAGTTTGAACCTCTAGAGGTTTTACTAAGTAAAACGAGGAGTGAGGTGGTTTACCATTGCCTTCCTCACTGAGTGGAAAAGTACGCTTATCAGCATGCCGGGCCCTCTGAAAAGCACATATTTTCCACTCTGTAAATGATACCTTCATTTCATTCACCGCAGGGTCTGGCTGTACAATGAAATTCATTACTTTCAGAGGAGATAACTCTGATTAGTGTCTTTTACACCTCTACCTCTTCTGTTCTTAAATGATTCAGTCATTTAATTGACTGACCATGTGATAAGAAACAGAACTATTTATTTTAGCCCTGCAACAAACAGATTGAGTGTAAATAATTTGACACTCCCCACCTGTCTGTTATGAGCAATTTTAAACTGTACTTTAGCTTAAATACAGAAATTTGTAACCGTTTTCCATTTAAGTATTGTAAATTTTATAAAATTTTCGTATAGTTATCGTTGGAGTAATTGTAACGTTCTGGTCCGATAACGTAAAGTTTTGTGCGGTTCCAAGCTCCGTGTAGTTGCGGAGTGAAGGGTACGGGTGAGGTACAATGAATGAGTGACGCATGCTGGGAGAACGAATGTTGTATTACTCTGATACAAAACATTCGTTTTCAAACTTTCCGTATTTAACATATTATTGTTTGTATTTTATTATATTCATTTATTTAAATATTTTGATATAAATTGGTAAGTTAAATTATATGAATCCGACCAAGGTAATAACCCGGTAGGTATTTGTTAAATTAATGCGCCGGATGATATGAATATTTTTTTAGTCTAGTTAATACACGTTACCACTAAAAATGCATCAGCTGTGAAACACTCTAAACTCATTCATTATCCCACTACTATAACAACGCACTGCATTCCTTCCAACTACACGGAGTTGGGACTCAATAGGTGGGTCGAATAATAGGTGAATAATATCTCAACAGGTGTCTGCCCATAACAGACAGGTGGAGTGTCAAATTATTTACACTCAATCTGTTAGTTGCAGGGCTAAAATAAATAGTTCTGTTTCTTATCACATGGTCAGCCAATTAAATGACTGAATCATTTAAGAACAGAAGAGGTAGAGGTGTAAAAGATACTAATCAGAGGTATCTCGTCTGAAAGTAATGGATTTCATTATACAGCCAGACCCTGTGGTGAATGAAGTGAAAGTATCATTTGCAGAGTGGAAAATATATGCTTTTCAGAGGGCCTGGCATGCTGATAAGTGTACTTTTCCACTCAGTGAGGAAGGCAATGGTAAACCACCTCACTCCTCGATTTACTTAGTAAAACCTCTAGAGGTTCAAACCAGCCTTTTGGCTGATGACCTAAACAACAACAGGTGGGTCGAATCCATCAGCGGTAAATTTTTTTATTGTTCAAAAAATATTGGAAATATTGAAAAAAAATTAATTGTTTATTTATATATATATTATTTTATTAAACATTATTTTCCTTTGTTTGCACCACTACAAAAATAACAGAAATAACAGAAGATGATAATGAACAGCCAAAACAAAACATAAATATAAAACTCACCTCAGAGTATTGCATTTATTCAAGAACTTTCGTCTCCCTCGGAGACATCATCAGGAATTAATACACACAATAAACACATAAAACATAAAATATTAAAACAATTATGGTCGAACCCATGTCAATTGTTTCCTATATCAATAACCATGCCGCGCGCGGTTATTCGGCCGAATGACGGTATAATCATTTGTACCTAGTTTTATTTCTTATCGCAACTTAGTACAATTTGAAATAATTTGTCGTTATCAAATTCTGTCTGGCTGTTCATTAAATTTATCTTTTTATTTTTAAATGTATAAATATAATATTTTTCCTTGCCCATAACAGACAGATGGAGTGTCAAATTATTTACACTCAATTTGTTCGTTGCAGGGCTAAAATAAATAGTTCTGTTTCTTATCACATGGTCAGCCAATTAAATGACTGAATCATTTAAGAACAGAAGAGGTAGAGGTGTAAAAGACACTAATCAGAGTTATCTTATCTGAAAGTAATGAATTTCATTATACAGCCAGACCCTGTGGTGAATGAAGTGAAGGTGTCATTTACAGAGTGGAAAATATGTGCTTTTCAGAGGGCCCGGCATGCTGATAAGCATACTTTTCCATTCAGTGAGGAAGGCAATTGTAAACCACCTCACTCCTCGTTTTACTTAGTAAAACCTCTAGAGGTTCAAAGCAGCCTTTCGGCTGTTGACCTAAACAACAACAACAATATTTTTCCAACTGCCATAGTTTGTTACTATCGAAATATATTTCTAAAATTTCTAAATTATTTTGTAACATCGGAAAAACTAATAGATCGTTTAAAAAACGATTTTCTGAGCATTATGCTGCTTATTTAAAAAAGGAATGTCTCTTTCTCTATCTATCCCTCCCACATCTCGCACAGCTATTTCATATTAGAGGGGTCAAGTTCAACGACTTAAGTACACCAACGCATTGGCAGTGACACGTCGCTTTGGACTTTCCAACGTGGTTGTTGTTATTTTGAGTAGTGCACAGTGAGTTCCGCGTTTACACGAGACGACTTTAGGATTACAGATCAGTGATGTGAAATAACAGAATAGCTCCACATTTTAATTGTTAAAAGCTGTTAAACTTGAATACATTGTTGCCAAAAAAACAGGTATGGAGGCATAAAATTTACTAACGGTTGCGTTCATTTTGAAACACCCGTTAGTGAGTATCAGCAAGCAATTTAAGTGATCTGATAGCATCTATATCCGTTACTGTAAAATAGAAAACTAAGTTCATATATATTCTGTATGACTCAAAACTCCGTAAAATATCGTCACCACTGGGTATGAGCAATTGGAACGATTTTTAGACTTATTCAGACATTGACCTAAAATCATATGATCATTCAAGTATTTCTGAATGTCAATCTTAGTTATGAATTTATAAAATTTTGTACAAGGTGTACAAGAAAGTTCTTCCACTTTGTCGTAAATTTTCCTCCATATATTACAAGAAAAAAGTTAAAATAAACATACTAGATTCAGAAACGTCTTTTTTGTCCATCCGGCCGACCTTTTTTAATGAATTCATTTCTCCATAACAAACTTAATAAATAGTCCATAGTTTCAGTTACATATTTTTAATTTTCTTTGATTAAATCTCCAACTGTGCAGTTCTTTACAATCAGTAAATATATTTGTAGTTTATTTTACATCACTTTACCATTTTTGAGGAGAACACCACTCATTATCAAGACCCTCCGTTGAAATCCCACTATGTTAGTGCTTAAAAATTACAGATTAAATTAATTTAATAATATTTTTACTTTCTCTTGCATAATATGAATTTATTAAAAAGGATATTGTTTTCAAGTCAAGTTTTCGAAATCGAGTTTTTACCGGAGTACACCAGTTTTCCGGTCTCCTGAACCCAAAAACCATGTTTTTAGCTACTGAACTGGGTGTATGTGTGTATGTGTCTATGTGTGCGTGTGTATGAATAAAATATCATCTTTTGTCAATAGAGTTTTGACATCTTTTTATTTCATAATAATAAATAGAACTTCTGTGACGTTAGTATTTCTTACACTGATTGCTTTTTCCTACTGTGTGTACATTACAATCTGTTCAATTCAGAACAATAATCAAACACATGGCCCAATCAGATAAGGATGATATGTATGATATGAAAATAAAGTGTACTCTTACACAGATTCAGGCCGACCATTCCTGAAATGTATGGTTAATTGAACCCCAACCATCGAAGTAAATCGTAACTACCTTTTCTAGGATTCGTACCACTTATTATAAATAATAAAAACTATAAAAAAATGAATGAGTATAACGATTTTTTACTGTATGACGATTTTGTTTCAAGAATTTCCGAGATTTTAGTTTCAATTACAACCGTTAGAATTCACTATTACGATCAAGTAGAGGATTTATAGAACGTATTTCACTGAACCTTCACTTTTGTAAATTTTGCAAGCTGCGACGTTTTTCTGTTGAGCCATTCAAATAACCACCATCTTAAAAATTTCTAATTTGTTTTTTTTTAATTAACGTCGCGTCAACTGCAACGGTCATTAGCGACGACGTTGAGGTGTAACTATATACAATGGAGGATAAAATGTTTTTTGTAACGTATGAAAATATGCCGTGCCTGAGTGGGATTCGAACCCACGACCGCATGATGAAAGGCGAGCACGTTACCAACTACGCCAATGCGGCTCTAACTATCAAAGTAGCTACCTAGTAACCATTGTCTAGTATTCAAATTCGTACAAAAGTAACTAAATTTACACACTTCATAAATACAACAAAGTAGTAGTGTTTTTTTACAAGTACTTCATTTGAACCACTGTTTCAAATAATAAAAATTATAAAAAATCCACCATCGTCTTAATAATTTCTAATTGTTATTTTAAAAAAAACGAAAATAAAGTTAAGAAAAAGGAAACTTTTATACAGATTTGAAAAATAGACAGTAATTACCAGTGTACTTTGATAGTTGAAGTTTAATTAACTCTCTCAGGAATGGTCGGCCTGAGTTTGTTCATTACTAGATCTAATTTACACGTAATATATCCTCTTAATTTCATTATGTCATAGGGTGCTTATTGTTCTTAAATTGAACAGATTGCAACGTACATACTTATGTTGTTATTTAGGTCATCAGCCGAAAGGCTGGTTTGAACCTGTAGAGGTTTTACTAAGTAAAACGAGGAGTGAGGTGGTTTACCATTGCCTTCCTCACTGAGTGGAAAAGTATGCTTATCAGCATGCCGGGCCCTCTGAAAAGCACATATTTTCCACTCTGCAAATGACACCTTCACTTCATTCACCACAGGGTCTGGCTGTATAATTAAATTCATTACTTTCAGAGGAGATAACTCTGATTAGTGTCTTTTACACCTCTACCTCTTCTATTCTTAAATGATTCAGTCATTTAATTGGCTGACCACGTGATAAGAAACAGAACTATTTATTTTAGCCCTGCAACAGACAGATTGAGTGTAAATAATTTGACACTCCATCTGTCTATTATGGGCAGATACATACTTAAGGAACAAAAAAAAGAAAAATGAATCAAATAAAATGACAGTTAGATGGATAAAAAGGCTTCCCCAGACTGTAATGTATTCAAAATCATGTAATTTTTACACTGATATTTGGAAGATTACATTATACATTAAAATATTAGATAAATTTTTTGTGCACCTTGTATAAATATACAGACATCCCTAACATATAATTTAAATTACTATTAAACTGATAAAATTTCCCAGAATGCAATTCAAGAGTGAAAGTTGTTAAAAATAATACAGACAATGTTTAGCTATTTAACGATATAACCTAAAAGTTCAAGGTTTTATTATTTAATAGATACTACGACAATTACAACAATTACCTACAATTAAATAAAGATTTAATTCATAAACCTTAAAATTGTAAATACAATTCTATCAACTGAGTAGGTCAATGTACATTAAAGTAGGATTTTAATTTTATTACTCGCTTGTTTATTGAAGTTCATTGCGATCAACTTACAAAATCATCATTCTTAAATTGATATTATCAATTAAAACATTCAAAATATTTTTATACATGTATTTCAATAATAATATAAATATTTGAAATGAAATCTTATATTTAAAATTTTTAATATTTATATGGCATTGATTTGCGTACATGCTTGATATGATTTTTGCATGCATAATTTTAAAGTAAATATAACTTTCATAATGCCCCATATAATAAGAAATTATATACAAATGAAAGCAGAACGATTATTCTGAAATAATAACAAAATTAATTAGACTAAAAAAATTCTAATTATTTTTTTTTCATGACGTCTATAAAACGTATACAGTACCGGTTTTTTTATTTAATATTTAAGATATTTATAATTACGAATTCCTGTCTTGTTCCTTGAAAAATTCCAACGATTTTTTATTTTTTCAAAATTTTGAAATTTTATCTCGAAATTAATATAATAATTTAATCGAGTGCCATCGTTATGAACATCTGTTTTAAAATGTAATGGATAGAAATTTTAATGAATTTTTATCACATAAAAAATTATTCACATAAAAAATTTGAAAATAAAAAACGTTCTGATATAGTTAAAATTTTAAACATTTTTTCAAACAGAAAAATTTTTGGAAGTACAAAACAAAAATATTTCAATATTAAGTTGAACATACACTGTTACTTAAGCAACAAATTCATCTTCAGGATCCAACTTAAAGAAGTAAAAGAACAAATTTTAGATTTTAGCGTTAAATATTTGGATCACTATACGGACATAAAAATTTACTAGCAATTCAAAAATTCATTAGACAATAGTTAAAGTGAAAATTTAGAGTTTAAACGTATATATTTTGTATATGTTTTGCTAATCTTTACTTGTGTCGGGCGAGGTGTCGTGTAGATTTCTCTGACAGCTGGCTGTACAGAGCGTTGACCGGCGTCGTGAAGGACTCTTGAAGTTCGGTGTATGAACTTCTCCAGGGTGTGAGGTGAGGACGTAGTCGTGGACGGTTTTATTATTGATGTGGTAGTAGAGGTTGGAAATTTGTCTTACTATGTGGTTGTGAAGAGAGGAGAATTTTCTTTTGTTGACGGAGGAGAGGACGGGCCACCAAACTGGTGCACCGTAAAGAAGGAAGGATCTGATGACAGCTGTATAGATGAGGAGTTTAAGGGGAATTCTGTGAGAGCGGAAGAGTGGTAAGCGGAGAGTTTATAGAGTAAGATTCTGCCTTTTATGATTTTTTGTGTGACATGGGTGCGGAAGGTTAGACGTCTGTTGAAGGTGATTCCAAGGTATCTGACTGTAGCAGCCCAGGGTAGGGCATGGCCTTCTATTCTGAGCGGTGGCGGCTGTTTCCTGTGTTGGGAGAAGTTTATAGCGGAGAATTTCTTTGGGTTGAGCGTCATCTTCCAGTCGTGGCACCAGACTGTTGTCCTGTCTAGCTGCTCCTGGAGTTTAACGGTGTTGAAATGGAGGCTGTGGTTTGAGCGCATGTACTTTATGTCATCAGCGTACAGGCTTTGGTCGATGGAAGGGACAAGCGGGACATCATTTGCGTACAGGAGGTACAGGCGATACAGGCGATACAGGGAGGTACAGGGGTGATGACTAACCCCTGCGGGACCCCTACTTGGATGGGGCGTATTGTGGAGGAGACGGTATTGAAGGCGGGGTGCGTGGTAGCCACAAAGAATTGGCGACCAGGGACTTCGTGTGATTAAACGTAAAATTTGTTTTGAAAAATTTGTATCCTGTTTAGGTTTGAGTTTTTCGGCGAACCACAGATCAAAGTTTATAACAGATATTAAGTTTTGATCGTCTATCAAGTAACCTTTTTAACTGCTAAAAACCGCGTTTTTAATTATGTATCTTGTCTTTGTTACATGTTTTTCAGGTTTTCCGTCAGTCTAGGTGCAGGTCTATATACCGTATTGTCTTTTTTCTATGAGTTTATTTTTTTTAAATAGTTGGACATTTCTCATGCCTGATAGTAAAGTTGATACGATCATATTTAGATTCATTTATTAAAATTTTTCATTTTCTAATCAGGGATACTATGAAGGCATGGAATTGAACTTCTTCATGTTATTTCGGGAAATTGATTTGAAGGTAGAATGACCATTTCGTCCAAAAACATTAACTGATTATTGCTTCATCCATACCTATTTTGAAATTTATAATTCAATAATTATTGAATTATAAGCTAAGCCACTTCACAATGATTGCACAATGGGTCCTATCAATGATCACAATGATTACACAATGTGTCCCATCAATGATTACAATGATTACAATTCACAACAAAATTCACAAACCGTCTTCCGAGAAAAAACAAACGTCTTAACGCGCTGAAAGTTAGTCACATACTGATGTGAAGTGCCTGCTGAGTCAGGAGTGTTTTAAACAAAGGGATAAGAATGTGTGTAATCATGAGATGGTGCAAGATTCAAAATGTTTCGACCGGAAAGTTTTATTTTCGTCTGCTTGTGCTATCAAGACATATCAATAAATTAAATTACTACTTTCGTTGTAGCAAAAACATACATTCGTCTGTCATACGAAAACTAGACGTGATAGAAAAAATCTAAGCACAGATTCGGAATCAGCACGAAAAATGCCTTTAGGATCACCCAACAACGTCTCTAGGACAAAATCTTTGTTGACCAGTGTAATTATTTAAACCATCTATGGATAAATATAAGTTTTAATAACTTTGATAAATAAAGTACTTACAAAATATTTTATGGAACTAAGTAAGAACAAAACTTAAATTAGTAAGAAAGATAAATGAGATAAGAAATAGAAAGAAAGTATATCTGTTGTGGCCTTCAAAGTTACTTAAGTACGACGTCTTTAATTAGTTTCACAAAGCGAAATACAATAGGCCTACAACAAGTTCAAAATTCTTTGATAAAAACTCTTCCTAATTGTTTATGTTTTTAATTACACGAAGAAACAATTAGCCGAATATACGAAATAATATTTACATTTCATAATGTACTTAATTAAATATTTTTCATTAATTTAAAACTATTTAACTAGAAAAATACATTTTTTTTAAATGTAAATGTTGTTTAGGTCATCAGCCTGTTAAAGCTGTTGTTAGGCTGGTTTGAACCTCTAGAGGTTTTACTAAGTAAAACGAGGAGTGAAGTGGTTTACAATCGCCTTCCTCACTAAATGGAAAATTATGCTTTTCAGCATGCCAGGCCCTCTGAAAAGCACATATTTTCCACTCTACAAATGACACTTTCACTTCATTCACCACAGGGTCTGGCTGTATAATGAAACTCATTACTTTCAGAGGAGATAACTCTGATTAGTGTCTTTTACACCTGTACCTCTTCTGTTTTTAAATGATTCAGTCATTTAATTGGCTGACCATGTGATAAGAAATAGAACTATTTATTTTAGCCCTGCAACTAACAATTATGTAAATATAGTAAGGAATTACACTGAATCACATATCTGTTTTCGTTACTTCACCGAAGTTCACAATTAAATATTAAACAAAAATTAAATTTTTACAATTATCTTATTCAGCCTATGTATGGAGCTTTAATTTATGGTTCAGAAAAAATACCAAATGTAAACAGGATACAAAATTTTCAAAAAACATTTAGTTTTACTCAAATATAGTTCTTATTATGCCCGTATCAGACAAGTAGAGTGTTAAATTATTTGTACTTGATCTGCTAGTTCTAGGGCTACAAAAAATAGTTGTGTTTCTTATCACATGGTCAGCAGATTGAATCGTATAAGAACAGAAGAAGTAGAGGTGTAAAAGACACTAGTCAGAGTTATCTCTTCTGAGAGTAATGAATTTAATTATACAATCAGGCCCTGTGGTGAATGAAGTGAAGGTGTCATTTCCAGGATGGAAAGTATATGCTTTTCAGAAGGCATGCTGATAAGCTTACTTTTCCACTCAGTGAGGTAGGTATGGTAAACCCTCTCACTCTTCGTTTTACTTAGTAAAGCTTCAAGAGGTGCACACCACCCTTTCGGCTGATGACCTAAACAACAAAAGTTCTAACCACGTATAAAATTCAATCATTTATCGTAACCTCAATATAAATACAGTATACACGGCCATTAACAAAAATTATACCTTCGTTTATCAGTAAAAAATAATCAATCCCACTAATCCAGAGGTACAGACATTGTAACACCCACTCCTAACATAAAATCCGCATAAGAGAGTTACAGTGATTCTGGAATACGGGTTGTTATAGAACCCTGAAAAGGATTTGCATAGCGTGATTTCTTCAATCAAGGCGAAAACAGGACGTTACGTATATACATTATCATACGTAGGTTGTAATGAACTACAGTTGTAACTGTTAAACTGTCTAAATAAACACAAAATAAAATAATAAATACGTTAAAAATAATTATTTCATCCTTCACAGTTGCAACCCAACGTCGTCGCTAATGACCACAGTAGTTGATGCGACGTTAAATAAACGAAGTAAAAAAAACAAAACAATATAATAACAAATTCATATTTTTGTGGTCGCTAATGACAACAGCTAAAAGTTACAAATTGTAAGAATGATCTCCCACTTTCGGTTGAAGAATTAAAAATATTTTATTTTATTTAATCAATCACACACATAATAACTGCTAAAAACATGTTTTTTTTTGTTCAGGGGCCTGAAAACGTGTATTTCCGGTGAAAACTCGATTTCCAAAAATCGTTATGAAAACAATAGTTTTCCCTAGGCAAGAGAAAGTAATAAATACTGAATCGTATGACTCAATTCTTGGAAACTGTCTGCAGCATAGATTGTCAACTCAATAATTTAATCCGCTGGAATTAATTTTCATTATTCATGAATTCGTGTTACACTTGTTTTCTTTGACTTGAACTTTTAACTAAAACATTTGGTTGTTGTACTGAATTGTAAAGTTCCAAATTTAAAATAAAGGATAAAAACAATTGTAAAATCTTTCATCCGTAAATAAAAGTAGCTAGATAATGATTATGTAGCACTTTATATTTGATATAAATGCTTCTATTAAAGTCTCAACATTTCCGTTAAGAATGTCAGAAAGAACTTGTAGGCTACAAAGAAGATAAAAAGAGAAATAAAACCTTACAGTCACGTTTAAAGGAAACAATTATTGAAATATTGATCTATTTTACTTGTTCTACAAAGAAATATTTTCTCAAGATAAAGTACAATGCAGAGCTCTACATAAAAATTCCAATGGAAAAGAAATAAATGGAAATTTCTAACCAGTGAATGAAGTGAAGGTGTCATTTTCAGAGTGGAAAATATGTGCTTTTAAGAGGACCTGACAAGCTGATAAGCATACTTTTCCACTCAGTGGGGAAGGCAAATGTAAACCACCTCACTCCTCGGTTTACTTAGTAAAACCTCTATAGGTTCAAACCAGCCTTTCGGTGACGACCTAAACACAATCTACACAAAAAGAATTGAGCTTAAATTGGGTTTGAAGTCCCAGTTTTGAACGGAAGTGGCCCGTTACCGGAAGTTAAGAAATCAAAGTCAGAAATTACAAGAGATTGCAACAAATGGTTTTTGGATTCGTAATCTACACAATAAGTTAGTGAGCCTGGATTAAATTTGAAGTTCCGGTTTCGATCGGAAGAGGTCCAAAACAGGAAGTCAAGAAATTAAAGTCGGAATTTAGAAAAGAAACGTGTCATTCGATTCCTCTTAAACAGTTAGTTAACATAAATCAAAGGTAAATCTTTTTAAAAATTGTCACCACCACGAGAGGCGTCGTCTCATGAAAGGGATTTTTTTAAAGTTCAATTGTTTTCGTTTCGTCAAAATGTGTTCCTTACACGTCAGTCGGTGGTCCAAATGAAACACCAGGTACTTTAAATCTTCTGATTTTGCCAGCGGAATGACATTCAGTATTACTGGTGGTCACGTTCGTATATGAGGAGTAAATGTCAAAAGTTTCATTGACCTTAATCCTCCACTTCTGTAACCATTTTTATAAAGAATCAGAAATTTTTTTAAATACCGTGAAGCTATGGTTGAACTTTCATCCACAGCCATAACAATCAAAAGTTGCTAAAATTTATTTTCTGGTAACTGTTTATCTGAAGTAAACTGAACAAACAACAGTGGTCTAACAACTGAAGTAAAATATAAAATTTATATCAGTTAAATAACTACATATTTTTTTGGCTTCATCTTTATTTTTATTTACAACTGTACAATGTTTTAAAGCACAACTAGTAAATGAGATGGAATGAATGAGGAATGACGGGAAAGTGACGTGAATGTGAATCGATCCAGTGACCGATTTCGGCGTGAAATTTTGCAAGGATATGGTGCCAATTTTTAATAATAATGATTTATAAACTATGATGGATGATTTTTTTATGAGTACCGGTGTACTTTGATGGTTGGGGTTTAATTAACCATACTCTCTCAGGAATGGTCGGCCTGGGTCGGTACAAGACTACATCTCATTTACACGTCATACACATCATCCTCATCTCATTGGGTCATGGGGTTGCTTATTGTTCTAAATTGAACAGATTGCAACGTACACAAATTAGGAATAAAAAAAAAAAAAAAAGATAAGTATTGAAATAATTAATGAAGTCCAAGAATTTAATAGAAATAAGTTAACTTCTTGGAATAATAATTATGTATTCTTACACAATATAAATTATAATACAAGATAATATGTATACGATGGAGCCGTTTCCAAGAGTAAACAGATCATTAATCCAGATCATCAAGATTAATCAGTATCTTCTTCTTATCGTGCCAGTCCGTTCCGGACGTTGGCTATCATCCTGGCTATGACTACTCTATCAACTGTCGCACGGAATAGATCGGTGGACGTCTTCGAAAACCATGTTCTGAGATTCTTCAACCACGAGAATCTTCTTCTACCCACACTTCTTCTACCTGATACCTTTCCCTGCAATATAGACTGCAGCAAGTGGAATCTGCTTTCATTCCTCATTATGTGACCAAGGTATTGTAGTTTGCGTCATTTCACCGTCAATAGGACCTCCATATTTTTCCTCATTCTCCGGAGTATTTCTTCATTTCTCACCCGATCTGTCCATGACACTCTCAACATCCGGCGATAGAGCCACATCTCAAAGGCCTCCAACTTTCTACAGGAGGCTTTAGTCAAGGTCCACGACTCAACCCCATAAAAAAGAACAGAGAAGACATAACATCTTATTAGCTTCATCTTTACCGTCATTGTTAAGTCATGGCTTGTAAAAATGTTTTTCATTTTATTAAAAACAGCTCTGGCCCTTTCTATGCGAGACTTTGTCTCCTGAGATTGATCCCATTGCTCATTTACGATGGTCCCAAGATAGGAATATTTGCTTACTTGCTCGATACGCTTATTGTTAATAATAAGATGACATGTAGGGATTCTATTTTTGCTAATGACCACCAATTTTGTTTTGTCAGTATTAATGTCAAGTCCATACTGTTGGCTACTATGAACCAGTCTTTAATCAGTATATCAACTAGAAATCTCACACTGATCAAAATAAGTTTACGACACAATTTGCGCTGAAATGAAACATGAAATTTCTCACGTATATAATTTATAATAAAATTATCTGCCCATAGTAGAAAATTATCTGCCCATAATAGACAGGTGGAGTGTCAAGTTATTTACATTCAATCTGTTTGTTTCAGGGCTAAAATAAATAGTTCTGTTTCTTATCACATGGTCAGCCAATTAAATGACTGAATCATTTAAGAACAGAAGAGGTAGAGTTGTAAAAGACACTAATCAGAGATATCTCCTCTGAAAGTAATGAATTTTATTATACAGCCAGACCCTGTGGTGAATGAAGTGAAGGTGTCATTTGCAGAGTGGAAAGTATGTGCTTTTCAGAGAGCCCGGCATGCTGATAAGAGTACTTTTTCACTCAGTGAGGAAGGCAATGGTAAACCACCTCACTCCTCGGTTTACTTAGTAAAACCTCTACAGGTTCAAACCAGCCTTTCGGCTGATGACCTAAACAACAACAAATAAAATTATACAGGTTTTACCACACCGTAGCTTATGTGGTGAATACACTACAGTAGGTCCTCGATGAACCGGTCTTGCATTTACTGTGGCTCGGATTTAACAACATTCATTTGAGGAAAGAAAAATTTCGCCCCTACCCATTATGTTACTTTCTTGTGAGTTTTTATTGGATAATTTAAACTTCTATGTTAATGCATAGCTCTAAATACAGTAACATTTGCTTTTACACAATTATGCACTTCAGTCATTTTATTTCGGTCGTGGTAATTATTCTCCTATGGATAGAAACGTAATAAATAAACGTAAACGGACTACTATCGAGGTCAAACTTCGTATCATTAAACAACTGGTTAAAGAAGTTACTTCGCTATTAATTGAAAATCAATATGGCATCGGGATAACTACAGTTCGTTATATCTTAAATAACAGAGAGAATATTTTATCTTTCGTAAGTTCTTTAGATTCAACTCAGAGTTTTAGAAATTTTAAGTAGTGTACATGAAAAAATCGACTTCGGAAATTTAGATAATGCCATGGTCCAATTTTTAAATAAAGAACCAGCCGTAGAAACCTCTATTAATGGCTCAATTCTATTAAAAAAGGCAAAATCTATATATATAAAATTCGATGTATGTGTGTGTATGTATGTTCCCCTTTATCTCCTAAATTACTGAACCAATTTTCATTCAGTTTTTCTGTCGTAACTATGATGCCGGTGCAGGTTTAAGGCTATCGAAACTCTTAAAAAGTTAGTCCTAAAGGGTTGAAAATAATGTTTATGTCCTACATTAAGGCTTTTATGCGGTTAGATAATCTGCTGCTTTTAAACCAGCTGATGTGTTCAAATAAAGATTTGTCATAAATAAAGTCATATTATTTAACAAATAGCGACGTGGTGCTAAGGATCAGCTGGTGACAACATCACATGAAAATTTTATTGTATTTTATTATGTAGATATGATTTTGCAGTGTTGAGTATTTTATAAAAGTAAAGTTCCGTGTTTCTTTAATTCGTTTTAATTTTCTTTTAATTGGTGAGTGATCAATTGCTTTGATATTTTATTTTGACTTTTATTTTATTCAACGTAGATTTAAGCTTTTGGTTTTGACAATTTTTTTGTGGTTGTTTTTTCTGTTTTTTTTTTTTTGGTTTTTTCCATTTTCAATAATGCCATCAAAAAACATCACTAGGAAGAAAATCTTCAAAAGCAAAAAAACTTCAAAAAGCAAGAACTGCTGAAAAGTGATTACACCATTTTTCGCGAGCAAAGCTGCGACGGGGCATGCTAGTATGTTATAAAATAATAGTTAAATTCATTAAAAATGGACAGTGAGTTATTGATATTTCCGTCTTTATTCAGTAACGTGTCTATATTATGATTAACGTCCTAATGAAGTATATAGGATTACTGTACATACACAAATACACTAATCCCTCCATCTCTTTTTTGAAGGTTCAGATTTAACGTCGTAGTCCGACGAGACTTTAGCACGGTAAATCGAGGACCTACTGTATAAAAATAACCGAAGGTTCTTGATTCTAGACTGTTAATAAAACAAAAGGGACTAGGCGGCGGGGTTTTGGTTTGTAGGCGGATCTGACCTCTTTGGGACTGGACGAAGACGCCTCAATTGAGTCCAACACTAATTCTCCGACGTGAAGAACTGAACATGAATTTTTCTCACTGCCTCAGATACAAAAAAGGTTATTCACAGCCTTTTACGACTTTCCCGCGCAAAATGCAGACTTGAGTGATGTAACAAAGACACAACCTAACACAGTACTAAACAAGTTTCTTAAATACCAACCATACTACACTGTATAGAGTTTATACAGCAAACAGACAATAAAAATCAGGTTATTTCTTATACAAAACCCACGATTAAATAGATCTAGTTGAATACGTTATCTAATTGCATGTTATATAAGTTAATTTTGACGGTGGCATTGATCAGATATCTTGATGGCATTGGTCTTCCAAATAAGAAATAAACACAAGATACATACAGCTTCCTATAAAATATTGTCAAAGAATTTAATTTTTTTTCCAATAAATAACATTTCTACATGTTAACCTGTGCAGAAACATTGAAATTCCGCGTACGGTATGCAAATTTTAAAATATTGAGAAAGGTTATAATTTTAAAACTCCGTTAACGCGAGATTAAACTGAGTAAATTAGATATTATTTTCATCAAGAAGCTCGGTGTTTTTATTTAGTTGCATAACTGATTGTAAATCTAAAGATCATGGGTTTGATTCCTAATAAAAGAAAATATTAGAATAGTACGGACGTTTGTATATTACTTATATTACATTGACAATTTTTTTGGATACAAAAAGATTTTAAATAAACAAAAATATATATTTCTATATTTGAATCAGTCATTAGAGAAGGCCCATCAGTCAAAATTTTACATATTTTTAGTGCATTTTAGAACTATCTGAATGTGAACATACCATCCGTAAAAAAATCACATAAGTCTGGCTTTTGTTAAGTAATATATTTGAGGCATTTGTTATTTATTATTGATGAAGTTTTTGGAGGTTAGTTTTTTTGTTTATTTGTGGTGTTTTATTACTAATGTTAGGTTATATTGTTCATTATTTTAATTGGCAAGAGAAAGTCGTGTGAGTGTTTCACACTAGATTTTTTTTTTTTTTTTTTTAAACAAAAAATGTTTCCTATAATGTTCCATACAGAAGAACAAAAAGTTCAATCGCTTACGGATTATCAACGAACAGCTTTCAGGAAAATTACTCTTCGAAATAATCTATTATCTTGAATGAATTGTAAAGTAATTCTCATTTTAATCACACTTAATTAACTTGTCAATCATTTTTTAATCCAAAAAAAAGTTTTAAATTTTCTTGAAAGATAATACAACACGAGCAATCTGTCATCTAATAAAATGTTATGACATTTATGAGATATCTTCTGATTTCCGTATCATTTATGTACTTAGAATTCAAGGTGATAAGATACTTCTATTCAAAATTTACGGTACTTTTGCATAATCTATTAAGATTGTCATACGATTGTACTATGGTATTTACATGACAAGCTCGTGTCTTCAATTATCCTACATTGCATTATTTCAACAAGATATTAATAATCAATTAAAATATTGCTTTAAAATTATATAACAATTGATTATACATTGCAATAGATCTTGGCAGATGAATATAAATGTGTGTGATAATCTTATAAACAATCCTCCATTCGCTACACAATATTATGTTTGCGACTTGTCAATAAAGGATGAAAAATTGGCTAGAACCATGTGTATAACATAATATTTTTTTCCTTAAAGCAACAGGAAAAACAACATGAAAAGTTACGGGAAAACCTTGAAATCAATGCTTCCAAGCTTCATAAATAATAATAAGTAACCTTTATTGTCACGTAATGTAATATACATTGTAATTTCACGTCAAAAATATTTGGGTTAGTGAATAAGAAGGTTATATTATTACATAAAACTTAAAAAAGAACACTGATCAGAACTGAGGGAAAATCTTTACCAGGATAGCCAAAGATTAACTAAATTAACTAATAAAATATAAATTAATTTTAAATGGTGTGTAGTGTCCATATTAAGAACCAAACCTATTAATTTTATTCTGTGGAAAAACCCCTATACGATACAAACATTTTTGTTTATCCCTAACGTGTGTACGTTGCAATCTGTTCAATTCAGAACAATAAGTAACCCAATGACCCAATGAGATGAGGAAGATATGTATGACATGTAAATGAGGTGTAGTCTTGTACAGACCCAGGTCAACCATTCCTGAGAGAGTATGGTTAATTGAACCTCAGACATCAAAGTATACCGGTAACCACTGACTAATAATCAAATCCGTGTAAAAGTAACTACCTTAGCTAGGATTGTTGTTAAACTCTCGTAAAGTATAAATATTCAAAACAATCATAATACCAGACTAGACTTATGGAGTATAATTATGGTTTCTAAACAAAACTCCTGCCCATAACAGACAGGTGGAGTGTCAAATTTTTTACACTCAATCTGTTCGTTGCAGGGCTAAAATAAATAGTTTTGTTTCTTAACACATGGTCAGCCAATTAAATGACTGAATCATTTAAGAACAGAAGAGGTAGAGGTGTAAAAGACATTAATCAGAGTTATCTCCTCTGAAAGTAATGAATTTCATTATACAGCCAGACCCTTTGGTGAATGAAGTGAAGGTGTCATTTACAGAGTGGAAAATATGTGCTTTTCAGAGGGCCCGGCATGCTGATAAGCGTACTTTTCCACTCGGTGCGGAAGGCAATGGTAAACCACCTCACTCCTCCTTTTACTTAGTAAAACCTCTACAGGTTCAAACCAGCCTTTCGGCTGATGACCTAAACAAATAACAAACAAAACTCATTTAAGCATTATAAAACAAAATACTACGTACAATGTACCAATGTCATCAACAGCCAACTACATAACGACGTTTTACCTTATATCACAGAATATATGGCAAAATTACCACACATTCAAATCCGTAAGTACAACAAATGGATTTGCCACACATGTCAGGTAATCCGCAGAGAAGACTTACGCGCCAATGAGCAAGAGAACTCTCCAAACTAGAGTGGATTCTCCAGTGGTATCAGCATTTAAAAGTCTATAAAACTAAATAATTGTACAATTTTATTTAATTTGTTGTCACATCAAGTTAATATTTTTAGTTAAGATTTTATTTATTTCATTTTTAATTTTATTGATTTATTGATTTGTTCAAATTTAAAAGAAACCAATGTACCCAACTTATTATTCTTGCTATAGCAAATGTATTTATTCAGTTTCGTACACATTACAATTTATTTATTAAATTAAGCTACATTGTTCAATATTTCTTATATTTTGTTATCATATTCTTAAATGTTCTCTTTTGTTAAATATTTGAATTACCTGCGATTACTTATTTACGCGCACCTTTTACGACCTATTTGGTCTGATGGATGCCAAATATTTGGCTCTACAAAACCTTCAAATATTCAACGCATTCAATCACTCCAGTTTAAGATACTGAGAATGATAACCCAAGCACTTTTTTACGTAAACATTAACACTTGACTTTCGATGCTTGCCATAAATAAATTTTTCCCCAGGCCGAGTTACGAGCCCTGCGCTGGATAGTCCAGTGGTGGGGCTCCCACCTTAGAGCCTCTAGACGAGCCCTGGGTTTCATTTGGAGACCCACCTCCTAAGTTCGTCCGTCCTCTCCACCGTTTGGAAAATTCCTCCTCTGCCTTCGAGACCGATGACCATTTTTCCGGGCTCAATTGCCCTGGATTTTATTTGGGTTGACTCCCTAGGCTCTTCCACCCTCTACCCCATAAGGAATCCTCCATCTTCGCCGTGAAGACCGTTGACCAGTTTTCACCTCAGTTTATTTTAAATATTTAGGATGCAAGATTTCCTATGACAAAGATAATGACGTGAATGAAAAACTGGCAAAATTCAGCGTGGTCTACGGTTCTATTCGCAGAACAATAGGAAAGAAAACTATAAAGAACACCCAAATGAAATGTATAGAGCAATGGCAGTACCACTCATAACATAAATGAGAGTGAAACATTCATTACAGAGGAATGAATATCGTATCCAGGCTGCTGAAATGAGATTTTTGCGAGGAGTCAAAGGTTGTACCCGGTTAGATAGATTACGTAACGAAGCTATTCGCGCCGAGTTAAATGTTCAGTCACTGTTGGAAACGTTAAGGATATATAAGAGAAACAACTGGTCCAACCATTTACTTTGCATGCCAGCTCACAGACTTCCACTGCGAGCGTGGAAATATAAAAATATTGGGAAGCGAGGCTTGGGAAGACATAAAAAGAGATGGATGCCGGAAGAGGCCATTGAGCCTAATCCTTGACAGATCATGATGATGTTGATGACAACCTTTACATTCAGATTTCCATTTACCAACAGTGCAACACTTCATTGTTAAAATCTACAAAAAACTTCACGACAAACTACATTTTGTCTTTTTTTTGCTTTCCATTTTCTTGGCTAATCCATTACCTAGTACAAGCACTAATCACACCACATCTACACAATCCCCAACGACACTGAAAAGACGTTGAACTAGAGATCTTTTAAATTAAAATAAAATGAATACATCGAACACGTGGTTACAAAATCAATGAAGTAATGTCTGGAAGAAGTTCTACTGGGAGCCCTCCCTTCCTAAATCTTAACAGTTATAAATTTTTTGCCAAGTTATAATTATTGTGTCACTTATCGCTAAGATCCGTTTCGGGATCTAGGTAATTAAATAATTAATACACTAAAGTTTACAATTACAAGTATTTATTACAACTAAAAGATTTACAAAATAAATAACAAGCTAATTATAATCAAGTAATACAATAAATAACTTAATAATTTACTTAATACTACTTACAACAATTATATAGAATGCACATACACAATGAAACTGAATACACAATGCACATACAATAAAACTGAATAATAATAGTTGACCAACACAATGCCCGGATACGTTGCCCTGATCCAATCGTACCGATAGCTCATGCAAATAAACACCTGTCAAAAATCAAACGAATACTGACTCACCGACCGTACTCAATGCTCTATTTATATAGGCAATTCAAAGAGACTTCTCGAAAGACGCCGAGATTCGATCAATAATCTTTTTTATTTGTTCTCGAAAAATCATAACCAGTATACACAAGTCACAATAGAATAAAAGGTGTTACAGGTAAACAACCGACTCTTTCACAAATAGTTGTACAACAAAGACCTTTTTTAAATAACCTTTTATACACTCCTTTTTAAATAGGTATCTTTTTATAACTAGCCCTATTGTTACTTTTTCACTCTATTATCTACTCTTTAACATTTTATGAATTAAGTACTAGAAATTTCTCGAACCATACTCATCTTCGATATTGTCACATTATTATTTACTTCAAATGTTCCTGTTGATATAATGTTCATAATTACAAATAAAGATTAATAATATTTTTAAATTGATATTTCATTTACAAACTAATTATTAAATAATTTAAACCATAAAATAATCGATAAATGTATAAAATACATCATAACTGATTTAAGTTTTATACATGGATAAATCGATTTAATATTAATATAGTATTTGAATCAACGAATAAAGTGACGTCGGTTTCATTGAAATAATAACAAAAGATGATGTTAAATGTTTGCAGAATCACGTTTCACTTTAATACCATAACACTTTGGTATTAATCAACGGTACTGTAATGTATCCAATGATCTAGGTGCATTCGTATATATACATTATTACAATGCAAGAGAGTTAATGCTGACGTTTTGCTATATTGCATTTTACTTTAAAAAGCATTACTGTAATGTAATATTTAGTAATATTGCATTCAAGTTGATGATATATGTATACAATGTATTTTTACTTGATGTATGCATTACGTAGTACAGTATAATGCAATGCTGTTTCATTTGTACATAAGATAAATGTTAAGTTGTAGAGAGTGTTTCTGGTTACATGCAATTGTTTTACGGAAAAATAGTTTCACCAAGTTAAGTAGGGATAGTCAACTTTCTTGTTATCCGTAACTAAGGTAACTGTAACCTTGGTTATCTTTACTTTATTTTATCAATTTACAATCCGTTAAAACGGATATTTATTGGCTAATTATCAGATAAACTGTAGAACATATATAATCTACATATTTTATAAGATATTATTACTCCCATAACAGGCAAAGGGTACTAACAGGTAGAGAGTTAAAACTTGCGCTGCGAATACGCTTATTGCGCTGTTATGTGTTTAGCATTTTGTTCTATGGGATGGAAGCATGGACCCTCACAGAAGCAATGTGCAGGAGGATTGAGGCTTTCGAAATGTGGGCTTACCGCAGAATGTTGAGGATATCGTGGATGGACAGAGTGACGAATCAAGTGGTAATGCAGCGGCTAAACAAAGACAAAGAAGTGCTTAATATCATAAAAAGAAGGAAATTAGAGTACTTTGCCCACGTGATGAGAAATCTGAAATATGGAATGCTGCATGTGATCATCCAGGGGAAGATAGAGGGGACGCGCGGCCCCGGACGTAGGAGAACGTCCTGGCTTAGGAACCTTCGCCAGTGGTACGGGGTGAGCACCACGACACTATTTCGGTTGGCTGTGGACAGAGTGAAGGTCATGCGACTGATCGCCAATGTTCTAGGAGGACACGGCACTTAAAGAAGAAGAAGATAACAGGCAGGTGGAGTGTTAAATTATTTGCACTTGATCTGCTAGTTCCAGGGCTAAAAAAACGTAATTCTGTTTCTTATCATGTTGTTGTTTAGGTCAACAGCCGATAGGCTGGTTTGAACCTCTAGAGTTTTTACTAAGTAAAAACGAGGAGTAAGGTAGTTTACCATTGCCTTCCTCACTGAGTTGAAAGAGTATGCTTATCAGCATGCCAGGCCCTCCGAAAAGCACTCACTTTCCACCCTGCAAATGACACCTCCACTTCATTCACCACAGGGTCTGGCTGCATAGTGAAATTCATTACTCTCAGAGGAGATAACTCTGACTAGTGTCTTTTACACCTCTACCTCTTCTGTTCTTAAATAGTTCAGTCATATAAGTGGCTGACTATGTGATAAGAAACAGAACTATGTTTTTTAGCCCTGGACCAAACAGATAGAGTGCAATTAAAATAACACTCTACCTGCCCGTTTTGGGCATTTTCTTATCATATGGTCAGCTAATTATACGACTGAACTATTTAAGAACAAAAGAGGTAGAGGTGTAAAAGACACTAGTCAGAGTTATCTCCTTTGAAAGTAATGAATTTCATTATACAGCCAGACTCTGTAGTGAATTAAGTGAAGGTGTCATTTGCAGGGTACAGAGTAGATGCTTTCAGAAGGCCTGGCATGCTGATAAGCATAGGCTACTTTTATACTCAATGAGGAAGGCAATGGTAAACCACCTCACTCCTCGTTAAACAACAACAACAACATAATATTTAAAATTTATTCAAATCGAAAAAGTTTTTATTAAGGTTTAGTTAAAGGATGTCAATATTATTATTGAATTTACAATCTAATTACAGTAGATTCTCGATTATTCGACACAAACGGGACCGGAAAATGGTCGGATAAAAAAATGTCGGATAATCCGGAACACAAGATAATTTATAAGAAGTACACTTTTTGGTACTTTTGATGTCTTAAATGGAATGGATGAGATCATGAGAAAAAAAGAATATAAAAATTACATATTACAAATTCTGAGAAAAAAAAATATTTTACAACTCAAAATGAAGAGGCGAAAGGCTTGAAACTAGAAGAAAATAGAGATAAAGGGAATTTTAATGTTTTAATATTTGGCATTTACAATCTTACGGAACGGAAACAAAGTAAATAACAAATTGTGGCATGCAAGAAGATCAATAACATAGTAATATGCAATAAACACATAAAAAGTAAGAATATTCAACACATTGTGATGCAGCACAGACTTATGGAGCTGGAAGTTAGGTGGTACATATAAAAATTGGGGTAAGATTAATACGACCGAGATGGAGTTTTGAAGGTAAAGATGGGGTTTGATGAGAATAAACCGGAGTTACCAATGAGTAAATGCGATGGAGAATGAGGGTACAGAACGATATTTTAGGTTAAATTGAGAAAAAGAGGTTGTTTGGGGCATGTGATAAGAGCAGATGGATAGCGTGGGTTACGGATTGGAATTCAGTGGGAAGACACAAGAGAACTAAGTATCGGCAGGTTCTTTAAGGTGAAACTGCAAGATGGTTTTGACTGAAAATTTTGATTTTCAGTTTTTTATGCTTTTCAGTACTTCAGACCTAGATCTACCAGAAAAATATTAAATTACGTAAAAAATTATTTTAATGAAAAAAATAAGTGTTTAGTAGATTTACCCAGAAAAGTTATTATAGTACCAAGAACGAATATTTTTCTTAAATACTTCTCGTTTTAGTGTAAAGGAAATTTCAGTTGTTTTAAATATCTGCATTACTGTTTTTAATATTCTCAAAACTGTTGGTTCAGCTTTTCAACCAACTGTTCATTGGAAATTTTTACGTTAGTGTACATTTTGTTTTTGATTTGTGCTTTATTGTTTTTTGTCTGTACCCAGAAATTTATATTTTTAACATTTAAGTACATTTCTTTCGGAAATCATGAAACCTAGGTACCAGTAGAAATTTTAACCAGTTATTCTTCTTGTACATGCACATACACTGGCATTTTTATGACTTCCTCAGACGCTCCTAAAATTAGGTATATACAAAAACACTAAGAAAGAAATTTATAAAAATTCTATGTTATTCGTTATTTTGTTTTTAATTTTATGGTCCTACAGATTAAATTAAAAAATGCCAGTAGCTAGAGAAACCCAACATCTATAAGTGTGTAAAGTTTTATGTTCTTACCTTTAACCAATCTTATGAAAAATGTATTAAAAAATTGCAAATTTAACATTGGCGGGATATAAAGTACAGTCTTCCCTTAACAGAAACCATGCAAAGTAGAAAACTTTAAGAGGACTGTATGGATTGAGACAAGTGAATGTAGATATTGGAAGAATGGAGGCATGCGTATTTACCTATCCGTTGCCGGACATACCCTAGGCCAGCCACGCCCATTCCAAAGGAATTTAAGCAGCTTAGTGGCTCCGGAGAGCTAGCTAGGAAACCCCAGCCCCTGAGAGGCCAACCCAAATGAGTGGGTGCGGTCACGTTCGCAGGGCGCCCCACTCCCCTCAGTACTCGTGTAAACGTTGGACGAGTCACCGTCGAGCTCGTTACGCAGCTAATGCTTTGCACGTGGCTCTACCACACATGGATATTCTGCGCACAACCGTGTACAGTATTCAGATGAGCTAATGTCCCCTAGCCGTGGGAGTGAGAGAATGCATAACGCTCTCACTCGCACAACCCATACGCGCCGTTCCAATAATATTGTCGTATAATTTTACTCATTGTTGTGAGCAAGCGTTTATGCATGCAGTAAACTAACAAGCAACATAACGACTGTAGTATGTTTTCAGATTTGGATTACAACGGTAAAGACCTTTGAGCGCATGCGTAGTTATGCCACATATCTCCCTCTCACTCGCTCGGCTATGGGACATTAGTTCGTCTGATACTAGCACTACTAATAGCACACGGAAGTGCTACAGCCGGCGCCCGTTCCTCGAAAGCAAGCAAGGATAGGGTAGCTAAACTGCAGTTATATGGGCACGCTCTGTGTAGTCTGGGGCGTGTCCCCTGGAAGAATGGAAGCAGTGAAAACTGTAGGAAACCCCCAAAATAATTAATAAAAGGAATGGCGGGGGTATTTTATAATTACCCATTATGAATCCACCTACCGCCATCAAGTCCATGCGTTTCGAAATGGAATCTCAAAAAGCATATAAAATTGATTTAGAGCCTGTATAAAATTTTCCAATCGTATCTTTAATGTCATTGAAGTGCATTAACCGCCAGTTGAAACTACTGATATACGGGATAGATCAGAAGATTTTACCGTCCCGTAGATTTGGCAGGCACCACTTAAAAATTATTTTTTATTTATTTTACTTCGTAATAATAAATAATTTACTATTTATAAATACTTTAAAGTAAATATTTTCCTGGTTATATATGAAAATATTTGTTCATTATTTCAGGGTATTTATCTGAAAAATGTTACGGTTATTTTTTACGAAATATTTAAAAAATATAAAAGATAATGTCAAGTTGAAAATTAGAAGAAGTACTTAAAAATGTTATAAAATTTTCCAATCGTATCTTTAATGCTATTGAAGTGCATTATCAGCCTAAAAAAAGTATGAAGTATGTTTAAGATAAACGAAATGAATAATGCATTTTACGAGACGTAAATTACTAAAATCAAAGTCATGTTTATAAATACACTATTTATTACACAATTCTAGAGAATATATTTTTATTGAAGTTACTGTAATAATAACTTTAATTACTTTGTAGTTTTAATAGGTATAATTAAATTTTATCTTGAATGTTTTTCATCTAACTTAAGGAAATAAAATCTTTACGAAACCTAAAGTTTTAGTTTTCATAAATAACATTTCCTTGGTAGATAAAACTAATGACTCATTTTAGTGAAAGAGTATCTTTAACTGTAAATTAATAATCTTTCAAAAAATTTTAACATTCCTTTAAAATTCATGGACAAAAATATTGATTGAAAATGTTTCGGTATTAAAGGTTAGTTTAATTTTAGCCACGTGTGATTAAAACATTTCGTTGCCTCACGTGATACAGGCATATTAAGGGAACCTGGTCCCCAAAAAAAAAATCACCATTATTTTAGTTTCTTCATTTAATTTTACTGGATTTTCTGAGCAAGCTGATGTACAATAAGTTACCTTTTGATAAGGTTTTATATTTCTTATTAATTTTTTAAATTAACACTATTACCCAATTTCAGGGATTTCAATTTTCATTTTTTTTCAATTTTTCAGGGATTTAATTTAATTTTTTTTTACCTTTTATTTTGTTATCGGGAACTGTACATTATTGACAACTACCGAATTTGATCGCTGCTTTGCTGTATTATTTGCCGTGAATTAGGCATGAGTTTGAACAGAGACCCCCAGTAGAGTTTATTCACGGATGGCTGTCAGCTGGTCACTATACAAAGTCGCTTGCCCAACTGCTGTTACTTAACAAATAATAGTGACTTACTACCAGCTGACTGACTGGGCTGGCCCGGAGACCTAACTAAAATTTAAGTTTGATAAATTTGATCCTTTTTGTTTAGAAATTTGTTTTACAGGGTGATTATAAATGAAAAATAGACACTTTCGATAGCTTCTTAAAACTCGAAAAATCGACATGAAAACAATACTTTCCTTCCTATATTCATATAGCCAAGAGAAAGTAATAAATAATAAATAAATAAAAAATAATCGGATGACTGTAGTATAACTAATATACACTGGTTCAGAATTCAATCAGTAAAATAAAAAAAAGAAGCTCCATAAATGTGTGATCTGCTTCCTCGTGTCATTCATATCGTCATTTGTGTCATTGTCACCTTCAGCACATTTGTTATTGTCATTCATTGAACAGAAACAAATAAATCTGTAGTGATAGGTATAAAGGTCTTAACTTGAAAATATTCATTTTTCAGGAAAAGCAAATGAAAATTTGAGACAGTATAATTTATATATTTTTTATTATTTAAGGGTAGTTTTTGCAATTGTCTCTTCCAAAAATTGTTTTTATAATTTGTTATAAATTTCTTTTGTTTTCTACTTAACTACGGAAATAAAAATTCCGTTTATGTCTACGCTGTGGCCCTTTTTTCGGGAGGCAATTTACGACTTAAGACCTTTACCGTTTACAGTGTAACTTAATACCTTTTGATCTGGTAAATCCTTACTACAGTTACTTAAGTCACGAGTTTGCCTTTGGTTTCTTGTCATTTCGACCATTTCAATTTGATTTTTTTCGGTTAATCTCAGCATTGATATTGGTGAAATAATAAACTACTATTGGTGTAAAGGTTAACTCAACTTAAGACCTTTTGTACTACCAAAAAAAGACTGAGAAACTAAATCTAAAGGTATCATTTACAATTAAGACTTTTATACCGTTATGCGAAGAGAAAATTTTTATAAAGCCATTTAGAGCAGTCAACATAATTCACTTCAGGAGTTAGCAACACTTAAGCCCTTTGCACCAATTGAAAGAGAACATTTTTCTGAACTGGGTAGTACACAACTCAAAATCGACAATTTTTGACTTAAGACCTTTATACCTATCACTACAGAAATAATATGTTAAGGGAGTAGTCAACTCAAGAAGATGATTTTTTTTTTAATTACAATTTTTTTTCACTTATATGAAGTTTAAAATTTTCTGAATCATAGCATGTGTTTACTTTGTCTGTACGTTGACAAAAAGTTATAAAAACGTCTAATTAAAATAAAGCTTACTAGCAAGGCGAGTGAAATTATTCCTTTAACTTTTAAGTTTTCCGGAAAGGGTTTTTGCGTGATTGTACATTCTTGGGAATTAAATATTTTGGTTAGTATTAGAAATATTTGGATGTATTGTTTTTTTTCAAATGTTCATAATTTCATGCTCTATTATCTATCGAATGGTTATTACAATAAACTTAATACGGACTTTGTTATAAAATAATTTGTGAATACATAAAATAAATGTTTTTGAAAATATGGTTTTTCTTCAAATAATTTCTTGTAAGAAAAAATAAATACAAGAGCATACAATAAATAATAGACAGCAATTTTCTGTATTTTTTAGTATAAGAATCATATTGATGTCTTTCTTGGTTCCTGAGATATTCGATTCCCCGTAAAAGCCCGCTTTTCCACCCCCACTCTTATATTAGGGGTTGTAATTAATTTTTTGGCCTGGTCAAGTGGTAGATCATTACGAGTAAAATACTCTTTCATTAAAAATATATAATGATAAATTATAGCCAGTAGTTTTCATTTTCATTTTCTGGGTTGACTACCCCCTTGAGAAATATTTTATAGAACAAAATATTACATTCATAAAAATTTCAGAAAGAAAAAAACTAGTTTAATACAAACACAGGTCAACATTATGTGTGGTTTTTTTCAGTTATTATTACATTTATTTTCAATGTCATACTTGCTCTTGTTTCAGTCGTGTTCAGTTGTATAGTTCTACGTTTAATTAGTTGACCTGCATTTTTACGCGTTGTCAATTTCAGTACAAAACAGATAATAAAAAGCTGTTTAACCGTCAAAAATTTGATATAAGTAACTTGTAAATAGTTCACGTTTTACTGCTGACACTTTTAAAATGTTCTTTTATACTACCCGCATACACAGTAGTCTCGGGAAAGCAACGAAAAAATTGTAGAAAAATTTTATGTCATTGCTACCCACATAACTCGCTTAATTTACAATTTTTAAACTGTAAAAAATATTAGATTTAATTTTTAACGATTTTTACTTGGAATTTTATCAATTGATTTTAACAGTAATGGTGCAGACTTCCTTGAAAATTCTTGTTGTTTACCCCCCTTATTTTCAGACATTTTATGGATAATTATAATATGAATGAGTTTTATAATTTGCGTTTTTTCAAGATAAAATTTCATAATAAAATTAAATTAAAGTTATTGGTTCGGTTTGATATTAAAGAGGAAGTGAAACACATTTATCTTACCTATCGAACTGTCTTAGCTCAGTGTGTTTTATTTTGCGAAATCTCCGTAAATTTAAATATCTTTTGAAATATGAATCTATTTGACTTAACAAAATTCTTTTGAGATAAAATAACATGGTGTATCTTTCAATCTTTTTTCTATTCTTAAATCAAAAGAACATGAAATGTGTTGTAAAACGTTGCAAAGAATTAAATTTAAGAACAAAGAAACATTTTATGGTTAGTACTTAAAATTTTGTATTCTTCCCAAACTTTTAACATGAAAGTACAACGAGGATAATAAAGTAAAAAGATAAAAATAACATAGTAAACACTTTCTTTGAATGGTATACAACCCCGATACATTAGTAGTGCCTACTTTATTCTCTTTGTGTTTTAAAGAAATAAAAGAACGTTAATTAAATTCAGTATTAGGTATTGTTACCTACAGCAACCGGTAGTCGATAGTTGCCAGTCAGACCTTCAACGTGCGATTATTGCCTTGACCACATACACGCATGTCTTTTCTAGTCTAACCACATTTACATCCTTATACTCTTAGTACATTACAATCACACAGATAAAATCTGTCGATTTATTAATAAAATTTTATAAAGGAAACACAGTACAAAAAAATTGTTACAGATATATACACGCGAGTTTATATAAAATATTCTTTTCAAACTAATTGTGAAAAGCCACAAAGTACAATCTTAAAAATATTGTTGCCCAGTATCTTGTAAAATTTCACGAAAAGTAATAAAAGTAATCTCTAATATTACAAAAATAATTTATTATAAAAGATTAAGTAATTTTTCCCACAAAAGGCAGGTGGAGTATTAAATTATTTGCACTCAATCTGTTAGTTCCAGAGCTACAAAATATAGTAATGTTTCTTATTACATAGCCATTTATATTTCTCAAGCCTTTAAGAACAGACGAGGTATGGTGTAAAAGATACTACTATCGGTTTCATAACACCCGAATTTGAACCCTTACATTTCCAATAAGATGAGTCGGATTTCAATGTACTTTACATCAAATTTATTTTATTTTATTCTGCGTTGATCTACTATATTTGTAATGTTGTTTGAAAATTGCTATATCGAGGTTGGGAGACAAAAAGATTCAAATTTTTTTCCACCGCAAAGAATTTCATGCCTTTAAAGGCGTATAACTTGAGAATTATTTGACCAACAAATTTCAAATTTTAACCACAATATAGAGAATTATATTTTTACAGCGTATTTGAAACTTCAAATTCGCACGTTGGTTAAATTTGTATGTAATAACAATATTATGAACCCTTGCTATCACGATTATTGCTCAATCGTTCGGCACGAGCAAACTTATCGTTTTATTCAGCGTAAAAAATTAGTACTTATTAATAACATGAAATATTAATTGGCTAATGTTGTGGTAGAATTTTTTAAATTTTGACAAATAGATTAGACCATGAGGGGGTTGGACGCTGCTATCCATGTTGTCAGGTTGTGTACATGACATCCTGTGGAATGTCTACCTGAAAGTAGCCCCCCCCCCCATGACCAAGTCTATTTTTCAAAATTAAAATATTTGTACCACAACATTAGCTAATCAATATTTCATGTTAATAATATATTTGTACTAATTTTTTACGCTGAATAAAACGATAGTTCGCTCGTGCCGAATGATTGAGCGGTTACCGAGATAGCAAGGGTTCAGTATATTGTTAATAAATAAAAATTTAAGTAACGTACGAATTTTAAATTTCAAACACGCTATAAAAATATAATTCGCTATATATTGTTACAATTTCAAATTTTTTTGTCAAATAGTTCTCGAGTTATATACTTCTAAACTCATAAAATTCTTTGCGGTAGCAAATAAAGTGGGTCTTTTTGCCTTCCAACCTCGATATGACAATTTTCAAAACGATTAAAAATATAGGTTTATTATAAGTCAACCCAGAATAAAGTGAGCTAAATGTTGATGTAAAGTACGTTCAAATCCGACCCACCGCTTTAAAGATGCAAGGTGTCAAACTCGGGTGTATATACTTATCTATGAAACCGATTGTAGTCACAGTTATCTCCTCTGAGAGTAATGAATTTCATTATACAACCAGAATCTGTGGTGAATGAAGTGAAGGTGTAATTTGCAGGAGATGCTTCTCAGAGGATGCTGATAAGCATACTTTTCCACTCAGTAAGGAAGGCAATTGTAAACCACAATCTCACTCCTCGTTTTACTTAGTAAAACCTTTAGAGGTTCAAATCAGCTTTTCGGATAATGACCTAAGCAACAACACGAATTTGAAGGAAGTATTTTTATTATTTATCATACCCAGATCCCGAAAGGACCTTACCTTTAGTGTTTAAAAAATATATATATAAATATTTTTATTTAACAAAATTATGTTATTCAGAAACTTTCTATAAATTGAAATTAGTAAAAAATTTTGTAATATTTTATTAATATTTTTTTTAGAATCAGTTTATATACATTTTTAACAATTAATTAAATTGTGTCATGTTTTGAAAACTTGGGGTACTTGTCATCGGTGCAATCATACAATTGGCCCTCCTCAATCAGATTCATTTCATAGGCGTTTTAAATGTTTTGCTCAATATTTATGTACATAGGCCTACTACTACTATCTATTTCATAATCATAAGACACCCGAGTTAGAACCGTTCCATCTCCAAAACTAAGAGTCGGATTTCAACAAACTTTACATCAAAATTTAGCTCATTTTATTCTGCGTTGACCCATAATAAACGTATATTTTTAATGTTGTTTAAAAATTGCCATATCAAGGTTGGAAGACAAAAAGACCCGGTTTTTTGCTACCGCAACAAATTTCATGCGTTTAGAGACGTGTAACTCGATAAATATTTGACCGAAAAGTTTGAAATTTTAACACAACGTAGACAATTATATTTTTACAGCGTGTACGAAATTTCAAATTTGTACGTTATTCAAATTTTGATTTATTAACAATATTCTGAACCCTTGCTATCTCGGTTACCGCGTTTGGTAAATGTGGTAGAATTTTAAAAATGTTGAAAAATAGACTGGATAATGCGGGGGTTGGGCGAGACTATCCAAGTTGCCAGATTGTGAACGTGAAATCCTGTCGGACTGTCTACCTGAATTGACAGATTGCATTATCAATTCAGGTAGACAGTCAGATTCAGGCAACGTGGGTAGTAGCGCCTAACCCTGCTTACCTATCTATTTTTCAAATATTAAAAATTCTACCGCAACATTGGCCAATCAATAATTCATATTATTAGCATATTTGTACTACGTTTTTTACGCTGAATAAAACGACAGTTAGCCCACGCCGAACGATCGAGCGGTTACCGAGATAGTTAGGGTTCAGAATATTGTTAATAAATCAAAATTTAAATGACGTACGAATTTGAAATTTTGTACACGCTGTACGAATATAATTGTCTATGTTTTCTTAAAATTTCAAACTTTTCGGTCAATAATTATTGAGTTAGACGCCTCTAAACGCATGAAATTTGTTGCGGTAGCAAATAACCGGGTCTTTTGTCTTCCAACCTTGATATGGCAATTTTTAAACAACATTAAAAATATACGTTTATTATGGGTCAACGCAGAATAAAATGAGCTAAATTTTGATATATAATATGTTGAAATCCGACTCTTAGTTTTGGAGATGCAAGGGTTCAAACTCGGGTGTCTATGATTATGAAACCGATAGTAGTGTACATGTTTTGTATGAGACGGTTCATGTAAATGTGATTTAAAATTGTACATTGTGCATCGACATGTACTGTGGATTCGTCTGACACTTAACAGCACGTGTAATTCTCAGTATTTGTGACATAAGAGAGACATTACGTTATAAAAACTTTTGTTTTTATATCGCATATATACGGTTCATATCTTGTAAAGCGTTAATTTATGTGACATGTTAAATTTAGAATTCTCTTCGTTTATTTAGAGTTTTAGTAGAGAAACGTGTTTTTAGTAGCTATGTAACGAGGTTTTGTGATGTGTATATTCCATGTGAGTTTTCTATCTAAATGTAATCCTAGGTAGCGTGTTTGAATTGTATATGTGGCAGCGGAATATTATTAATATAAACAGTTGGACAGTTTTGTTGTCTAAATGTACGTTTTGAGTTGCAAATTATTTAGTTTTATTTTCCATACTTTAAGCCATGACTATAAAGTTAGGTTCAAACATTTTTCTAAAAATTTTTAAAATATGAGAACCAAAATGAAAACTTGACAAGACTATAGTTTTACGGACACCTGTATAGAATGAATGACAACCGGTTGACAAAACAAATTTTTTAAGAATTTTTTAAGAAATAGACCTAAGGTGTCGGATAAATGGTTTAAAGAAGTCAAAAAGGATATTGAAAAAAACGGAATAAACTAAGAAAACTAAATGAACAAAATTAATTCAGGCAAACAATAGAACTTGTTGATAAGATATTTTTTTTTGTAAACCTGGTAAAATCTGAATTTTTTCATTAAAAAATTTTTTTTACGTAATTTAATGGTTTTTCTGGTAGATCTAGTTCTGAACTTTTGTAAAACACAAAAACCGAAATTTTCAGTCAACACCATTAGACAGTCTCAACTTAAGCTCATTTACCTTTCTTGTTTTGTGCTTTAGCGTCCTGTGAATTGTCCCGTAAATGTGAATAAACCTATTGATTTAATTCGTCACATTCTTCATAAAAGATTCTTCACACCCCAAATAACTGAAACTAGATAAATTATCTGTTTCACAATCATTTCGTTCATGACAATTTTCAATCTCACTGGTTATTTTCCTCTGAAAGCCATCACTTTCGTTATCTTACTATTTTTTTAACTTACATCATAAAGTTTTGCAAAAAAATTAAATGTAAGTATTTATTCCTTTTATTGCAATCGAAATATTAACTGCAATAATTCAAATATGGTAATAAGTAATTAAAAGTAAATACATTAATACATTATATAGAATATAAATACAATATCTTATGTAACAATATAATATAAGAAAACTTACTTATGTAATAGAATGCAATAAAAATATATTCTTAATACATTGAAATCAACCTAATTCATATTTCAACATAACTTATAAACTTCAATACAAAAAACATCTATTAATTAATAATGTATTCCCATATGGATAGGATAAAACATGTATTTCAAATGGAATGGTACAAAAAATAGGATTTTCTCAAGCTAATTATGATTTTAAATAAATTATTAAGTTACAAAAACATTCTTCAATAATATTTTTCAGAAAACCTTTAGAAAAACGCTTATTTAGCAGAAACATATTTTTAAAAAAAGCTGCATCAAAATTGTAGTAGAAAAACAGTCATTGTAGTTGTAAGTTGGCTACCTAATATTAATATTTTTATTAAAATCTATTTCAGGTTCACAATGATTTTAGTTTTTAAGTTTAAAATTTTAAAAGTGGTAAGTATCTTGGTACGATGCAGAGGAATGATGGGAAATAGTTTTTTCAAGAACCTTGAAAAGTAAAAATATTTTTATTTTTCATTTTAAAAAAGATTAATATAATATTAACGAATACCTGAAATGAAATTAATATTTCACACCACCATATTAATTCATGTAATAATTATTATTTAATTGAATAATCCTCGTATATTAATTTACATAAATGAATCATATAATATATTAAATTTTGTAATTAAATTTAAACTGTAATGTTGTCAATGTAAATTAATAATGTACAACATTCTCAATTTTGTTTTAAGGTTAAATTCTTCTGTGGAAAACATTACAAAACTATTCCAGAAATTATTATATATTAAGTCAGAACGTTTTCATTCTGGAAATATTTCATTATCACCTTACATTCCATCAAAATTAATTTTGTTTTAAAACAGTTATCATCAAAATTGTTTCATTTAATTTTCAAATAGTTGAAAATACATAAGTTTTAACCTCATTGTGGTTCGTTTTTTAAGTTTTATTATATATTTAGTCATATACTACTACAGTCACTTGAGTCACGAGTTTGCCCTTGTTTGCAACGAGGGCTAAAGGGGAACAGCATCAGTGCGCATGCGCGCGACTGCTTTAATTTTAGTAGTACAAACATAACTTATTCTATACCCAGAGCATATAGGCCTATAGTATATCGCGGACACTTTTGTAGGCTAACTTTTTGTTACCGTAAACATAAATGTGGATTTCTTGAAAACGTGGTCGAACTATTCACAGCGCTGAACGAAATCTAATATGCTACGTAATAAAATGTTGCGAGGTTGAAGCTAAACAAAAATGTCTATCCGTGCCTCTTAACAAAAGCCGTGAGCGAGCGGCTAACTACTGTGGTATTTCTTTTTCCACAGTTCGAAAAATAAATAAGGAAATTAAAGACGTGAAGAAGCTATTCTTCACAGTTTTGTTGACACCTGGTAAAAAAAGGAAACAAGTTAGGAAGATACTAGTGAGACTGATAGTGAAGACGCCGGTGACAGTGAAGTAAAGATAGTAATGAAGGTGAATCATTCGTAGAAAATTTTGTTCCAAAGGAATAAGGTAGCTGGTAGCCTAATTACAGTAAATCAAACATTTCTAGTCATTTAATTAAGCTTTAGGCAATATCACAGGTCACATTTATTTCTTATAAAGTTTATGAAGAAAACATTTTCTCGGAATAAACCACAACTTACAGAATGTACGTAGTAACTGCACGGTAGTGAAATGCGACGAGTTGTGTCTCACTGTTCAGGTTGGCAGCACTGTCAATTATTCACTTCCCTCCTTCACAGCCCATCCATACGCAAAAGGCAATCTCGTGACTAAAGTATCTATATAATTATACTGTTTCGCCCATAAAGGGCAGTTGGAGTGTTAAATTATTTGCAATAGATCTACTACAAAAAATAGTTCTGTTTCTTATCACCTGGTCAGCCAATTATGACTAAAGCATTTAAGAACAGAAGAGGTATAGGTATAAAAGACACTAGTCAAAGTTGTCTGCTCTGAGAGTAATGAATTGTATCATTATGCAGCCAGACAATGTGGTGAATGAAGTAAAGTTGTAATTTATACGGTGAAAGGTAGGTGAGAAAGGCAATGGTAAACTACTTTACTCCTCTTTTTACTTAGTAAAGCCTGTAGAGGTTCAAAACCGCCTTTTAGCTGATGACCAATATAACAACAACCTATTAGGGTAAGTTCTACAGGTGTAGATCTTTTTATAACATTTGTTGAGAGTCGTTAACATTTTCCAGCGGGACCTTTTACTTGAAATATAAGATTTGTTTTAGTATTTAATAGTACTATCATTGTGCTAGGAGGAATCCGGAAGTGTTTTTTCAATCTTTATTAACAACTAACTGTACAAGCAACTTATAACTAGTGAAAATGACATTCAGAAGCTCTCCCTTAGGGAGTAATGGGTAGGTGAGCCTAGGGATGAGCATCGGAAAACGATGTTTTTCTGTCGATATCGATGTTATTTCCATCAATGTTTCTTTCGATGCTGAACTGGTAGGTAGGAGTTAAAGAAATTAGCAAACGGACAAGGAATTTAAGCAATGTTATGTTCACAGTTGATGTTTTTCTATGATATGTCAAGCAAGAAAAAATCGATTAGTTGCCTCAAAATTCCGTCAAAAAATTCCGTCGCGTGGAGTGTAGTGCTAGCGATACGACATAGTTTCAGGTTTAGTTTTAGGTTTTAGTTTTAGGTTACCCACCGGGTTGGTGTAGAGGTAAAGTCGTCACCAAAATCAGCTGTTTAACAGCTGTTTTTCGGAGACGAAAGTTCCTAGTTCAAATCCTAGTAAAGGTAGTTACTTTTATACGGATTTGAATACTAGTCAGTGGTTGCCGGTGTACTTTGATGGTTGGGGTTCAATAACCATACTCTCTCAAAAATGGTCGACCTGGGTCTGTACAAGACTACACCTCATTTACACGTCATACACATCATCTTCATCTCATTGGGTCGTGGGGTTGCTAATTGTTCTGAATTGAACAGATTGCAACGTAGACATATTAGGAATTAAAAAAAAATTTTTAGGTTAATCATGTTTCAGGTTATTTTGCACTAAAAACAGCGATGTTTGAATCGATATTTCGAACATCGATGAAAAGTATCATTCAATGTTGTATATCGATGTTTTCCTTCCTTTCGATGCTCATCCCTAGTTGCTGTTTCGCCTAGCGTGTTCTGTTTTGTCAAAATTTTAAGTAATTCTGGAGGGAGACCGCCCGTCGGTTATCAATTTTTTGCTGTTGCATAGGCCTCGGAATGTTTTTTCTTTGTAATTGTACAGTTCGTTCTTGAATTTTCGTCACACGATCCTATACCCTCCGATAGAAGAGATTTATTTATTCAGTATTTTTAACGGGTTGTGAAGATAAAGGTTTTTAAGTTGCGAATGAATAGACCTATTGGTTTAAAAGGTGACACCTTAGCTTAAAATATAATCGTACCAATCAAATACGACATAAAATTGTACGAAGGTGAAATTTTTCACAATAAATCTTCGTGGAAGTTCTTAAACTCTATAATCTTTAATCTGTAGGCTACTTTGTTGGGTCAAAAATAGTTCACGTACTATTCCGATTTTATCAAGGTACTTCCTTAATTCCTTGAACTACTTAAGACACCTTAGATCTATTGTTTAGTGCTCCAAAACGTCACTTCCTCAATCAAGCAAAAAGTTAATGTAAAAAAGTTATTTTTTTTATTTTTCATGAAACAAAGTTGGCGTTCTAGACTACAAATCGAAATATATAGTGTATTTGATCTCTAGCTGGGTCCGAGAATTTAATACGTTAAAATACAGTGATTACATGTTAAAATACACTTTTGTATAACTAATTTTGGTTAGTTACTACAATTTTTTGATAGGTTTATAGAGTTTTTTTTAACGTCCGACTCTGCAAGACTGCTAATGCAGACGGTGAAGGATGAAATTATCTTTTGTAACGTATGAAAATATGTCATGCCTAAATGGGATTGGAACCCAAGACCGCATGATGAGAGGCGAGCACGTTACCAACTACGCCAATGCGACCGGTTGTAAACGTGCTCGCCTCTCATCATGCGGTCTTGGGTTCCAATCCCATTCAGGTATGGCATATTTTCATACGTTATAGAGAGAGGTTTATATTGGTTTTAGAGGGTGAAAGGGTTTAGAGGAGATGGGAAATTTGAAAGTGGACAACAAAAACATACAGGAAGTTGGGGAATCCTGCTATCCAGGGAATAGAATAACTAAGGATGGTGAAGAGACAAATGACATCAAAAGCAAGATTGCTCAAGCTAGAAGGGCTTTTAAAATGAAAAACAGCTTACTGACTACAAAAATTTATTTACCGATTAGGTAAAATTTCTTAAAACATTATTTTTGGAGGGTAACAATATACGGGAGCGATGGTTGATAGGGATGTAGAAAGGAAAAGAGAAGAAGGTTTTGAAATTTGGTGTTATAGGAAAATGTTAGTGATTAGATGGGTGAAGAAAATAATTAATTTAGAGGTTCTTAGACGAGTAGATGAAAGAAATATGGAAACATCTTATCAGTAGAAAGGGTAAGCTAGTGGGGCATACCTATCAATAATGGAGAGTAATTGAGAGAGTGAGTTGTAGGGGGAGTCAAAGGTTAGAATATATAAAGAAAATTACAAAATATGTAGGGTGTTGCAGGTAAGTAGATATGAAACAACTTAAGCAAGATAGAACAGCTTAAAGAACTGCATCAAACCAGCCGAAAAACTGATGACAAAAACAGTACAATTTTTACTTGTTAACCGAAAAATTGTCAAATTTCTTTTATATTAAAATACCAAAAAACAGTCAAAAATTTTAATATTATTTTTAATTGTTAATATTAACAGAACTGTTTATGACAGTCTAAAAACTTTTTACCTCTTTACTCAGGTAATTAACTAACGATATAAATACCGGTAAACATAACGAACAAGGAATAAACGTGTCAAGAAAAATAAATTTATTAATTAATTCCATATACAGAATGTTAGTCAAGGTCATTGAGTCTGAAGTTTAAAACATATTGTAGTACAACCTAGCTTAAATCATCCAATAAAATAAAAATGCATATCAGAAGCAATACAAAACATAATAACATAACATAATTGAATGACAAATAATGACAATAAATTAATTATTGATTGCATAAACTTATTGTGTATAAGAGTAAATCAAAAATGAACCTATTTTTCTAATGAAACAAACAAAGTTTAAACAATGAAATTCCGTAAAATTTCCTAATAAGGTTACAATGCAATAATCATAATTTACTCTATTGTTTATTATGTTAAAGATAACCAAAACGAATTGAGTTTTAATATTTATTTAAAATCAAATTTCACGCTAACTTCCTTCACAGAGATACTTTATGACTAAGACAAAGAACTACATCGAAATTATTTTGGAATTTAGTCTTTCAAATACCAGATCTTTTTTTGTCATCAGTCTCTCGGCTGGTTTGATGCAGTTCTCTAAGCTGTTCTATCTTGCGCAAGTCGTTTCATATCTACATACCTACATCTTTGATAATTTTCTTTAAATATTCTAACCTTTGTCTCCCCCCCCCCCCACAATTAACTCCATCAATCCTCCATTATTATCAGAGCAATACCTGGATGTGTTAAGAAATTCTTAACTAGCCTATCCTTTCGTCAGATGTTTCCATATATTTCTTTCATCCACTCGTCTAAGAATCTCTAAATTACTTATTTTGTCCACCCCCTATAACACCATATTTTAAAAGCTTCTCTTTCTACAGCCCTATCACCCACGTTTCTCTCCCGTATAATCCTACACTCCAAACATAGTTTTTTAAGAATTTTTTTTAAAATCTGTAAATCAATGTTTGTAGTGAGTAAGCTGTTTTTTAACAGATATATAAATTTAATATCTGTAGATGGTTTGAAATAAAGTTTACTTTAAAATTTTCTTCTTTTGCCTTTCAAGGACTAGGCATCTCTGCCTGTTCCGAACTTCTCGAATCTGCCCATCTCTTTTACCTGTCTCTTCTACCATCTCTTCTACCTGTTCCAGCACCCATATTTTCTTCAGCCTGCCAATATCTCTACTTCCCACTGGTTTGTATCTTCTCGCTACACTAAGCAAGCGGCTTTCTGGCATTCTATTTAAATGATTGACCAATTGGGCACGATACAATTTTATTTTTTCGTTGAGTGGAAAAATTTCCAATTCTTCCCTTATATCGTCATTTATGATCCTGTCTAATTATAAAAAAATATTAACCGGTGTTGGGTGAACAAAGTGACACCTTAACCGTAAAATTCAAAAATTGAAACTTCGTGAGTCACGATATAAAAATACCAAAACGGCTGCCATTTTGGAGTAGTTATTTATTGTAATAACTACGTTAAATTAAGTTCACTTAAGTATGGAACAAATTTAAATATAGTTTAAAAAAGATACAGAAATCAGAAAGTTTATTGTGTATTTTACGGTAATTTTTATGGTCATATATTTCTTTAATTTCATGAAACTAGAAATAAATTTACATAATATAAGCAATTTATACTAAAAAAAATTAAGCATTTACATGCAGTAAATTTCAGAGAAATACGGTGAATAACGTAAACAACATTGTACTAATTAACAAACAATTAAATCTCAAATAGTTAACTTATGCCGACCATAAAAATATCCAATTTACAAATAAACCGTAGTACTGTAAATTTAAGTAATTAAATTCAGCATTATTTTTCAATCATAAAAATTTATTAAATACTGATTTAATAAAATGAAATATTATAATAATTAATATCAATAAAATCAAATTAATTATTAAGCCATAAAATAATTTACGTTGACATTTTCCTAACAAATAATTTTCTTTCTGTAACTTAAATTAAGTTTAAAGTAAGTACGCATCTATGCTCATTATTAAAATTGTTTCGTTTTGTTATTTATTGAGGAAATTTTCTATAATTTTTTTTCACTTAGTTTTTAAATTTACACTGTGCAGCTGTACACAGTAAGTAAATATTTTTACTGATTACCACTTATTGTGTAGAGGATTAGCCGAAATGATGTTCACGATATTTTATAAATAATTTTGAATTTATTTATCATGCAAAAAATAATTGTGGTTTCAATAAAAGAAAAACTCAAAACGCAAAACGAAAATCAATCTCTGTAAAACTTAAAAATAGGAAAAAATCATTAATTGACGCTAAACTAGACTCTAGAAAATTATTTAAATAGGATTTGCTTAACTTCGATGATCGGACGAGAACCGGTGTATTCAACATGGTGTGGCCGTTGGCTTTTTTTTTGCCAGCTGATTTTTGTAAACAAAAGTCGTGTTTATATTTCCGCAGCAAAAATTGTTTAAAATATTAATACCAGCAAGACTTTTGCTGCAAACGGTGAGTGGCAGATATTTAACATTATATGCACAATATAATTTACCAATTTTAGTTTACATCTGAACTTTATAGTTTATTTGATTTTAATATTTTTATCAGTCGCCTACGGCCATGGCCGATCAGGCAACCATGAGCACGTCCGAAATGTTGTCGATAATAAGTGCTCACGTCGACAACAATTCTAGCGATACAGATAGAATAGAGTGGACAGATGTCGTTCCCAAGAGAAAAAGGCAATTACATGAAAATAGTCTGCCAAATAATAGTTCAACTAAACGTTTTAGGGACCCTCGAGTGAGGAACAGACACGTCCCAATTTCAAACAAATTCGACACACTTCCGACTGCAGCAGATGCAGTAGAAGAAAGCGTTACAGGTCACTCCAGAACATCACCTATTACAACAAAACAGTCGAGGCCTCCTCCTGTGCACTTGAAATCAGACGTGGATTTCGTGAAATTTCAGGGTTATCTCACGAATTTGCTAGGTACAGATAAATACCGCTGTACCGCTACAAGAACCGGAATCACTATCTACACACTACATTCTGATGATTATAGGAGGCTAGTACAGTGCCTGCGCACTAACAACGCAGAATTCCACACATACCAATTAAAGGAGGACAAAGCATATCGTGTAGTAGTACGAGGGTTGCACCACACTATACCCTCAGAAATAATTGGCGAGGAAGTTACGAAATTAGGGTTTAAGGTGCGTAATGTGACAAACATACTGTCTCGCGATAAAGTAAAGTTACCACTTTTTTACATTGATTTGGAGCCAGATAAGAAAAATGGTGAAATTTTTGACTTGACCGCACTGCTCCAATGTAAAGTTAAAATCGAAGAACCGAGGCAAAGGCGACAAATCGCTCAGTGTGCCCGCTGCCAACGATACGGTCACACTAAAACCTACTGTAATTTATTACCCCGCTGTGTGCGGTGTGCAGGTCCACACGAGTCGAGCTCATGCTCTAAAACCCGAGAAACACCGCCGACATGTGTTTTATGCGGCGGGGCACACCCATCCAATTACAGAGGTTGTACAGTACACCGCCAATTACAGCACCGTCGATCTCCAGCATCAACAGTGACCGATACGAAGAAATTGTCTTCAACAGGTTCTAACTATCCAATCTTACCGTCACCTGGTACCTCTGAAACTCGTAGTCAAACAATTACGTTACCAAAAACTCCACCTCGTCGATTCTCCACGTACAGTCAAGCTGTGAAATCTGACCAGAAGCCAGCTGAACACGACTGTTTGACTACATCTCAGCATATTTCGAATCAGCTTACAAGTTTCCTCACAGAAATAAAAGACCTCTTCACTCCGGTCATCGCAATGATGAGTCAACTGATCCAGATGCTCTTAACCAACCATGGTAAATAATAGAACAACAGCTAGTTCACTCGTCATCATGTTATGGAACGCCAATGGCATCCTTCAACACCGAAATGAAGTAGAACTATTTCTACATGAAGAGCGTATTGACATTGCTTTGCTAACAGAAACACACCTGACTTCTCGCAGTCGCTTGAATATCCATGGATTTAACATCTACAGAACCGATCATCCAGACGATACAGGTCATGGTGGAACTGCAATATTAATACGACGAGGAATCCAACATTATTTCCATCTTATGACACCACCTAGTGAACATTTGCAAGCCACAGCAATAACTGTGTTAACACGTGGGTTTGACGTCACTACAGCTGCAATCTACTGCCCACCTCGCCCGCTGACAAATGAGAGACATTTCCAGCAATTGCGTTCTGATCTAGGCGGTTGCTTCATTGCAGGAGGAGATTTCAACGCCAAACATCCAGCCTGGGGCTCACGTCTTACAACATCAAGAGGTCGAGCCCTTCACAAAGTTATTTGTGATGGCCAGTTACAAGTACATTCTCCAGGTACACCAACCTATTGGCCCGCTGCTAGAAACCGTCAACCTGATCTGCTCGATTTTCTTTTCTCCAAAGGAATGCGAAACTACCACCTTGCAACTACAGCTACAAATGATCTCTCCTCTGACCACTCGGTTGTAATCACTACGCTGAGCACTGAACCGGTGCTGACCCCATCAAAACCAACTCTAAATCTTGGACGAATGAACTGGGATTCATTCAAAGGAAAAATTGAGAACAACCTAACGCAAAACATACCACTTAAATCGAATGACGATCTTGACAAGGCTGTGCAACATTTTACGACCGAAGTACAGAAAGCTGCCTGGGAATCATCTACACCCATTAAACGTTACCCTACCACTCAAGATGTTCCGCAGTATGTTAGACGCCTGATACGAGAGAAAAGACAAGCTAGACACAGGTGGCAAAATTCTCGTCTACCAGACGATAAACAATATCTCAATAGAATCGCCAACCGTCTGAAGAAAGAATTAGCCAGATTAAAAGCAGAGCATTTTGAGACTTTTTTAACATCGATGAATGAAAGCACAGACTCACTATGGCGGACATCTAAGAAGCTTTTACAACACCGAAGTGTTTCTTTGCCACTGAGAAATCCAGATGATACTTGGGCGAAAACGGAAAACGAGAAAGCTACTCTCTTTGCGACTCATCTAACCAGTGTATTCAAACCACACGAAGATGTGCAGGACGTGAATTTTATACAAACCGTCGATGAAGAACTGCAGTCACCTCTCCAGCTTTCACTGCCTCCACAACCATTTACGATCGATGATGTCGAAAAGGCAGTACAACGGCTGCCAAAGAGAAAATCGCCGGGATTTGATCTCATTACGTCTGAGATACTGCAACACCTACCGAGAAACGGCTTACGCTTTTTACTACTATTATTCAATGCAGTCCTTCGTGTGGCGTATGTTCCTGGACAATGGAAATTTGCCGTAGTTAAGCTTTTCTTGAAGCCCGGAAAGCCGTATTACCTGCCTTCATCCTACCGTCCTATCAGTCTCCTTCCAACGACAGGAAAATTATTCGAACGTCTCTTACTACCACGTTTGCAGATACAGTGTGAAGACGCCAACATTATTCCACCTCATCAATTTGGATTTCGGCCGCTACATTCGACGACACAACAACTGCACCGAGTTGTGGACTTCATTTCGGAGGGTCTAGAAAGGAAAGAGTATGTCACTGGCATTTTCTTGGATATCAGCTCCGCGTTCGACAAAGTATGGCATGGTGGACTACTATTTAAATTGAAAAGTGTTTTAAGTGATTCGTACTATTTGGTTGTAAAATCATTTTTAGAGCATAGATTCTTTGAAGTCCAGCACGGTACTGCTTACTCTGAGCTGCACAAAATTAACGCCGGAGTACCCCAAGGGGCAATACTATCCCCATTTCTATATAGCGTATTTGCATCGGATATGCCTATTTTGGACACATCGGTAACCGCGACGTATGCTGACGACACAGCAATTCTTGTACGGGAAAAGGGCGCGGATGATGCTTCCAGGTTAGTACAGCGACATCTTTTATTAATACAGGGCTGGCTTACCCGTTGGCGTATTAAGGTGAACCCAGTTAAGTCAACACAGGTTACGTTTACCTTACGACGTCAAACTTGTCCACCTGTGATGCTGAATAACGTTCATATCCTCCAAGCCAGAGTGGTGCGGTATCTTGGTTTGTGGCTTGACAGACGACTAACTTGGAAGCATCATCTGCGTACTAAACGTTTAGAACTTAACCGCCGCCAGAAGCTACTCTACTGCTTAATTAACCCTCGATCGAAATTGAACCTCCACTCCAAAATTTTATTATACAAAACCCTTTTGAGACCAATCTGGACTTATGGTGTTCAGCTATTTGGAGTAGCGGCAGAGAGTAATTTAAAGTCGATCCAGGCCTTTCAATCAAAATTCTTAAGACTTGCTTCTGGCGCTCCTTTTTATGTAAGCAATAAAACCCTTCACGACGATTTCAAAATTCCGACAGTGAAGGAGCTAACCGCGTCCTTGTATAGTAAATTTCACGAACGACTAGATGTCCATCCAAACCAACTAGCCCGTGATCTAGCTACAAGGAACTTTCCACCTGTGCGACGTCTAAGGCGAAAATGGAGTAGAGACCTCTTGGTCTAAATAACGGATAATATCCATAGTTACAAATGGAGAATGTGCCACTGGGTACCTCTTCTCCTTAATACGAAACTCCCCACCACCATTTAAATATCATTTACGGAAATTGTGCAGCTCAATGTACAGTACCGTAATAAAAATTCAAGACAAAAAAAAAACAAAAAAAATAGGATTTGTGGATTTTTTATTCCTTATGACTTTGATTGTAATAGGCTAAGCTTTTGTAAAATGCATACCGCGGTCATGATCTTTAAAAAATAATTACCACAAGGCACCGGCTTCCCAAGAATTTCAAGAGACATGACGATTACCCCATTTATTTATTATTTATTTTATTTTGTATATTATTACTAAAAACAATTACAACGAATCTTATCCTATCTTATTTCCTAATACCCGAATAGGTCTAGCCTGTGCACGTGTATCAATCGGTTTATATTGTTAAGTAGATTTATATTTACACTAAATTTACATAAAATAAAAGAAATAAAATTAACAAAAAAACCATAAACAAAATTTCCTAACGTAATACTAAACTTAATGTATTAATTTCATAATTAAAACTTCCCTTTTCTACAATATGTATAATATAATTTGTTAAATTATAGTATTTATTATTGGCTGTACATATGAAATAAAAGAAAAAATGTATTTCTATTATACTATATTTAATAATACATACTAACACTACAGTAGTTATCAAGCGTAATCATAATAGGTAGTTTAATACAAAAACAAATGCAAAAATAAATATAAAAAATAATAGTATAAAAAAGTAAAATAAAATGTTATGTCGTGACAGAGGATGCAAGCAGGCTTTCGATGACAATGCTGACAAAAATCAATGACTAAAACAAGGGGAAGAGCAATTAGTTTGAATATATAGAACTATAATTAAATAATTAATTAATTAATTATAAATAAATCCTCAGACTGCCCTCTCCCTAAATTAATCAGCCAGTTGGTTACTCTTGTTTTCTATATTTGCGGAGTTACATCTGTACAAAATAGCCTCTGGTAAATTAAGGTATGTGATTGAGGCTATATAATGTGCTGCAGTGGTATTAATGGTTTTATGCAATGTACAGGCTTGACATACAATACGGCTTACATAGTATGATAATTATGAGTTATTTTCTGTAGTACAGAAAAATTATTAGATGTTATGTTCAGTAATAAGATCCTTATGTAAAGTTACCGAATGTTAAGTTCCCGAATTTACTAGTATATAATAAATCAGAAGGAAATTGTCTGTCACAATATTTAAAAAGCTTTTGATCACAGCTTTCTGAGCCCTTACGAGTGGTTCCCATGTCAAACGGAAGGCCCCACCCCAAGCGATCTCTTAGATCTATCTATCTTGTAGAGAATAAAATATGCATTACGTAAATAAGGCAATTTAAAACAAAAATTGTAGGAGTCATTTTTTAAAAAAATAACAAAAAATGAAAAATTTCACAAATAAACTGCTACTTCTGGCTGACCGATTTTGATAAAAATGTTCTTATTGGTTTCCCTATTCGTACTTAACTTAAGTTCCAAGTTTCAATTTCGTACGATATTCCATTCTTGAGGTATTTTTTTACACACACGCAGACCAATCACTAAAAATATGGTTTTTGGGTTTAAGAACCCTGTAAACGTGTATTTCAGGTAAAAATATACATATGAAAACAATACTTTCCTTCCCTAAATATTCATATACATCAAGGAAAAGTAAAAATTAAGGGTTTTGATAAGTATTATTGCGATTATAATTCGCAAATTACTATAACAAAAAATTTGATTATATTAAAAAACATATCGCACTGTACTTATAAATTTGCAATAAGTTACGAAGAAGGAAACCACATTAATAATCGACCTTCAACTAATTATATTAAACATAATTTTTAGATACTCATGCGTAAGTAACCGGTTCTAGAATACCGATTAGGCTATTTAATGATGTCGCTTTTATTAATTAATTATAGTACAAAATATTAACTATTTGTTTTTTCTTTAATTAAAATTAATAAAAATAAAAAACAACAATATTTTATCTAAAAAAATATTACATTAAAATTAAAATGTTGAATATTTTACAAGTTAATTGTTATGTTTTTGGGTGAAATTAATATAGAATTTATATTATCATCAAGAGTGAGAATTAATTCGAAAGAATGTTTAAATAAGGTGTTTAATGTTATTTGTGATACTCTATCCATACAACCAGATTGCCTTGATAATGTTTAGAATTAGTTACGTCTTCAAAATAAAAGAAAATATTCTTGTAAACAAGTAGGTTCTTGCTTGTTTTCATACATGATTAATATAGTCTACTCAAAAACAAAAATAAATAATAGATAACCAACGTCCGTTGCCAACTAACTGTCGTTTGACAGGATTTCCCCAAACTTTAAAAATTATTTTAATTATTTAAGTGATTTATATTGACGTAAATCATATTATAAAAAGAGAAGATAATTTCCCGAAGAAATCGTGGAAAACTGTTCGTATTATTTGTGTTCAGAACATTTTATTGTTGCCTATAACAGGTAGGTAGAGTGTTAATTCAGTACCAACGTCCGTAAAACAGGACGTCGATATCGTAGTTTATTAATGTAGTTATAACGTTTATTTATGTACGTATTTATTTAAATAGTTATAAAATCCGGTTTACCGGACGTCCATAAGTTATGCATAAAGTGCCAACGTCCGGATAACCAAACATTTCAAAAAAAACCTTTTGAACAAAAATTAATAAAATAATGTAGGTATTTTGAAACTCCGTGACGCAGCGACTAGAATGCTAACCTACAAAGTGAAAGATTCCGGTTTGATTCCCGGTTACGATCTGGAAATTTAAACACGTTAAAGCCACTGTTAAGGTACCAAAACCCACAGTAGTTGCTAATTACCAAGTTATCGATGCGACTTTAAATAATTTTAAAAAAAACGATTTTGAATGTTTTTATAGTGCTAGAACGATTTCTTTTTTTATGAATACAATAAAAATTAATTTTTAACAGGACATTTAATTTTTCTGTAACGTTGAAATTTTGGTCGGCAATGGCAGGCTTGCGCCGGAAAGTATTCGAAATAACGGCTGGCACGTATTCAAATTAAATTGTACTTAAGATCAAATTTGTAAATATTGTTTCGGCACTGAAAGGTTTAAATTATTTGCACTCGATCTGATAGTTTCAGAGCTACAAAAAATAATTCTGTTTCTTATTACATGGTCAGCCATTATAGGACAGAATCATTTAAGAACAAAAGAAGTAGAAAAGTAAAATACATTAGCCAGATCTGAAAGAAATGAATTTCATTATACAACCAGAATTTGTGGTGAATGAAGAAAAGGTGTCATTTGCAGGGTGGAAAGTAGATGGTTTTCTAAGGGTTTTCAGGGATGCTGATAAGCATACTTTTTAACTCAGTGAAGAAGGCAATTGTAAACCACCTCACTTCTCGTTTTACTTAATGAAGACCCTAGAGGTTCAAACTAGCCTTTCGGCTAATGACCTAAACAACAACAACAATTGGAAGTAATGAACCTCGAGACATCAATCAGTATACAGATTGATGTACAATACTGTAAATTGATGTAAGATACTGTATCTTAAGTCTATCTTTTAAGGTGTGTCTTTTAATGGAAACATGGGAGTTTCAAGTCAATCGATTATTAAAGTACAGGCCAAATACATCACAGATGTAACAGTCAGTATAGTTGAATCGAAAAAAAACACCCTTGGACAATCACCTTGTCGTAACGCTAAGGTTATTTGAGCTTTTTTAGTAATAATTATTTTATATCTGCCATTTACTGAACCATTTTTCTCGGATTTGAATACTAGACAGTGATTACCGGTACTTTGATGGTTGGGGTTCAATTAACCATACACTCTCCTGAATGATCGGCCTGAGTCTGTACAAGACTACACCTAATACGTCATACACATCATCCTCATCTCATTGGGTCATGGGGTTTGTTATTGTTCGTAAATTGAACAAATTGTACACAAATTAGGGATTAAAAACATAATTTCAAGGATGTGAATGCGTAGAAGTTTGTTTTGAATGAATCGAGGAAGATAATATTACTGTATCATCTGCAAATTTAATTCATTACATAATTATTTAAAAAAATATTCACCGCATTACGTGACCTACTTAAGTAATTTAAACTGCTGTAAAATTACAACAGGATAGATATTTACATAAATACAATAGTATAAAAGAATTTTGATGATACAAACTTTACGATCAAGTTTAGGTTACCAGAAGATGTTAAGCAATACAAAACAGAAATAAAATAAAATATATTTCATACAGCTAAAAACAACAGCCTACATGATTTCGTCCAGTACGGATAAAGAAGGCTTCCCTACCCGCAGAATAATTTAATGAAACCGGTTGAACATAGATAAAACTTGTATCAAACAAATAATTCTACCGGTCCACGAACTTGACATTACATTGCTCAGTTTAGATTAAAATTATTATACGATAAATATGTAATCTAGAAGGCGTAGAAAAAATTAAATTAATGTTTAGATTATATCAGTTACTTCTCGTATGATTGGTAAATAAATGATTCAAGCATAACGGAAGAGTCAGAAAATATTACAAATCACCCTAAAATATGCGTCATATCATTGTGACCTTGAAGGTCGCTGGAGTTAGCCGCAGTATTCCCGGATTACAATTTCCACGTGCTACTCGTACGACTCCTCACCCACAAATAGTTCTATTTTGATTTTCAAATTATTATATAGTTTACATAGTTAACTATTATTAAAACTGTTCAAATTTGTTACAATTCCATGTTTTTAAAATGGTTTTGGTGTGTAAACTTTCGTTTTACCTTCTTTTCAATTTAATCTTCCCGTTTTATTGACAGAAGAGTCAATAATTTTATAAAATCTTCGGGTCTTTTCCGTTTTCTGTATTCCACCGAACTTCAGCTAACTTTTTGTTATACTGTCATCCACAGGAGGACCACAACGTGACAACGCAGGATACGAATATCGAAAGTCAATTGGCTCTGTGCTGTTATCTTGATCGCTATGCTCCACCTTCATCTGCAGTCTTTAGTACGTTAAAGTATAATTTTTAATACTATGTAGAGGAAGATTTTTCAAATGATAGGAAAAATTGTTTAAAATTTATCGACAGAGGTGTAGTAGGCCCACGGTACTTTGTCGCATCCGTTAGTTCTATGTTACACAATTCTTTTTTTAGCTTTTATTTGTAATCGGAAACTGTACTTCATTGACAAACACTCATTGATCACTATTTTCGCTGTATTTTTTTGACGTGAATCGGCAAGAATTTTTGAACAAGGACTCTCGGTGGAGTTTGTTCAGGAATGGCTTTCAGTTAGTTACCGTACAAAATCCCTTGCCCAACCAGTGTTGTTTAACAAATAATACCGACTTTCTACCAGCCCCCTGACAGGGCTGGCCCGAAGGCCGCATGCACAATATTCTAAAACTACTAATGCATCTAAAAGGGCACGAATGGATATCATTATTTTTCAAAACTAAATGTTTATTCTTCCTCAGAATTAATGCACTCTCATAAATGTAAATGCATGCAAACGTTAGTACAATTTTATTTTAAGAAAAAGTTGTTTACAAGATTTACCTCGATTTGCTCCTAAGATATGGCCCTAACAGGCAATTTCTGCATCCTGAAGACGGTATTCCCGATTGTTAAATGAAAATTCAACAATTGTAAGATCAAACGACGAAAAATTTGTACATTAAAAATATAGTGAACATAACATAATTTCTAAATAAAACTTATAAAGTTATGGGAAATTAAGAAATAATAATATATTCTAGCAAATGACCATTACAACACTGAAAACAAAAATTATCGAACAGATTTGAATATACTAACGTTTCTACCAATTATAAAAATCTTACACTTAAGTGAATTACGTGCTCTGTTAATTTTTTAAAGAAAATATTTACATTACAGATTAAAACGACCATGGGAACACGGTGCAATATAAACACAGCATGCTGGCTTTGTATTAACACTTTAATAGCTGTGTCGTGTTGTACTATATTTTATTAGAAACACTTTTGTTAACGTCTTTACTTATTTTTACATCAACATTTCTTAATTATTCTCTCAAACTAAACAATTCTTCTAAAAGATTTATTTTCCCTGTTGAAAATTTCAGAGAATTTAAAATAGTTGTTTACAAATAATAAATAACTTGCAATTAATTTTAAATATGTTATTCAACAATAGAAGTATTATTAGCTTTAATTATTTTACAAATGCTTTACCAAAACTTTTTAAAAGATTGTTTTTTCTAAACTATAAAATTTTATTTAAAAAAATTGATGTTTTTATTTATTAATTTACCCGTAAATGATAATCGAAATCTATCTGAATACGAAGCTACAGTACTGCTAAAATTTATTGGAACACTATAGGAATTTAGCTAGATTTTTGTAATAGAAATTATGGGATGTATGGCCTTTCTTGGACCAGGATCATCGGTTTTAGTAGAAGGAATGATAAATTCTGAAAAAATACATATATTTACTTTAGAGAAGCTTCTTGTACCTTGTCATACATCTAAAAAATGAAAAAACTTCTTCACTGAAAATAATATAAACGTTCTTCCATCGCCTGGCGACTCACCAGACCAAAACCCTATCGAGAATCTATAATCAATTTGAAATCAAAAACTTGCCAAAGAAGACTGTATAACAAATCTTCTCTGATTTCTTCACTGATCAAGATATGGTTTCATGATGATTAACTGAAGAACACATATGAGAAACTTTTTGAACCAATGAATTTGCTGAATATATTTTTTGAAACATTTGTTGATATATTTTACATCTACTTGAAAACAAAATAATGATGATTTATTGTACCTAATTATTTAACTTTTAAATTTTACCAGTCCTCTAATATATTTTATAGTAATACTGAAATCTTTTTGAACTTACAGGTTGCAGCTAAAAAAATATTGCAGAAATAAAAATGTTTAAGACTGATCATTTAAGCCCAAGGTATCTAACTAATGAAATATTGGTCAACCATTTAAACCTGTCTTTTATAAAATTTACCCTTACGATTTTGTTAATCAATTAACAATATTATGTTTTACTACTACTAATACTAAAAACATCGTTATCTCATAATAGCGTCATCATCATTATCATCTCATCGTGGTCATCGTTGTCATCATCCGCTTCATCTATTTCATGTCTCTGAACAGTTATTTACACACATTTGTTACACATATTTTTATTCATAAACTATTCACCGTCTGTATTAGCAGTAATTGCAGAACAGTCAAACGTTAAACCAAAAAAATAATAATAATAAAAAATTATTATAATTATTATTATTATTTATTCCCTTAAATAAAGGCTACATTTTAATTTAGTACTAAGTTAAGCTATAAACAATATATTTTTGACTAAAAATACTTATAAGTAAAAACTCTTCTTCAAAAAAGTTATGACCGCGCAAAACATTATATAACAAAACAAATATTACAGAAATATATTTAACTACTAGAAAAAATACTACTACAACATTTAAAAGAATACAAAAATTACATTTAACAATTTTAAAAAGCAGTGATTATGAATAATAAATACAATAACCTTTACACAAAAAAAATTAATAATAAAAACAACAGTAATAATATATATTTTTTTTTTAATTTACATTCAGATTATGTATATTTGTAATGTTGTTTAGGTAATCAGCCGATAGGCTACTTTGAACCTCTAGAGATTTTACTAAGTAAAACGAGGAGTGAGGTGGTTTATTACTGTCATCCTCACTCAGTTGAAAAGTAAGTTTATCAGTACGTCAGACCTCTAAAAATCACGTATTTTCCACCCTGTAAATGATAACTTCACTTCATTCACCACGTATAATGAACTTCATTATTTTCAGAGAAGATAACTGTGACTAGTGTCTTTTACACCTCTACCTCTTCTGTTCTTATATACTTTAATCATTTAATTGACTAACCGTGGGGTAAGAAACAGAACTATTTTTTGTAGCCCTTGAACAAACAAATTGAGTGCAAATAATTTAACACTCAATCTGTCTGTTATGGGCAAACATTTTGTAATATAGAGAAAAATGAACAATTTATCTTTCATAACTAAAAAATACTTTGCAATATATTTTTAACAAATAAATTTGGAGATTAATTGAATAAATAAGGATAGAAACCAAAAATCTATTACATAAGTGATAAGAAAAAAAGTAACCAAAGAAAGTATTTGTATAATTTAGACTTACGAAGGTGCAAAAGACAACTTTTTTTTAAAATTATAGCATAATTCATTTGAGAACCCTTAAAAATACTAAATTTTATGTCCTAACGAAACCCTTTAAAATTATTTTATTTACGTAGAAAAATTTATGAGTAATTTTTCTATTTATAAATATTTTTACAGTATCTTATTTATTGCAAAAATTTGAAATCTGTTCACATAAAACAATGAATAGATAAATTTAATGTATAAAAATTGACGAATAAAATTATTTGAAAAGAAATTTTTAATAAAATTTACTTATAAAACTGTTGGTTTAATTTCGTATACTATTTACGAAAATTGTTGTCTAGAAAAGTTCAATTGACCTCCGGGCCAGCCCAGTCAGTCAGCTGGTAGAAAGTCGCTATTATTTGTTAAATAACACCGGTTGGGCAAGCGACTTTGTAAGGTGACCAGTTGACAGCCATCCATGAACAGACTCTACTGGGAGTCCCTGTTCAAACTCATGCCTAATTCACGTCAAATAATACAGAAAAGCAGCGATCAAATTGGGTAGTTGTCAAGAATGTACAGTTCCCGATAACAAATTAAAGGTAAAAGAAATTAAAAAAAATCTGGTGTGAAACACTCACACAACTTTCTCTTGCCAGTGCAAATAATTAACAATAAACCTAACATTAGTATTAAAACATTAGAAATGAACAAAAACTAACCTCAAAAACATAACCTTATTTTAATCATGAGTGAATGACGCAAAATGACAATCGAACTCAGTTTGGCCTAAAAATACCGAAAATCACGCTTTCACGCTAAACTAGGCTCTGTAGAGAAAAATGCTCTAAACAAAAGTTGTAGATCTTTTAATTTTCTATAAATTTAATTATATACACTTTTGTCGTAAATTGCATACTAAGACCGAAATGTTAAAAAAATCGATTTTTCTCACGTTTTCGTGAGAAAAAAAACAGAAAATCGCAAATTACCGCTAAACTAAGCGTTATACAAAAAAATGTTTGAAATAAAAGTTGTAGGTTTTTAAATTCTCTACAACTTTTATTATATAAGTTTTTGCGTTAAAATTTATATTAAAGCCGTAATCTTAAAAAAACAACGTTTTTACGTGAAAACAGCCTCACCGAGAATTTCAGCAAACATGGCGCCTACCCTATCTTGTAGAGAATAAAAAATTGAGTAAAATAGGCGATTTTAAAAAAAATCGTAGGACCAGTTTTTGAGAAAATCGCAAAAAACTGAAAAATTATACGAATAAACTACTACTTCCGGTTGACCGATTTTGATGAAAATGTTCGTGTCGCGTCCGGTAGTGGTATGTAACTTAAGTTTCAAGTTTCAAGTTCGTACGATGTTCCGTTCTTGAGATATTCTGTTCACACACAGACACACACACACACACACAGACACACACACAGACCAATCGCTAAAAACACGTTTTTTGGGTTCAGGGGGTCTGAAAACGTATAGATCCGGTGAAAACTCGATTTCGAAAAATCGACATGAAAACAATACTTTCCTTCCTATATATTCATATAGGCAAGAGAAAGTAAAAAAATAAAAGTTCAATGGGATGAAGTCATCGTAATCGTCGGATTTTGCCGCTGTTTTTTAGTAAGTTGATGGCTAAAATGTTTGAAGGTATTCGAATCGACTTGTATTTTGTAGTGTATCATTATTTATTTCTTCCTAAACTGTTGGATCTTGTAGGCCTTGGTTAAGAGTGCTGTTTGTTATATACTAACAGGGTGATTCAGTGATGGTGTGTAATCATTTTTAGATCAGAACCGTTGTATAATGTTGATAAGGGATGTTGCTCTTTCTCCCCATAACTAGATTCCGTCCAGAAGGGTTTTAGGACCGATTTGTATGTTTTAAATTTATTTTTAAGAGATAATCTTGATTTTTTTACAAAAACTTCTGTATATTAGGGAAAAATTGAGATTTAATTTAACAGTAACTTTAAATGTAAATTTTTATTTCCACACGTTCAAATAGATATTTGATCTATTTCTAATTTTTTGTACGACTATTTTAAAAATCTTATCAATGGTAACATTATTACTTATAAATGACATGATAACATATGTGTGTTGTTTAGGTCATCAGCCAAAAAGCTGGTTTGAACCGGTAGAGGTTTTACTAAGTAAAACGAGGAGTGAGGTGGTTTACTAATGCCTTCCTCACTGAGTGAAAAAGTATACTTATCAGCATGCCGGGCCCTCTGAAAAGCACATATCTTCCACTCTACAAATGACACCTTCACTTCATTCACCACAGAGTCTGGCTGTATAATTAAATTCATTACTTTCAGAGGAGATAACTCTGATTAGTGTCTTTTACACCTCTACCTCTTCTGTTCTTAAATGATTCAGTAATTTAATTGCCTGAACATGTGATAAGAAACAGAACTATTTATTTTAGCCCTGCAACGAACAGATTGATTGTAAATAATTTGACACTCCACCTGTCTGTTATGGGCAGGATAACATATACAGGCCTAATTTTTTTTTTAATCCAGGTATCAACCCAGGACCATGAGGTTATAATTTTTTTTTATTTATTTGTCTTTTTAATTGTTATTTTATAATAAAATTTATTATCTTAGTGTAGTAATAAAACAATTAAATTTTATTAATTTAATATTATATTCTTAATAAATAAAAAGTAGCTTACTTACGATATGACAAATTTTCCGCTGTATTAAATCCGTTCAAACTGCCCAATAACTTGAAACAAAACAATTTTCAGAATCCAAAAAATAATTATTTCACAAAACTTAATTAACCATAAATTAATTAATAAATGCACCACACACAGATTGAACGAATTATTTCGTCACATAACAATTTTTAAATAGTTAACGTAAAACAAACACCCAATTTAAAGCGAATTTTTTTTTTTAATTAATAAAACAGCTTTTAGAGTGATAATTACGTTTACTAACAGAAACTGCGCTCTACGGCTAACAGACACGTTCTGACTGAAAACACCTGAATGGTAACAAAACGACCCCCGTCAGCATCCGTACAACCAGCTGTCTAATACCCCCACTCTTTTTTTTACAATACTGCTTCACTTCGCATCGCTTCATCTTTCTTGTTGCTCGTTGAGAAATAAACTGTACTTTTTATCAGTAGTACGGTACCTTACTGTACTCAATGCATTAGTTTTAATTTAATAGGATGATAAATAATTATTCTTCATAAAAGATACAATTATACCGTATCAGTTAAGAAAATATAAAGCCAAAACCGTAATACAGTTAAAACCCGCTTATCCGAACCCCGCTCAACCGTAACCCAGCTTCACTGAAACTAATCCGATTTTTTTTACTTTCTCTTGACTATATGAATATATAGAAAGAAAAGTATTGTTTTCATGTCGATTTTAAGAAATCGAGTTTTCACCGGACAACACGTTTTCAGACACCCTGAACCCAAAAAAAAAATTTTTTAGCGATTGGTCTGTGTGTGTGTAGGCTACATACAGAATATCTCAAGAACGGAACATCGTACGAACTTGAAACTTAAAACTTAAGTTACGTACCACTACCGGACCCGATACGAACATTTTCATCAAAATCGGTCAACCGGAAGTAGTAGCTTTTTCGTGTAATTTTTCACTTTTTGCCATTTTCTCAAAAACTGGTCCTACGATTTTTTTAAAATTCGCCTGGTTTTCTAAATTTTTTATGCTCTACAAGATAGGGTAGGCGCCATGTTTCCTGAAATTCTTGGTGAAGCTGTTTTCACGTAAAAAAATTGTTTTCTAAGATTGCGGCTTTAATATGCATTTTAGCGCAGAAATGTATAATAAAAGTTGTAGAGAATTTAAAATCCGACCACTTTTATTTCAAACATATTTTTGTACAACGCTTAGTTTAGCGGTAATTAGCGATTTTCTGTTTTATTTCCTCACGAAAACGTGTAAAAATCGATTTTTTTAAGATTTCGGCTTTAATATGCATTTTACGACAAAAGTGTGTATAATCAAATTTATAGGAAATTAAAACATCTACAACTTTTATTTTAAGCATTTTTCTCAAGAGTCTAGTTTAGCGTGAAAGAGTGATTTTCCGTGTTTTTAAGCCAAACTGAGGTTGATTATTTTGCGTTTTTCACTCATGATTAAAATTAGGTTATGTTTATTGAGGTTAGTTTTTTTGTTTATTTCTAATGTTTTATTACTAATGTTAGGTTATATTGGTCATTATTTCCATTGGCAAGAGAAAGTTGTGTGAGTGTTTCACACCAGATTTTTAATTTGGCTATTACTGTAATGTATTTCAATATTGCATATAATGCATAGATTATTAAAATTAATAAACATTACTGAGACAAATCTGGGCCTTTGGAAATAAACAGTTCAGCCGTTCTTAGTTTGCTCCTACTGTCAACAAACAAAAGCCACCTACTACAGAGTGCACGCTAGAGTCTGCGACTTTACGGATGTCGTATTCCTATTAAGTTAACTATTTTTTAAAATTAAAAGTACTTAAAGTACTAAAAACATCAGTCATGATATGATGGCCCAACAATTTCATTTATAAAAATACTTTTAAAAGTATTTTGTATTTAAATACTTTTGAAAGTATTTTGTTGTTACTTTTTAATCAGTGGGTACACATTTTGATATAATGCGCATGCTCAGTGACGTCATTATTTGTTTACATTAGGAGCAAACTAAGAGAGGCTGGACTGTAGATGTAAATGAAGTAAATGTATGGGTATCCTCTGATAATGGTTTCGACACAGCTAAGATATCGTAGATATGGAGCAATCAATTAAAACGGATAATGATGAACCTCACGAGGAGGTAGCGACGAGGATAAGAATCGTATCTCGGCCGAGGATGGATTTAACGCATTAACTATAATTTTGGACTCCAATCCCGGACTTTTTTTTGAAAGGGGTGTTTTTTATTAAATAATATCCAAAATATTTTTTGTTTATTTAAAAATTATTTTTTCCACTGAAATACATAGGTTTACTATTATATAGGGTGATTCAAAACTATACGGCAATCTCTTGGGATCTCATTCTATAGCTAAAAATAAGAAAAGAAGTTCATATAAACATATGCCTGAAAACGCTTAGTTAGCGAGTTACAGCTAGCGAAAAATTTCACCTAGAACTCTGTACCCTCGGTGAAGTAAGGCCGTATAAAAATGTTAAAAGTGGTTACAAAGATACAAATACGATTGTTTCTTATGTTTTTTAATCTGAAAAATTGAATAAAACTGGTCCAGAGCTGTAAATGCAATACTTTCAGAGATATCTTACATAAAACACAAGAATTGGTGCAAAGAAATAACACATTTTTGTGTTTAACGTAAGATTACTTCCATAAATGTTAAATAAAGGTATATTTTTCTTAAATAAATTTGTAGAAAATTTAATTCTGAAAAGATTCATGTGAATTATTCAGGAAAAAAATGAATAATAGATATTGAAATTTCACTTTATTTAAAATAAAAACAGACGCACATAAAACCCACATTTTTAACTGTACAAAATATTAGGTTGGGAGTAGCAGCTGATAATGATCAGCTGTGACTCCCAACCTACATATTAGTTAATATTTTCGTGAGAAAACCAGAAAATCGCTAATTACCACTAAACTAAGCGTTTTACAAAAATATGTTTGAAATAAGTGGTTGGATTTTAAATTCTCTACAACTTTTATTATACAGTTTTGCGCTAAAATGCATATTAAAGCCGCAATCTTAAAAAAACAATTTTTTAAGTGAAAACAGCCTTACCAAGAATTTCAGCAAACATGGCCCCTGCCCTATCTTGAAGAGCATAAAAAATTTAGTAAACCAGGCGATTTTTAAAAAATCGTAGAAGCCGTTTTTGAGAAAATCGCAAAAAGTGAAAAATTACACTAATAAACCACTACTTCCGGTTGACCGATTTTAACGAAAATGTTCGTATCTAGTCCGGTAGTGGTATCTAACTTAAGTTTCAAGTTTCAAATTCATACGATATTCCGTTCTTAAGATATTCTGTTCACACGCGCGCACATACACACACACACACACACACACAGACCAATCGCTGCTAAAAACTTGTTTTTGGGTTCAGGTGGTGAAAACTCAATTTCGAAAAATCGACATGAAACAATACTTTCCTTTTTATATACGAGTATAATCATATAGGCAGGAGAAAGTAAAAAAAAACGCCTTTCGTAAAAGTCCTGGATGGATACAGGGGTTAATATCGCCTGACTGTGGGGACCTTGTTTTTTCACCCCAATAGACTTTATTAACGAATTAAAATGAAAATCCATGGTTAAGGGCATTTTGCCCTTCTTAACCGGAAGTACTCCTTCTCAATAAGGTATTCTGCTAAGATTGTTATTTTATACACTTTGTTTTCCATTCCAAGACAATGAACTCATTGGATAGTTTCAATTGTTTAACTTTACAGAAGTTGTTATTTTGGGGTTTTCTTTGTGGCCAAGTTGGTCACCATACCAAACATGTTTCCTAACTAAACCAACGTAACTTTACTTATAATATAAATTTTAGTTTTGCCCGAAGACTGATCAGTTTGCTTAAGTTAAACTAACATTCCATATTCTATAAGATAAATTATTTACCTCTGTAAACAAAAGTTATTGTTTACTTACAGTTGTGGGTTGCAGGCTTAAATTTCCGTCTGAATTTTGCCTGAAGCAGACAGATCTTTCAAAAGTCTATATAAAGTTTACGTCGAGATAAACTTTGTAATTTCATTAAAGATATATTTTCACATTTAAATAACAATGTTTAAATATTGCCGTAAGTGACTTAATAATTGTTTTGTTTTGAATTAAAAATATAAAAGACTTTTCCCATTAATTTTATTACTAGAAAAACCATAGGGAATCTTTAAAAAAAAGTTAAATAAGGAATTTTATTTACTTAATAAAAGAATTATTTTGATTTGAATTTAATATTAAATGAAAAATAATCTTGGAATATTAATAATCACATGTACATGATTTAGTCCGGGGGTAATTGAGAATTTCGTAGAAACCTTCAAATATAATGAACAAACAATATTTCTGGCCGCCTCCGTAGTGTAATGGTAGCGCGCTGGTCCCGCGCTGGTACCACGCGGAGGCCCCGGGTTAGATTCCCGGCCAGACTCTGGAAAATTTCACAAAGTTAAAACCTACTGTTAAAATATCCACCCCACCGTAGATCTTGATGGGACTTTAAATAAATAAACTAAAAAATATATATATAATACCTTTGGTTTGTGAAGGGTTTAAACATTTACTTAAAATCCCAGTAACTGAAATGTAAAATTAGAGGAAAACTGAATTTCAGTAGGCGATTAGTACACGTTGAACAATGTACCTCGAACAAAAATCCCGAGTGTACATCTTTTGTTTTACTGTCCTCCCCCCAGTAACACCGCAGATACTAAATCTGATACCGTGGTATTTTTTATTTTTGTTAATAATTTACAACTATTGGTCACTATTCAATGTGATTCCGATTAAACGATTTTGATTTGTATGGAAGGTGAAAGAGATTCCTAGACTACAAAAAATAAAGAGTTTTGTTTTTGAATTACCTTATAATAAAAAGTGTACTTCTATAACTGGAATTTTTTATATTTCGAATTGAATTCCAGTTCCCTTTAATCTTCCATGCATTTACGCGTATAAGAGTCCAGTAGTTCACTCGTGTCTTGCATCATGTAATGAACAAGTCGATTATATAGCGCGTTAATAAGCAATACATTATAATGTAATCAGCTGGTTACCATATTATATATACAAGGTGTGGCTATTAAATAACGAGACTGACGTTATAAAAAAATTTATTTTAATTTTATACATAATCACTTATTGTCACCTTCAATATACATTCCTTCTCTATCCCTACCACGCTCCATGCAAATTTTCCATTGTTGGAAACAGTGCTGGAAGTCAACTTATGTCAGCTCCTTCAGGACACGTGCCGCTTTCTCTTTTACAGCTTCCACGGACTCAAATCTTGTCCCTTTTAATGCAAATTTCACCTTAGGGAATAGGTAGAAGTCACATGGTGCAAGATCTGGTGAATAAGATGGATTTCCTAACACTGAAATGCTGTACTTGGCTAGGAACCTCTTGACAGATAACGCGGAATGAGCTGGCGCATTCTCTTGGTGGAGAACCCATGATTTGTCCTTCCACATTTCGGGGCGCTTTTTCCTTACTATTTGGCGTAGTTTAGTATTGATTAATTGTTTGACCTTCAGGAACCCAGTGAAGGTACACAATCCCATGGATATCAAAAAAACCAACATCGTTGCTTTAAATTTTGACTTGCTCATTCGAGCTTTTTTGGCTCTCGGTGAAGTTCGGCTCTTCCAGTGCATGGTTGGCGCTTCGTTTCCGGATCATGAGTAAAAAATCACGTTTCATCACATGTTATTATCTTCTACCTGTTCCCTAAGGTGAAAGCTGCATTGAAAGGGACAAGATTTGAGTCTGTGGAAGCTGTAAAAGAGAAAGCAGCACGTGTTCTGAAGGAGCTGACAGAAGATGACTTCCAGCACTATTTTCAACAATGGAAAATTCGCATGGAGCGTTGTAGGGATAGAGAAGGGTGTATATTGAAGGTGACAATAAGTGATTATGTATAAAATAAAAATATAATTTTTTACAACGTCAGTCTCGTTATTTAATAGCCACACTTCGTATTTACTTAACATCCCAGTAACTAAAATGAAAAATTCGAGGAGAACCGAATTTCAGTAGGCGATTAGTACACGTTGAACAGTGTACCTCGAACAAAACTCCCGAGTGTACATATTTTGTTTTACTCTCCTCCCAGTAACACCGCAGACACTAAATCTGACGATAGTGATATTTTTTATTTTTGTTAATTAATTTACAACTATTGGTCACTATTCAATGTGATTACGATTAAACGATTTTGATTTGTATGGAAGGTGAAAAAGATTCCTAGATAAAGAGTTTTGTTTTTTAATTACCTTATAATAAAAAGTGTACTTCTATAACTCGAATTTTCTATATGTCGAATTGAATTCAGTTCCCTTCAACCTTCCATGCATTTACGCGTATAAAAGCCCAGTAGTTCACTCGTGTCTTGCATATCATACTGAACAAGTCGATTATAGAGCGCGTTAATAAGTAATACATTATAATATAATCAGCTGGTTACCATATTATATATATGTGGTACATTTATTAATGTTCATAGATTATAATTGTTACTGAAAGAGCAAAATAATGACTGACGAAATATATTATAACAGAGCTACGAGAGCAAGTATTAGCAACGTTGCTGGCAAGTCTTTGGCTAGCTATGAAGTGGGTAGGGGGCAATGCGTACATTCAGAGCTCATCTACGCTGAAAAGTAGTACAGTCAGAGTTATCTCCTCTGAGAGTAATGAATTTCATTATACAGTCAGGCCCTGTGGTGAATGTAGTGAAGGTGTCATTTGCAGGGTGGAAAGTAAGTGCTTTTCGGAGGGCCTGAGATGCTGATAAGCATACCTTTCCACTCAGTGAGGAAGGCAGTTGTAAACTACCCCACGCCTCGATTTACTTAATAAAGCCTCCAGAGGTTCAAACTTTCGGTTGGTTACTTAAACAACACAAACAACAATAACTACCAAATAGGTATCTATTGAAATTCTGTTTCCACCCGAATTTAATTTAATTCCTCTGCGGAATAGTAACAATCAATTCCACTTGCGCGCAGCGCGTTTGCAATTGTTAGCAGACATATAAAATTGATTTGAGAATAAACAATGTTCAGTTAAACTTAATTGTACCAGTATATCTAACACGCAAACAGAAATAGCACCCTCAATGTTAATCGATATCCCCTAAGTAACAATTACTACGAAAATTAAAGAAACACTCTCCACGCAACCATATAACATGTATTATGTTGGTTCAGTATTAGATCATTCAGAGAGATAAATACTTTTAAAAAACTTTTTTTCTTTTTTTTTTAACAGTATAGTATTTCTTTTGCAATCAGTTAATAAATACAATAATTTTAAGCAAATATGAAAAAATCTTAGTGATGTCCTTAGTATTAAAACACAAACGACACTCAGTAGTGTGTTTGAAAAAGATCGAACTGTGAAGAAACAAAAAATATATCTATACAAAATCAAACTTGATGAACCGTGAATCAACATCCCGAAACACAAAGTGTTAAAGTTGGAGATGACAATGACGATGGTAGAGATGAAAACGACGCCAATTATGAGACGCCGATGATTAGGAGTTGAAGTAGAAAAGATAAAAATAAAAATTTAAATGACTAACAAAATCGTAGAGGTAAGTCCAGTGGTTTAAAGCGTTTCAGTCTGTAAGTATCTTCGCTGACTTTTAAAAAACTAATAATATATTTTTTATAAATATGTTATATCATTATTTTTAGTAAACACCCAACCACAAAGATAAAATTAAGAAAATTGTGGTAATAAAATTACCGTACCTTAAAAAAAATTGTTTTTTGTATATTTATATATTTTCCATATTTTCTTTGGTAAAACTATTCCAAAGAATTCAGAAAATATTAAAAATTAAAAAAATATTCTGTATAAAAGTTCGCGTGTACCTACATTATAAGTAATTACTTGTAGAAAGATTTTTTTAAACGATATTTTTTAGTTTTAAAAGATTGTAAATAGAGTAACTTACTGTTAACTACCAAAAAAATCTGCTGTGAGACACTCACACGAATTTCTCTTTCCAATGGAAATAATTTTTTTTTTTTTTTTTTTTTTTGACACTTTTAATTGAAATTTAGTATCTGTTATTAAATTAATATAACAATTTCTAAATGTGTAAACAATTTCCAAAACATGATTTACTTGAAGGAGCGTGCAGTCATCACCACAGTCCTACAGTTGGCCAAGAAGATCTCTTGGCCAGAGGCGCTTCAAACGTCTGCGCTGAGTACCCGGTATCGCCCTAGTGTACATGTTTTGTATGAGAGGGTTGTCGTGTAGTTCAAATTTGTCATGCATCATCTTGTATAGTTGTTTCGCGACATCAATTACGTATGGCATTTGTAAGTCTTTGTGCAACATTGAGTTTGTGATGTAAAAGGGGCATTGCGTTATCGTTCGTAGAATCTTGTTCTGAATCGCTTGTATACGTTTCGTGTGTGAGGGTTTAGCAGATCCCCAAAGTTGAACTCCATATGTCCAGATTGGTCTTAAGACTGTCTTGTAGATTGTTAATTTGTGTGACATATTTAATTTAGAACGTCTATCGAGTAAGCGTTTTAGTTGATAGAAGCGTGTTTTGAGTTTGTGGCGTGTGTGTGTAACATGTGCGTTCCATGTAAGTTTTCTGTCCAAGTGTAAGCCTAAGTAGCGTGTTTGAGTAGTGTGAGGTAGCGGAATATTATTAATGTAAACGGTTGGGCAGTTTTGTCGTCTAAGAGTAAACGTCATTTGTTGCGATTTGTTTTCATTAATTTTAATTTTCCAAAGTTTAAGCCATGACTCTATCTGGTGTAAATGGTTTTGTGTCTTTCGAGTTGCAATTACAGGATCGGCATCAACAGCAAGAACTGCCATATCATCAGCAAACATAGCCATAGTTGTATAGATACAATTTGGTATGTCACTGGTGCTTACAGAAAACAGCCTTGGTGCAAGTACGCTTCCTTGTGGTACACCAGCATTGACTTCGTACATTCCAGAAAGTTCGTCACCTTGTTTTACTCTAAAGTAACGTTCCACTAGAAACGATTTTATTACTAGATACAGGCTATCTGGAAGTATTAGTTTCAATTTGTATAGGAGTCCATCATGCCAGACCCGATCAAAGGCTTGAGATACATCAAGAAACACGGCCGAACAATATTGTCTGTTTTCAAGAGCTGAAGAGATTATATCAATTAGTCGGTGACATTGCTGAAGCGTGGAATGAGATGAACGAAATCCGAACTGATGATCAGGAATTGTGTTTGAAGCATCGATAAACGGTACTAGGCGTGGTAGAAGGAGTTTCTCAAATAGTTTGGACAGAATAGAGAGTAAGCTAATTGGCCTGTAAGAAGTTAGTTGGTGAGGTGGTTTGTCTGGTTTTAAGAAGAGAATTATGATAGAATACTTCCACTGAATAGGGAAGTGAGTGACTCGGAGAATGGAATTGTAGATGTGAGTTAAGAGTATGATGGATTTCCTAGGAAGATGGCGCAAAAGTATTGAAGTAATAAGATCATATCCCGGGGCTTTGCCTAATGGCAGGTCGTGAATTGCTCGGAAGAGTTCACCGGGGGAAATTGGCTTTGGGGGAAGGCTAAGTTGCAGAGGAGCATTAAGGAAATTTTCTATGTTCGGATGATCTTTGTGTTGTAGGTTGTGTGGTTGGAATGTGTTATGTAAGTGCTGAGCAAGCATTTCTGCTTTCTCTTTATTGGTGGTCGCCCAAGAACCATCAGGTCGTTGTAGACTAAATGAAGGATTGTTATAGTTAAGAATTCGTCTTGTCGTGTGCCAAAGTGTTTTGTTTTGAGTAGAGAGTGTCTCAGTGAAAGCCATAAATCTATCTGCTCTGTAACGCGAAAGGACAACCTGTAAACGACGATTTAGCCTATTAAGTTCTGCTTTAACGCTGGGGTATCTGTTTCTCTGCCATAAACGACGACATCGGCGCTTAGCAACTATCATTCGACGGATGTAAGAAGGAACGTTAGGTATGTGTTTAAATTCCATGTTCTCTCCTTCGCAACTGTCCCAAGCTGCGCTTTGTAGATTCTTTGTGAAGATTTCCACTCCACGCTCGATTTCACTAGGGGTTTTGAGGGAAATTCCCAGGTTTGTTGTTTCTGACAATATACGTTGGTACTTATTCCAGTCTATTTTACCAGATGTTAGGGAATGCCTGTACCTTAATTTGGTTGGTTGAGAGTTTAACGTAAGTATTACGGGTGTATGATCAGATGATAGATCAGGAAGAGTTTCAAGTTCGTAGTAGGGGAAGAATTTAGACGATACAAAGAAATCTAAAATATCTGGGAGGCAACGATTATTGTGGGGATAGTAAGTGGGTTCTGCAGGGGCATAATAAAAATATTTTTTGTGAGTTAAAACATCATATAAAGTTTTTCCCCGCGGGTTTGTAACTCGGCATCCAAACTGTTGATGTTTTGAATTAAAGTCACCACCTGCAATGAAATTTTTTCCTAGATAATTGAAGAAATGTGTAAATTGTTCGCGCGATATATTATGATTAGGCGGGCAGTACACAGAAGAAAGGGTAAGGGAATGAGTGATTAAAGATACTTCTACCGTGGTAGCCTGAATGTACGATTTTCTGTACGGAGGGAACGAATTATGACTAATACTATTACGAACAAAAATAGCCGACCCTGCATGGCTAGTTCCATCTGGATGTGTACTTCGATATAGTGTGTAACCAGTGATATGGCAGTGTGTTGTGTCCTTAAAGTGTGTCTCTGTAATAAGTGCAATGTCTACCCGATTGTCATGTAAAAATTGTTTGAGTTCGTGAACATGACGTACAAGACCTGCTGAGTTCCAGAGAGCAACGACGAGGGACCTGCTGGTTTCAGCCATTGATATGACTTAGCAACTTGTTAACGACCATATTAAGCGTAGTAATGAGAGGTGTCAAAAGGTCCTGAAAGCGTGTAAAAAAAGTGTTAAGAGTGGCTGTAAAATGATCATAAGGATTCTGAGTCGTTAAGGGATCTGTTGATGAAAGAGTTGAGAATGTCATGGAAGGCTGAGATGGCTGCTGAGAGGGCTGGAATAACTGAGATGACCGAGTATGAGATGGCTGCTGCCGAAGGGAAGGAGCAGCCATCTGAGCGTATGACCGTGAATTCAATCTCGGGTCACGAGAAAGGGGGACGGTGTGAGTATGAGTGGACTGTGTATGATTTGACTTTACCGAGGTACTCACGGGGACAGCAACAGTGACTGGAGGCTCCAACATTACATGAGATTTATTAACAGAATATTTACCAAAATTAAAATTTCTTTTATCTCTCAGTTCTTTATATGTTTGACATCCTTTGTACGTGGACGAATGATTGCCTTTGCAAAGAACGCAGACTCGGGGTTCATTGGCACCTCTTGGACAATCAGCAGTTGGATGAGAGTTGCTGCAGCGTGCACATCTGAACGGATGATTACAGTACGAGCGGGTGTGTCCAAATCGTAGACATCTTTTGCACTGAACTACGTCACTTTTCTTTTTTGGCTCTTCAACCTTAATGCGTGTGCTTAACAAGGATTTAACATTAAAGATTTTCTCGTTATCTTTGTCAGGCTCAAGATCAACAAAAAATAATGGTAAGGGCACTCTTGTACCAGCCTGTAAAACATTGACAACGTTTCTTACCTTAAAAGACAGTTGTTCCAGAGAATCCTTGATCTCACACGGATCGATACTAGGATGCAAATGACGTATTACGACTCTGTATGCTTTTTCGTGGGGTAGCTGATATGAATGAAAATTGCGTCCCAATTCTCTTAGTCGGTGTACAAGAGTACGGTACGTTTCGGATGTTTTTGGGTAAATGGTTACCCCGTCGTTGTTGGTCGCTTGAAATTCAAAGTCACCAGTTACTGTACTCTTCAACTGAGACATTAAGTTTTTGTAGTCGCGCAGTTCTACGTTTTTTAAATAAATTGGTGGAGGCTTGCAAGAGTCTTCTTGTAACGATTCTAAAGGTCCGTATTTATTTGTTGTTGGGACTCGAAACTTAGAAGGAGGCAATTCCGAGTCAGCGGAACTCTTTTCCGTATCCAACGGACGTTTTTTACTAGACATGACCTTAGTCCATGCCATTTTCTGCGTACCAGTTGTCTCAGGTGCGACATCTAGGTGAGCGTTGATCACCTTCAAGTTCTCTTCGTGATTGAAGAGATTGTCCATAACTCCCTGCTCCATAGTCAATGGAAACAGGGAGGATTATTATACATATAACAATAGTTTATGAAAAATACTTACAAAAAAATCAATGTAAACAGAAACACAAACATAACCTCACACATATGCACAATTTCCGTGTCTGATATTCTATCTTCACCGTATTTTAAAATAAACTTCTCTTTCCCAATAAGAATAAAGTCTTTTTTTTCTTGTGAAATTAATTAATTAATTAATTTTCGATGGTTTCTCACAGAAAATCAGAAAATAAATTTATGAATGTTATTCACTATGTCGACACCAGCTGATCAGCTGATCAAGTCCCAATGGAAATAATGAAATTATATTTAACCATTAGTATATTAACAAAAAATAGTTCTGTTTCTTATCACATTATCAGTCAATTAAATGACTGAATCGTTTAAGAACAGAAGAGGTAGAGGTGTAAAAGACACTAATCAGAGTTATCTCCTCTGAAAGTAATAAATTTCATTATACAGCGAGACCCTGTGGTGAATGAATTGAAGGTGTCATTTCAGGATGGAAAATATGCTGGTTAAGTATACTTTTCAGCTCAGTGAGGAAGGCAATTGTAAACCACCTCACTCCTCGTTTTACTTGGTAAAACCTCTAGAGGTTCAAATCAGCCTTTCGGCTGATGACCTAAACAACAACAGTATGTGGAATTATAATATTATTATATCTGTATTTATATTAATTATTACAAAAAAAAACAAAAAAATTATAGCCTAACATTCTTATGTGGAACAATTGCAAATACGCTAAGGAAAAGAGCTCACAAATATACCATGATTCAATTTTATGAAATAATGGTAGTTCTAACACATTTTTATGGGAATGAAACTTGTGCACTACGTGGAGAAGGATACAGAAATTAGAAGCTACAGAGATGCGTTTTCTACGAAGGGTCAAGGATTGTACGAGGGTGAACAGAATTCTTAATTGCGACTTAATAAGGAAAAAGCTCCAGACTGTAAGTTTAAATGAGGCAATCTGTTATTATCACAATATGTGGATGAAGTCTCTTCAAAGAATTCGGGGAGATAGAATTCTGAAATGGGTTCTGGAATATAGGCCTAAAAGAAAGAGAAGCATTGTAAGAGTTAATTTCATTTACACAGCTTTCTGTAAATCCCGGTTCATCATCCGAGGCATCATGAGGTTTCCCAGTAGTTAAGAAAATCATCTGGTTGCGTTACGAGCGCTGCGCAGATTAAGCTCATTAGTGGGATTGCCACATCACTGCACATGAGCCTGCAAGGCAGTTCCTTCGAGATGCCACTCTAGGCTCTTTCGTCTCCTCCGCCGTTAGAAATGTCTTCCATGTCCGCCTTTGGAGCCGTTGACATTCTACACTGGTTTTTGTCCACCCTGAGTATTTTATTTCCTTAGCACTCTCCAACAGAGCTGACGAGTGTCCCCATCGCCAGGGGCGGCTCCCGATAGCAGACCCAGCAACAGCCACGGGTAAACAGCCACCGGAAAGAACTCAACATCTTTTGTATAAACTACAAGGTATCTCAGAACAGAATGCAGTGGTTAGAGCATGTAAACAGAACGAGGGAGGATAGGATACCTATCCTCCCTCGAAACGAGGGAGATATTGGGCTATAAGCCAGAGGGCAGGAGAGAACGAGGACGCCCGAGAAAGAGATGGACAGATTTGAGAGGTTCGGAATCTTGCCTAACCCTTGAAAGGCAGAAGAAGAAGAAGAAGAAGACAGCTTTCCAAAAAAAGACATTTTAACTAATTTGAATTATTTTTTTCGTTGACAATCGACTAAATGTTAAATATCATTATTATCTATCATGTAATATTTGTAAAATATTTAATTACGTTGTAATATAATTGATTCATTCCATCAATAAAATTGATACCTTTGTTGATGAAATTGGAAGTGCCTAAAATTGTATTCGGGAAATATCAGCCTAACAATTTTTACAATACCGGTTAAGTTTGCGCATAACAGGCAGGTAGAGTGCCAAATTATTTCCACTCAATTGCTTCAGTGCTATAAAAAATACTTTTGTTTCTTTTCATATGGTCAGCTATTTATATGACTGAAGGATTCAAGAACAGAAAAGGTAGAGGTGTAAAAGATACTGGTCACAGTTATCTCCTCTGAGTGTAATGAATTTCATTATACAGCCAAACCCTTTAGTGAATGAAATGAAGGTGTCATTTGCAAAAAGAAAAGTAGATACTTTTCAGAGAGCCCGGCATGCTGATAAGCATACTTTTCCACTCTGTGAGAAAGACAGTGGTAACCCACCTCACTCCTCGTTTTATTTAGTATAACCTCTATAGGTTCAAACCAGCCTTTTGTCTGATAATCTAAACAACAACCAGTTAAGTGACAGAAGTATTCTAGAATATGAGTATCCTTGTATCAAAATAATTGCACGTTACCATCAAGCCATTCATGAATCTATCAAGATATGAATACAAAATTGTAAACCATTCATAAATATTTTAAACGACAATGAATACAAAAATGAAAAGTTCAAACTATTGTATTAAAAACAACAAAGAAAAATTTTTATTTCACTTAAATTATTAAAAAGCGAAATTATTGAAAAGTAAATAACAAAAAAGTAACAGGACATTAAAAAAACTGGATCATGAAATTTAAAACTTACGTCATACATTTTGTGTTTATAACTTTATTTTCACTTTTAATTTTCATTTTATGTACCGATTACTCATTGATTGAAAGTAAACTTTTTAAAAACTGTTAAATATAAATTTATAAAAAAAATAGTAAGAAAAGTAGGTTATATCAGATCATTACGAGACAAAAGAAAAATGAAACTATAATAGAAAACGGTTTAGGTTATAAAGAAAAGTGTATTAGAATACCGAGATGTTAGTGGAAAGAAGATCCTTGAAGCTTTTTCGTCACGGTTTGCAGAATTAAAATGGTAGTCTACATCCAGTTGGAAGAAATGGTCGATTTGTTTTCTTGTCAACGGAGACAATCTGAAACGGATGGGTGTTATGCGAATCATTTTATCAAGCAGAGATGGATGAGAAAGTACGGAGTAATGTACTCGTATTATTTCTGTAGAATAATAAAGAACATTTACTTGAACAGTATAATAAGAATAAAAATTGTGTTGTAATCCGTTTACTTTATCATCGAAAGTAAACATTAGTAGAAACTTTCTTTAAAAAACAAATTAAGCAAATCTATATTATCAATGTTTACCCAATAACAGAAAACACTTTTAAATTTTATAACCCACCGGGTTGGTCTAGAGGTAAAGTCGTCGCCACGAGTCAGCTGTTAACAGCTGATTTTCGGAGATGAAGGTTCCTGGTTCAAATCCTAGTTAAGATAGTTACTTTTATACGGATTTGAATACTAGACAGTGGTTACCGGTGTACTTTGATGGTCGGGGTTCAATTAACCATACTCTCTCACT